>OY728153.1:603067430-604268430 GCA_963277665.1 Viscum album | reverse complement strand
AATCATACCAATCACACTATTCTTCAGATTGATGTATAGTAGATTCCTAATCATCAAAAATGATATAAATATAATTATATTAAATTACCAAGACAAAATGATCATGTTTTTAGTGAGGGACATACATTTTAACTAAAATGTCATTTTTAAAATAAAAACACACAATTTCAATCATATCGGTCACATCGTGTGATAGATTGATGTGTTTATAACACTAAATATAAAAAAGTTTATATATATAGTTTTCTTAATGTATTAAAACAACTAGATTTTTTTATTAATTTTTTGTGATTGAAACATGTATTTTACTAAAATGAAAATTTTAAACCGAAGACACACATTTCAAGTTATAATAGTCACACCATGTATCAGATTTAATTGGGGTTGATTCCTATACATTAACAATGACTTATGGATAATTTTTGTAATTTATTAAAAAATTTGATTTTATTTCTCATGTTTTGGACATGTCATGTGTATTTTTAACTAATATTTCATTTTTGAATAAAAACTCACACTAAAATTCATGCCAATCACACTATGTGTTGTGTTGAATTTTTTTGGATTTATATACATTAAAAATAACTTATATATTATATTCCTAAAGCTTAAAAATAATTTGAATCTATTTTTTTATGTTTGTGAATGCCACATGTCTTTTTAAATTTCATTTTAAATAGAAAAAAAGCACATTGAATCTTACCGGTCGTTTCATGTGTTGGATTAATGTGGGGATAATTAATACACATCACAATTGAAATATTGACCATTTTCCTAATGTATCAAAAAAATCCAAGCATGTTTTCCTTGTTTTCAGTGAGTAAAACATGTTATATCTTAAAATACCATTTTTAAAATAAAAAACTCAATATAAGTCACACTAGTCAAAATTTAAATCTTATTGAGTTAAGAATGATTCCTATACATGAAAAATGACTTATGGATTATTTTCCTAATGTATCGAAATAATATGAATGCGATTTAAAAATTTTGTGTATAACACATGTATTTCTAACTAAAATTTCTAGTTAAACTAAAAAAATACACTTTGATTTATTCGTAAACTAATGACACACACTACCAAACATAAAGAGATCAAATAAAGAACAAATAAATTTATATAGAGAATAAATAGTACATGGTTACATTATCTTTGTTGATGAATTTATCTAGAATTGTTATTTCTCTAACCATTTTTTTCTTAATAGATCACAAAATAATCGAAGAAAAATAATTATAGAATAATTCATTTCTTCATTATCTCTATGAAAATTAAATCAATATCTACTAAATAAAAATTATATGGAAATTAATTAAAAAATTAGAGAAAATTATGAGAAAATTATCTAAATAGGTTGTAGGATATCACCTTTTCATGTTTTTGTTATACATTTTGATAGCATGTATTCTACCCATTTTCTATGGGAAAATACATTTCCTCTCCTAAATAAATAGACTATTGAATGTTCTGAAAGTACATGAAAATTATAAATAATAAAATAAAAAATAAATATTTTAATTGAAATTGTAATGATCATCAGAAATACTTCTTCCAGGATTCTTGTTTTTTGACGGTATACAATATCATTAATAAATTTTAAAACATAATAGCCACAATCATAAAAATTAGTAAATTTTGGAAACTATAAAAACATTTAAAAAAATAGTAATTAGTTTTGAAATATATTTTAATTGTGAAATATTATTATGTATAACCTAATACCTATCCACTTGTAAAGGTTGATAGGATTCTTGAGCTAAGATATTATACTCATTCCACAATTTTTTTTATATTTAAATATCTACCTTTCATAAAAAAAATACATTAAAATATAATTTAAAATGAATAACTAGTTGTTTATTTGTAAAGTGTTGCATATAGTGTATTATAAATTAATAAATTTCAAAACCTATGGTTTATTTTTTGGGTATCCATGAATTTAATCCCAAAAATAAATCTTTTGAGTATATAGATTGATTTTAATGAGAATCTAATAATCCATATAAATAAGAAAGGAATAAGTAATGAAAGGAATGAAAATATATTTGATATGATTAAAATATATAGTTTTCCCCTACATCATAGGTATTAGGAAGAGTCTATAATATGTAATTTTTCTTTTTAACATTACGACTAATTTTTACAATATTACTAAATATTCATCTTCATCAAATGACCATTTTTGTGCAGAAGTTATGTAAGTTCTAATGAATCTAATTTTTTTTTTCAGAGGGTTTCTCCTTCAAACAGTACAAATATATATGCCTAAAAAATGAATAATATTTATCTATAATTAACATGTTAAATATACTATTGGAAAAACAAACGTTGAAAATAAACCTAATCTATATATTTAAAATTGAGGCTCCTAGTAATCCATGATAGAGGATTTCAATTATATTCTCCAGAATAAGAATTTTTGTAACGAATTCTCCATAATTGTTTTCTTCAAAATAAATGATAGCCATATCACCATATTTGAACATTGTATCCACGTGAAAATATAATATTATTAAATTCTTAACATGAGATGGTAGGTTAAAGGTATTTTCTGAAGGTCATTATGATCGATGGGTTGATCCTTTAGATTGTTTTGATTTGACCATCCATTTCCCTTCCATTTTCTCAATCTAAAATAAAATTACTCTATTCATGAAAATTTAATTAATTGTTATTTTTTTATAAAAAATAAACAAGAATGGAATATCTCCCTATCAGCATGTACTTTTAAAAGATCAAATGGACATTCTATGATTGTTCCAATATAATGTTTGACCGTGTTAACATCCATATCATCACGGGGGAAAATATCTCAGTGCTTAACATATGAGATAAATGAATCCACACAATCACATTTGATTTTTTTAAGATTTTTTGTTGTGAAGAATATATCCATGGATATTGTACACTATACCCTTTTCAAAAACGGTGATGGGTGGATGCTGATAGATATAAAACACAATCATTTTTACACTATATAATGTTAGTACAATAAAGTTGTTAGTGTATGCATGATTAACATTTCAAATAAATATTTATGAAAAAATTGAATACCATAGGTAAGGTAAACCTTTGAGAGGAATGAATATACTAAAAAATGGGGATGGATCATTATTTAATTGTTACTGTTTGGTTGTTTCTTCTCTTAGATTCCATCCCCTAAAATATCTAACAACTCAGAATTCCAATTATTTATTTATTATAGAGAACCTTTTCATTTAAAAATCTTATAAATTTTCTTATCTTTATCCCCATGTTCATTTCATTTCTAAAAATATGTTTGGCGTAACATTCCATAATAAGCACTTATAAAATGGTCATATTTTTTTGATGCATTAAGGCCACCAAATGTATCCATTCATCAGATATATCCAATTATGATTCATTTTTCCAAACCAAAAAAATATTGGAGAGTAAGTAGTCATTATTATGTACTGCCAATTTAAAATAATTTTTTTATTATGTCATTCTTATATTTTATTCCAAAACTTTTGGTCTGTTTTCATCTATTACTATTTTATCTTTATTTACATGATCTCCATTCTATAGAATATGATGTTGGATATATGTAGATTTAGTTTTTGATTCACCAATATTCATATAAACAATATAATATAATTATGTTATCATTTCATTTCACATAAACGTATTAATAATCATTTAAAATAAATTTTATTTTTCAATTGAATCATACCCCCATCATTACTTTATGGTAGGGGTACATTGGCATTAATACACAGTACTAATTTTAAATAATTATTTTTTGTTTCATAAATTATCAATTCTTAATAAAAATGATTAGTATACGTATTTTCATGTAATGTATTACCTATCACAATGTATGTGAAAAGATTACTCCTCACAATGACCAATAAATGCATTCAATTTTTCTTGTTTTATCATGTGTACATAAATATATGATGTGTGTGAGTTTACATTACCTTAATCATACCTGATATGATGATTTTTATGAATTATAAAAAATCCTCTATGATCCATTCTAGTGACCATTACTATAAACATTATTCGGTAGTTCATCTAGTATAAGTTTATTCTAAAAGGGATAATGAATTATAAATAAACATTTCATTATTTTATTTTTTAGTAAAATAAAGAAATTATATAATAATTATACCCTAATCTAATACAAAATTATATCATTAACCATGGGCATAACATTGTTCTATGTATCTATATTAATCAACACATGCATTCAAGTGGTGATTCCAATGTAACTAATGAAAATGGACTTGTTGGGGTTAACATGCTATCCATGTGCTTTCTATCCAACCTAAAATTTGATGCCTCTAATCCTTGACTTAATTTTTTTTGTTAACACCATCATTCTATGAAGCTCTTATTTTTATGGGGAATATTTTGTTCACATTTTACCATTTTTGTATCTTCAACATCATCAATAAATTATTCCCCATGATTAGTAGCATCAATATATAGAAAAACATGTTGTTCCTCTGTATTGGGAGCACCAATATTCCAAGAAAAGTTTTGTTCCTTGGGATTATAATTATCAATATGTGTAGAATCTGTTATATACAGAAGTAGTTGAATGTTTAATTTAGACTACATAAATGAACTAGTAATCATATAATAATATGATGTAACACATTGTTTATTACAAAAAAAATATATAACACAATTATTGAAATATATTTTTTCTTTAAAGGTAGAAGTGATTTAACCCCTCAATCAATTTTTCAAATTCCCTTATTGTGGCCTCCTCTGACTATAATACCCCTCCTATATTGATATCATTGTGAAGTAATCATGGAATCCCAATGAAAGGGTTATCCTCAGTTGAATTGACATATGAACCTTCAGTTGTTTTAGTCGATAAAAGATATATACAAATTTGAATGTTATATAATCAAACTTTCATATTTCTTCAATGACGTCAAGGTATGACATATTGATATAAATTGGATTTATTTACTTTTTACCAGATACATTCACCACATCTACCATAAGATTAACTCTACTATTTTCCATTGTATTTCATTCATTATGTTATATTATACATAATGTATAACTATTAATTACATAACAATTACAATATAATACATGCACACTTGGTCCTTTTGATAGGCGTCAATGTCATTAATAAATTGAATTTGGATTTACAGTTGACACAATAAAAATATTTTATTGAAACTATCCTATAAACTACTGATCTTGTGTATTTGATATCAATATTTTTTCACTTATTGAATTTGAATACCTAATATTTACTTTTTGGGTTTCAAAAGATGGAATATGATATAAAATTTTATGTAAAATGTAAAGGTAATCCTAATCCTACCCTATAATAGTAATTTAAACCACATCTATTTTGGGAATTCCTATAACCAAAAGTTGGTTGACGTGATGAGATTTTTTAAGAATGATAATTTCAACATTTTACTGGTAGATGATATATAATTCTATAGCTTCATAAACTATATATATATATATACCCAAAATACAACTTTTTAGGTGACTTCAAATTTTGACATACCCTTTAAAATTCATCATATTCTATTCAATGGGGTCCATCCATCTATAATGTTTTCGGAAACATAGTCAGATATCTCTAACCAAGTGAACCTTCAAGTGAACCATTATATAAAAGAATATTTCTTGGATTAAATTCTCTAATTACCATAATATGATAGAAATTTACTTTCCATTTTTGAAAATTTCACTGGGTCTATAGTTTTTCTGCAAAAAGATTTGAAAAAGAAACAATGATTGGTAAATGAATGATAGAAATTCTTTTAACAAATAAATGTAAATATACATAGATTAGATCTTATAATAAAACCTAAAATTCTTGTGATTTCAGGACTTTTAAATTTAAAATTTTCATTGATTCAATATTTTTGACATTTTATGAAATCCCATATGGAACCTTTATATCATTGAATAAGTTTAAAAACTGATATATATCTTATCTAAAAAGAGTATAATTGCATGGAGAATAAAAATTATGTCTTTAACCCTTCACTAGAACCACCTCTTTCTATATCCCCATTTCAATAATGTCCATCCAAGCCTTAATGCCATCTTTTTTCATGTTTCATTTAGTAATGTTCCAATAAAACAATCACATACATTTTTTCCACATTCATGACTTCAAGAAAGGTATTTACATACAAGTAATTCAGGTTTAGTAATTAAAAAATCTTATTTTTAAAAAAGTTGGCATTATTTTTTTCTAAAATGATTAGAAAAAGTATCATATATGTTACACTCTCAAAGAATTGATCAATAATTATTGGAGATGGAGATGCAACTTCTTTTGAATTTCCATCAAATTATTTCATCTAGGATTTATATTTATGTAACATGGTTATAAATATACTATGTATAACAAATATAGTATTAAATGAATGGTTCATAATAATCGAGTGCCTGCCCAGTTCACAAATGAGACATTATTGAGTTCCTATAATGTTATATCCTATCAAATTTTCTTAATAAGTGATTTCATTTATCTTCCCCTAAAATAAGGAACTCAATGTGAAATATAAATTTCTATATGCATGATACAACATAACACCTAAATCAAACATTAATTCCAAGTCTTTGATCAATAAAGATAAATTAACATCAATATTAATACCCAATTGTTTTGGTCCTGGTATAAGAAGAGACAATATAATGTTTTTTTTGCTTTATGCATAACCAATATGGAAAGTTATAATATAACAACATGAACAACCATGTATTATGAGTGATGATTTGTAATCCAAATGGATCCACTCCATCTATATATAGCGCAAGATGAAGGTTTCTCAACTCATTTGAAAATTTAGGATACATTTATTCAATTTTCTTCTACGATGGAGAATATACTTGGTGATGAAGTTATCCATCTTGATTTATTATGTCTACATTCCATGTTAATTACCTTTCAGTCACCTCAGTTCTATTTAGGCGCCTAAACCATTGAATAGTTATAAATTATCATAAAAAATTAAAAGGACTTGACTCATCATTCTTGTATAGAGGGCCATCATACTTTGAAAATTTTTATGTGATTCATAGTCTCTATGATATAGTATACAATCATTTGGAAATGCAGGTATTCTTTTTGAGATCAATCCCACTGAACATAAAATTAATTTAGCATTATATTTTTGAAAAGGTAGCTTATTATCTTTTGATAGCATATCATTCAAGAGACAAAGTAATTCATTAATTATAGTGTCACTCCATTTATTGATGGATTTTACATTATAGAGATTCACTATAGCTATATGTTTTTTCTATTTAGTAAAACCAACATAAAATGGTGTTTTTTCAAAACTCCTTAACATCTAGAATAATTTTGGACAATCATGAAGTTTACATTCAATTTTCATTCTCATTTCATCAATATGATCTCCATCATCATTCAAACCTTTAATCATATCCTTGAAATGACCATCATCATTGTTCACACTTGTAATCAAATAAGATGACCCATAAAAAATATTATTATCCTAGTAACTAGCTAAAATCAGTTTTCCCCCATGTTTAGCCCAACATTTATAACTTCAATCTACTTAGTTTCAAATGATGTGTTCTTCAAACTCATAGAGAATAATTATTCTTGAATAAAAACAACATAATCACTGACAAATGATTTGAGAGGGGTCATATGCATGATATGTTTCAAAATTTATTATATATTTCACCCAATGCTCTTACTCTTTTTCATATTATTGGAATCAATCCATTATCGATTCATTTACATCCTATTTGATTTAGTAGTATTCATATTTAACAATATAAATAAATATAGATAATGAATGATCTTAGAACCCAAAATGGATATTATTTATATATACACACATATAGTTATTATATTTTTTATAAAATTTCATTACATCTAAAAATTATCAGAACATATAAAGTATAAGAATTATATTATTTTAAATTATTATAAAACTTATTTTCTTAATTATAAGAATTCATGTATTATAATTCATTATTTTTTAAATGGATTCATCATGGGAGATAACTCACTCCCTTTCACAATCAATGTTTATAAAAAGCCTATGGATTTCTATAATTGGATAAGTATTATGGTATATATAATATGATTTCACTATAAAAACATATATATAAAAATTGATTATTGATGAAGTTATTATATTCACTTGAATGCTTGACGGATTATGGTAGAAAATAGAAATTCACATTATATCATAAATAAGTATATTTTTTGTCACTGACACACTACAGGAAAAAGACCATTTCCAGCTGTTTATTTTTAAGTGGTGGCAGTTTAAACCGCCTCCATATGGTTCTGTGAAGGATTTTTGAAACCACTGCTAAAATGTGTGTCGTCATAAAATAGGCAGCAGTTTCCTAGATTTAGTGGCGCTTTATGGTAATCGTTGTATTGGGTGTATTTCATGGTGGTTTTAATGGTTTTAGCGGCGATTTTACCCGGCAAAACTAGTTTTTTTATGGCGGTTATAACCACCACTAATACCATTAAATCCTCCCCTACATAATAAAATAATGTGAAAACTATTTAGTGGTGGTTAAAATTGCCACTAAAAAATATCTGTTTTGCTAGGAAAAATTGTCGCTAAAACCATTAAAACTACTGTGATATAATAAAGGAATAACAAAAATATTTAACGGCGGTTAAAACCGCCACTAAATTATTGTTCGTAGTAGTATTTTTAACTGCCATAGATAAAAAAAATACAGTAATTGTAGTGACAGTTAAAACCACCGCAACATATTTTATATTTATTTTGCAGTGGTTAAAACCGTCACTAATGCTAGATTTAAAAAAATGAAGTTGATAATATAGGCCCATTACAAATTCCCTAAAAAAACATTCCAATAGATATAACATATGAAACATCATAACCACAACACATCGCAACCACCCTGCATCACAACCACCCCACATCACCACCACCACACATCATAACCACTACACGTCACAACTACCACACCTAATTTAGTTTAAATAAGGATTTTTATCATAATTACTAAATTATTATGAAGGTTATTCACACAGAAATACAATATTTCATTGGAAACCAATTTAATAGTTTGATATATATCCTTAGTCATTTTCATATGTGGTGAGTTTATACAAATATACATAGAAAGTTTTATAAAAACCAAAACAACCCACTATCTCAAAATAAGTCATAATTAGAGGACCAAGTTAGTGTGTCCATATAAGAATAAATAACAAGAATAAGTAAAAACCACCCTACTATATAAATAAAGATGGGGAGATGAAGGATCCCCAACCATGACTGAATATTTATGGAGAAATGAACAAGAACCAAGGATAAACCGCCACTGATCTCATGTGAAAAACTATTGAATCCCATGAATAATAAGACTCCATAAAAAACCACCAAAAAAAGAGGATAATTACCACTATAATGTACTCTTGAATATAATTTAAAGATAATAAAGGAATAATGGTGAAATATAGGGCTACCGTTAATCAAATAACTTTAATATAAATGATCCAATGTGATCCAGTTGGTTTGGAACACCAAGGGTGGTGACTGGTGAAGGAGAGGACGATTAAGGGTCAACGAAGAATTGAGGGAAAGTCTAAAATTCAAAACAAGGATGTAATGAAACACCTATTTATAAGTGAATCATAATAGAATCTACCAAAACATGGTTAATATCTAAAACTCAAGTGGTGGGTTTGGTAAAAGTGTGATCTAGAACCCTCATTGTCATTTTTTTCCCATTTTAAAATAAAATTTTGCCTCCCAAATATCTTATAATATGGAGTTGTCTAAGACATAGTGGTTATTATATATTCTTCCATGTATAAAACCCATGATCTAGTTCCCATTTCCCAACCATTTTACCCTCACCATGTCTAATGCTACAATGTGGTGAGCTTGGGTTTCATATTTTGGACAGGTTGTCCTCCGAAATTCTATGCCCACCCAAGGGCATTTCAATGATTCCCATGGTGAAAAAAAGCCACTAGGACAACATGAATAACAACATGTGATCCCCATGTCATGGTTATATATTCCATTTTACACAAGAGCACACCTAACATAAAACAATATACTTCATATCCAGACAAGTCCTTGCACAAGTTGTGGTGGCCTTCAAAAGGCTAAAACACCACCTCAAACCTCAAAATCACCACAAAACTCTCCCTAAACACACCCAAACTTGATAATAAACAAATTAAAGTTCATAAAGGGTATTTACCATTACAGTCATTCTATTTATTTTGATTTCTCTATTATTTCTCAATTCTAAGTCAAAGTGATCATATTTTCCCTAAAATTATAAGAACTATGGGTGGATTGATTCTTATTTTCTTAGGATACATAGTGATTCCTAGTTATCCTATCTAAAACCCAACCAAAAAACCAATATAAAATCCCCCACATAATCTTAGTGATTGGGTTTCTTTATTTACATTATTTTTCCATCCATAGGGTCGGCATCATGAAAATTTCATTTCATTTTAATCATCAGTTTAAACTACATTAAAACTCATATAATAAGGTATATTTCATATGATCTTAAACTATATATTATTTTATACATTTTCACTTGATTTTAAACTATGTGATTCATGGTCCATCTTGTAAGACTTGAAACTTCTTAGATTAGTCTACCTACTAAGACTTGTCTTCCTCTACACATTATCCAAATATACATAAGGATCCTTAGCTAGTGGTTCTTTATCCATAAACCAATGTTATGAAAAAAGTGACTCTTACCCTATGAAAGATCCTAATATGCATTAGGGTATAATATTAAAACTACATGTTGATTGATTCATGATGATTCAATTTATGTAATGATGTTGGGATCTCTTATAATAGGACTTGGTGAAAATTTTAATCACACTGGTTATAACATAAAGGAGATACCCTTCCTCATTCACACTAATTTGTTTATTTATTTATCAAATAATGATTCCCATACATCTAATACTTCTCCTCCTATACACGAGATTTTTTTTTACAGAGGGCCTTTTCCAAGAAGTATGAATGGAATGATTCCTATTAATATAAGATATGTTTTTGATCGTTCATCCTTGGGTAACAAAACTAATAAAATTAGAAAAAATGAATCATAAAACATGATTCATGAAAAAAAGAAACAACATATATGGTGTATACCACACACGAGAAATCAAGAAACAAAAGGAAAAATCAAAATTCAATAAAATTCATAAAAGGAAACATGAGAAATCAAGAAAATTTTAGGTCATGAAAATGTTTGGTGGAAACTATATGCCAGACATGATACATATACAAACCGACTATTGCCTTATTTTTCAACATATTAACAAAACAACTAATCACTGTCCAATGATGAATAAATATCATCACCCTCTCCGCCTCCATCTCTAATTCCTGCTACCACCTGAAAGAACATTATATTGAAATCTAAATATTGTTGTATATTAATATTTAAACATAAAACCAGTAAATGTTAGAAAACTAAATGACTTTTAATTTTTGTGATTTACCTTCTCACCACCAGTTGATTCAATACCACTGGGGGTAGATCCGATCATCTTCTGATATAAGTCTATCAACATTTTCTTCAAAGCAGATATCTGAGCCTATGGTCGTGAACTCGGTTTTGTAGAGAAACAATCTCTCTCTGAGTATCTTGGGGTATGGACTGACTAACACTAGGAGTAGATAAAACTTCAATCCCTGGTGGCCTACCAAAGACCCTAGACTGTATGGGTCCCAAACTCATCCCTTGCACTCTACCAGGATGTTCCTTCCCAAGGAATTTAGAAACTAGATCATCTTGGGAGAATGAGTAAGACTACATGAGATTGGTATCCCACAATTTTTAATTTTCACCAATAATTCAAATAGAATTCATATTATAAGAAATATATATTAACATAATAACAACTGACAATAAGTTATTATAATGAAAAATGAGTTCATACCCCAACTTCTTTGGCAGGATCATTAATAAAACTTCCATCGGATTTTTGGTGAACATTCAACCACACTTCTATTCGGGATGCTTCGTTCCCTAAACTCTGTGACTGAATTAAAAAACACAAAGGAAAAATTTAATATATTAAACAAATAATATTGTCTTATAAATATTTATACTAATGAAAATATTACCATAGTAGATTGGCTTCTAGAAAAACTCTTTGACCCTGTAGTGCGTGGGATGACTTGCTTAGCCTAACTTGATGCATTCTTTCTTGAAAGATCCTAAAATAAATAAAATGTAATTTAATAATTTTTTATTCAATGTCATATCCTCTTCATATACATGTATAAATGTAAAATGAGATTTTTATAATAATATATATATATAAACCATCTTCTTCTCATCACGATATTTATCAACAAAAACATTCCATTCCTATTTCAGTACCCCATCGGGTAGCTTGTCATACATCTATTGGGTAGTCAACAATGTATTGTTGACCGTGACCCACAATATCCATTAAAAGTCTTTCCATTTTTTGCTAATATTTTTCAATGTCCACTTTTGTGTTATCACATCAGCAACTATAATGTGAAAAAACATCCATAGACAGAAATTCATTTTGAAAATATTAATAACATGACATTCAATTAAACGATAATGTATTAAAATTACCTTTATTTGAGAATCAAAAACATCATTTTTTGAACTTCTAGGATTATACCTCTAATCATCATATGAAATAGGAAGGAAAATGGGCTCCACGTCCCGATGGACTAAAATCTGGCCAAGTAATCCTATTGCATCATCCGTAGGGACCCCATATGAATAAAATGGGACAACTATAATCTCTCCTATTAGATTACATACATCTGAACATTTTATATTTTCCACTATAGTTCCATTGTTTCCATATTTAATGAAGAAACATTTAGAATAAAAAAAGTGGAATAAATTTTTTCATATTAAAATTTGTACATATAACAGACACCCTCTAGTGTCCCCACGAAGAACTAGAGTAGAACACCTGTTCTGCCACTGCTAAGGATCCTAAAGCAGGAGGCGGAAACTGAGAAATTTAAGGGATGCTCATAGAGGGTGTGAGAGATGGTTCATGGGGGCAGGCAGATGGTGGCTCAGATGTCGTAGGGAGGGAGACATATAGATCTTTATCTGTTACAGTGGTTGATGAAATAATATATCACTCCCTCCTTGAAATTTCTATCATTTAATAAAATAAAATTATGTTCAGAGAAAATATTTTCAAAAATTTATGCAGAAATAAATTTAAAAAAGATAATAGATTCATAGTACTAACAAAAAAATATACATAACAAAGAAACTGAATGATTTCACAAATGAAATAAGTGGCTGCTAAATGAATGTATACTATGCATACCATCATTTTCTCCTTAAATCATGTCGGTTTCATGATCTATTAGATCATCCACTTCATTCATCCTTTCTAGAATAATATTTTCAATATCATGGTGGAAAAAAAATTATGGTTCTTATTGTTGATGAGATTCAATGTTAGAGGTAAAATCTTCCAATTTATCACCCATATCAAACAAATCTCTTTATTTTACATAAGCTACTACACTCCACCCTTCATCCACAATATCATTCACATAATATACCATTTCTAATATGGATGATAAGATATATGGATCATGCATTTCATGATCACCAACATTCATCATGTGAGAGAAGTTTATAGTAGTAAATTTCAAGGAATCTCTTTTAACACCTCTGATAATATCGAACCAATTTCATTTGAATAAAACAACTGAAAAATGCTCGTTGTAGTTTAATTAAATAATATAGATCATCTTTCCATAGTATCTCAATTCAGAAAATATAAATATACCACTAATCTGTGTTTTCAAACCCTCTTCTCGGTTGACTGTATGAAATCAAAATCCATTCACGTTGTAAGCATCAAACTTTCTAACTTGTTTTTAGAGGGTCTCGAGCAATCAACATCAAATATTCTGAAAAATCTACTCCAGTATCAGTTTTCATGATCTAAAAAAAGAAATATTCTTTATTATAAATAAAAAATATTTTTTTCAACCTAATATTCATATTTATTGAAATGTTTATGAATATACACGTCATGCAACCCATTCTACAAGCTCTTTATTAACAGATTTCATTATATCTTTCGGATTTCATGTTCGAACTATCATTTTTCACTTTGTTTGTATCCTAAAATCATCAATAAAGGGATCTGCAATTTCACTATTCAGTATCACATATCTATGTACCTGTAATAATTTCACTTCTTTCAGTGAAACTTTTGAGGTCCTCCCAACTGGTCGACAAATAATAAGAAATATTTTTGATTTACCATGTATTTGAGATCGAGTCGATGTGTTGTCAACATGTCCACATAGATTAAATCTTGTCTCAATATCATCAACGTATCTAAAAAAAGGTAAGACAATATTCTTCCAAATATCTTTTAGCAATAGAGCCTTCTGGTTACGCTTTATTTCTCATGTATGATTTCAAATGCCCAAGATATCTGTGAAGTAAACAAACAAACATAATTATGCATTTAATTAAGTGTCAAAATTGTTTACTTAACTGAAAAAAATACAAATAAATTACCTATCAATTGGATACATCTATCTATAATGAATAGGGCCTCCAAATTTAGCTTCCTCAACCAAATACACAGTTAAAGGCATCATGAAAGTAAAAAATGACAGAGGAAAGATCATATCCATTACACAAAGTGTCAACAAAAACCTATCTTAGAGGATTTCAAGATCAAATAGATGTAGAGATTTCTCACATAGTTTCCTAAAAAATGTGTAGAATAGAAGTACAAAAATAGTAACTTTTTTAGGTTATAATGTACACAATGCCAATGGTAGAAACTTCTGTAACAAAATATGTGAATTGTGACTTTAAAATACATGTAACTTACAATTATTTAAGTCAACACACATCGAGATTTTACTTGAACACCCATCAGATACTTTCACATGATTTAAAATTGTAAGGAATGTATCTTTATCCCTATTTATCATTGTGAAAAATTGTCGGAGCATACTTTTCATTATCATATGGCCATAGATCACATTTTATGTTCATTACTTTTAAGTATTTCTGAGCATTGATATGATCCTTTGACTATCCATGCTCATTAAGATATATAAAGATCAAATTTTCATAGATATTATTCTCAATATATATCAGATAAAAATTATTCCACAACATATTAAATTCCCAATATAGAAGTTTGAAGAATATATTTTTTTCTTCCATTGTTGCTTTCTGATTTCACTTGACGATGCACTTAAAACTCATTTCCTTCTATCATTAAAATTGTAACGCCCCGACCCCAGCTACCCAGAGTCGGTGCATTACTTCGTAACATTGGCATGATCACAAAAGATCAAGTCTCGAAAGACCGATTAGTTTAGTAGCCTTGGAAACACTAGATACATTCATAAGTGTTACATTACATCATAAAGTGAAAAACTAAAATAACATAGTCTCCATAGTCCACACTCATATCCTCTTCTGACTATCCCTGCAGGTCATTCATAAAATACTTCTTCACATCCTGGAAAATATTAAAACATTGAAAGGGGTGAGCTCAGATGCTCAGTAAGGATAACAATAATGCGGAAGCTTTCATAAATAATCATTAACAATTAAGGCAATGTATAAATAAAACAAAAGCCTTTTAAACATGAACTTCAACATAATATGGCAAAAGTAAAATGAGATAATGCCATTCACTTCTTCACATGGATATTCTACTGGTCGAATAATCACATGCAATAACAATAACCACTTTCATAATGAGGGAATGTATAATGCCGGACATTCTGAAACATTTTTTCAAGGCCTCAGCCAAGACATCTAAAATGATTAAGGCCTCGGCCAAAACCATAAATCAAATTGGGAAAGGCCTCGGCCAATTCCACGTCTAGTTGTCTCATGAGACCTACCGATACAATTTTTTTAGAAGATAATTATGTTTAAAATTGCTCAAATATACTCCAGTGTTTTTATGAAAACATTATGAAAGCTTCTGAAAACAAAATAACTAATTCTGAGACTACTCGACTAATTACAGGCCATGATGGGTCCACGCCCAATCCCTTCCTGTCTACCACACTCGAGAGTCGTGTTTTCTGAAAACATTTTTAAGCTTGCGTTAAGTACGTATACATTTGCACTGGATTTTCATATATTGGAGAGAAATATATATTTTTGAAATCATTTAAAAATCACATTATTATAAAATAAAACCTTTTGAATAAATGTAAAAGTCAAAGGGGTTTATAAACCGTATAAAATAAAGTTGTGTATAAAACGAAATATGCCTCAATGAAAGGAGATTGAGATGAAGTCCTTACAAAGATAATTTTTAAAATAAAATAGATATATTATGTGTATTCACTATAGGTACACATAAAGAAAGTAAAAATACAAAATAAGACATAATAATATCATGACATAATTTGAAAGTAGAAGATTAACCCAAAGAATGGAAGTTGGGTTAAGAAGTTCCCTTACCTCGTGTGTGACTTGACTCAACCGTTCTTTAACCTCCTGAATAATAAACTAGAGTTAATATATACCTTATTAAGAACCATTTTCAATTTCATTATCTTTATTATATCACTTATTACAATGATATGAACATTATGTAATTATTTAAGTTAATAACGGTCGTTTTGTCGATCTTTGGTACTTGAGTCAACAATAAACTTCTTATAATTATAAGTTGTTCATGTGGTGAAATATCCATTATATCCAGAATTATATTAATGATGTAGATATCATATATATCATATATATACAGTATATACATTCATTTATAATATTACGTAACATTTAGAGGTAAGAAATGAAATGCACCGTTCATGGAGACGGTAAGCCGTACGTACGCATGAACGCTACTTTCATTTCAATTTCATATTTAATGGAATGAAATCATAATGATATAAATGTATAATATAATTCCAGTATAATGTAGTGTATAATACCATTTACTCCATCCTTTATACATCCCACATATGGCATTAACGATTCAAATCACTTTGAGGGGGCGGTAGTCCGCACTTCCAAAAATGAAATTATCACGTTTTACCCATAATGGAAATCATAAAGTATGCCATAAATGAGAAATACAGAAGCATAAGTAAAACATAAACATATTATATATCTTATATAAAAATAGTGACATCTTAATGGCCACCTTTGAAGGTGTTATATGAGTGTTGAACAATCATCGTTTCGTGAGGCAGAAATTCACCATCCACAGAAACCGTATGTTCTTTAACCATTAGATGTAGGTGTGTGTAAGTGTAGCTCGAATCCTTCTTATACAAACATCCTAGTATATTTAGGATACTGGTGTTGTTACAAAAGAATTTAATAAAAAGAGTTTAGGGGGTTGGAGAAGAAAAATAAACCAAAACAACATTAGAGAAGACATTACCTCAAAATCGGGTAACTCTTTTTGATTTGAGCCAAAGGCTTCCTTGGGAAGAGTTCTGCCCAAAGTGAGGATTCTAGGAGTAAGAGGGGGAAGTTTGGAGAGTGTTTGGGCAGAGGTTGGCCGAGCCAAATTGCTTGAAAGTGTAAATGAGGTGGGAGAGGTGGGGGCCTTTTATAAGTGGAGAGGAGGGGCACTTTTGGAAAGATTGAAATGTTACATTATTTCACAATGCTTTTCGGATTATAAAGGTCCCACACTTATATAATTAGAGGCTAAGGTGATAAGGGTTCGAAATATCCTCATCCAATTGGCTTTGGACAAGTGTAAGCCTTGGATTTTGCATTATCTTCCCATTTTATTTAAATAGATAAATAATGAGGTCATCACTACATCATCATGATGTCATAACTAATTTAATTTATTTAATGTCTAAAAATTATAAAAAAAATACTATGATGTAGGAAATATTTTTCTCTTTCTAATGAATATTTATAATCAAAATTTGGACTTGTGTAACCCCACTTAAAAACTGTTTTAGTAAAACAACTCATGTTTGTGTCAATTTAATTTTAACATTAAATAAATATATATTAATGTCATTTTCCAACTAAAGTGGCTTCATGGGGTCCCCAAGTTGACCCATGGGTTGTCTTGGTCGGCCATGACTCATCCAATAGGAGTAGGACAAGTGTCAAGCTCATATCATATTAATAAAACATTGTTTTTACCTTAAACTACACTAATTACCTCTAATCGCGATTAAGAACTTAAAAGTTACTATTCACCAAAAAATTATTTTGATCTCATTGAACCACATTTTACTTCTTAATGACAACCATGTATGTCGGATTTTTGAAAATCAAATCACAGAAGTGGTAATATTTCATTTAAACGAAAAATCAGTTATTTAACTACCACTTAGTGGTTTCACTATTCATCAAAAATTGAAGTTTTTCAGAACAATACCAAAATTTCACCCTAAGCTATAATTGATATTCCGAAATCAAAAATGATGCCTGTTTTACAAAATTCCAAACATATAAGTTGCATTAATTAATTTTATAATTAATTCCCGCTGTTACAACAAATAGCGTGTTTTTAAGAAACAATTTATATCAAAAGATTGGCAATTGTTTATGTCCAATTTCAATGTTAAATTAATTCTAATGACCACCATTGGATAAAATGGTAAAAATATATTCTAATTATACTTTAAAACCACTCAATAGTATAATTTATCACTATGAATTATTTTGATTAAAAAAGTTGTTTTAAGTATTTTTCACTATTCATAAAAATTTTGAAGTTCTCAGAAAATTACAAAAACTTCAACATAGGCTAATTTCAATATTAGGAATACAAAAATGAAGTCCATTTTGAAATATAAAATTTCTATAATTTTAAAAAGTGTTTATTACTATTCATAACGGCTACTTTGATTTGTCGCGATGTTTTAGAACTCGAAGTTGCGTACAATGCAAGCTATTGCATTATTGAAAGAGAGGCGTATCGTGGAATCTCGGGGTGTTACATTCTCCCCTCCTTCAATAAATTGCGTCCTCGCAATTTGATATAAGAGGTTGAAAATAGAAAATACCTTTGTGGAAAACCCACATCAGAAATAAGGTTAATAAAATTTAGCCTTAATAAGAGGGAAAATGGAAATAAGAAAGTCACCACCAAATTATGATCTCGATAAGGAGAACATTGGTGGCAATTAAAGACATATAATTGGAGGAAAAACGTAAATATTTGTAGGGAGTGATTGAGGTCATCAATCACAATCAACTGTCAAATTGAGAGCCTCAAAGCCTTCAATCTATGTTGATTTAAAATATCATCAGTTCAACCAGACATAAGGTATTAAGATAACACATTTTTTTGTTTTAATATCCCTTTACTAAAGTTTAAGAATTAATTTATTCATTGAATAAGAGATAGGTATATATATATTTATGCTTGACAATTAGAGTTTCAACCTTCAAATCATCTTTCACTCAAAAAGATAATAGAACTCAAAAATATTATACTTATCCAAATTGTATAAGGTTCCAAATGTTAACACATACCATTTAAATTAGTAAAATTATTTGTAATAACCAGGGACTTCCTGTAGGCTAGTGGTAGGAAATAAAGGCCTGTCGCACTATGATTGTGGGTTCGATTCCTGCAGCTTTGTCCGACTCGACAGGTTATGCCCCACCCTGCAGGTTGTCCTTTTCATAAAACTATAGTATTCCAAGAATAATCTCCAGAAAATTTTTAACCTTAAATTTACTATCCAAGGTTCAACTTAATCCACTCCAACCTTTATAGTTATCCAAAATACCTCTATCCAGACTTTCTCTAAAAGGTCTCTTAATTCCAAAATCAATTTATCAGATTCCCCAAACAAATATTAGTTTCTCTTATTGTCACATACTAAAAATATGATTACCTTAATCATATTAAAACCTTACTGAAATCAAAAAGTACTGCAGTACAATCCATATATATATATTACATTATTCTTATAACCAGAATATAATCCTTGAGTCCAAAAGCACCAATACATTAGTTATTCTACTTAAACTGTAGTAACAGCATAAGATTGGCCTTGATCCCTTGGCCTTTTCTGAGGTAAGTTTCCCTGACGCTTAGGGCATTCATTTGCATAATGACCCATTTCTCTACAATTGTAGCATTCAACTTTGACAGCCTCTTTCTTTCCCTTGCAATCACGAGCCTGGTGACCCTTGTCTCCACATTTATAACAAACTCCCATTCTTTTTAGGCAAGTACCAGGGTGATTCTTCCCACAATTATCACATAATGGAAAATCCTTCTTTCCCTTTTTCCCTTTATCTGTCTCTTGTTCCACCGTTCTCTTCTTCTCTTGCTTTACTTTGTTGTCATAAGACTTAGAGAATTCCTTTTCTGTCTTGATAGCACATGAGACAATATCTTCGTATGATGAGAAGGATTGTGATACTAAAGCTCGACGGAGAAATGGTTTTAACCCATCAAAGAAACGATCAATCTTACTCCTTGGGTTACGTATATAATCGGCAGCATGCCTCGCTAACCTTGTAAAGGTAGCCTCATAC
Organism: Viscum album; assembly: GCA_963277665.1. NCBI lineage: Eukaryota > Viridiplantae > Streptophyta > Magnoliopsida > Santalales > Viscaceae > Viscum > Viscum album. The sequence goes on along the minus strand of OY728153.1, from coordinate 604,247,948 downwards.
TTTGCGACATTCTCATCCTCCTTCTGCCTCAAACTCAGAAATTGCCTTTCCATATCTGCTCGATGGTCACGAGGAAAGTATTTTTCTAAGAAAAGATCTTTGAACTCCCTCCATTCCATATTCGATACGTCATCATCTTCCTTTGTGTTTTGAATCAGCGACCACCACTGATCAGCATCTCCAGTGAGGCGGTAAACTGCCATGACAACCTTCTCCCTTTCACTACTCCCCAAGGCATGGAATATTTTCTCTAAGGAATTTATCCATTGCTCAGCTACTATAGGATTTGTACTCCCATTAAAGGTTGGTGGTTGTTGCCTCATGAAACGATCTAGCATTGATCCTCCACGTTGCGGATCAGGGTGCTCCATACGAGTAAGGTTATTATTCATAACCTGAGTGAGTTGTCCCAGTATGGTAATAAGTTGATCAGCACCAGTTGTATCTCCAGATCCACAATAATTATCTTGATCAGGAGGGAAATCCCTACACGGAGTTCGTGCATTGATACGGTTTCCATTCCTTCCACTAGGCGCCATTTCTAAACAATGGCATAAACTAGATTAGTTTATGAATCAAAATACATAATTCCATACTTATAAAACACTTAACATAAATTGAACTATTTATGGATATAATCCATAATCATAAAAAGAAATGTTTTCTTTGAGAAAGTATATACTCATAACCCTTCATAGTGGTTTGTAAATAAAATGAGAATTATCCTAAGCATATCCCCCGGGAGTGTCGTAACCAAGAGTGCAGCAAGGCCCGTTGTCGTGCACCAGTTCCCGTTCGAGTCTAGCTCAAAGCGGTGTTTTCGGGTTTTACCCCTAGGTACATCTGTGCCAGAGCCGCCTCTACCTGCTCGTATCCAGACAGGGATGTATTGCTCGGAAAAGTCATAACATCTCTATAATACCAAAATTCTAGGAAGTTCTTCTATACTAATCCTCAAAGTCTATCTTTGGGATATGTGCTCTAATCAGAGTTTATCTAAATCTAGCTTCCAAGGTTAGTACTAAACTGCCTCTGATACAAACTGTAACACCCCGACCCCAGCTACCCAGAGTCGGTGCATTACTTCGTAACATTGGCATGATCACAAAAGATCAAGTCTCGAAAGACCGATTAGTTTAGTAGCCTTGGAAACACTAGATACATTCATAAGTGTTACATTACATCATAAAGTGAAAAACTAAAATAACATAGTCTCCATAGTCCACACTCATATCCTCTTCTGACTATCCCTGCAGGTCATTCATAAAATACTTCTTCACATCCTGGAAAATATTAAAACATTGAAAGGGGTGAGCTTAGATGCTCAGTAAGGATAACAATAATGCGGAAGCTTTCATAAATAATCATTAACAATTAAGGAAATGTATAAATAAAACAAAAGCCTTTTAAACATGAACTTCAACATAATATGGCAAAAGTAAAATGAGATAATGCCATTCACTTCTTCACATGGATATTCTACTGGTCGAATAATCACATGCAATAACAATAACCACTTTCATAATGAGGGAATGTATAATGTCGGACATTCTGAAACATTTTGTCAAGGCCTCGGCCAAGACATCTAAAATGATTAAGGCCTCGGCCAAAACCATAAATCAAATTGGGAAAGGCCTCGGCCAATTCCACGTCTAGTTGTCTCATGAGACCTACCGATACAATTTTTTTTAGAAGATAATTATGTTTAAAATTGCTCAAATATACTCCAGTGTTTTTATGAAAACATTATGCAAGCTTCTAAAAACAAAATAACTAATTCTGAGACTGCTCGACTAATTACAGGCCATGATGGGTCCACGCCCAATCCCTTCCTGTCTACCACACTCGAGAGTCGTGTTTTCTGAAAACATTTTTAAGCTTGCGTTAAGTACGTATACATTTGCACTGGATTTTCATATATTGGAGAGAAATATATATTTTTGAAATCATTTAAAAATCACATTATTATAAAATAAAACCTTTTGAATAAATGTAAAAGTCAAAGGGGTTTATAAACCGTATAAAATAAAGTTGTGTATAAAACGAAATATGCCTCAATGAAAGGAGATTGAGATGAAGTCCTTACAAAGATAATTTTTAAAATAAAATAGATATATTATGTGTATTCACTATAGGTACACATAAATAAAGTAAAAATACAAAATAAGACATAATAATATCATGACATAATTTGAAAGTAGGAGATTAACCCAAAGAATGGAAGTTGGGTTAAGAAGTTCCCTTACCTCGTGTGTGACTTGACTCAACCGTTCTTTAACCTCCTGAATAATAAACTAGAGTTAATATATACCTTATTAAGAACCATTTTCAATTTCATTATCCTTATTATATCACTTATTACAATGATATGAACATTATGTAATTATTTAAGTTAATAACGGTCGTTTTGTCGATCTTTGGTACTTGAGTCAACAATAAACTTCTTATAATTATAAGTTGTTCATGTGGTGAAATATCCATTATATCCAGAATTATATTAATGATGTAGATATCATATATATCATATATATATAGTATATACATTCATTTATAATATTACGTAACATTTAGAGGTAAGAAATGAAATGCACCGTTCTTGGAGACGGTAAGCCGTACGTACGCATGAACGCTACTTTCATTTCAATTTCATATTTAATGGAATGAAATCATAATGATATAAATGTATAATATAATTCCAGTATAATATAGTGTATAATACCATTTACTCCATCCTTTATACATCCCACATATGGCATTAACGATTCAAATCACTTTGAGGGGGCGGTAGTCCGCACTTCCTAAAATGAAATTATCACGTTTTACCCATAATGGAAATCATAAAGTATGCCATAAATGAGAAATACAGAAGCATAAGTAAAACATAAACATATTATATATCATATATAAAAATAGTGACATCTTAATGGCCACCTTTGAAGGTGTTATATGAGTGTTGAACAATCATCGTTTCGTGAGGCAGAAATTCACCATCCACAGAAACCGTATGTTCTTTAACCATTAGATGTAGGTGTGTGTAAGTGTAGCTCGAATACTTCTTATAAAAACATCCTAGTATATTGAGGATACTGGTGTTGTTACAAAAGAATTGAATAAAAAGAGTTTAGGGGGTTGGAGAAGAAAAATAAACCAAAACAACATTAGAGAAGACATTACCTCAAAATCGGGTAACTCTTTTTGATTTGAGCCAAAGGCTTCCTTGGGAAGAGTTCTGCCCAAAGTGAGGATTCTAGGAGTAAGAGGGGGAAGTTGGGAGAGTATTTGGGCAGAGGTTGGCCGAGCCAAATGGCTTGAAAGTGTAAATGAGGTGGGAGAGGTGGGGCCCTTTTATAAGTGGAGAGGAGGGGCACTTTTGGAAAGATTGAAATGTTACATTATTTCACAATGCTTTTCGGATTCTAAAGGTCCCACACTTATATAATTCGAGGCTAAGGTGATAAGGGTTCTAAATACCCTCATCCAATTGGCTTTGGACAAGTGTAAGCCTTGGATTTTGCATTATCTTCCCATTTTATTTAAATCGTTAAATAATGAGGTCATCACTACATCATCATGATGTCATAACTAATTTAATTTATTTAATATCTAAAAATTATAAAAAAAATACTATGATGTAGGAAAGCTTTTTATCTTTCTAATGAATATTTATAATCAAAATTTGGACTTGTGTAACCCCACTTAAAAACTGTTTTAGTAAAACAACTCATGTTTGTGTCAATTTAATTTTAACATTAAATAAATATATATTAATGTCATTTTCCAACTAAAGTGGCTCCATGGGGTCCCCAAGTTGACCCATGGGTTGTCTTGGTCGGCCATGACTCATCCAATAGGAGTAGGACAAGTGTCAAGCTCATATCATATTAATAAAACATTGTTTTTACCTTAAACTACACTAATTACCTCTAATCGCGATTAAGAACTTAAAAGTTACTATTCACCAAAAAATTATTTTGATCTCATTGAACCACATTTTAATTCTTAATGACAACCATGTATGTCGGATTTTTGAAAATCAAATCACAGAAGTGGTAATATTTCATTTAAATGAAAAATCAGTTATTTAACTACCACTTAGTGGTTTCACTATTCATCAAAAATTGAAGTTTTTCAGAACAATACCAAAATTTCACCCTAAGCTATAATTGATATTCCGAATTCAAAAATGATGCCTGTTTTACAAAATTCCAAACATATAAGTTGCATTAATTAATTTTATAATTAATTCCCGCTATTACAACAAATAGCGTGTTTTTAAGAAACAATTTATATCAAAAGATTGGCAATTGTTTATGTCCAATTTCAATGTTAAATTAATTCTAATGACCACCATTGGATAAAATGGTAAAAATATATTCTAATTATACTTTAAAACCACTCAATATTATAATTTATCACTATGAATTATTTTGATTAAAAAAGTTGTTTTAAGTATTTTTCACTATTCATAAAAATTTTGAAGTTCTCAGAAAATTACAAAAAATTCAACATAGGATAATTTAAATATTAGGAATACAAAAATGAAGTCCATTTTGAAATATAAAATTTCTATAATTTTAAAAAGTGGTTATTACTATTCATAACGGCTACTTTGATTTGTCGCGATGTTTTAGAACTCGAAGTTGCGTACAATGCAAGCTATTGCATTATTGAAAGAGAGGCGTATCGTGGAAGCTCGGGGTGTTACAAAAATGATAAAACTTCCCTAATTATTTTTTAACTTTTTCAAGTTTTGATAGTATATCAGAACCAGTTAACAACTTTGGAGGTGTTCTATGATCAATGAAACCATAAATTTCAATCTGTTCATCCAAAATCTATGAGATGCATCGAGAAATCTTCAATAGCACAAGAAACACCATTTTCTACTATGATATAGTCATTTGGCCTCAAACTAAAATTTATAGATAGGATAATCCAAATCCATGTATGTGTTCCACCTAGATAAATTTCCAAGCCCAAGGAAGTCACTAATGGTCCACATTAATGAAGAATGCATTTTGAACATTATTTTTGAAGAATCATCAAATTTCTAAACAGTGTTGCTTCATAACTCCTATAAATCTTCAATTAAAAGATGCAAGTATACATCAATATCATTTTTAGGCAATTGTTTTCTAGGAATAATCCTTGAAATTATAAAAGAAAATTTTTTATGCACATCAAGAGAGGTAGATTGTAGGGGATAAAAAAAATGACCAAATGCTGTAACAGGTTCTCGAAGTCCCAAATGGGTTGAATCCATCGGCAGCCAATCCCAATAAATAAAATTTAGGATCAGTTGATAAATATGTATGAAATCAATCAAATGTCTTCCATGATTGTGAATCTCATGGATGTCGCATTAACCTGTCATTGTTATTATCTACATAATGTCACATCATGTCTCTAGAGGTTTTCTATGACATGAATAATATTTTCAATTGATGATTTAATGGAATGTAACGCAAAACCTTTGAAGTTGTGTTCATTTTCTTGTTCTTCATGGTAGTGTGTTGATTTAGACTTCCAACATCACCCATTTACTGCTATCTAGAATAAGAACATTTTTTTTCAATCTTGTCTACTTGAATCCTCTCGCCAATAATGAATACAATCATTAAGACACACATTTATTTTTGTATAATTCAAAACAAGCCTCTTTAAAACTTTTTTCATATCATAAAAAGAATTAGGTTTGTTTGGTTTAGATAATGCATCATGCAACAATTCCAATATCATGGACATTTCCTTTTTTATAATTCCACATAGACATTTGATATTGTACAACATCAAAAAAAAGAATGTTTTGAATATTTCAAACATCCACTATACAACTCTTGATTTCCATCATCAACTAAATCATGAAACATATTTTCTTCAGTGATGTTTTCTCTTACATTATACTCTATATAATCAAGAGGAATATCCATGGATATGTTACAATCTTCATTTGGTTGTCCTAAAGTCTCAAAAACATCACTTGTCACGTTGATATTTGTATTACCCTCATCTGGTTGTTCTGATATGTTTTGATGCTGATGGTTGTGTATTACAGTGCCAAATGAATCATTTATAAGATTTTTTATTTCATTTCACATTTTTGATGATGTTGGGAGCTTTTTATGTGGATTGAAATCAGTGTTCAACCTTTCTGTAATGTTCGATTCCCTGTGAAAAATCCAATACAAATATTTACTTGGGGATTGATTCAATATTAATTGTTCATAAACTTCATCTCTATTCAACCATCATCTAAATTTACATTTATGACATGTAAATCTTATTCTCGCTTCAACGGATCGATTGGAAATTTAAAAATCTAAAAACTCCTCAAAACCCCTAACATACTGAGGTGTGTTCCTCGGTAATGTGATCCAGCTTTTATCCATGTATATCACAATGTGCCTACACAATATTAAAAAAATTGAAACACATAAATATTAATAAATATGAAAATAGATTCATATATACTATTTTAAAATATATATAAATATTTTAAAGATTTGAAAAAAGTCTAAGATTTGATCAAAAATTCCTCAAAGACACTTTTTTTCAATAGCCTATGGCAACTTATGGCACTTTAAGATGATATCTGGCCAAGAAATTTCTCATAATATACCTATTAAGTCTCAAAAATACTATATCATGTCTACCAAGTCATCCCAAACCATATATCAATATCAAAGACCACTTCATGCATCAAATGGAGTATAATCTCATGTGGGTGGTTAAAGAAAATTAAAATCAGAAATTAATTTCCATGTAGAAGTTTCTTGGGTTTTCTTATTTTCACAAAAATTAGAAGATAAACAAATCATCGAATGGAGTTCCATCAGATAGTGTTTTTGGAATTGGGATCATCAGACAAAGATAATCGGATGGTGGTTTTCGGGTAGAAATAATTGGATTAGGAAATAGAACATCAAATAAAATTGAAATATCCAAACAACAAATCAAAAGAAATGAATGGAAATATACATAAAATATGTGATATACAATGGATATAAATTTGTATTATTAACCTCATCATGTATAGTGGAATGCTCCATAATCCTATTGAATATATGTTTTTTCTGATAATTGCCTCTGCCAAGTCTATACACTTGAACTAAGAAGTGATATCTCCAAATTACTACAAAAAAACTATATTTACACACTTCACACAAAATAAAACCAAATAGAAAATAAATATTTATGTGGTTTAGATAATTTCATAGATCTATGGGAGAATACTAAAAAAATTCATTGTAAAAGATACAAGAAAATACAAAACTCATCACTCACTTCCAATCTACTAAAAAGTATCAAAAATTTAATCTAGAAACTTACACTATTCATAATAATCTTACATACAAACTAATTTGGATGGATACATTTGATAAACTATTCTGGATGGAAAAATAACCACAAATAGGAATATCGATATTTAAATCCTTTATATCAAAAATTTAAATTTAAAAAACCATAATTAATTACTATAAATGTTTCATATGGAGTAAGTGGTAAGGATCTTAAATGAAGGGATATAAGAGATAAAGGTACGAGTAGAAAAAAACCACCTCCATATTTTATGATCTTATGTTATAAAAAAGTACGTGTGGTGTAGTGATGGTGACTGAAATACATAAATATTACTAGGATAGAGAAGTACATGACCACATTTTTACCTCTTAAACACCAAAGGCTAGAGAATATCATTGGGGTTTTTTGAAGAATAGTGGGATTTGGTTTACCCAATTTTATTAATAAACTAATATACAAGAAAACTAACATGATCCAAATAGAGTGAATTCCATATGATAAATATTTACAAATCATGTATAAGTCAACAGTATAAAATTATCCCTAAAACCTAAGGATAAATAAAAAAAATCTATCTCCCATATCCATTTACAACACTAAATGGAACACGAGTCATACAAAAATCAACCATGCTTAAAAAAATAATTCATCCGAACATGTACTTGTACCTATAGGTACCTGAAAAATAAACCATGAAATTTCATGTCCCCCCTAAGTGTATATGTTGGGTGTGAGCATATAATACCCAGTAATAAACCGAATAGTTTCTAACTTATATGAAATATACTTAAATATGTTCCTTATATTAATATAATCATTTATATATATTTATATAAAAATTAATTTACAAAGGGTTATTAATAAAAACATTGAAGCATCAGAAAATGGAAAACATCAAAAAATTGAACCAATTATAAATAGTAAATCCCTATAATGGGAGGGACAATACCTAACATAATTTATTTGATCCTAAACTAGGATATTAGATATCAGTTCATGGAATCCATGATGTCATTCCCATTGAACTAAGATCATAGAAATACTTCCCATGGTTGAGTCATGGGGAAATCCTTGTATTTTTTAAAGAGGAAGGTGTATAAAAGAATCAAGGAAATATCATCCCATGAATTTAGGGATAGGTGAAAGGGGTATACAAAATTAAATTCATTGTGATTCTGTCCCATTAATCAATCTCCATATAATACATACCAAATAGAAAAATACCCCTTCTAACATACTCATTATTTATAAAAATAATATCCATGGTCAAGGTAGCAATATTATTTATACTAATCAATATTATTGGTATAAAAAAGAAAAGAAAGCACAAAAAATCAAAGTAATAGTCATGCTTAAGAAATAATTCCATTATAATGAATCTAATGCTCAATAAAAAAAGGTAAATATGCTTGAATATGATACATTAACTATAATATCAATTAAACCTAATTCCATATCACAAATGATCACAACATAAAACAAGAATAAACAATGAATATTATATTATAGAATCCAAATAGGTATAAAAATATCAATCCAAACATAAATCAGGTTATGAGGATACATTCCTTTCATGCTACTATAAATGCCAACTATGCTAGTTATAAATTATTGGATGACGAGTAATTTATGGTTCACTAAAATATATCCAAAAACGGATCTAGCTTTATCATGGGATGTAGAAAGTGTACACTAGTAAAATACTACCTAAGATCAAATATGTAATTTTTCATAACCAATTTGATAAACTACCTCTGAAATGGGTGAGGCGGCGAGGTGGTGAGGGACAAAGTAGTGAGGTGGAGAGGCGGCGAAGGTTTAAGGGGTTTCTAGGGGGTCTCACAAGGGTCGGGGAGAGAAGGGGGGCGTGGTGGGTGTGGGGGAGGGGGTATGGAAATGTCATGTAATATCCCAGAAATTACATATAATTTTTTGTAATTATATGAAATCATTAGGAGACTTCGAAATTTGACGGCACACGATTCCGAGGCCCGGAGTGCCCAGATTGATCCTTTGAAGTTTTGTTAAGCTTTAATTAGCACGCGTAAGAACTTTTCTTAAAAAAGTAGAAAAACTCTTAAATGGTTTCATAGATCTGAAATCTGAGGGCATCATTACATTAAAAATGGAGACTTTACGCTAGGAGCGACTTAAGTGTGTTCGGTGTGTGCCTCTTGTGAGAAAACCCAAAAATGGCATAATTGTAAATAAAATAATTAAATAAATTATTTTATTTTTCAAATGCTTATAACCCAAAAATTATAGATCAGATTGAAAATCTGAGACCACCGCTGAACTCATGAGGGTATTCTTTATTTAAGAAGATACTAAATTTGGCCAGCACGGGCCACCAGTGAAAGTTATTTTTTGGCCGTGAATAAAATAATTAAGTGAAAATTATTTTATTGTAAAATCTATAACTTTTAAACAGTGACTCAGATTGAAAATACGAGAGTACTGTTGGGTTTTTTGGGGCGTGTTTCACTTGGGAAGAGATTAACCTTAACCAGTGCGGGTCGAGGGTGACTTTAAATAATTTTCCAAACATTTTTTTTTCAGTTATGCTTAGTAAACGCGCAAGTAGCGTTTTGTAACTTTTGACCCGGCACTCTGAATTAAAATCTGAGGACACCGTTGAACCCACAAAGATGATATTCACTAAAAGAGACATTCACCTCGAAAACATTTGGTCAAGGGTGAAAGTTAGTTTTTTTGGTTTTTCGTGAATGAATAAAATAAAAAAATGGTGTACCAATTTATTTTTATTTGAAACACCCATCTGAATGTTAAAGGGGGGAGGACAACATGAACTAAAACCTCCCACTTGTTGTTAAAGAGGTGGGGACCACCTGAACTAAAACCCCCTTTTTGTGAATTCATGGTGGTGGGGACCTTCCGAACCCCTCTTAAATGTGGGTAAGTCCCTTGGAATCCTTCAAACTAATTGCGCCAATGTAAATTAATTGGCTTGACCCTTTTTAAATACTAAGTAACTGTGTCGTTGGAATTTCGAAAGGTTTTTAATAAATGAACCATCATAAATTCCACGATCATTACTTACCTCCCCCCTATCCTATTTATAGGGAGCTTGGTAGGAGGATTTGGGATGGATTCACCAAGCGTTGAAGCGCTGTTAAAGTGTCGCGACGCCCAACACTTGTCGGAACATTAAGCTTCTCCAACTAAGAACTCCTCCAAAGAAGAATGGTGACTTTGAATTCTACCTCGGGAAACCCTCTAACGGGGAACATCTTCGACTACGATGAACTGTCGCACGAGCCCGATATTGGAGGTGTGTGGAGGAAGAGATGAACATCGAAAACTTCAAATTCCTTCTCAGGCCAACGTCAATGAACAATCCCAGGTAGAGGTTTAATTTGAGTATGTTATTCATATGTTCTTCCCTTCTAAAACAAAGAACTCGGATCGACTCATTATCAAGTTGATATGTGGATGTTTTCTTTTGTAGATTGGGAATAGTTGTTGCAGAGGAATTGTAGGGTGGATGATTGAATTTGTTCACTTATGTTCTTCTTCAAGTTCTTGTTGAGCCATATGCAACCACCCTAACATGGAGGGTACGAGCCAAATAAACATGTCCCAACCCCTCTACAAATATTGTGATGATTTCTGGTGTTGAACACGATGAAGCCGATGGCGTAATGACCGCACCCCACGTCCACCCTCACCTAGCGACCTCCATGCTCTAATGGAACCCCCACAGTCGAGCCACTCCGCAGCACCCATGACCACCACACCGTGTGTCTGTGCCACCTGCGGCCCCAACGCGCTTCCCATGACCCCCGTCGTCCAGGTCGAGCAGCTGCCGCCGACCAGGATGAGCCACCCCCACTATCTTCTGAGCCACCGGCACTGACCAGGCCGAGCGGCCGCCACCGTTGGTTGACCTGCCGCCATCGTTCTGGCTGAGCCACCCGCGGAAGAGCCGCTCTGGCAAAACCACCCACGGCCGAGCCGCTCCGTCCATCCACCCGTGGCCCCGAGCCATTCTGGCTGAACTTCTCGTGTCCTCGAGATACTCTGGCCGATCCAACCACGACCTCCACCCTCCTGGACAATCCGCCCCAGCTGAGTCACCCTGCAGCCTCGTGCCATCTGTGGCTGAACCCCCGCGACCCCTCGCGGCCTGCCGAACTGCCTAGTGGGACGGGTCAGAACCAGCGGGCTGGGCCAAACCCAACAGGCTGGGCCGCACTGCGGGATGGGCTAGACCTAGCAGGTCTCATTGGGTGGACCTAAACCAGGTCGGGTCGGGTCGGGTCGGTCTGAGCAGGTCGGCCAAGACCGGGGCCCACTACAACCCATTTACATCTTTTGGCCATAACATTGGCATCAGAGGCCTGTTTAACGAACCACCACCGGTGTTGGAAATCTTGGAACGAGATGGTCCCTTTGAGTATACGCCACAAGATTTTTGGATTAAGATGGGGAATAGTCGGGTTGGATCAAGAACGAATCCAACCGGGCCCTCGGGACTAAAAGGCTAATAACTCATAGACCGGACATCCGATTGATGTGTCATCTATTGTGTCGAGACCACTATGACGTGGAGGACCTTTGAGATACATTTCATGGGACTTTTTGGCATTTAGATTATTGACATGTATCTTGTGGAGTGGATCCTCCCAGAGACAAGCGAGTATAGTGCGGAGACCTAGTGGCTAGGTGAGACTTGACGACTACTATCTTTTTCGACTTGGAGTGACTTGACAGGCCCAACAGGGAGTGCCTCCTTGTGACGTGGAAGACCGACAGTGGGGAGCACCTCTGTGTGATGCGGTAGACCCATGGTACATGATATGAGGAGTACCTCAACAGGCCACAATGGGGATCCCCTATGTGTGAAGCGGCAGACCCACGGTACTCGACAAGAGGAGTACCTCAGCAAGTCACGAGAGGGAGCGCCTCTATATGACGTGGTAGACCCATGGAGGGGAGCGCCTCTGTGTGACATGGTAGACCCACAGTACTCGACAGGAGGAGTACCTCAGCAGTTTGAGGTTAGTGGGAAGTGCCTTTGTGTGACGCGGTAGGCCTACTGTACTAGATAGAGGATGAGTTCTCTAGAAGCCGAGGTGTTCGATGATGTGACTGGGGATGTTACTTGATACTACCCCTAGAATAAATCCTGGTGTGAGCTGATTCAGTACCTCTATGTTTTCCTCATGATTGAGATGAATTACTTGAAAACATAGGAATATGTATGGTCATATACCTATGTAGGGTTATCTATTGATTTCATACTTTGTGGTTTATCCTTGGTGGATTTTGTGAGACCTTGAGGGTCTGGGGGTCCATACCGAGTATCGTTATACTCACCTCTTCACGGGCTACAACCACACTTTGCTGTGTTTAGTGAAGACGATGGACAACGTTGACTGAGGATGGGAGTACCAAGACCGGACGGTACCCCGATGTGGACCTTACGACAAGTCAGTACACAGAGGAGACAGACAGACGAGGAATACTGAGGAGGAGATCTATACATACCCTTCAGGTAGAAATCTTGGAGGACGACCTGGTAGCTGTTTTCTTTTTTTCTTTAGTTGTACTTGTATGTTCATTTTCTTGTAATTTACTCTTGGTCTTGTACTCCGACCACTTTTACATTCAGCACTCTTTTGTTATGTAGTTTTACTTGGTGTTTCTTATCTTTCTGTGTGTTTAGTTGTGTTTGTTACATGTTATCAATGAAATGTCTTCCTAGTTTTAGGAAATTAAGCCTTTGGTGCTAGTAACCATCCCCTGGCCTATAGAAGGCGAGCTTGGGGTAGTCACGACATGGGCCCTGGGGGACGGGTCGTGACATGTCAGGGTTGAAAAAAATATTTAGTGGTGATTTATAAAAAACCGCCGCAAAATCATTAATAAAAAATTTAGCAGCGGTTTAGTAAACCGCCGCTAGAAAACCACCGAAAAAAAGCTATAAATGTTGTAGTGACAATATATTATTCAATTCTCAACAAGTGTAATGCAATTCATAAAGTATAAAGGTTGAATCAATCCAACTTAAGTTTCATATTTGGAAGAATATAAGAGAATTTTAATGGAGGAAGATATGGAATCAAAAATACCATTATAAGAATGAATAATAAAGAAAAGAAAAAATGTGATATAATTGAATTACTTTTTCATGAGACGAATTTAGGATTGGAAATGGAAAACTCCATAGTGCCTCAATGCCTGTCTTAAGAGATTGTGGTAAAGAATAAGAAAAGTCTCCACACAATGAAAAGCCTTCTCACTAATAGAATTTAGATGTTCAACTAAAATAGAAGGATTCAAGGATTGATATGTTTGGGGGATATATTAATATTTTTAAGTAGACTTAAAATTTTAAATATTATCATATGGATAAACCATTTTGTAGTAAGAATTATAGAAATATGGATTCAAAGAAAAGAAATAATAGTCATGCTAAAACTAATGGAAATGGATCTCAGAGGAATGTGGCATTACTATGATATTTTTCTAGAAGATTATAAAACACTATGACTGTGTGTTGGGAATCTAGAAAGATTAACATAGGTGGATGTTTTGAAGAAACCACATATAAACTGAAAAAATATTTTAAAAGGTATTATTTCTTCAAGAGGTGATATATTCTAAATATCCATAGTCATATGGAAAGATAATACAACAAAAAAGGAATATAGGGGATTCGATGATTATCAGTAGAAGGTAATTTATTATTATCAAAGAAAAAATTTGACTAGAGAATAGAATATGTACATGCATATCAACATGTATCAAAAGCACACTAATCAAAACATGATTGTTCATATGGCACCCACCCACACTTCTTGCACATACATGATATGATGAACTCCATTAGCCAAGAATCACTAATAATATGTTCTCACAGGCTCATTCCGAGGTTGAAAGATCAAATGATATTCTTGGAAAACAAGTTTGGAATATCATACATTCAGTTTTGTGGTTTGTTTTGACCAAAATGACCGACTTTAGCCATAGCAGATATCTGATTTTATGAGAGTTTGAGTGTGGTGTGAGGACGACATGATGTTATGCTTCTTTTTATAAAGTGGGTGAATGGTTTTATCATCTTACCGAAAATCACTAAAAAAGTGTATTTTATCAGCACTAAAAAAATAAATGCAAACAAACAATAATTTTATCGGCACCTTTTTAGTGATGATAAAAGATATGATTTATGATTTCTATGAAAATGATGACAAATGTTGTATTTATCAGCACTTATGTTTTAGCGTTGATAAATACTTATGTTTTCTGTACTAAAAAGGTGCTGATAAAATTAGTATTTGTGAGTGCTTATATTTTAGCACGGAAAAAATGAATAAACAAACAATATTAAACATATAAATAATAAAAATAGTATAAAAAATATTCTAACAATTTAAATTTAAAAAATTTAAAAAATTCATTTAAAAGAATTAATTAAAAAAATTAAAAACATATGTAAAATATGAAAAAATAATATAAAATATTAAAGAATGAATAAATTCTGAAAATATTTAAAATTAATAAATATTAAAAATTAATAAATAATATTGAAAGAATGAATATTTAAATTGAATAAATAAAATTGAATAAAATACAATTTTTTAAAAACTAACTTCATAACAATAGCTACATATATTACAGACACATAAAAAGTGAATAAAATGATTGAATAAATAAAATTAAATATATAACTAAAAAATTATTAAAAAAATTATTTAATTAAATAAATTATGTAAATTTAAAAATATAAAAAATGTTAAAACTTGATAATGAAAAATGAATAACTATTATTTCTATAAATTAAAAACATTTTCAAAATATTAAATCATAGGAAATAAATATGTATAAATAAATAGTATAAAATGAATAAATTTTGAAAAACATAAATGCTAATTAATATTAAAAATAAAAAAATAATATTCAATGAAGGAATATTAAAAATTAATAACTAAAATTTAATAGACAAAAATATATCAAAAATGAATTCATATGATTAATTAAAGTAATTGTAAACATGCCAAAAAAATGAAAAAAATTTAAAAAATCATTTAATGAATTAATAATATAAATTTTATGCATTTTAAATATATTACAAGTTAGTAAATAAATTTGAAGAAATATTAACCATGTAAATTAAAATTGTATTGAAAGTATTGAACTTTATAAAAAATTATGTATAAATAAATATTAAAAATGTTTAAATTCCAAAAAATATTAAAAATTGATAAATATTAAAAAATAAAAAAGAATATTAAATGAAAGAATATTAAATATGAATAAATAAAATTGAGTAAATTACAAAAATATTTAAAAAATTGAATTTGAAACATTACTTATATGGATTATAGACACATAAAAATGAATAAAAAATAAATAGATAATTTTAATTATATAAATAAAAAATTTATATTGAATATACAATAATATTAAAATTGATATGCTTTTAAAGGATTTAATTATGTATATTTAAAAAATATTAAAAATACTAAAATGTAATAAATAAAAATGAATAAATTTTAATCATAAAAACTACATACATATTAAAAATAATAAAACATAGTAAATAAATATTTATAAATTTTAAAAATGAATAAATTAATAAATTATAAAAAAGTAAGAAATATAAAAAATGTAAAAAATTATATATTAAATCAAATAATATTAAAACTGAATAAATAAAATTATATATATAAAAAAATTTATTTAAAAAATTTATTTCATAACATTAATAACATGAATTGCAAACACATGAAAAATGAATAGAAATGAATAAATATGTAATAATATTACTCCCAATTATTGATGTACGCATTCTATTGATTGTATATAAAAAATATAAATAATTATTAAGCATTATAATTTTAAATAATAATTACAAATAATATTGTTTAATTAAATGTACAAATAATTTAAAATGTATAAATAACTATCAAAATTGAGTATATTACAATAATATGAAATTAAAATATATAATAAAAATTAATAAATATAATAAATTAATAAACTACAGAAAATACTAAAAATATATAAATATTAAAACTGATTAAATAATTTTAAATCAATAAAGAGAGATACACAGACACATACGTACACATATACAAACATGTACACACACACACACACACACACACACACTTACACACACACACACACACATACACATACATACAATTGGGTACACATGTATGCACATACATACACATAAATACACATACTACATAAACACACACACACACACACACACCCTAATGTAGACCCATATACATACATATACACACACATACACATAGGCATGCAGACATACACATACACATACACATACACATACACATACGTGTACACATACGCATACACATACACATACGCCTACCCATACCCATACACATACACATACACATACACCTACACATACCCATACCCATACACATACACATACCCATACAGATATGCATAGACATACACATACCCATACCCTTACCCATAAACATACACATACACATACACATACACGTACACGTACACGTACACATACATGTACAGCTACACCTACATGTACACGTACACATACACACACACACACACACACACACACACACACCTACACACACACCTACACCTACAAATACACATACACATACACATACACATACACATACACATACACATACACATACACATACACGTACACGTACACATACACATACACATACGTGTACACCTACACGTACACCTACACATACACATACACATACACCTACACCAACACATACACGTACACCTACACATACTTCTACACCTACACCTACACCAACACATACACGTACACCTACACATACTTCTACACCTACACATACAGATACACATACACATACACATACACATACACATACACATACACATACACATACACATACACAATCACATACAGATACAGATACACATACACATACACATACACATACACATACACATACACATACACATACCCATACACATACACATACACGTACACATATACTTACACATACACATACACATTCATAGACACATACACTTACACATACACAGAACCATACACATACACATACACATACACATACACATACACATACATATACATATACTCAGACTCATACACATACCCATACACAGACACATACAGATACATACACAAACACAGACAAACACAGACACACATGGACATAGACATACACACACACATCAACATACACATACACATACACATCGACATACACATACACATCCACATCCACATCCACATACACATACACATACACATACACCTACACATACGCATACACATACACATACACATACACATACACATACACATACACATACACATACACATACACATACACATACCCATACACATACGCATACAAATACACATACCCATACACATACACATACACATACACATACACATACCCATACGCATATGCATACACATACTCATACACATACACATACACATGCACATACACATGCACATACATATACCCATACCGATACCCATACTCATACACATACACATACACATACACTTACACTTACACATACACTTACAACTACACATACACATACACATACACATACACAAACACGTACACATACACGTACACATACACATACACATACACATACACATACACCTACACATACACATACACATACACATACAAATACACATACACATACACATAGACATACACATACACATACACATACACATACACATACACATACACATACACATCCACATACAAATACACATACCCATACCCATACACATACACATACACATACGCATACGCATACACATACACATACACATACACATACCTATACGTAGACACATACACATACAAATAACCATACACATGCACATACACATCCACATACAGACACATACACATACGCATAACCATACACATACACATACACATAAACATACACATACATACACACACACACACACACACAAATATGTATTATCATCGTTATTGGAATTTTACCCTATACCAATGGTTCCTAAAATTGTTGGGTTATATAGTGTGGGTATAGCCACATACCAATGGTTTACAACAAACCATTTTTATTGGACTACTAGAAGATCACTTTTCCAAACATTTAGATAAAATGGTTGGTATAGGTCATTAGGAATAGTTTTAAAAACTGTGGGAAAATCCATATACCAACAGTTTATAAACCAATAGAATGCACTAAGCTATACCAATGGTTCTATGAAACTATTGGTATGGACCCACTATACCTCCCCATGAGTCAACACTCCAACCTTTCCTTATTACTTTAGAAATCACCAAAAATCTATAGTAAACATCACCAACCAATATAAAAACAATGATAACTTAATAAACTAATTAATGCATTCAACTGGTGACAAAAACATTTATAAAATCACATATATTCATTCACATCCAATCATCAGACATGATGTATCCTAAATGTGAGTTGAAATGTAAAGGATCAATGTCTCTCTCATCATGACTAATATAATTGTAATGATTTTCATCTTTTTCATCATCACTATCATCCTTTTAATCATCATCCTCAAAATTATCCTCACTATTTTCCTCATCCTTAGAATCTCTATTGCTAGGAACATCAACGTCCAGACCACTAATAATACCATCACTCGATTCACCTTATAACGTATGAATTTTTAACATATATGTATCACAATCCATAGAGGTCTCTGATGGATATAATGGATATAAGGCTACCATAAATTTATGAAACTAATTATTTTCATTTTGATTTTATTCATGCTTCTGTATGACCATTTATGTGTCCTTTTTTTCCTCAGTATGAGCCTATACTGCCTCTACATGAGCTATTTCCAACTCAGTGCTACTAGAACTCGCAACTAAAGTGTGCAGAAATCTAGTAGGGATAATAATCTTCCCTATTATACATTGTACCTTCCCATGGTGCTCATATCCTAATATCTAATGCAAATGGTAGTTTCGAAAAAAGTTGTCATCTTTTTGTTTAACAAGTTCTTCCAATGAAAACTATTTCAAATATAATTGAACTATTTAGTTTCCAAATAGATACTAAAATTTTTAATTAACAAATCAAAACTCACAATTTAAAGTTTTGTATATTCATTTACGATGCTTATATCTTTCTTCGTTCTACACGAGAAAAAAATTTCCCGAGGCACACATTTTTCAATATTAAATACCACACTCTACAATGACATTAAATATAGAATTTTTTTTTCAAAAAGTATCGAGTCATGAGTATCATAATGAAAATGAATATAACCAAAGGAAATTCAATTTTTTTTAGAAAGAAGATTAGGAAAAATGATTATAATGATAACCTAAAATTACAATAAACTCAACAGTCATGTTATCTTTACAAGACAAGAATGTTTTCAATATATATTATGTACAAACATAGTGAAATAATTATAAATATATAAATTATATCATAGTCAAATAAAAAATGTTGAACAACGAATGAACAATATGTGGCATGATTTCCTAAATGAATTTGAAGGCAAAGAAGATATTTTACAATAATAAGTTCCCCATTAACCCTATGGAACCGTTCATAAACTATTTTAGTAGAGTGAAAATGAAAATAATCAAAGGTAAATATAAATTATAGACACAAGTAATTTTTTTTTTCATTCCATGAAATATACATAGAATCAAAATATGTGGTATGAACATTCATTACTTCTTTCTCTAACACTACCATTTGTTTTCTATTGGAAAGAATTATTTTTTCAAACAATAAACTAAAAAAAATATTATGAACCATATTTGATCTGGGTTTTATGATTTGGTTGACATATTTTAAGAAAAACTAACCACTTTCTGTTAAATTCTAGAATTAAGTCACATATTTATAAGTGAAAAATACAATTTCTTAGAGAAATCCAAATCACTTCTACAAAAATAGTTTTTACAGGTGTTTTCAAATGAAACCATACTACCCTTCAATAATTGAGTCAAGTTCTATATAAGAATGGTGTATGAATATGATAGGTGGGTTTTAGAAATTATAAAGAAACATTTATCTAGTTCTATTAAGAAAATAAGAATATTAATGTTTGCTGGGTTGGTTAATCAATAACTATGTATTTTAATTTTAATTTTATGTATTTTAGAGGGAAAAATAGTTGATATACCATTAAAAATTTCACCTTTATGCTACAATATGGTAGGATTTAGATATTTCATTTAACATTATATATACTGTAAAATAATAAAATCTTACCAATAAAATGGTATGTTATGGAAATTCCATTCGGGTGGAATTAAATGAAATATACTATTTAAAGGATTCATACCATTGTGTGAAAATGAGAACAGAATGAGATAGTGGTTTACTAATTATGTATTATGTACTAGCTATTTTTTGTTTAATTAATAATTAAAATTTTCTAATTTCTGAATGTTGTTGTAATTAATAGTAGTGTTTGTTTCTGTTTAGACCATGTTTGTAATAAAATTTCATGAAATAGTTGAAGTTGTGTGGTTAGCTTATTAATATTTTTTTATTTATAGTGTTATGATTTTTATACCATATATTCATGAATAAGGAGACCTGGTTGAGATTTTTAATTAAAACCTAATTTTGGGTTTCATAAAAGGTGAGAGTTGAACTGTAATTGATTTTATTGTGGTGGTAATTTTTGGGTTATTTTGGACATATATATACAAATAAAGAATGTATTTCCTTGGATTATGTAATTTTTATTTCATTTTTTGATAATTAATGAGGTAAGTGTTAACATTATTGGCTACCGTAGAATTGATATGGAGATAATGGATGATGCAACACTGCCATTTAGATAAGGAACCTTGGTTGTGTTATCATAAACATTTGATAGGGATTATATTTTCCTTTTATAGTAGAAAATGATAATGAAGAGATCCTATGGTTGAAATGGATTCATTTGGTTATGAATATCACTTACCATTAAAGCAAGGCATGTAGAAGTCATTTGGAGTTTGTTTATGGCTCTGAACCTAGGATTTGATCAATTTGATCTATCTTGACACATGTTAGTTGTATATTTTTCCTTTTTTCAATATAAAATCATTAGTATGAATGTTTTGAGGCTTTGTATGTCTCCCAGTTTTTTATCAGTGGTTATATATGGTGTGGAAAGTGAGTTGTTTCATAGGATGGTAAATCTACACATTTTATTAGAATAAATAGACATGTTTTTTAAGTTAATTCAAGATTACTAATAATAAATGGGTTTCTAAGTCTACTTGTGTTAAAATTAATGAGTTATACCCTTAGTGATTGTTGGCCCATAGGAGATTATTGGACCATATCTGGTTTTAATGGTTTCAATAATCAAAAATAATGTCTAATAATTTCAATCATGTTTATTTATGTTTAAATATGTTTAATTATGATTATATTTGATCAACTATGTATTTAACACATTATGTGTATATTCATGTTGTAAGACAGTTAAAATAGAAAAATTGGATAAGTATGAGTCATTGGAACCAATAAAACAATTGAGACACTAACAGAGTAAATATCTCACAGAAAAAGTAATTGTGATAGTGACAGAACAAATGTTAAACTAACAGAGTAAATGTCTCACTAATAGAGTAATTGTTTCATCGACAGTTCAATTGAGTCACATAAAAATAAATGTCTCACTGATAGAAGAAATATCAAACCGGCATAAATAATGTCTCACCAATAGTAAAAACTATCTAACTGATATATGACTTACTTACAGTACAAAAGAGGCACCAATAAAAGGAATATATCACCGACAAAAAAAATGAGTAACCAACAAGTTTATTTTCCAACACCTGGAGATACTGACAGAATGACTCACATATAGAATGAGTCACCTATACCAATAAAAGGACTCACTGATAGAATAAATCACTGATAGAATGATTCACCGATATAGGATTAAATGATATATGATTCACCGATAGAGGAGTCATTGAAAGACTATTTACATGTTATTTTATTAAAATTTATCTTTAATGTTCATATTTTAGTGTTTTAATGATACTGATTAAATTAATGATTTTTGCAGAAAATATTAATTAGGATGTCAAATGAATGATGTAAAAAACCTACCCCAAATCATGCTTATTGTTGGGATTTAGAATATAAAAGAGAAAATAATGATATTTGAAAGACAAAGATATATAATAGAAGACTTTCACAATCACATATACTAAATCTATGAACAAAAGGAAGAAGAACACAAGAGGCATTATAAATCTTGCTAACTAAACAAAAATTAGAGTTTGGTGTGAACCATAGTTCTAACACCTCTACAGCAAACAAAATAGAACTGAACGAACAAAAATTCATCTTCCTAGAAAACTAGAACAAAAAGCTTCAAGAAACTCTTTTTCTATGTCTATTTCTAGGAGAGGACTCGATCTTCACATCTACTAAATTTAAAGATTCCAAAGTTGCATTTCACAAAATATAGAGCCTTTTAAACTCTATCTTTCTATTTCTTTCTATCTGGGTTCTTTTTTACTAAATTTAGAGTAGTGTGTGCATATTATTCTTACACACGCACACACACTGTCTCATGGTATAAACTAGAGAATAAAATATATCCTCACATAAACATATTTTTATACCTATATTATCCCACGTTGAACTGTGGTAGGGGTACTGTGTGACCTACCTATTTAATTTCACATGTAGAATTGCAGTAGAGGTCTTGTGACCTGGAATGTTTTCATACTATTTTTTAAACCCAAATCTAGGGTGTTGATCAAATCTTTATATATATTTATTGGTTGTAAGTGATCACCAAGTGGAGTGGATTAAGTATTAGTTTGAGACTGAACCACTTGTTTTAATCTAATGTGTTTTCATATTTAGTTTACCCTATTTTAACTCATATTTGATAAAACCAAATTTTTATTTGATTATCAATATTTGATAGTATTTTAAATTTTTTTGGATTAGTAATTTTTTTTAAAAGTTATATCAATATCTCATATTTTTATAACTGAGAATTAATTAATCGTATGAGAAATTAATTGAACTATCAAACTATTATAAATTTACTACTTCGATTAACTGGAATGTGTTATTTTTAAATTGGGAGATTCATTAAAATAATTTTTTTAATATATATTTTTATATGAACTCAATTCACCCCCTCTTATGTGTCATACTCTAGCCAACATTGGTTATTAGTGTTTGTTTTTAAGCTGCAATTTTCAAATATGTTTTACTCTGATTTTAGTTTAGTTTTAAAGATATCTAAATTTATGTTAGTTCAAAAAATTTATCTCTTTAGAAACTTATTATTAATTATTTATTATATATAACAGACGGGAAGTTTCTTCTACCAATATACCTCCCTACTTTTGTGGTAGAAAATTTACCAAGTGGAAAATTTAGATGAAAATACACTTAGAAAGTATGATTTTTGAAATTTGGTCTTCCTTTGTAGATGAATATAAGATTCCTACTACTGCCAAAAATACTTGGTATGACCCAACGAAGACTGATTATAATAATAACTACAAATATATGAATTTTTTATATTTCTTGTAAGAGATTAATAATTTAATAGGATTTATGCATGTAAAACAACCTATAGAATTTGGGATGCCTTTTTTGTTTCACATGAATGAATTAATAATGTCAAAGAAATGAGACTTAAAAACTATACTATTAAATATGATAAATTAAAGATTAATCATGATAAACCCATTTATCATATGTATTTCACGTTTAATGAAATACTCAATACAACGATATCTCTTGGAAATCTAGTGTATGTCAAAGAGAAAACCATGTATCAGCTCAAATGTCTACCCTAAAAGGTGGATAGGAACCTCAATTCCAATTAGAGAATCCTGCAATATCATTATGTTTCCAATCAAGGATGTGATAGGAAATTTTATGATGTATGAGGAAGAATTAAAGGTCAAAAAATAGAATGAGGATGAACCAAAGATAAAGTTAGTGGATTTAAAAACCAATACTTCCAAAAATAAAGAAAATGAAAGGATTCAAACTCATTTGAATAGTATAAGTGATGAAGATTCAACCTTTGATAGTGATGGGGAAATGTATCAATTATCTAGAATATTTAAGAAGTTTTACATAAAGAAGAAATTATTCAAGAAACCCAAAAGAAAAGGTAAGTATGATAATAAGGTAAACTGAAAAAATGATTTGAAAAGGAATGATAACTCAAATGAAATTGTTTTTTATGGATGTAAGAGAAGAGGACATGTAAAGGCAGACAATCCTATGTTTAAATATAAGAATAAATATGAAGACACAAATAAAAGATACAATAATTTAATGAAGTCCACCTAGAGTTCCTATGAGGACTTATCAAGTGAGTTTGAATCATCACATGATGATAAAGGGGAGAATTAAAACACGTGTTTCATTAAAAAAACATCTATGTTAACCCTTTCATCTTCTGTACATAATTCTTATTATTTTGGAGATGAAAGTGATTCTGAAAATAAGAATAATGAGGTAATTTTTGAATATTTTCAAATGATTAAAGATACATGAAATGAATTAAAAGATAAATATAAAGATTTAAATAAACAATAAGCCCTTAACTCTATTGTTAAATATGATATTATCATAGTTAATGAAAAGAAATCTTAATTTATTAAAGAAAAAAGTGAACGTAAATTATCCAGTGAGAATTTGAAAAATGATTCAGAAAATTTTACCAATTGAAAATATATCTTGGTTCAAATTTATGGTAAATAAGTTGAACCAAAATACACTAGTGGTATTGGATATCAACCTTGTAGAAGAAATTTTTTCAAAACCAATTTTTTATATAAATCTGGAAAATCTAGTTTTATTCCTCATTCTAGAAAATATTCTGCATGTTCCAACTATGACACATCTTCTACTATTTCATGTTTTTTAGCCCAAATAAAGTCTATTTTTCGAATACTTGAAAAAATATGTATAGTAATCCCAAGAAAAAAAATTGGGTTCCCAAAGCTCTTATTACAAATGTTAGTGGACACAAAGAAATCTCGGCACCAAAATATTTTCTTGTCTAATATGTTTTTGTAAGAAAAATTCTGAAAGAGATCCTATAGAAGTCTATAATACTTGGATAGTTGATGTTTAAGACACATGAAAAGATATTTTTCATGCTTCAAGAATCTGATAAATATTGATGGTGGACATGTCACCATTGGTGACAATGCTGAAGGAAAAATCATTAACCTTGGCCAGATTGGTAACTCTAATTCTTTTTTTTATTTCCAATTTAATTTTTGTTGATGGATTAAAGTATAATTTTCATAGTATGTATCAGCTACGTGATTATGGTTTTAATGTTCAATTTGGTAATGATGCATTCAATGTATTTAATTCTAAAAATGAATTAATATTTTCTACTTTTAGAAATGAAAACTTTCTATAAACTTAGATTACTTAGTTTCTCAAAATGATTCATGATTAAGTGCCAGTCATAAAATGTCTTGGATTTTGAATAAGATATTAGAAAATTGTAATATTTATTCTCTTAGAAATCTCACTAGGAAAGGACTAGTTAAGGATCTACCTAATCTTGAGTTTCTAAATGGAAAAGTCTATAATCCTTGTCAAAAGGGTAAAAAAAATATATATTTTAAACCAAAGAAAGAGGTTTGAAATTCTCAAATATTCATGTTGGTTCACATGGATTTTATTGGCTCAAATAGAGTTTCAAGTCGAAATGATAAGCATTATGTCTATGTTCTTGTAGATGACTAATATAGATATACTTCTAATTTCCTTATTTCTCACAAAAGTGAATATTGTTCTCATTTCACCAAGTATTCTAGAACAGTAGTTAACCTAAGTGGTCTTATAAATAAATCTTTAAGAAGTGACCATGTCAGTGAGTTTGAAAGTCATGAGTTTAAATCTTTTTTTCTCAAAAAAATGGCTATAGTCAAAACATCTCTACTCCAAGGACACCTCAGTAGAATGGTGTTTTAGAATGAATAAATAGAACCCTATAAGATATAGCCCAGACTATGTTTAATGAATATATCTTACGTGTCTATTTTGTGGGTAGAAGCTGTCAATATAACTTGTTATATAATTAACAGAGTCTTAATCAGACCAATTCTTAAGAAAATTTATTATTCATTGTGGAACAATAGGAAACCCAAAGAAAGTTACTTCAATTTTTTTGTTTTAAGGTCCTTATCCTTAATACAAATGACAATATTGAATAATTTTCATCCAAAAGTTATGAAGGAATCTTTAAAGGTTATTCAAAATATAGTAAATACTATAGAGTCTTTAATAAAATAACTAACTATGTAGAAGAATCAGTACATGTAAAATTTGATGAAACAGATCCACATGAACCTAAGACCTCCCTAAAAAATATTGATAACTATCTCTCTAATCTAGATATAAATGCGCAATCTCTTGACCCTGCTGTTAATAAGTATGTTAAATAATCTTGTTCTAGAAATTCTACATACTCTAGTCAGGATGAACCCAAACCTATTGAAATAGCTAAAATCACCATCCCTTCTTTTCCAAGATCTTTTATAACTCTTAAAAACCATCCTTTAGATTTTTTAGTTGGAGACATAAATAAAGGAACATAGACTAAAGATTATCTAAGAAATCAGGTTGAACATCATTCCTTTTTTTTCAAAACATGAATCTAAGAACATCAATTATGTTATCAATGATGAGTTTTGGGTAATGAATTTACAATAAGAATTAAACCAATTTGAAATAAATAAATTATGGAAACTTTTATATAGACATAAATACATCTTGACTATATGAACTAAATGGGTTATTAGAAATAAAGCTAATGAAGCTGTTAATATTGTAAAAAATAAATCTATATTGGTTGAAGAAGGTTATAGTTTAGATGAAGGTATTTACTATAAAGAATCTTTGGAACCATTTTATGGACTTGAATCCATTAGAATATTTATTTCATATGAAGAACATCTAAATCTCAATCCAAATAAAATGGATGTTAAGAGTGCATTTCTGAATGGGTATATAGTTAAGGATATTTTTATTGAAAACTCATTGGTTTTACAAACCCTCACTTTCCAAATCATTTTTTAAAATTTTAAAAATATTAATATGGTTTAAAGAAATCTCCAAGAGCTTATTATGATATACTAAGTAGATTTATTATTTCCAAAGGTTTTACAAAGGGTGTAGTTGATCCTAGTATCATTATAATTTTTTTCTAAAGATGTTTCAGTTGTTCAAATTTATGTAGATGATTTTATTTTTGGATCTTCTAAAAATTCTTTATGTGTTGATTTTTCAAAAATGATGCAAATTTAATTAAAAATGAGTTTAATGGGGGAACTCAAATTCTTTCTTGCATTTAAAATCATTCAAAATAAAGAAAGTATTATTTAAAATCGAACTAAATATACTAAATATATTTTAAAAAGATTTGGAATTAATGGTACAAAAAGTAGTGATACTCCAATGAGTACCACCTATAAGTTGGATCTTGATAAAAATGTTAAATCTATGCATTAAACTAGTTATAGATAAATGATTTGGAGTTTAATTTTCTTAACTTCTAGCTGAATTGATATTATGTTTAGTGTGTGTGTGTGTTATCAATTTCAAGCCAACCAGAAATAATATCATCTAAATGTTGTTAAAAGAACTTTCAAATACCTCAAGTATACAACCAAATTATGATATTCTATCCTATAGGACAACATTTTTATTTAGTGAGTTATTCTATGGATAATTTTGGTGGTTGTATGTTAGATAGAAAGAACACCTCTAGAACTTGTCACTTTTTGGGAAAGTCTATTTTTTCACGGTATAGTAAAAAGAATTTGTTGCATTATCTATTACTGAGGATGACTACATAGATGACGATAGTTGTTGGGCTCAGATTTTTTGGATGCAAAACACTTTACTAGACTATTGATATCAATTCAAATATGTACCTATAAACTATGATAAAATAGGTATCAGTAACATCTCCAACAATCCTGTTTCTCATTCTAGAATAAAGAATATTGATGTAATACATCACTTTTTGAGAGATCATTATCAAAAAAGTGATATAGAACTAGATTTTATAGGAATTTAACATCATCTTGCTAACATTTTCACAAATCCATTGAAATCTAAATGAATTAATTACATACAAAATTAATTAGATATGATTAATTTATAAGCAACCTATATTGATGATCCTTTCTTTAAACCAACTGTAGTTGTCACGGTGTCAGGATAAACAGACTGGTGAAGTCTCACTAACACATTGTTATAAATACACTTTTTCATGTCAACACTAATACTTTGTCCTGCTAACATTAACACTTTTTCATGCTGATACAGTTGTCATACTGACACTAATAGTGTTATGAAAAAAATGTCATGCTGACACTGACACATTTTTATGCCGACAAATTGTCATGTTGAAACAGATAGAGTTATGTGAAAAGTATCATAATGACAATAATGACTCACTATTTTATCAGTGTTATGTTTTAACAAAAACAATGATGTTTCATTTATCTCTTTGAACCCAATTCATGATTTTTCAATCTGTAATTCCCTAAATGATATAAATTTGAGTTGATCCACTCTACTACTTACCTTCACACTTTAACCCTTACACTCTTGATGTTTCTCTCAATCCTTGACCTTTCACCTTCCAAAATTCAACCAAATCATCAGAAATTTCATGGATAAAGCACACACTTAAAGGAGGATTTGGAGATGATTCAGAACCTGCTATGAAGAAAAAGAGAGATTCAAGTAAGTCTTATCCTTTCAATCCATCCCTTGAAAATCGTGTGGTAACTCTAGAGAAGGAATTTCTTGCTGAATGGTTTCTAGAGAGTATGTCTCTACTATAGAGGGTGTTGTAGACCCAAAGTTGGTTGACTGGTTTTTAGATAATGAGAGGCCATATAACCCAATGTGTGTCCACGAGTTTTATATGCATGTTGGATTTATTTTGGAAGGCAGTGAGGTATGTTAGATCAAATATATAGTTAATGGAAAAATAATTTCATTTTTTTCTAGGAATTAGGTAGAATACCTTAGTGTATCTCATGAGGGAATCTATGATGACAACCAAGGAACTTTACCACCTGCAAGTGATTTGTTTTCCTTTGAGACAACATTGAAGAAGATGATTGGAAATAATGAGCACAAGAGGCCTATTGGTACAAAGCTATATGGTGAATGTTGGATGCTGTTTAAGTTCAATTAGCACCATCTTTTTCCAAATAAATGGGACTTTTCATATTTAAAATATCAAGATGTATACTTTTTTTATTTTCTAATGAAAGGAGTTAAAGTGAACCTCTGTAGATATCTGATATTGCATATTACTAAAATTATTAATCCCTACTATAATACCAATTCCCTATTCAACCCAAGGATGATATCATCCATGTTTCAAGTGAAAGGTTGTCTGGATGAAGGTGAAGAAACTATTTCAGCTTGTAGTGGAATTTTCTTGAGTAAGGAGATATTCAAGAGGATAAAAATACATTGTATCCCATGGAATAAGGAATGGGTTGGTAATGAGGATAAAATTTATGAAAAATTCAACCTAGTGGACCATCCTGTCAGGCTATAAGATTTAGTGGATCTTGGCCCAAGAAAAGAAGTTTTTGTACCTATTTATTCTAATGAGGAAGAGGTTTCTACTCATGATAGAGAACAAGGGTCTCTTGTTAATGATATAAGTGACTGTGAAACCACTATAACTCTATCAAGAATGTATTATGGACATCCTATTACACCTCTGGCTTTACCTTTAGATGAACCAACTCTTGGTGATAATTGTAAAGAGGAGATAGAAGTTTCAGGAAGTGTGGAGTATGAGAGAATGTCTAGTGGCTCTGAAAAATATTCATAAGAAGAAGAAGGAGATAAATAAGAAGAAAAAGAATCGACAAGAAGATGTTGCTTAGGTAGATAAGAAGAAGAAGAAAATTGAAGTGGCTCTAACAGTATATAATAAGAAGAAGGAAATTAAGACCATGATGATATAAGTAAAGAAAATGAAAATGATAGAAAAGATTAAATAAGTAGGAGTGATAGTGATTTATATCATCTTGACGATGATCAGGGTGAAAATATTGATATGTTTGAGGCGGTAGTTCAAGAACAACCTGTAGAATCTTCAAAATTTTATAATGTAAGTGAGGCAGTGGTTGATGTTACAAGAGAAGTATATGATCATGCTGGATAAGAGAAATCATTTGTAGTTGATGGTGTAGTTAATGCTCAGATAGTCTGTACACCACAACAGGTATATTCTAGAAGAAGACCTCAAGATGAGGGGGAGCATCAAGTGAGAGGATATCTAGTTGAGGGGGAGATTAAAGATAAAATTGCTCAAGATGAGGGAGAACATCAAGCTTGAAGAGTGATACTTGACACTCTTACCCTTTTAGATGATGATGTTATGTATGAATGGGAATGAAATCCCTGATATGTAGCTCTTAGTTTGGACAATTAAGATTTATAGGATAAAGTGTTTGTACTTATTTTAGGAGAATAAATGGATCAAGTCCCTCCTAGTGACTATTCCACTAGATATGATTTTGAGAGTTTCAAAGAAGAACTTTTCTCAACCATTGAGAATTTTTCATTACCAATTACCATGTTAAGATTGAGTTATAGTGATTACAATATTGTTTCTAGAACTATTATTTATCAAGTGGAACCTAGGCTAATTGCACTCATAGAAGATATTGTGAAAGATTATTAGAAGTTGATAATGAGATGACTAGACTAGTTTTCGTTATCAATAGTTTGACCTACGAATATAGGATATCCATTGATAGAATCATAAAAGGACTTGAGGATTTTATTTCCCACTTTCATGTTACTGATTTTACCCATTTTATATAGTATGGTAGATATATTGTACATGGGGAATCAAGCCCAACAAATCCTATATCTCACTCACCAGATGTTGAGGTAGCAAGGAATGTGATTATAGAAGAGTGGAAAGATCTTTTAGGTGGAACAGATCAAGAGACCCTTACAATGATTATGAAATATAGTGATCATGTTCATGATATGGTTAGATTCTACTCTAATAGTTCTGAAACTAAAAATGCTCAGATCAAAGAGAAAGTGGGGTATTATTTCAAGAGGATTTATAAAAAAACCAAGTTATAAGTTACTTTAAATATTTTGTAGAGAATTTAATGTTTCCTCAAGTTACTAGAGATTATAAGGATCAATTTAAAAAGTTATAGGAAATAACACCTCTTCTTAAAAATTTCATGGATAAAAAGTATGATTTTGAAAATCAAATGAAATATTGTGGGTATATAATCATAGATTTTATCAATCTCTTAAATCCATATCTGCATGTTCAGAGTGAGGCCACAATTGTTCCTACTGCTGCACCTCTCAGACCACCTCTGACCTCTTGAGCCTCTCCTGGTAACACTATGCCACCTCCTCCACAATCTATGTCAGTTTCATAGGCTTTGAGCTAGATCTGTCCTATCATCACAGAGTATATCATGCCCCGTGTTTTATTGAATCCTACCCTTTCACCTTCTATTCATGAAGTCATACCACTTCCTCCCTTGATAATTCATTCATAACCTCTAGTCTCTCAACATCAATTCACTGAACCGACCATTTATCCCTCTATCAAAGGAAAGGACAAACTAGATCCCTAGAATTAGTTTGGATAAATTTTTTATAGGACTTCCTAATTTTATTTTTGTTGTATTCAATTGAACTGTACTATACCTTCATTATGAAATTAAATGATCTTTCATTTCCCTTATTTTTATTATGTCTCTTTTCTTATTTCATTTTATTCTTTCATATCTTTACTCCTTTTGATAATTACAAAAGAGGGAGAAAAATAAAGGCATTATTATTATTCTTTTTTTTAAATCTCATTAAGATAAAGGAGAAAAAAAGAAATAGGTGAGAAAACAAGTCATTATTTATTTTACCACTGAACCATATCTCTTTTTGAGAAATTTTATTTTTTAAGAAAATCAATAATGGGAGATAGTAAGTAAACTAATTACACTAGTCATCAAATAATTGGTCTTTATAATGCCAGGATTTATGATCATAAAAAGGGGGAGATTATTGTCCCATAAGAGATTGTTGGCCCCTCTCTAAGTTTAATGGTTTTAATAATCATAAATAATGTCTAATCATTTCAATAATTTTTATTTAATTTTAAATATAGTTAATTATGATTATCTATGAACAAATATGTATTTAAATTATTATTTGTATATTATTGTTACAAAAATGTTAAAGTAGATATGTTCACTAATTATGATTCAGTAACACCGATAGAACAATTGAGACACCGATAGAGTAAATGTATCACCGATAGAGTAATTGTGAAACCAACAAAACAACTTAGACATCAACAGAGTAAATGTATCACCGAAAAAGTAATTGTGACATCAGAAGTTCAACTGAGACACTGATAGAATAAATGTATCACTGACAGAAGAAAATGTCTCACCGATAGAAGGAATATCTCCTCGATAGTAAAAAATGACTCACATACAATACAAATTACACTCCAACAGAAATAATGGCTCACCGATAGAACAAACTGAGTCATTGATTCATTGATTCACCAATTCATGAAGATACCAGTAGAATGAATCATTGATATAATGAGTCACTGATACGAATAGAAGGATTCACAGATATAAGGAGTCGCTATTAGAATGACTCACCTACAGAGGAGTCATCGACATTGGAGTCACTGACAAACTGTTTAAGTTTTTTCTTATTAAAATATTTATATAATGTTTATATTTGTGTGTTTTAATGCTACTCATTAAATTAATGCTTTTTGTAGAAAATTTTAATTGGGATTTCTAAAATTAGGTACACAACCTACCCCCAATCATGATTATTGTCAGGTTACAAAATATAAAAGAGAAAATGATGAGAGCTGAAAGATAGAGATATATAATAGAGGATTCACATAAGAATGTATAATGAACCTGTGAAAAAAAGGAAGAATATCACACAAGTAATTATCATTATTTATAACTGAATTAAAAGGAGATCTTGTTGTGAACCAAAGTTACAACACCTCTACAACAACAACAAAACAGAACTAAAGGAACAAAAATTCACATTACTAGAAAACCATAACAAAAAGCTTCACGACAATTTGTTTCAATGTATGAATCTATAAGTGGAATCAGTATTAACATATACTACATAAAAAGAGTCTAGAGATTCATTTCATAACACACAAATCCTTCTAAACTCTATCATTCTATTTCATGCTCTGTTGTGTGATTTTTACTACATTTCGAGTAGTGTGTCCATCTGTCTTTTACACACACACTGTCTCATGTGCTAAATTAGAGTATACAAGATATCCTCACATAAAAATCTTTTTATACCTATTTTATACCTTGTAGAACTATGGTAGAGGTCCTGTGTGACCTGGATATTTTATTTCCCACGTAGAACTATGGTTGAGGTCTTGTGACGTTTATAGTTTTCTAACTATTGTGTAAACCTTGATATAGGGAGTGCATTAAAGATTTATATATTTCTCGATGGTAGGTAATCACCAAGTTGAGTGGATTAAGTCTTAGATTGATACTGAACAACTTTTTTTAATCCATTGTGTTTTCCAATTTAGTTTACCCTATTTTAACTCATATTTTAGGAAAATAATTTTTACTTTTATAGTTAGTATTGGATTGTATTTATAAATATTTTTCCTTATTACATTAGTTTAAAAAGTTATATCAATATATCATATTGTTATAACTGAGAATTAATCAATCTTATAAGAAATTAATCGAACAGTTAGACTATTATAAATTTATTACTTTTATTAACTAACATGTGTTGTTTTGAAATTGGAGGATTCTTTCAAATAATGTTTTTTACATAAATTTATATAAGAACTTAATTCACGCCCTCTTGAGTGTGTGACTCCAACCAACATTGATATTATTAAGTAGTGTTAAAAAAATTTCAGGTTTTATTTCATGAAACATAAATTATTTCAAATGGTGTATGGATTTTTTTTCAAAGCGGTATTTATTTTGAAATTATGTTTCTAGAGGAGAATGTGGTAGTTAGCATGAGGATGATTTTGGATGATTTTGGTTGATTTGTCTTTATTTATTGGATTTGGATTCTTTTAATGGAAAGGTTTATTTTTGTGATGTTTTGTAATAGTTATGAGATTTATAGACATTTTATTTTTTAAATAGAGTTTTAATCATAGACTAATAGTTGTGAAAATTCCATGATTTTATGTGGTTAGGTTATTCAATATCTAGGAATATAATAAATTTACCATACTCTATAATTGAATGAATTAGGTTAAGGTGTTACATGATTTTAATTTTTATGTATTTTAATTTATTTTTAATCTATTTTGAGTTGTTATTTTGGGTTTATATTAGTGGAATGACTTGGGAAGAGGAGTTGGTGGTGGTTGATTTTGGAACACACTAGATAAAATCATCAGGTACCTACTATGGGGTACTGGGTTAATAGTTGAAAAGAAATGAAAGGGGATTTTTTTCCTGACCTCTAATTACTCGGTGTTCATGGACTAGATACTTGGTGGAGTGCTTGGGAGTTTATTTTTCATAATAATTTCCATCTTCTTTGTCAAGAAATTTGAGTATTAATCTAGTTTTTCATCATTCTAAAGGTAATTTGGGAATAATTTCCCTTCTGCAATCCCTCTCAAACTATCCCTAACTACTCTCAATGGTTTATCCTTAATGTTTAGTATTATTCATAGATACCTTATATAGAATAAATTTTTTTATGATTCTTTATTTTGTTGAATTTATAATGTGAATATTTTATTACTCGGTACTTAACAATCTTTCCATACGATTTAAAGGGGTATGTTGATGGAATTTTGATTAAAGGCGATAAATGTGGTAGTTATTGAATTAATAACACTAAATAATATTTATGTTTTGTAATTTTTGTTTTAATAGTGTTGTTTATTTGGGGAGTGATCATTAATGACCTATAATTATTTTTTTAAATCATCTTGTGGCATGTTGACATGTAAAAGGTATTTTATATGATTTAATCTATTGGTTGGGTTTAATAACCTGTGTTCACTAAAGGAATTTAATTATAAATTGATATTAATAGTGGTATATGTGATTAAATCACATGTGATTATTATGAGAGATAATGAATTATTAAATGGGAATTATAATTGGTTTAAATAATGGGTTAATATGGAAATTTATGCACAATTCAATGATAGAATATAAGCATTTTCTTCCTATAATATTCTCCATATTCCTTAAGTCCACCTTTTAATTAAAATAATGTTTTATTAATGATTTTAAGAGTTTTTAGATATTAGTAAAATGGAGTATATTGAAATTAATAATGGCCACTGATTAGTTATATTGTTTAAAATTGATGATTAAATTATTAATTAATAAATTCAAGGTGTTGAGTCCTAGAGTGGCATTTTTGGGTGTTGAGTTATAAAGTAAGATAATTTTTTTAGTCTTAAATATGTGTTTTTATGTGGTGAAGTAAAAATTACATAATTAATTAAAGTGAACACTTTATTTCTAAATAAAGTGAATGTGTTCATATTAATCATTTTTGCTTTAAAAATGATGTTTTTGATTTTATAACATTTAAAGATGAAATTATCTAGAGAATATATTTTAGAGATGTTTGACATTGATGTTGAAATTATTTCCTGCATCAAAGAACCCTAAAAATAGGTGTAAAATGAATGTATGTTTAGTATGATGAAGGTGGATTTTAGGGATTGGTAATCAGTATAATTAGGACTAGATATGTGATCTTCTATGTTGGTTTTGGTTGGACGTATTGTACAAACTCAGACATTTGTTCAAGAAAATGATGAGTAGCATGATTGGTGATGATGGATGTTATGATCTAATTACACTAGAGTAGGGGGAAGATATATTAATGTACGGATAAAGTTATTTATAGATGGTATTGAATGAGAAAGTTTTATGTAGTGAATTTCATGGTACATGGATTAGGCCCTAACTAATTTTCATTATTCTTATGGGGATTTAAATATGAAAGGAAGATATACTAATTTTAAAAAGTGAAAGTTAGTTTGGGAATACATGGATCACACTAGGGAAATTTATTAGTTATCCCATGATGAAAATAATAGGATAATATATAGAGGTCATGGATTTTCATAAATGAATCACCAGAGGTGCTGAATTCCTATGAGGTGGGTGCTGGAAGAGTAATTTTTGTTGGGTTTTTTCAGATTGGGCTTGAATGGGATCCATGTGGAGGGTGTGGTTTTTATTGACATTTATTATTCACATTAAATGGTTTGGTAACCCTACTATCTCTCTAAGGTGATTTTCCAATTTGGTGCTAGAAGTGAGGAGCATTGTGTGTATGGTGGTTTTTTGTTGCGGCTTATAAATAGAAGAGGGTATGAAAACTAAGTGATATGGTGGAATGACTTTGATACTTTGATTTTTTTAAACATTCCCATTCACCAAAACTATTTATATTACAAAAATTGTTTATAAAATGGAATTTATTCTTACTTATAAGGAGAAACTGATTCTTTTTCATTTATGGGGTGGCTGGACTCAACCATATTCCCCTATACATTAGT
Organism: Viscum album; assembly: GCA_963277665.1. Classification (NCBI taxonomy): domain Eukaryota; kingdom Viridiplantae; phylum Streptophyta; class Magnoliopsida; order Santalales; family Viscaceae; genus Viscum; species Viscum album. The sequence continues at coordinate 604,211,005 of OY728153.1, read as the reverse complement.
AGCGAAAATATTTTAAACCAATTTAACAACTAAAATCAAAATTTTAGACAAATTTCTAAATTATCTTAAAAACATCACATAATTATGAAATGAAAAACCTAGATATGTTATATAAAATAAGGGGAGATATAATTAGTGAATTTTAAAAAAATATTAATCTTAGTGATTAATAAAATCTCTAATCTTGAACATTACACATTTAGGTAAATTAATCATCATTGGATTCCAAATTATCAAAGAATACCTACCCAAATTCAGTTTATAGTTTCCTTCTGTTTTAAATCATTCCTTAGTTCATGCACATTATTTTCATATAAGAAAACATGTGACAAAATACCATAATTTTGAAAAAAACCAATGAGCCATATTGACTATTCCATGCTTAATTTTTAAAACAAAATATAAAATTACTAAGTCATGTCATCAACAAACTCTTTAATCTATTTTTTCTCATTATAATATTTTAATATTTATAAATTTACAAAAACATCAATATTATTGGTATGAAAAAATTATAATGAATCTATAAAATTTACAACTAAATAAAATATATTTTTAAAAATTATTTTAAATTATTATATACAACTTTCATATTATATTACTCTAATGTTTTAGAATCATAGTCCCCCCCAAAGTGTGGAGGTATTTTGTAGAATAATTTTCTATTTATTTATAACACTTATCGAAGAAGAATTTTCAATAATAAAAAATGAAATATTAATGAAAATAATGATATTTTTTATTCAAAAACCATTAATATTTTTAATACCTTAAACACAGTACTCTTCCAATAAGAAATCATTTCTTGATAATGTGCTACTGAACACTCAATCATGAAAGGTATGACCTCTAATTCTGTACAAACTATATCATTCTAACCAATATAAAACTCATTCTTATATACTCCCCATATCTCACCTAATTCAATGAGTAGTTCTCTCTTCACAACCTCACCATTAGGAAAATTATAACCATGTTGGAAGCAATATTATAATTCTTATAAATAAAATAATAATATAACAATAAATCTAATGAATTTTCTTACCCCAATTTTCTCCCATAATTATCCTCTACTTAAATTTGATGGTGTCTCCAGGAGAGTGTCTTATTGGAATGATGTCAGAGTATTTTGGAAAACGTCATCATAAAAATCGCAAATTCTCAACTTGTTTTTCAAATCATTTGATTATCCTCATTATAATAAACCATCAACTGTGTGATGTAGTTCCTCCACTCATGCATATGTGTACGCCCATGCCACCTAGTGGTATATAAAACTGTGAAAGGAAAAATATATATTATATCATTAAATATTACAATGAAAATAAAATATGGTCAAAAACATTTATGAGGGTTTTATAAATATTCTTGAGTCACTCTGATTATTGGGTACCACTGGATCCCTAGGCTCTAAAGGATCATCAGCCTTTACAATTGGAGTGGGATCCAATTTTTTCTCATGAGGCTTATAATGTGTCATAGTATAACTTGAAGGTGCATGAATGTCAAAGCCTAAGATAAAGGAAGCAGAAAGAAATAAAGCTAGAATATATGTTTGTGGGAAAGTATAATACATCTGGGGAGTAGGATCCATCATCAGATAATGTAAAGAGATACAAGGAGGATCATATGTATATATTGGGGAAAATATAGGAATCCTAGATATCCTGGTTGTCTTTAACAACACTATGGGATACGAAATTGTGTTAGATGGTATATCTGATGGAGGGATAGTGTATTATTGAGTACTCTGAGTGGTTCATATGGACCGAGTTCAACCCCCTCACATTGTATAGATGAGAACTATAGCTACTAGGTTCATCGAAGAATAATTTTCTCATAGGTGGGGTATCTAGATATAAAGGTAAAGAAAATAAATCACATGAAATTATATTTTATTGATATATTTTTGAAATAAAATACTCATAACAGAAACTAGAGGATGAACTCCCATCTCTCTCATGCAAAAAATATTTATTGTCATCCACTTATGTTGTATCTCTTCAATGTTTTTCATTTCCTTCATTTTTAAACAAGTATTAATTTAATTATAAATTCACAAATAATGTTTAATAAAAAGAATAAATAATGTGTGACATGACTTAATTAATGAATACCAATTTTCAAATAAAATAATGGATACATAGTGATATAATAAAATGATATTATATTTAGTGGGAAGAATATGAAAACAAAAAATGTGTGTCATAGAAAAATAAATACATTCAAATTTGCATATTTATCATGGGTATTACATATTTTTCTTATATTTTAAATTTAATCTAAGTTAGTTTGGTTTTTTCATTTGGTTTGTTTTGGTCAATTGATTAGGTAACTTGTCTATTTTTTGGGTTAGTTCATTTGGTTCATATTTTTTGTTAGATAATTTTTCAATTTTTGTTAGGTTATTTTTTTAATTGGGTTTTTATTTAAATTATAAATAGTTTGAAATGTTTCAATTCAATTCATATTTTTCTTTTAATTGGATGGTTACAGTTTTTTGTTTGTCGGTTCTAATAAAGTTCAATTATATATTATAAAATGAAACTCCAAAAAACCGCTACCATTATATATTTAAAATGCACATAATGGTAAAATTAGATAAAAAATATTTCTAAGAAATAGTAATGTAGTTTGAATTTTATGAACCTAAAAAAAGTAAGTCGAGCTAAGAAAATAACTGAGAACACATATGAATGATTCTATACATTTTCCACCAAAAATACTAGTTCAAAATAAACTCTAAAAATTGAACTATTAGTCTAATCATATGTAATAAATTTATGAGGCCCAATGGGATCAGTGATGGTGTTAATATCATCATCACCATCATAAAAAATATTTATTGGTATTACTTCAATAATGCCACCAAAATCATGTCATAAATGATCTTGCACATAAACACTTTTATTTCCATTGATGCCATTATATATGGCTCATCAGTATCAAGAGTGTGAGTCATTTCAATAACTCGGAATCCAAAATTGTTAATAAATTTTCCATACATTTTCATAGAATCAAACCACTTTTAGTTCATCTTACTGACAGACCATGAGAGTAATAATTCCATATTAGTGTTTTTTTTCAATTACTCCATAATATGTTAAATTTTCAAATCTATGTATAATATCTGATGCACTATCATAACATTTTATTTTATAAGTTACCATAACACCATCACATAGTGTTCTCATTTTCATTTCTCACTCAGTGATAATAAATTTGTTCCCATTTATCACAATTGATTTTCATTCAAAAAACAAATAATTAGAACTAAAATCCAAAGCTCTAATTTCCTCAAAGACAGAGTCTATAGAAAAAATCAATACATGAAATATAAATGAATATTAAAATTAAATAAATATTAATTTTATTAAATTATTACAGTAATACTTTTACCTTCAATTTCAACCTAGATAAAAACTATTTTTTTATGAAAAGTCTCTCGCCTCTTGAATGATATAGAATGAAACATTCTATTTATAATTTATTTGTTTTTCCAATTAAAAAATATAAATAGTTTAAAAAATAGGTAAAATAATGTGAGATGAGATGAAATATACATGTTCAATTTACATACTTGATGTATTCATCGAACGAATAATAGTTAAACAGATCTGTTTGATGTTCCATCTCCCACTCATCAAGGATTAATGTAGTTAATCTATATAATCTAGGAATTCCCCATGTTTGGAGAAGTGATGGAAAACTGGGTTTAATTTTCTAATACTTCTCCTCTTCATTTCTCATTTTCCTATTCCATAATATAGTAATATCAGACAAATACATTGAATAAAAATTAATACATTCACAATCCAAGTAACCTTTCACTATAGAATATTTAGGATGATTCCTATTCTAGACATAAGACTTCAATGTGTACAAATTAATTTCAGTTGGATACATAAAATTTTAATAAATATGTCTTATAAGAAGTATTTAACTTGAAATATGGACATTTAGATGCAACATTCATGTGAAATATTATGGAGGAAACATTTTCTCTAACTCACACAAAATTAATAATGCTAGTTCCATCATTTGTTTTTGCAAGAATGACCTAGAGAAATTCTTAACCCAAAGATATCTATAAAAATTGAACAATCCTATAACTTTCACCCTTATATTATTTGATAGTATATGAAATATTGATAATGGAATCGACTCATGTGATAGTATTTGATAATCACGAGTCTTCAAATATTTCAACTTCAAATCTCCTCTGTTGACCTATTTTGATGGATTTCTTGAATATCCATCATGAACTTTAATATTCTATAGTACTTAATTTTTTTTATTTAGGTGTTATAATATAATAATCACATGAAACATTCCATTTATTTTCACTAATACATATAGGATGCAATTCTTTTCTAACACCCCAATCCAACAAGACACACTAAGATTGTAAATCATCCTTTTTCTTTAACTTGACATTTAGAATAATTTAATGAAAAATTTCACATATATGTTTTTAAATGGGAATTATGACTAATAAATGACGTAAAAAATTTGTTGAACAATAAGTAAACTGGAAGAAGATAATTTTCTTCTTCAAATTTTAATTGATTTCAGTGGAAAAATTATTTCTATTTCTAGATTTCATCTAACCCTTCCCAAAAAAGGGATCCTTCAATTAATTAATCAAATCATTTACAATCATACATTGAGGTTGGTTTTTAGTCTCCACGGTATTTTTAATCCTTCGAATATTATTCCTATTTATATGATCCATTGGAAATAATAATTGATGTCCTATAAAACTAAAACTATGATGATATTTAAGTCTTATAAATCATAAATTTTTCATAAAAATAGGACAAGAATTTTTTCCATTAGTGATCTATCCATACATTATTTTTTAAATTTGAAATTCATTTATCATTCACATAAGTGAAACATGCAAATGAAATATTTCTTTTAAATAAGAATCATATGTGCAAACTCCCACATTCCAAATATTCTTCAAATCATTTATGAAAGGTTTCATGTATGTATTTATATCATTGCCAGGATCTGAAGGTACATATATAAGTATACCCTTGAAAGTGAAAGTTTTTTTCATACACATCCATGGAAGAAGGTTATTAAAGTGTATGAAAACCTACCATGTGATATGTGATGTAAGAATCTACCCAAACTTATTAAAACTATTGCATGATAGACCCAACATAACATTACACACATTAGCTAAAAAATCAAAATAATGTCCACCAAATTTTCTCCATGATAATCCATCTACAGGATGAAATAAATCATCATTATCCTTTTTTATCTCAGTATCATTCTATCACATATTTATTTATATTTCATTATACATGAAAAGTTCATGGAGTCTAGAAATCAATTGAATGTTCTACAATAATTTATATTGAAGATGAGATGTTGTTACTTTTGTATTTTTCTTTCATTAGGATGTGCCTCATTTTATAAAATCATTTTTTCAATAGTTTCCTCCTAGAATAATATTGTTTTTTAGGAAATCATGACTTTTATTTTTAGAAAATTCAAGCTCATCATCTAACATTCATTCCATATAATTGTTTGAGATAAAATCTACATCATCTAAAATTAATTCCTTAAAAAAGGTAAGAATATAATCAATGATAGTATTATAAATCCCATACATGGTTTTACCATGAAATTGTTATATTAAAAATTCCAAATTTCCCATTTTACCATAATGGTGATATATTTGAGATGTGGAAGCATCATTCAATTTTTTCACCCTATAAACATCATAATTTTCATTACATGCCTCATGTGTACTCGTATCAAAGTCTTATTGGGTCAGCATCCTATATTTATTATGATGATGAATAAAAGGAAACTAATCATATAATAAAATTCTACAATCTATTCCTCTTATTCGGATGACAAACATTTTGAGATTGTATTTTATCCACATTGTGATACCACACATAGTTGTTTTCTTGAAATCCACATTTGGTTATATGATTAAAAACTTATTCTTGTCTTAACCAATGGCTTCCAACATAATTTTAACATGGGTAGTGTATTTGACCACTATCTAAAGCATTATTAAATGAAAAATCAAAAAATCTCTCCAACTTGTTTGGAAAATTAATTAAGATTAAATCAAGTTTATAAATCTAGATTATATCCATTCTGCAATAAAAATGTTATGTGATGCCGTAAAATCAATTAAATATGATTGAAGTTAAATAAAATATATATTTAAGGAAAGGATAATTATTCACTTTATATGAAACCACAACATACATAATAGTCTATATGAGAATCATAATATAAAAGACAAAAAAATTATATATATATAAAATAAAACACTATAATATAAAACAATGATATTAAATTCCATTATATTAATGATTAATAACTATAAGTAATACTACACAAAATTGTTTTTATAATTGTAGTTTTTATTTTTTTCTTATTCAATTAATTTTTTAACATATGTTATTCTTATTCTATAAAATCATGTATGAAAGATTACTATTTCTAGTTAAGAATCTTCTATAGCACAAAAAAAATATAATTTCAGGTTAGATAATTTCATAATTAGAGGTTTCACATATTGACGCATGTTAAAGTGAATCCTTCTAATATTTACTAATCATCCCCCATGACAATAGTTTTGGCTATCTAGAATTTGGTATAGACCCACTTTATGTTATTCAGTATACATTGTAATGCTTTCCAATGGTTCTATGGTATTCTTAAAAACCAATTTATGTACAAAATTAATTTTCAAGCATATAATTATGTTATAGTTAAATAACACTAATATGCAGTTTGAATATGTAGTTTCAATATGATTTCTTCATTATAGTATGCAATCAATAGGATTTTTCGTTTTTTGTTTGAATATTCTTACATTTAACTATGAAGTTTCACCATGTAGTATAAAATGATTTTTTATAACTTATATTGAAAATTACAAGTTGAAGTGGGATTCAGGATAAGCATGGTAACAAAAAAATATTGGTAGAAGTGTCTGCATTGATGATTGAAAGTGTGATAGAGGTGATAAAATAGATGAAAAGTACAAAATAATGGCAAAATAAATAAAACAATTTTGTGTGACACAAATCATGTGGAGTTGTGGGAAATTGTAAAAAATGGTTGTATGAGATAAAATAGTAAACAATTGAAATAAGTAATGAAAAAATAATTTAAATAAATAAAATTATTCTAAGGGGGATACATTTAATTTGGGATGCTAGAAATGTTTTTCGAAGCATTATTTTTTGTTATCGGATTACCGTGGAACTTCTTAAGTGTTAAGGATATCTATAAAGTGTTTTCAACCAACCACTAACTATCCAAAATCTTCAAAAAACAATACCAAATAGTAATAATAATTTAATTAATTTTAAAAGGCCAACATAATTCTATATTTTCACATGAAATTACTGAATTTCGATTCACTACTGCAGTATTGATTAACTTGTAAATTTATTACTCAAGAAGACAACATTTATATTTTTTAAAAGTTTGATTTTTTCACACTTAACATATCAGTGAAAAAATGAAAATAAAAAATGAAAAGTGAAAAAACAACACATGAGAGTCAAATTATGTTCCACATATAAAAAAATATATGGTTGATAATTATAGTGAGAAACCCATCACTAATGAATCCTATAAGAGGGATTTAGCTAATAAAATAATCCACTAACAAACTAAAAGTATATAGAGCGTAGTAGTCCAAGTAGAAAATAAGATAAATAAAGAATGAACAACCAAACAATTAACCAATTCCCCTTCAATATAAGTATGGTAAACCCTTGTTTCAATATCCATAATAAGATTTAGACATATCAAAATAAATTAATTGAAAAAAAAGAATCTACCTTGGTGTTTTATACATAAATGAAAAAATTGATTATTGATAGAATAAATGAATGATTTTGAAGTTACCTTTTTAATATTGAAGAAGACTGGAATTAAAAAATGAATATAGGATAGATTTCATTGTTTGGGAATAAATAGAACACCTAATGCACTACTAGGGTATTCTAAATGAGAATGAGATGGTATCAGGGGAGCCCATGTAGGATGGGTAGATGTATGACACCAATACCAATTGTTTTTTAAAATCATTGGTATAAACTTCTCTATACCAATAGTTTTTAAAAACCATTGATATAGAAATATCTATCCAAATGGTTTTTTAATCAATTGGGGCAACATACCATTACCCTTATCATTAATTGTTTCCCTTTTTCTATGTTCCCTTATGGTTTTTAAAATCCTTAAATATGTTTTTTTCTTTACTACATGTTGTAGAAAAGGTACATGACATGTACTGGTTGCTAGATTCAAGTAATGAATGGAGGATCATGGTGTGAGTACATAATGAGTAGGTATATGTCATGTACATGAGGTACACATCATGTAAGGGTTAAATAGAGGATTTTTAACCTGAGGCAACATGTTTTTCAGTGTAACTTATATAGCATGAACTACAAGTCATGACCAAGGGGTACACGTCATGACCTATCACACACCTAGGTTTAAGTCACACATTTGTATTTTTCTCTTGGCCTTTTTCCTCCTGAACCTACTGGTTCTCAAACCTAAATTTCCCCTATGAATTTTTTATAGGCATCTCACCTTTCAGATTGATCTGATCGGCTTCGGTTCATCATTTCTTCTATGGTGAATCTCTTCGGGTAATTTTTCTCTCGGGTTCATCCATGAGATTGATCGCGATAGAGACCTAGAATTTAATTATTGTATCTACTGATCCATGTTGGATGTTTCTTTTTATCCTCATCTAGATCTGTTGTGAGATATTATATCGAAGTTCATTAATTATATAGTTGTAGTGAAGGAGACATTTTTTCTTGAGGTATGTGGGCATTCTTCTATCTTACAACCCATTGTAATCTCTTGTGAATTAATCCTTTGAGGTGTGGGTATGGTTCTAGGGCCTTCGTTGATGGCATTACAAGGTTTCTTTTCTTTTGGATTTTTATTGTGGGCATGTGCGACCCAAATTTTGAGGTAGTTTGTTCCATCTCTAGACTATGATAATGAACCTACCTATTTTTTTGTAAATTGCTTTATAAATTGATTTATGAAATTGGTATTATTGTTGTCTGCATTAAAAAAGGGTTTTAAAAGTAAAATGGGTTTCCTTGTATTTTGATAAAAAGATTATAAATGGTTTTGAATGGTTAGCGTGGCATTGACATGGGTTTGTGAAAAAGAGAACATTTTTTACCATGGGTACTTAGGTGAAAGGTTTAACCTAAGGCCATTATCCATTTCATTGTAATTATCAAGGAGGTTTGTCTTAGGGATTTACTCTATTCTCTAGGCCTATTGTTCTAGTTGACTGATATTGACATTTTGGGGGTTTAGTCATGGTGTATTCATCTTATTCCTAGGCCTGTTGTTCTAGGATAATATTTTTCACATGATTCTTATGGTATGAGTAGTATGTTTCCTGAGCCTATAGTATTCCTTAGTGTGTGATACATGTGACTCTTTTTTTTATTTCTCAACTTTCTGAGTTGGCCTTGGTATGCATGTTTATGCTTATGGTAAAATGTTATGGAAAATATTATTTGAAAATAATATACCTACTTTTGTTTAGAATATTGGAAAAAGTGAGTGTTTACCATGCTTTTTATAAAACTACTTTACTTTTTATAATTCCATGTTTTAAATTTTAAATAATTATATGGGAATTTTTTTACAGGGACTTGCTATGGAACACCTGGGTAGGGTCATGCTAAGTATATTAGCTCACACATTATGAACTACTTCGGTGGTGTATAATCCATTTTTTGTATTCTAGTGCAGGGAAAGTCAAATAACTATAATGAGGTTGAGAGGTTCATGTCAGCTGGGATGGGTAGCTGGTAGTGAGATGGTTGAGTTCTTCCATGACATCATTGGAGTAGATGTTTGGTTTTGAGTCCCTTGCAGTCGGAATTATCTTTTTCAGTTTTGGCCACTTTTTTAGTGGTTATGTTTCCACTGTTTTCCTTATATTTATGGAATATATATTTTTTATTCTTCCACTATTTCTTCTTTTCCTTATATATATGTTGTGTGGTTATTTAGGTTTGGCGAAATCATTCCCTCAGTTTTACCATTCGATGCATGAGTGCATGATGCCAGCCCGTGTGGATAAGTAATGACCTTCGGGTATGTGATGAATTGGGTTAGATTATGTGTTTTAGGAGAACCCATTTCGGTTTGATGCAGTATGGAATCAAAGGAGGTATATCCTAAAGAATAATTTTCTTGGGACTTCTGTTAGACTGGAGATAGGACTGTCGGGTCTTGGGAGGTATGTTTTGATACGTTTTTTGCCATCTCTTATCGTAATGAGACTCAAGTATCCATGGGATTTTGGGATATGTGTATCTAGTGTATGATTTTATTTTAAAATATCCATTTTTTATTATGGGTTTTTTAGTTTGAACTAAGATTTGTTCAGTGTCAAATAATTCTTATGTTTTGGTGTGTAGTAGTATGCCTCTGAGACGTCTTTAATAGGTTCCTCAAGACGGTGTAGCTGATGCTTCTGAAGGAAATACACCTATGGATCAGAATCTCATTGAGACAACTGTATAAGCAATTCATTCTATTGATCAAGATGTTCTATGAGTTAAAAACATAGTGGTTGAGGTATAGCCAAGAGTTGGAGTGGAAATAGATTGATCCCGAGATTTCTATATGAGAAGCCACCATCCATTAAAGGGATGAATGAACCACAATTGGACTAGGATTTGTTGGATAGGTTTGATCAAATCTTCAAATTCCTGGAGACACCTAAGAATATCTGGGTGATGTGCACAAAATTCAGACATGAGGGTTCCTCCAAGCATTGGTGGGACTTTATGGTCTAGGAAGATAGACATGTGAGCTTGGATTGGACGGCTTTCAAAACCCTATTCTTTCTGCTATTCTATTTAGAGTATCTGATTTTAGAAAAATCTCTAGAGATCTTATTGTTATAGTAGGGAGAGAATTCGATGTCAGCACACACCAACCAGTTCTCTAATCTTGTCCATTTTTCTCTATACCTGGTAAAGAATGACCAGCTGAAGGTGCAGAAGTACCTATAAGGTTTGCGATGGGACATTAGATCGCCGGTGTTCATGTTGAAGTTTTTTACCTATGAAGAGACATTGGATTGATCAATGATGGAAGAAAGGGAAATAGTAGGAATAGTCAGATTTACCGCCTGTTCTCTTCCAACTGGTGATAGATTTAGTTGCATGCTTGGGAATAAGAGGAAGTGGCAGGACCGTCACAGGTGTTGTGGAGGTCGGTCTCAGCAGCGAGCCTCCTCCACACCATTCGTTGTAGCTAGCAGTGTGCCTCAGACTTTTCACCAGTGTGGTATGTCACGACCCGTCCCCGGGGCCTGTGTCGTGACTACCCCAAGTCCGCCTTCCATAGGCTAGGGGCTGCCGACTATCACCAAAGGCATAAATCCCGATAAAAGGGAAGGAATTTCCTTTATAAAAGTAAAGAAACACAATAGAATACACAACTTGAAGTAAACATAAAGTAAACTGAGTACAAAAGTAAGTGCTGGAAAGTAAATGGGTCAGTATACAAACCCAAGTGAATGTACAGTAAAAATGAGAAAAGAAAGTACAACAACTGAAATTTAATGTAGCAACCACCAAGTCATCCTCCAGAAACCCCACCTGAAGGGTGGGTATAGATGGTCTCCTCTTCTCCTCGAATCCATCTGTCCACACCATGTACATCCGCCTGATAGTCCACCTCCGGGTATTGTCCCGCTCTACAAGCCTCAACCACGATCTGGGTTGTCCGTCGTCTGCAACTAACACAATGTAGTGCAGGCATAGCCCATGCAGGGGTGAGTATACGATACTCAATAGGGACCCCGAGAACCCCAAAAGTCTCCCAAAATCCACAAAGGATAAACCACCGAATAAAGATAAAAACATAAATTATCAACCAAATCTACTTAGGTATATTCCCATACATATTCCTAAGTCATCAATTCCAGTTCCACTCCAACTAAAGAGTCCGAGAACATCCCAGTCCACACAGCAAAGCACAACCTAGTCCACACCGGAAAGCAATTCAATCATATCAATGATAATGATTGAACATCAAGACTCATCTCACACAGGTTTACTACTCACGAAGAGGGGTTGAGATGATTAGATGTATCCGCTTAATCATCTCCTCTACCGAACCCATGTAGGATCAAAGTACAAATGTCGTCGCTGCCGAACCCACGTAGGATCCTAGTATAGTAACCATCATTGACGAACCGACGTAGGATCCATGTACAGTCTTCCTCGCTGCCAAACTCACATAGGATCCATGTACAGTCGTCCTCACTGCCTAACCCACGTAGGATCCATGTATAGTCGTCATCGTCGTCGCAGTCGCAGCCTGCTCTAGGGTTCCCGCACACAGCACGCTCGATTCTGGGAGGGTCCGCTCCACGAACCAAGAGGTTCAATACGTCAACAGTCATAAATTCCGGAGTTTACGAATCCCAAAGTTCTGTCTCATCAAAAGGAACTCGACGCGATAGACGTCGCGTCAATCAGACGCCCGGTCTGAGAGATATTGACTTTTCCGTCCCAGGGGCCCCATTGGTTTTTAAGCTAAAACCAACCTGAACGTACTCCATCTGTGTCAAAACCTCAAGTGGATTAATCCAAAATAACCGTCTCACTAAGAGGAATTCAATGTAATTGATGGCACATCATTCAGACATCCGGTCGTTAAGTTATAAGCGTTTCCTATCCCAGGGCCCTGTCGGTTTTGGGTTTGAACCAACCCGGCTGTACCCAAACTAAGTCGAAGCCTCGAGTGTAATATAAAAAAACTATTGTCTCGATCCAAATATTTCTACGCAACTGACGGTGCATCGATCGGAGGTCCGTAACCCAAGATATGGGTGTTTGAATGAACCTAGTCCGAAAATAGGGGGTCTGGGCCCGGTCCGACCTGGCCCAATACCCCTAGGTCGGCCCGAACTGGCTCGACCCGAGCCGGGTCTGGGTCCGGCCCGATAGGGCGTGGCACGGTCTGGCTGGCACGACCCAGCCCGGTGCTGGCGGCCCGGCCAAGCGCGGCATGCAGCCCGACTCAGAAGCCGGTCGTGGCTCGGCTGTCGGCCGAGCGTGGTCCGAAGGGGGTACAACCCCCTTTGTTTCAGAAGTGGCGGCCCCCTCAGTGAGGTCTGCCCTAGGCAGGTCAAAGGGGGGGGGGGGGGGGGGTTTACACACCCCCTGCTTTGGGTAACGACCGACCTTAATGGTCGGCCGGTAGTGAGCTGCTGCGGGACCCGCGGGGGTCCCGCCTCCTCAAGCGTCGGCGACCGACTTGGCCGGCCACCCATGCTGGTCCGCTGTGGCCTAAGGCCGCGGAACTTCCTCAACCATTGTGGCGCAACGGCGCGACACACCACTACCATGGCCCACTCTGGCCGCGGTCCCTTCAGCCTCACCAGCGCGGCGATACGGCACCATGCACCACCGCCACGTCCTGCTCCAGCCGCGATCCTCTTCGTTCCCGCACGGTACAACGACACCGCGCCGCCTTCGCCTCAAACGTCAACATTGATCAACAAGAAAGTGGGGATGAGAATCTTCCGTGTTTGTGCGGTCTGATCTCCTCCCACTATTTTGATAACAAGCGTCCAAATTATACGATATTCTCAATGATAAAACAAGCACAATTTTAATTCATTAAAAATTGAACTTAACCCCTACCTGAAAGGAAGTTCGCAATTTTCAAGTGACGCAGATGATGGAGTCGCTGAAGAATTTCAGCGTCGTCGGTGTCTCCTCCCTTGTCACGGAGGAAGAAGGGGATGGAGAAGTTGACGTTCTTCATCGGAGATTTGGCGTTCTTCCACAAGAAGATGAACCGATCTTCCAAAACTCAATATCTCCCTCCCCTTTCTCTTAACACCATAATTTTCAACCAAAATAAAATAAGGCTCTTCATTATTTTATTTACTCATGCCAATAATTTCAAATTTTGAAAATCAAACACTTAATTCAATTAATTGTTGAGGTTCAATGAATTAATTAAATGTGTGTTGGAAATCATTAAATTGAGAGAGTGGGGAGAGGAAGGTACATCCACTTAAAGGGGAAGTTTAGCAAGTTAAGACGGGTTACAAAATTTAAGAGGGGGTTAGGGGAGTTTTAAGGAATGTGAAGGGGTGGGGATCATGTGGGCCCCACCTCACCAATATCCTCACATGGGTAGTTAGGGGCTTGTGGGTCCCACCCCAACTACCCCATGTTGGATATAACCACTTGGATAAATAATAAAAATTGTTCCACAATTTTTATTCAATTATTTATTAATCCACAAATTTTAACAACTCCTCCCGAGCAAAAGAATCTTCGGTAAAGGTCCTCTTAAGAAATTACCGACACTGTGGTTTCATCGGTGCCCTCAGAATTCAATTCCGAGCACCGGTTCAAAAGATAGAAAAACCCGCTCATTCATTTACTGAACGTACCCGAGCTAAACTTCGGAAACTGATTCCGGGCACACTGGGCCTCGGAATCATGTGCCGTCAGAAACTGCGTCCTCGTAAAATCCCAAAGAATTTATGAAAAAAAATCCCCTTGAAATTTATGGGTATTTACATTACTCCCACCTCAGGGAATTACATCCCCGTAAAGCTACATCATAAACTAGGGAAACAAATGAGGGTATTGTGCTTGCTTCTGGGCCTCCTAATCCCATGTGCTCTCTTGGAGGTTTCCGTGTTGCCACCTGATGTGAACTAGAGGAATCGAACATCCACATAGGACCCACTCCTATCAATCCTTGATCTCCACCGGGTCCTCCGCAAACATCGCCACGTCATCGATGTCTAGCTCCCTGTGATCAATGATATGTGTCGGGTCATCCATGTATCTCCTCAGATGAGATACGTGGAAGACGTCGTGCAGTCGGTGAAACTGAGGTGGAAGAACCAGGTGATAAGCCACCTCGCCTATCCTGCTGAGAACCTAAAATGGTCTGATGAAGAGTGAAGATAACTTGCCGCCCCGGCCAAATCTCTATATTCCATGTCAACGTGAGACACATAAGAAAACGTGGTCGCCATCCTCAAACTCTAGTAGTCTCTGCCTCCTATCAGTATAGGACTTCTGTCAGCTCTGAGTTGTCCTCATCCGTTCTAGGATGATCTGTACCTTTTTCTTCATGGCCTGGACCATCTCTGGTCCTACAAGTGCTGACTCCCCAGGGTCAGTCCATCACAGAGGTGATATGCAAGGTCAGTCGTACAATGCCTCGTATGGTGTCATCCCGATGGTGGAGTGGTAGCTGTTTTTGTATGCAAACTCCACCAAGGGTAGTTGATCCCTCCAACTGCGACCAAGGTCGAAGAAACATGCATGGGGCATGTCCTCGAGAGTCTGAATGGTCATCTCCATCTGGCAATCTATCTGAGGGTGAAAGGTGGTACTTATGCGTAGCTGCGTCCCAAAAACCGCCTGTAACCCCTTCCTAAGCTGGGATATAAAGAGAGAATCTCAATCAGAGACGATAAATGATGGAACACCATGAAGCCATACGATCTCCTGAATGTAGAGGCGTCCTAATCTCTCCACTGATCCCTGCACTCTGATAGGTAAGAAGTGGGACAACTTTGTGAGTTGGTCAACAATCACCCAGACGGAGTCGTGTCCTCTGGAAGTACGTGGAAGTCCCATCACAAAATCTATAGATATCCCATCCCACTTCCACTCCGGGAACTCTAAGGGCTGTACCAAGCCTGCTGGTACCTGGTGCTCTGCCTTTACCTACTGGTAGGTGAGGCATCGTGAAACGAACTATGCCACAACCTTCTTCATACACATCCACCAGTGCTATCGTCTGATATCCTGGTACAACTTCGCTACACTTGTATGTACCGCCAATGGGGAAGTGTGAAACTCCCTCATCACCTCCTCCTGTAATTCAACTGGTACCATGGTACGTCCTCTGAAAAGAATGATGTTCTCTCCTCCTACAGAAAATCCATCAGGTGCCTATTCTATGGATATCTGTGCACCTCCCGTCTCATAGTCAATGTCCCCAGGTTGTGCCTCTCTGACCCAATGATGTAGTGGAGGAGTGATTGTGAGTGGCTAAAGAAAGTCTGCCCCATCTCTATCCACGAAGGATATCTGCAAAGTGGATAACTACTTTGTCGCCTCTCCAAGTAGCTGAATGCCTGATATTTTGCTGAGAGCATCAACTAATAAATTCCCCATCCCACAAGTATAGACTATCACAAAGTCATAGTCCTGGAGGAACTCGAGCCATCGCCGCTATCTTAGGTTCAGGTCCTTCTGCGAGAAGATGTATCTGAGACTCTGGTGGTCAGAGTAGACTATAAAGTGCTCGCCCATCAGATAGTGCTGCCACATTTTCAAGGTGAAGACCACTGTCGCGAACTTCAGGTCATGGGTAGCGTAGTTCTGCTCATGATTCCTCAACTGTCATGAACAATAGGCGATCACTGCCCGCTCCTGTGTCAGGACACACCTGAGTCCTGTCCCTGATGCATCGCAGTAAACTACGTAACCTACGCCTTCCTCCGGTAGCCTCAAGATAGGTGCACTGGTCAATCTCTGTCTCAGCTCCTAGAAGCTCTGCTGACATCTATCTGACCACATGAAGGGTTTCCCCTTCTTCTTAAAATCTGAAAGAGATGGTGCAACTCTGGAGAAGTCTGACACAAATCTTTGACAGTACCCAGCCAGACCTAGGAAATTTCGCACCTCCATCACACTCCTGGGTGGCTCCCAAGAAAGTATTTCCTCAATCTTCGTAGGATCCACTACAACTCCCACCTCAGAGATGACGTACCCCAAGAATTGGACGTCTCAAATCTAGAACTAACACTTCGAGAGCTTACCATAATGCTAGTGCTCTAGGAGTGTGTCCAATACAGCCTGCAAGTGGTAGGCGTGCTCCTCCTCAGTGGTCGAGTAAATCAATATATCGTCGACGAAGACAACGATTAACTGATCAAGGTAAGGATGGAAGATCCTATTCATGAGACTCATGAACACTTATGGAGCGTTGGTTATGCCGAAAGTCATAACCAAGAACTCATAGTCACCATACCGACACCTGAAGTTCGTCTTCTGCACATCCTCATCTCGAACTCTGAGATGATGATAGCCTGACCTGAGGTCTATCTTCGAGAACTAGCGTGCTCCCTTGAGCTGATCAAAGAGGTCGTCAACCCTCAAAAGTGGATACTTGTTCTTCATGGTCACCTGGTTCAGGCGACGGTAGTCGACACACAGTTGCAAGCTCCTATCCACCTTCTTGGCAAACAAAACTGGGGAAGCCCAGGGTGAAACACTGGGTCGGATGAATCCCTTTCCCTAAAAGTCCTCCAGCTATACCCGTAGCTGTCGAAGCTCAGCGAGAGCCATCCGATATGATGGAGTAGATATAGAGGTTTTCCCAGGGTACATGTCAATATAGAAGTCTACCTCTCTATGAGGAGGTAGTCTTGGAACGTCGTCAGGAAAAACGTCCGCATACTGATCCACCACAACAGGAAAACTCAGACTCCGCACATCAACTACTCCTAGGATGAGACTAGCCAACTGATGAGTGATTAGTTTTACTCTCCTCTATGTGAGTCCATCCTGTGATACAGAAGCTCCCTTCTCGCAGGTGAAGGTGAACCTGCTCCCATCGGTACAGACACACCGCACCTTGCGCCTAATATAGTGGATATGAGCATGGAATGTAAATAACCAATCCTTGCCCAAGATGATGTTGTAAGGCCTCGATGCAGCTACATGAAGATCTCAGCCGAAGCTCTCGCCACCTAGAGTAAGCTCACACTGCTGGTACCATTGCATAATCATCGAGTCTACTCCCGTAGGAGTCTCTAGCCGTAAGGATCGAGCCAACGGCTCCGTCGGAATCTCCGAGCTTCGAACAAGGGCATTGGCAATAAAAGAATGACTCGCTCATGTGTCTATAAGAACTGTAGAAAGGGTGGAGTAGACACAGATAGTACCTCGAATCATCTCAGGTGCACCATGATCGTAAGACTCCACTGCCTGAAGCTGAGACTGCCTCTGATCGCCAGCTCCCTGTTGCCGGGGTGGACCTCCTGGTGGTGGTGGTGGTTGAGCCCCGAAGCGTCGTACACCACCTGCTGCTCGGCCATCTCCTCTACCTCATCATCCTATTCCCTGAAGACCACCACGGTCAAACCTATGCCTCTTTCTAGGTGGTCCCTCAACAATCTGCTGCTCTTATTCATGGCGGGTCGGGCAATCACGAGCCATGTGGCCCTGCCCACCGCATGCATAGCACTGTCTTCCTCTCATATGACTGACTCTGCTGCGTGTGCCCCGCAGCTCCGAACCAGTATCTTGAGGTCGCCCACCTGATGGTCTGGTCCGCTTGGACCTCTATAACATCTGTCTACTACAGGCTGCAGAAGACTCCGCTAAGTGTCTCCCTATGGTAGGCCTCGCTACTGGTGTAGGCTCAGTAAGAAATATATCCACAAGAAGGGCTTGCTCCAGTACTTGTGCCTACGTCAGAATACCGAGGGAGATCATCAATGCCCTGATCTCATGCCTCAGTCCCTGCTCGAAGGTCTGGGCCCAAAAGAATGGGTCTCGTACCATGTTCGTGGAGTAGCGTGAGAGATCAATAAATCTCGTCGAGTACTGGGTTACTGTCATGCTGCCATGTCGCAGCTGTAGTAACTCCTGGATGTGCACCGCATAGACGGTGGCAGGAATGAACTCCGAGCGAAAGAGGCTTTTGAAGTCCGTCCAAAGCAGTGATTCCTCGACGTGGACCTGGAGAATCAGCCTCCACCATCTACCAACTGATACATGCAGGCGAGTCGCCGCAAGGTTCACCATGAGGTCAGTTTTTGTCCCTACTAATATAAAGACTCGGACGATAGCCTCTAGCCAATCCTCGACTGCTCAAGGGTCCGTCTCTCCGTGGAACCTGGGCGGCCTCTAACGCTGAAACTCATGCAGTGCAATCAGGTGACGTGCACTCTCAACTGCTGGGGCTGGTGGCATCGGTGGCTCGGTGGGTAGAGGTACCACCAGTGCCTCTGCAGTAATGGGGCCCTGCATCGAGGCCTCATCACTCGGTGGGCTACCATCTCTCACAAATCATGGAAGCCTAGCTGGCATCCATCGAGGGGCCATCCTGAAAGGAAACAGGTGTTCCACGGTTAATACAGTATACCTGGTGAGATGACACAAAGTAATCACAAAGAAAATTTTTGAAACACATTTGCAATCAGTGTTTTCGAGCACTGAGATGGAAATCAAAAGTCAGGGTTCTTGTGTATGGATATGTCGACCACTGCACCAACATTGGACTCCATAGACTGATAACCACACTCAATACGCTTAACACT
Organism: Viscum album; assembly: GCA_963277665.1. NCBI lineage: Eukaryota > Viridiplantae > Streptophyta > Magnoliopsida > Santalales > Viscaceae > Viscum > Viscum album. The sequence goes on along the minus strand of OY728153.1, from coordinate 604,191,621 downwards.
ATTTATTGACAGAAATAAATTATCAGTGTCCTATGTTCTGTGGTAGAACCGACTCCTCTGATACTAATTTGTCACGACCCATCCCCAGGGCCTATGCCATGACTACCTCAAGCCCGCCTTACATAGTCCAGAGGCTGGAGACCAGCACCAAAGGCGTAAATCCTGATAAAAGGGAAGGAATTGCCTTTATAAAAGTAATGAAACACAACAGAATATGCAAGCTGAAGTAAACACTAAGTAAACTGAGTACAAAAGTAAGTGCTAGAATGTAAATGGGCCAGTATACAAACCCAACTGAAATTACAGTACAACTGAGGAAAGAAAGTACAACAGTTGAAAATTAAATCAGCAACCACCAAGTCATCCTCTGGAAACCCCACCTGAAGGGTGGGTACAGATGGTCTCTTCTGCTCCTCGAATCCGTCCATCCATACCGTGTACGTCCGCCTGATAGTCCACCTCTGGGTACCATCCCGCTCCACAAGCCTCAACCATTATCAGGGCTATCCTTCGTCTGCAACCAACACAATGTAGTCCGAGCATAGACCATGCATGGGTGAGTATATGATACATAATAGGGACCTCAAGACCCCCAAAGGTCTCCCAGAATTCACAAAGGATAAACCACAATGGAAAGATACAAACAGGAATTATCAACCAACCCTACTTAGGTATATGCCCATACAAATACCTAAGTCATCAATTTCAGTTTGACTCCAAATCAAGAGTCCGAGAACATCCCAGTACACATAGGAAAGCACAAACCAGTCCACACAGCAAATTAAGTGAATCATATCGATGATAATGATTGAAAGTCAAGACTCAGCTCACACAGGTATACTACTCACGAAGAGTGGTGGAGATGCTTAGATGTAGCCTCTGAATCATCTCCTCTGCCGAACCCACATAGGATCCAAGTACAGAAGTCGTTGCTGACGAACGCACGTAGGATCCTAGTATAGTAACCATCACTGCCGAACCCACGTAGGATCCAAGTACAGTCATCCTCACTTCCGAACCCACATAGGATCCAAGTACAGTCATCCTCGCTTCCGAACTCACGTAGGATCCATGTACAGTCATCATCGTCGTCGCAGTCGCAGCCAACTCTAGGGTTCCCGCACACAGCACACTCGATTCTGGGAGGGTCTACTCCACGAGACAAGAGCATCGATACATGAACTATCACAAATACCAGATTTTATGTATCCCAATGTTTCTTCACGTCAAAAGGAACTCAACGCGATAGACAACGTGTCAATCAGACGCCCGGTCTGAGAGATATTGACTTTTCCGTCCGAGGGGCCTGGCTAGTTTTTAAGCTAAAACCAACCCTACCATACATCAGCTGCATCCAAACCTAATGTGGAGTAATCCAAAATAACCGTCTCACTAAGAGTAACTCAACGTAATTGACAGCACGTCATTCAGACGTCTGTTCGTTAATTTATAAGCATTTCCACTCCAAGGGCCCGGTTGGTTTCGGGTTCGAACCAACTTGGATGTAGACAAAATTTTCTGAAACCTTAATTTTAATATACCAAAATGGCCATATCGATCCAAGGATCCCTATCCAACTGACGGTACGTCGATCAGAGGTTGCTAGCCAAAGATATGGGCGTTTGAACGAACCTGGTATGAAAATAGGGGGTATGGACCCGGTCGGACCCGACCCAATACCCCTGGGTCGGCCTGAACCAGTTCGACCCGACCCTAGTCTAGCATGATTGGGCGCGGCCTTGCCTGGACCGACGCTGGCGGCCCAGCCCGACGCTGGCGGTCCGGCCCGGCACGGCCTGCAGCCCGACTCAGAAGCCTGCCGCAGCTCGGCTGTCGGCCGAGCGGGGTGCGAAGGGGGCACGACCTCCTTTGTTTTGGAAACGGCTGGCCCCTCGGTGGCTTCCTCTCTAGGAAGGTCAAGGGGGGGGGGGGGTTACACACCCCCCCATGATTCGGGTAATGGCCAGCCTTAATGGCCGACCGGTAGTGAGCCGCTATAGGACACATGGGGGTCCCGCCTCCTGGAGCGTCGACGACCGGCTTGGCCGACCGCCCCCTACTAGACTGTCGCGGCCTAAGGCCGCAGCACTTCTTCAACTGGTGCGGCACGACGGCGTCACACCCCTCCACCGTGGCCTGCTCCGGCCGTGGTCCCTTCAGCCTCACCGGCGTGGCGCGACGGTGCCGCTCAGCATCGCCGCGACCCGCTCTGGCTGCGGTCCTCTTCATTCCTGTGTGGTGCAACGACACCGTGCCGCCTTCACCTCAAATGTGAATGTTGATCAACAAAAAAGTGGGGAGGAGAATCAGAAGTGTTTTTTTATTTTGATCTCCTCCCATTATTTCGATAACAAGAGGCCTAAGTATATGAGATTCTCAACTATAAAACAAGCACAATTTTAATTCAATAAAATTGAACTTAACCCCTACCTCGAAAGAAGTTCGCGGTTGTCAAGTTCCGCTGATGATGGCGTCACTGAAGAATTCTCGTGTCGTCGGTGTCTCCTCCTTTGTCGTGGAGGAAGAAGAGGATAGAGAAACCGAGCCGCCGAGTCGACATTCTTCATCGGAGAGTTGGTGTTCTTCGACAAGAAGATGAACCGATCTTCCAAAACTCAAGATCCCCCTTCCCTTTCTCTTAACACCACAATTGCCAACAAAAATAAAATAAGGCTCTTCCTTATTTTATTTACTCATGCCAAGAATTTCAAATTTTGAATATCAAACACTTAATTCAATTAATTATTGAGGTTCAATTAATGAATTAAATGTCTGTTGGCAAGCATTAAATTGAGAGAGTGGGGAGAGGAAGGGTCATCCACTTAAAGGGGAAGTTTAACAAGTTAAGATGGGTTACAAAATTTAAGAGGGGGTTAGAGGAGTTTTAAGGAATGTAAAGGGTGGAGCTCGTGTGGGCCCCACCTCACAAATATCCTCACATGGGTAATTAGGGTCTTGTGGGTCCCACCCCAACTACCCCATGTTGGATATAACCACTTGGATAAAGAATAAAAATTGTTCCACAATTTTTATTAAATTATTTATTAATCCACAAATTTTAACAAATCCTCCCGAGAAAACGCATCTTTAGTAATGGTCCTCTTAAGCAATTACCGACATTGTGGTCTCATCGGTGCCCTTAGATTTTAATTCTGAGAACAGGTTCAAAATATATAAAAACCCGATCATTCGTTTACTGAACATACCCGTGATAATCTTTGGAAACTGATTCTGGGCACCCCGGGCCTCGGAATCAGGTGCCGTCAAAAAATGCGTACTCGTAAATTCCCAAATAATTTAAGAGAAAAAAAAATTCCTTGAAATTTATGGGTCTTTACATGGTAAGGGGGGCACACTAGACATTAATTTCTAATGCCTGTGAAGACATGGAATAAATGTGGATGTGTTGGTGATCTATAATGTTTCTATCAAGATATGAATATTCCTCATTATGGTCAGGGTTAGTAGGCTTAAAATTCTATTTCAGTGCAGTCAGAAGCTTCAAATACTATAGGGATCCCTCCACAGGCCTCATGAGTGATGTATTTACATGAATTAGATGAGTTCCCAATAGAAGTTGATACAGGTATGACAATAGTGAGAGATATACTCTTTATTGTACCTTCATTAGATATTATTGTTTGATACTAGTTCCTCCAATTAATTTATTTCTAAATATTCTCTTGATATGATTAAACTTTCAATGGAAATTATTCTCTTTAAAATAGAGTTAGAGACATCTCTTGGAATGGGGAAAGAGCATATATTCTGGTTTTCTTCTTGTTCTTTCATGATAGATTACATGGAGTTGGTCTGGGAATTTCTCGTTCTTGAGATGGATCTATTTCATGTCATCATTGATATAGATTGTATTATGAATCATCGAGTTGAGATTTATTTTTATCATCGATGTGTTTTGTTTCCTACTGCTGAGGGTATCTAGGGTGTGTTTCAGGGAGAGTGGGACCTGAGGTCAGGTAATGTAAGACAGTCCCGCCAAGAGATCATAAGTTTGTTGGTTACGGTTATTTTTATGACTACTGACATTTCTTCTATTGAGGGCCATCATATTGTTTTCTGAGACTTTCCTGACATTTTCCTAGATGAATTATTTGGTCTTCCTCTAGAGAGAAAGGTAGAGTTTACGATTGACATTATTTCGGGTACGCATCCGTTATCGATTCCCTCTTATTGTACGATTCTAGCGAAGTTGAAAGTGCTCAATATTCAGATGTACTACCTATTAGAGAAAGGTTTCATTCACCCTAGTGTTTCTCCTTGTGTATCCAATGTGCTCTTTTCCAAGAAAGTAGATGGTTCACTTCGATTTTTTATATATAATCAAAAGATAAAAATTGTAATGGTTAAGAAAAAATATTATTTTCCTAATGTGGATGATTTGTATGATCATTTTAACGGATCAAAGTGGTTTTCAATGATCGATATTTAGTTGGGTTATCATCAGATTAAAGTCTGGGAGTCTGATATGAAAAGATAGTCTTTAGGTGAAGGTATGGCCATTATGAAAATCTTGTGATGCCTTTTGGTCTAACAAACACTCCTGTAGTTTTTATGACCTTGATGAATTGGATATTCGACCAATATCTTGACACTTTTGTATTAAGGTTCATGGATGATATTATGGTTTATTCAAATTTTGAGAAAAAGCACGAACACCATATAATTTTGTTCATATATGTAACACCCCAAGCTTCCACGGAACGTTTCCCTTCGAATAATGCAATGGCGTACATTGTACGCAACTTCGAGATTCTAACACACCACAACCAATCAAACTAGCCGTTATGAATAATAATACCTTATTTTTGAAATTTTATAAATTCAATATCTCAAAATGGACTTAATTTTTGGATTCAGAATATCGAAATTATCCTAGGGTGAAATTTTGGTACTTTTCTGATAACTTTCATATTTTGATGAATAGTGAAAATTACTACATTTTAATTAAAAACAACTTTTTTAATCGAAATAATTAATATTGATAAATTATGAATTTGAGTGGTTGTAAATTATATTTAGAATATATTTTTACCATTTAATTCAAATTTTTTCATTGGACATAATTTCACATTTAATCCAAACATAAACAAGTGCCAATCTTTTGATAGTTATTATCTCTTAAAAACATGCTTTTTGTTTTAACAACGGGAATTAATTTTAAATTAATTTCTGCCACTTCTGTGTTTTGAATTTGAAAAAATGGATTAAATATTTGGAATCAGGATGTTCAAATTGTGTAAATAGGTAACTTTTATTTTTAGACATTTTGGATAATTACTTCGGTAAATATTTTATTTACCATGGTTAAAAGGTAAATCCAGTAAACAAGGGTTAAAAAATAATATTATAATAATACTAAATTACCCTAAAACGTGTCTAAACCATATTGGTTGATACATTGTCGACCATGGACATCTTTGGGTCGATTTGGGGACTCCATGGATCCACTTGTATGTGATAGGGACACTTTATTCTAATTAAGTTAAAATGAATACAAAAATCACACAAGCATATATCCTTTAGCAAAAAAATTGTCACATAGGGTTATATATGTTGGTGTTTAGACTATAAATATTCATTAGAAAGATAAAAATATTTACTAAATAATGATAGTTTATTTATAATTTTTAGACATTAAATAATTTAATTTATTTATGACACAATGGTGATGCAATAATTAACATAATAGTGCAAAATTAGAATAATTGATATTATAAATACACAAATAAATATACTTTTAGACTTTTATTGAATTAAACTAATTTTATTGGTTAATATGATATATTAGGATTGATTTAATTAACTTTATTCGAAGTAATCATTCTGTTATGAGTTTCAAAAAATCAACTATTGAATAGTGTCAAAATTGACATAAAAGAGTTTTTAAAACAAATATTATATTATTAATTGATATTAAATTCCTAAAAATATAAGGATCTGCAAAGAGACTTATATCATGATATTTGTATCATTAATGGACCACTTGGGGTATCTTAGATATATATGGTAAGTTTAGTAACCATATAATATAAAAATACAAAGAGACATTGTAAAAGTGAAAACTAATTAACTAAGAGTTAATACTTAAAGATAAGGTTAATATAATGACCCAAACCTGTCTAAATTCTATTTGTTGAGTGGTTTTCGACCTATCCCCACCTTAAACTTTGAATAATCAACTTTGAAGACATTAGAAACCGAATATGAATTTATTATAAATTAATATTTCTAGCTTTTCCAAAGGTTCCCCTCACCCCTCTTATAAAAGGGCACTCCTCCTTATCATTTCTTCACACCTTAAAAGCCTTTTGGTTCAGCCAACCCCAGACCAAATACTCTCTCAACTTACCTCACTAAAACCTAGAGGCCTTATTTTGATCAGAAAGCCAACCTAAGGATCCCTTTTGATCAAATCAAAAGGAAGAACCCGAAGAAGAGGTAATGTTTTCACCACCACTTTTCAAGTTCCTTTCTTCTTCCACTTCTTCTTTATTTGTTATCACCATTATAAAATAATAACTCCAATATCATATATATACTATGATGTTATTATAATTATTTTACAACCATATTAAGTATTCTATCCACCCTTTGAATAACATGTTACCATACGTCCGTACGTACGGCTTACCGTCTCCACGTCGTGGTGTAATTGTTATTCAATATATTATTATTTGGGTGGGTATAATAATGATGTGTAACTAATTTAAATAATAAGTATAACATGATAATTATTCTGTATATATGATATAACATCCAATTATATATTATTTTAATATCAAAAGAATGATATTGTCGCTCGTGCTTACGTACGGACTACCGTCTCCACGAACACGATGAGATTCATTCTCCATAATATCTATTAAAGTATAATTATCATTTGATGATTTAAAAATAATGTTTAATAACTTTATATCATTCTGTATGTGAATAAGACACAACCTATCCATGGCAAACATGGCTTACGTAACAAAACATATAAAAGAAAATGAGTAAATTAACACCCGAAACGACGATAATTCTAAGATATTATTAACAAAGAAATGTTAAAAGATCATATATGATATCATATTAATGTATATGATTCTTGAATAATTTAATAACAATTATTTTAAAATTATACAGGAGGTTAACCTACCCCCAACGAAGGAAAAGTACAAGGTAAGGGGTTTCTTAACTCACTCTTAATTTCGTGAGAATTCCATTATTCACCACTTAATTATTTTATGTGGTGTATGTGTACTGCCCATGATAGTATTCATTGTGTAATATACTTTAATTTATGGGTATTTACATAATCATTGTATAATCCTTCTTTCACGGGAGTATGTTTCGTATGTTACCTAATCGATAAGGGAATTCGAAATTTCAATTTCCACTTATTCAGCTTTACGCAAACTTCATTGATTATTTTACTCCGAGATTATGTGTGGAATAACTATTCATTTTCTTATGTCATATTTTCCACTCCCCTTTTCTATGGATATAGTTTTGATAAACATAATCACTCCATTGATAATTTCTCAAGTCATCGATATGAATTTGATAAGAGTAATTTTAACTCATTCTTCATTTTTTGAGTTAAACATCCAATTCATTGGTGTCGTTTTTAAAAGATTATGTGTGAATATCCGTTGATTGTTTTACACTGAATATCCAATCAGATTTAGTGTATTTATATTTTTTACATGTAACTATGTCGTTGATTTATCCTTAACCTAAGGATACGACCTTTATGAGAGATTTCATCTCAACTTAAATTCCATTGAGACTTCTTTGTTGTTATACACCAAATCACTTTTATGTGGTGTATATAATGTACTTTGACATAGTATATCATGAATACATTTATTCTCATGATATTACAATGTTTTGATTACCTCAAGTTTTTGTATTCAAGTGTCTCTCTTTTGGTTAGAATATCTAACTAAAATACCATTTTTAAATGTTTTGAAGACTTATTCATCTAAATATTTCTCATTAAGGTCCATATTTTAAAAATGGTTTTAAGGATTTATTTATATGGAAATTAAAGTTTTAAAATTAAAACTCCTTTTAAAAGTTTCAAAGTGGTATGGGACATTTTGTTTCAAAAATCTATTTTTAAATGGATTCTTGACAAATAGTGTGACTTTTAAATGATTTCAAGAAAAAGGGGGATATTTCTCTCAAATAGTTTTGATAATTATTTTCATCTATGTCAACATCCTTAATTATTATTGATTGAGGATAAAGTGATACAATAAAAGCTTCCATATCGTATCGAATGAGTTATGTTTGACGGTGGATGTGCTATTTTTATACCATTCATGGTTTGTGGTTAAAGTACTGACATTTCGTATGCTAGTTTTAATACGAATGTTTATGTTATGTTTAAACCTGTTCATATGTGTAATGCATTGGAGTTAATAAGTGATGGGTGGAGCCCGATATATCTCCTCGATGCATCGGAAGGTCTCATGAGACAAACTAGTGTCTTGGCACAAGGCCTTGGAAAAATCTTATTTGTAGTCTTGGCACGAGGCCTTGGCTATGTGGTTATGATAGTCTGGCATTATGCATTCCATCATTATGAAAGTGGTTATTGATATTGCATGTGATCATTATACTAGTATAATATCCATGTGAGTAAGTAAATGGAATTATTTTATTTTATCTTTGCCATTTTATGCTGAAGTTCTAGTTTAAAAGGCTTTCGTTTTAGTTATAAACTGCCTTAAGTGTTTATGCTTATCGATGAAAGCTTCTTCTATAATGTTATCCTTATTGATCATCTGAGCTCACCCCTTTTCTATGTTTTATTTTCCCCAGGATGTGAAGAAGTAATTTATGAATGACCTGAAGGGATAGAATGTGGGGATATGAGTGTGGAATATGGAGACTATGTTGTTGTAGTAGTTTTTCACTTTATTATGTAATGTAAAACTTTATGAATATATCTAGTGTTTCCAAGGCTACTAAACCAATCAGTCTTTTGAGATTTGATCTTTCTTGTGATCATTCCAATGTTATGTAATAATGCACTGACTCTGGGTAACTGGGGTCGGGGCGTTACAATATAGACTCTGAGAAATCACCATCTGCATGGAAATATTTCGAAATACAGTTTCTGGAATCGAGAAGTGAAGTTCTTGGGGAACATAATTTCTGAGCATGGCTTATCAATTGATCTTGATAAAGTAAATTTTGTTTTTTATTGTAAGGAATCATGGAATGTCTTTGAGATACAAAGCTTCCTTGGTCTTGCTCAATACTACCAGTGGAACTTGAAGGATTTCCCAAAGTTGGTGTCACATTTGACTACACATACCAAGAAGGTAGTGAGATTATCATGGTATGTGAAGTTTCAGTGTTCTTTTGATGAACTGAAATGAATTCTAACATTGAAACCTATTTTAATCATACATGAGATCGATAAGGTGTACGTGGTGTTCTTTGATGCATATGGTGCTGGTTTGTGATGTGTGCTGATGCAGGATAATCATGTGGCAACTTATGTCTCTCGTCAGCTCCAACTGTATGGGAAGACCTATCCCACTCATGATTTAGATATTTCTTTGGTGATGCATGAACTTAAATATTGGCTGCACAATCTTTTTGGGGAGAAGTTTATAGTCTTCTATGATCATAAGAGTCTGAGCTATATCTTTTCCCAAAAGGACAAGAATCTCATATATAAGCGATATATAGAATACCTTCATGTGTTTGACTTATAAATCTCTTACACCATAGATCAATCTGATCTGCACCGGTTTATAATTACCTCTACGGTGCATCTCTTCAGGTATGTGTTCCCTCTGATTCTTCCTTATGATTGATCACGATAGCATCCTAGCAATGAATTATCATATCTAATAATCCAAGTTAGATGTTTATTATTATCCTTATCTAGATTTGTTTTGAGATCTTGTCTCGAAGGTCGTTCCTTAGCTGGTTATGGTGAAGAGGATGTTCGTTCTTGAGGTATGTTGACTTTCTTCTATCTTTCAACCCATTGTATTCTAATTCGAATCAATACTTTGAGGTATGTCTTTGATTCTAGGTCCTTAGTTGAGTACCAAGGTGTTTTGTATTAGGTATTTTCTCTATGTCCTTGGAATATTTTTCTAGGGGACTAATATTGTCCTTTTGGGGGGGTTTACTCAGGGAGTATTACTATGCTTCCCAGGCCCATTATTCTAGGATCATATTTGTGCACTTGATTATTATGGTACGAGTAGTCAGCTACCTAGACCTATTGATTTACTTGGTGTGTGATGCCTATTTTTCTATTTTGTATTGACAAGATTTCCAAGTTAGCCTTGATATTCATGTTTATGCTTGTTGAAAATTTTTATGGAAGATATGCATTAAAACTAACATACATGCTTTTGTTTAGAACTGCTGAAAAAGGTAGGGTTCACCATGATTTCAATAAAATTACTTTACTACATATTATTCCATGTTTTAAATTTTAAATAAGCATACATGAATTTTTATACATAGACTTTCTATGGAACACCTAAGTGGGGTCCTACTGAGCTTGTTATCTCACACCCTACACACTGCTTTAGTGGTGCATAGACCTCTGGTTGTCTTCTAGTTCAGGGAAAGGAATGGTGCTTCTATGAGGCGAAGAGGTTCATATCAGCTGGTATGGGTTGCTGGTGGTGAGATGGTTGGAGTTCATCCATGCCATCATTAGAGTAGTTGTTTGGTTTTGAGTTCCTTATAGTCGAACTTGTCTTTTAGAGTTTTATCAACTTTTTCGTTGTTCTATTTTTGATTTTTCCCTTATAGTTATGGAATATATATTTGGTAGTATTACACTGTTTCTTCTTTTCTCTATATATATGCTATGCATCCATTCAGGTTTGGTGAAATCACTCCCTCAGTTTTTTCGTTCGATGCCTGGTTGCTTGTCACCAACACGTGGGGATCGGGAATGCCCTTAGGGTATGCGATGGATCGGGTCGGGTGTTGGGTTTCAAGAGAACCTGAGTTGGTTAACTAAAATTGGGATATCCTTGATATAATTACCTATCCCAATGGTTATTTTTATCCATTGGGATGGGACCACATATACTAACTGTTTTTGAAAACCGTTTGTTTACGTTTGTGGGTATAACTTAACCTCCCTTTAGTGCATGTATATGTACACATCCATGCACATAATCGACACATATATACATACACATATACAAAAACATACACATATGCACATACACATACAAATACACATACAAATACACATGCACATACACATACACATACACATACACATACACATACACATACACATCCACATACACATACACATACACATACACATACACATACACATACACATACACATACACATACACATCCACATACACATACACATACACATACACATACACATACACATACACATACACATACACATACACATACACATACACATACACAGACACATACACATACACATACACATACACATACACATACACATACACATCCACACCCACATACTCATGCACATACACATACACATACACATACACATACACATACACATACACATACACATACACATACACATACACATACACATACACATACACATACTCAGACACATACACAGACACATACACATACACATACACATACACATACACGTACACATACACACACACATACACACACACATACACATACACATACACATACACATACACATACACATACACATACACATACACGTACACGTACACATACACATACATACACATACACATACACATACACATACACATACACATACACCTACACATACACATACACATACACATACACATACACATACACATACACATACACATACACATACACATACACATACACATACACATACACATACACATACACATACACATATAAATACACATTCATATTCATATACATACACATAGATGCATGTGTACACATACAAATACATATAACTACATTCACATACATACACATACGTATGCATACACGCACACATGGACACACACTACATTAATATAGAATTCTGTTCTGGATGTAACATAACAATGCCCTGAGATGATAAGTCGCAAAACCTCAAGAGGACCTCCCCGTACGCCAGAGGCTAGTGAGTAGCAGTGAAGGCCTATGGCATGTCCTCTGGGATACTATTCCCTCATAGATAACATTGGAGGACAATAGTATATAAAAAATAAGAAAAAATGGAAGTAGGTACTAATATGACAAGACCACTAACCCACCATAATAAAATCACTAATACTAAATAGATTAATTTTTTTAATCATTATAGATAAATAAAAAAACTAGTGAAAGATAAGTTGAACAGATACAAAAATAATATTCAGGATTTCAAGTAACTATACAAACATATTTCATGGGAATCAAGGGATACAATAATATAACATAGTATATAAAAAAATAAAAAATTCCAAAAACTACTACTAGAATATTGAGCGTAGGATCAGACCTATACTCCCATACTCCATCCAAGAAAAGTCAATCAAGCATCAGAATCTGGAATCTTCCCTTTTTCTATACCTAAAATCATGAAGTCATCTTGGGTACTAAAGGAGGCCCAAGAAGGGTGTGACATATAATCCCATTAGGCCACCACCAACTATGTCTAGATAAAACCAGTTTGTGAAATATAAAATGAACATTGTGCCAATATAAGTTCATGTAAGGAAATAAATAAATAATAAATAAAAACACTTAGTTAAGGTCACTTAATAGGTTCCCAACCAATTATAACCATTTTATAATAAGTTAGATGTATAAACCAAAGAAACCTGTACAAGTAATAATGAGGAAACATGGTCATCATGTATAAGAATAAATTTTGGACCTACCCCAATTTTTTTTTGGATTGGAGAACATGTCCCTAGTACATCAGACATGAATGCTCATAATTTAATAATAAGGCATCACACATAATCCAAGAAAGAACTACATCAAATCCAATGAAGAAGTCCTGATCCCATCTAAGGAAGTCCATAATAAATCCCAAGGGTCACTATAATATCCTCCAACATATAAAATACCATAGAGTCTATCCATGGAGACCCTAATGGTGACCTTGATATTAATCTTGCTATAGTAACCTATGATTCCATACCAGGTATCACACATAGGGGATAAAGTATTACCCAAGGCATAGTACAACCATATTTCCAATGGGCCCATCCAAATTTACATCCCTAGGGAACTATTTTCACTCAAAAGTAATAATAAACCATCAGGAGATCCCATCCAGGGAAACCCAAGGGTTACTCCTAGTGCATACAGCCAAAACTAGATATAGAGCATGAAGGGTTTATCCATAGAATCCTTAAGATGAAACTCATGTTCTCTCACAGACCACAAGAAAGTGTTAAATAACACTCATAGTCACAATTAATCAACAAGGCATGGCATATATAACAAGATAAGAAAGCTAGAAAATTTAATTTAATTCAAGACAAAAACTATGACATATGTAAATAATCACTTGCCTCTAAGTGATAATAATATGACATATAGATTATGGAATATGGATTAATTAGTGAAACATTGGCATAGAGAATAATACTTAAGTAAAGAGAAACAATGCGTATGAAATGAAATACAAATCATAAAGAATCAAACTCAAGGGACTCAATGATGGCCTAACATTCATGAAAATTCAATTTATATATTTATGGAACTTATCAAAGCTACAACACACCCTAAAGGGTGTCTAAAAAATCATGTTCTAAGTGTATTAGGTCTCAAATGAGGAAACACACCCATTGAATTGGAAAGAGTCATGAAAATCAACCAAAAGGTTAATTCACCGCTCACTAAGGTCATAATAGACATGGTAATAGGTTTAATTTGATATATTTGACAAATTTAAGGAATTTTTGGATGTTTCAAGAATGTGGAACAATGAGGAAACCTATAAATAGTGAAAAAATAATAAATTAAACTAGACTACCTACTTTAGTGTAGTAGTTCTCCAATCATCAGTTTTCAATTCATGAAATGAGCTAGAATGGATGATATTGAATATATCTTCAAACACCTTGGAAATGGAGAAAATATGGCCACACATAAATAGTTTAAAATATTTGAAGATAAACTTGAAATAGAATAAAGAGGAGGGTATATATTACCTCATGCTTTTCACCACATCCAACAATGAAGGATTTTGATCTTAGATGGAAGAGGAATCGGAAATACTAGAATGGATTGAGGTGGAACCCAAAATGGCTTCTAAAGGGGGAAATTGAGGAGGAGAAAGGATTTAGTGATTTAAAACATTTAAGGGAAAAAGATAATTTCACCCATATAGACATGGGTTCATAGTTTGGCCAAATGATTGGAGAAACCATGTTCCAACCATTTTCCAATCCATGGGCCAAATAGGAACCATTGCATAGACTAGGTGCCCAATTTGGTTAGCCATCTATAGCCCATGAAAATTGCATCTACAACTTGTCTAAGAAATGTTACATAGGAATGTGCGCCCATTCTTATGGTTTTAGAGAAAACATATAGAGCCATTCTCCCCACTGTCTCAAGCTGTGTGGCTGGATAAACCATGTAGGTTAGGTGTCACAGTTTCTCTAAACAATGCAGTTTAGTCTACTTCATCAAAATTTGAGTCTCGGGGCTCTGAAAAATCACCAAACACCCCCATGATCACCATGAATCCATTAAGAACCATTTAAAGGGAAAGATAAAGGAATTAAAGCTTAAACTTAATTGTATATACCTTTTAGAAAATCCAAGACGTTACAACCTACCCTCCTTATGACAACTCGTCCTCGAGTTTCCCTTCCGAGGGTGGTAAAATGTTTTCTAAACCAAGTTCTAGACACTATGCATGTATATATTCCTCTCAGCCCTAGGTCTCATCCTAGACATGTCTGCACTTCCATAGCACCCAGATTAGTGGAACTGACATACCTTATAAAGTGTTCATGCCCTAACCAAAGATATGTATCAAATGCTCCTCAAAGGATGTATCTGCCTCTTGTTCTATATCCTCTAGTTCAAATGAATGATATGGGTCAACATGATATCAATGAAGCTATAATATGTGGAATACATCATTCATGAAATGGTACCTCTGAGGAAAATGTAACTGATAGGATAATGTCTTAACTCTCCCCACTATTTTGAAAGTCCTAACATAATAAGGTGACAAATTGACCTATCTCCAAATTTTTCTATGACTTAATCTAGGCGAGACATGATGAAAGACCTAATCTCCCCTCAGACTATAAATATTGAAGGAGACGATTAGTATATGAATTCTTTCCTAGACTGATATATATCCAAACACTTCTGAATTTGCTAAACTTTCTCTAAAGTCCTCAGAACAAGATGAAGACCCAGTAACACAACCTCCGTTGACTCTAACTAGCACAGAGGTGAAAAGAACAATCCAAAGAAAATTTACTCTTATAGAGCCATATGAATTGTTTAAAGGGATATTTTATTGTTGAAAAAATATCCAAGTGGTATGTGACTTTCCAATAAACATGATAAATCAAGGACCCATTCATGGATGATGTCCTATAATGTCAGTATTGTCCACTCAGACTACACATTAGTCTAATGGTGGTAAGTTTTACTCAATATCACCTGTAAACTGAACACCTTTTGAAATATTTTCCAGAAATGTAATTTACAACATGTGTTTTGATCTGATACGATAGAATAGGGAACACCAATAAAGAAAACTATCTCTTATATATAAATCCTCCCAAGACAATCAATTAAGAAGGTCTCCAAAATTGGTATGATTTGTTCAACCTTGGTTATCCTATCAACGATCAACCATACTCAATCACTTCCATGAATAACTCTTGTAATACTGATTACAAAATCCATGGTTATGTCGTTCCATTTCCACTTAGAAATGGATATAGGCAGTCAGTGTGTAGTTGGTTGCTATTACTGTAACTTCACCTACTGACTTTTGGGACAACTTGTAATGAAACCTATAATCCAAATCTTCATAACTAGTCACCAATACTGATAAAATATGTCTCGATAAATTTTTGTAAGACCAGGGTGGACTTCCCAAAAATAGGCATGAGATTCCCATAAGAACTATTCACGTATATCAGAAAGTACCTAAAGACACCCATAAAAGAGTAGAGATTCATTCACATCAACCACCTAATCTGGAGGTGGGCTCTCACCTATGATGATCTCAATCAAGGTGAGGGCCTCAGAATTGGATAATGTTCTCATCCAGACCCACTCAAGAAGGTGGGACATCACTACTAGAGATGCTAAAACAGGTTTACCATGTTGTTACTAAGCCTCTAAGTGAAAAAATAGATGCATTATATTCCACTCACTTTTGGAAACTTGGATAGTTTGTGTTTGAGTTTTTTGGATCAAGGCTTTAGTCACAACATTACCCTTACCAAGTGTAAAATAAAATTCACAGTCAAATATCTATAGGTATTCAACCCACATAATCTACATCATATTTAAGTCTCATTGTGTGGAGATATATTTCATAATTGTTTGGTCAATATAGACAAAAAACTAATCCCCCAATAGATAATACCTCTAACAACATAATTCATGAATCACGACTGCTATCCCAAGGTTGTGCTTAAGGTAATTCTTCTAATGAGGTATCAGCTAATAGGACCCATATGCTAAAAACCATTCAACCTACATTATAACTACGCCTATCACAATTACTAATGATTCAATTTAATGTTTATATCTGATGTTTGGATCTAGCATAATCTGGATCGGTGCTGAATTCGCCCTTCGATTTAATTCCTAAAAATATGTGTCCTAATCTATAGACCAGAGGAACTTATCACCATTTTTTCTTCAAGACCATAAGAAGTGTTTCTTTTCATGGGAATTCCTCAATAAATATTCTATAATATAAAACTATTCCCAATAAACTTATTATATAAAAACATTATTGGGATGATCCCAAGAAACCATAACACTCACATTTTCTAGTTCAATAGATACTCTTGACTCTAAAATTATATGTCTCAATAAGTGACCCTTACTAATCCAAAATTGGAATTTATTGATATTTGAATACAGAATGTTCTCTATTAGTGTACTCAAAATGATCTAAATATAGTTTTCATGGTCATGCCTAGTGTGAGAATACAATAATATTTCATCTATAAAGAATAACTCAAATGAATCCATGTATAGTTGTAAAAACTGATTTAAAAAATCCATAAAGACATTCAACATCTTTTTTCAGACCAAATGGAAAGACCAGATACTTGTACAAGTTGTACCTACTCTGAAACATTGTATGTGGCATGTATGATTTCCTCACTTGAACCTGATGGTAGCCTAATCTCAAATAAATATGGGAGAAAATATTCACTCCTCATATCTGGTCTAAGAGGTAATCTATATGAGTTATTGGGTGCCATTTTTTCACTATAAGATGGTTTGGTCGGCAGAAATCCTGGTACAAACATATGGTACCATTGGCCTTCTTGGAGAAAAGGACCGATGAACCCCATGGTGATTTATTGAATCATATAAAACCCTTTACCTATATATCTTCAAGCTACTTCTTGAGTTCTTAAAGCTCTATAGGATCCATCCTATAAGGTGGAATGGATAATGGTATCACACCTAGAAATAACTTGAGGATGAACTCAATCTATCTCTTAGAAGGTAAGAAAGATAAATATTCAGGGAAAACATCTATGAAATGATCCACCATAGGGGGAAATTCCATAAACTAAATTCCCTACTCACCCATAAGAAGTCTCTCCATCTGGGTTATTACCCCACCAATCCCAATATGATTGGGTATAGCTATAATTTTATGGATATCCCATTAAACTTTATGAATATACATTATGCGTTTGAGTGAGGTAAAAGGACACTCACTAGTGATAGAAATCCCCCTTGGATTAATAAGGCACAAGCTAGTCCATACTAAGAATCACATCGATGATGGTCATCTTGAGGTAAAAGAAAGTGTAGAGGAAAAACTACCCACATATATCTAGGGGAATTCAAGAAACTAGTTTATACCCTCTGAACTGACCCTTAATGGCGTGTTAAGAGGCATAATTCCATATTAGTACACAATTGAAAGGGATAGACTTTTCACAGCCACAATAGATATAAAAGAGTGTGTTGCACCAATATTAAAAAGGGAAGACACTGAAGTAGAGGTTAGTAGAATAATACCTCTAATATTAGATGGCCCTAGACTCTTTTCCTCAAGAGTAGGTTTCATTGTATAAATATATCTTGAACCACATCCCTGATATGATGGATCAATAGTATGGGTAGGAATGCCATGTTGAGGCAAAACCTCTATAAACTGACTACTTCAATCATAACCACTACAACCTCATCCTGATCATCCAGTAGAATACCAACTCCTATACAGACATGGTTTCACTGATCCTATACCTGAAATATGTTTCGGTACAGATCCCCATTCACTAGTGGCTAGAGGAAAAGATTAACATAAGTGGTGAAGGTGACCCATCATGCCACAATCACAACACTCGATCTTATTCCTAATACACTAAGGATTATCATCACATGTCCCTCCACAATGGTGACCATCCAAATGATAGTTGGTTCTAGTCACCTACATGGAACCCCCCCAACACACTCCCTTGAAATGATGTTTTTTTCTACAAAAAGAACCATCTCCCTACCATAGAACTAAACTGCTCTAGTTCACATTTCTAGTTTCTATGAGGTGTAATAAGGTCCTAGATTAATATGTCAACAATGATATCTAAGCAGAAGATGTTCACCTTCTATCTGACAACATATACAATTCCATCATCAAATTTCTTAGTATTCATCAACTCATCACCGTTCAGAGATGGAGTGAAGCATTGGAGTTTGGTGGAATGAAAAGAATACTCAAGCATGGTCATAATTCCATAATAAAGATGCATAAAATATCTCACATGATTCTATATTAGAGTCTATGGGAATAATTGATTATATAATGATTTATGGAAATCTTCTCATACCATAACCCCAATGACTATCATCCTAATATATGATATCCCACCAATTCCTGGATGAATCATGTAACATGTAGGTAGCGAGAATTAACCTCTTCTATGAAGGAATATAAAGATGGTAAAATATTAATATCATGGATTCTATCCCTGAATTAGAATCTATAGGTCTTTCATCCTTCGAGAAGGTGGGAGAATACTACTACTGGAAGTCCCATGTTCGCACTTCTATAGTAGGTGAAGGATGTGGAGTACCATGAAAAAATTGCTTAAACAAGAAGAAGTTATCAAAGAACTAAGAATCGGCGCACAATGTAAGGTCAATAGGAGGTAATATGGGTGGATTAAGTCCCACCACTTCTAGAGTATTCTCATTTCCAATTTCTCAAAACACAACATGAGGACATCATGGTGACATAAATCTTCAATTTCTAAGTTCAATCCTTCAGATAATATTTATAATAGATTGGGAAATCAATAATTGGAAAAGATAGGTATAATTCCTTACAATAAAAACATCACAACCTTCATATTTCTTCTAGATTCAGGTCTTGGTGGGAAGGAAGTGGTCACATATGGATCACAATAGACACAACCTACTTCCTACTCCTAGGATGGGTAAGGGTCAGGGTCTCATTTCACACCTACAAGATGACAATTTCATTTTAAAGTTTATATTCATATTAATTCCAAATTAATTTATGTATTTAAATCCTTTTAAATGGATGAATTATATGGGTCACCATTTCTAATTTATAAGGGGTCATGCTTCTTATAAATTAGAATATGGCGTCAATACAATCATAATCGTAACATGTTCCAGCCCATGCGACCAATGGTTCATGGACCAATATGCCCTAACTGACTACATTAGGAGTTTAATTTCACCTATGAAGGAAAACAATGTGAGTTTATGGAATACACTTTAAGTCTCAATTATGTTTTCTCATTCCTGCAAGGATAATGACCAAAATTCCACATTTAATAAAGGAACTAATATAATACAGAGGAAAAATTCACAAAGAAGGTAAATATAGCATGGAAAAATGAAATAAAGTTTAGTCACATGGTTCATAGAATGATGTATTCTTGATGCACCCTCATATTTTCAATATATGGCAATGATACTCATGTTAATAATAATTTTATCAACAATAACAACAACACAAAGAAAGTGTGTCACTCAATAGTGAAATTCATGAAACTATAACAAGCATAATCAATAATAGCATTTACCCATATTAGTTAATTTGTGTTTCCCCTATACGTGGGTTAGATACTCCAAAGAATAGTCTCATCACCAAATTCTGATATCCCATTCTTCTATATAATCCCAAATAGTTATATTAAAATGGAAAAATGGATCTGATATCACTTTGTAGCATCCCACCACAGATTCCACTTAATGGTTCCCTGAGATGGTGGGACACAAAAACCTAAATCTCACCTACCCGTATTTTAAAGACTTACAACTAGTAGTGAGGGACTAGGGTTTGTCCCTTGGGATAAAATACCATCATATATTAGAGTAGATCACAATCGTAAATAATAAATAAGAAATAGCTGAAGTAGACACTAAAATAACTAGACAAATAAACCATGATTGCGGAAGAAGTAATACTAAACAGATAGTATCAGAAATAAATTAATAATCATCCTAGATATATAAAAAACTAGCCGAAGATAAATTGAATAGATAAAAAAGATAATGTTCATGATGTCATGTAACTATAAAAAAAGAGTACATGAGAATTAGGGGATATAAGCATATATAACACATTATACAAAAATACACTAGGATAAATACTACTAATAGCATCCTGAGCATATTATCAGTCCTCTTCTCCTATTCTCCATCCTATAAAATTCAATCAAGAATCAGAATTTTGATTCTTCCCATTTTTTATACCTATAATCATGATGTATTATTGGGTAACAATGGTGGCACTGACATGGTGTGATATATAATCCAAGTAGGCCACCACCAATGATGTCTAGATCAAACCAATTCCTGAAATATAAAATGAATAGTGTCCCAATATAGGTTAATAAAAGGTAAAAATAAATAATAAATAATAAACTCTCAGTTCAGGTCACTCAATAGGTTCCCAATTCATTCTACCTGCTTTAGCATATGTCGGATGTCAGAACCAAAGGGACCTATACAAGTAATAAGGTGTAAACATGGTCAGAATATTTAAGTCAAATAGTGTTGACTGACCCAAAGCATTTGTTTTGTCTTGGAAGACACAACCCTAGTACATCAAACCAGAATGCTCATAATTTAATAAAATGGAATCACACATAAGACATGAAAAAAATCCATCATATCCAATGATTTAATCCTGAGACCGTCTAAGGTGATCCATAAAAAATTTCAAGGGTCACTACAATATTCTCTGATATAACCAATACTATAGAGTTTGTCCAAGGATACCCATAACAACTTCCATCATATCACTATTGGGAGGTATGGTTTAACCATATTTCCAATGGCTCCATCCATGTTTTACCATTGGGAACTGGTGTCACTCACCAGTAATAATAAACTGCTCAAGATCCCATCCAAGGAAAGCCAAGGGTCACTCCTGGTGCATTCATGAGAACCCAGATATAGATCATGGAGAGTCCATCCATGATCTCTTTAAGCTAGGGCATATTTTCTCTCCCAAACCATAAGAATGTGAGGCATATAATTCTAAATAAAAAATCATCAATAAGGAATAACATATACATCCAGATAGGAAATCTAGCCAATTCACTTTAATTTTGGACCTACAACTATTGAATATGTTGATAAGCACATGGATGTAAGCGATCAACATATGATATATAGAAAATGGAAGAGGGAATAAGTAGTAAAACAATGGAATAGGGAATAATGAATATGTAAAGAGGCACAATGAATAAGAAATTAAATATAAATCATAAGGAATCAAACTCAATTGACTTACTCATGGCCTACAATTCATTTGAATTAAATTTATAGATTTAATGAATTTATAAAAGTAGAAACACACCCTAAAGGGTGTCTAAACAATAAAGGTTCAAGGGATTAAGGTCTAAAAGGATAAACCACTCCCATATAAGTATAAAGAGTTTAGGTGGTCGACCAACGAGCTGATTCACCATTCACTAGGGTCATACTAGACATGGTAACAAGATCAATTTGATTTATTTGAAAATTTAGTGGCATCCCCAAAAGGTTCTGGAACATGAAACAACGACACACCCTATAATAGTGACAGAACATCATGAAAGAAACTAGACCAAATAATATATAATATTAGTGTTATAATCATCCTTTGTCGATGTTTGAAATGAGATAGAACTGAAGATATTGAAGAAATCATCAAATTACTTTGATGTAAAGACCCAAATTTTTTCCATGTATTTTTTTAATTACTTGGGATTATAATGAGTCTGTGAAAACTGACGGCACATTATTCTGAGACCTGTTGTGCCCAAAATGAAATTCTAAACTTATTTAAGGTATATTCAGTAAATGCACGAGTGGCATTTTCCATCTTTCAAACAAGTACTTGGATTAAAAATCTGAGGTCACCATTGAATCCACAGTGTCGTGATTCTCTTAAGGTAGGATTCATTTCAACCGTAGTAGGTCAGGTTAAAAGTTAAGTTTTCAAACTTTTTAATGAATAATAAAATAACATGTTATGTTATTTTATTTATTTTCTTTTTATCCAGCAGATAAGTGGCGGTGGAGGGACCGACGACATGTCATGCCTTTAATTGGCCTGACTCCTCCTAGTTTGTAACTGTCCCATTAGAATTTTGGAGGTTCATTAATTAAATAATCCTCATAAATTCCTCAGAATGTTAACCACCTCATCCCCCTTCTATTTATATGGAGCTCGGGGAGGGGTTTTGGCACAAATTCACCATGCGACAAAGCTATGGAAATGTACCATGATGCCAACCACCTAGAGGATGAGACCAGTTTCAGAAAGCAGTGATGAGTGTCATCAAATCACAAACAAACAAAAATGAAGAAGGTAGTTCTATCAATCCTCGTCAGTAGACGTCTTATCTGGGTAGGGGGATTGTTGCAATGTTTATCTTTATGAGATAACTTGTTGACCTCCAGATACGATGCTAAAACGGAGGTCTTGGGCCAAACAAACAAGGCCCAGACCCTACACCTCTTTAGTATTTGTCTTGTTTTTATAGAACAGTTTTCCAAATGGAGCAGAAGGATGAAAACGAATGACACGCAGTGGCGACGGTGTCTCGAGAGCCATGAAGGCACTGACGCCACCAAAAATGGACCACCGGAGCACTTATGGTGGAACGCATAAGAAACCACTGGCACACCATGTCAGCAGTGGAAGGCGGTGGCCGGAGGAGACTTGCGATGATCATCCATAGGCAGTGGGAAGGGGTGCGTCATTGCGCGCCGCAACAGCCAAAGGCGGGCGGCCCGAGCCAGCTGCTCGGGATAAGAGCGGCACCCGTAGGTGCCTCTGGTAGCCGCAACTACGGCTAGCAGGCCACGACAGGAGAGAGTGGCACGGCCTCACGCCACGCCACGTTGGAGGAAGTCGGTCGGCGAAACAACTGACCATTTCATGCGGTGGGGAAGCACCCCACCGGCTGGGCAAAACGGCCCCACAATTGTGGGGCCAGCGAAGAAGGTGTTCCGCCTTCTGGCGGACCGGGCTAGATGCAGGCTGGCCGAGCAGGCCGAACTCACCAGCGTGTTGGGCGAGACCCACATCCCAGTGGGCCCGTTCGGGTGGGCCGAGCCGCACCTGGTAGGCTGGGCCAACCTCGGCTCAAGCCTTTGAACCAATGTGCCGACCCTGATAGGCCATACTCGGTGAACTGGGCCGACCCTTAAAGGGATGGACTCGGGCGGGGTTAAGTAGACCCTGGGAACCGTTGTGTCGGGTCCGTCAGACCGAGTCAGACTTGGCCCAGACCCAACTGGATCACCAAATAAATAAACGATAGTAACTGATGAACTGGGTGTCATATTGACACACCTTCAGTGGCATTGTGACCCATTTAGGGAAGCAGTCCCTTTGGAATATTCCGGTGGGCCTGACTGAGCCAGGTCGGACCGAGGTGCGATCAACCCCGTTTCACAAAACAGTGTGTAACTAACAGACCGTGCATCTGATAGAGGTGTTGTCTATGGGATAAGGAGCCTTGTGACAAGGCGGTCCTTTGGAGATACTATAAGTAAGTTTTGATGGAGTTTGATGTGCGATCTAGGTTGGATCAGACATGAATCCAACCAGGCCCTTTTTACAAAATTGCCCATATCTCCTAGACTAGGTGTCTGATCGATGTGTTTTCTATCACGTTTGGACCCCTATGATGGGTCATACCCCTGGGTATTATTTTTTGGGTACCTAGTACTGGTTGAAATATGGTCGATTGATTGTGGAGTGGTTCTCACAAAATCAAGCGTGTTATGAGTGGAAACCCTTTGGCTGGCAGTCCTTAAAGAAGCGACCTTGTGTGGATCAACATCACAATGACCCTGTGTGGATCAGCATAGTAGCTACCCGATGGGGACTAGTTTTAGAGAGGCCCGCAGAGGATCATCACCTCTAGACCCTGAGTGGATCATCACATAGTGACTTTAAGTGGATCCGCATCTAGCAACCATGTGTAAATCAGCATCCAACGACCTCATGTGGATTAGCATTCCAGCGAACCTCTGTGGATCACTATTCTAGAAAACCTCTGTTGATCATCATTTTAGTGACCCTATGTGGATCAATAGTAGCGTGAACTGATGAGGACCAACTTTATAGTGGCGCGTTGCAGAACAGGGACTTACGTCCAAGAGTGTATCGATAATATAACAACTTCTTGTGGATATGTTGTGGAACTTCTAATGGAATAAGATAATATAGCTTAAGACTAAACATCTATATTCCTGAACATTGAGTTGTATACTTGGAGTGAGATAACTATCACTTCAGGCTTTATGATTGAGGTCTTGCTTTGGGGTTTTTCCTTGTGGAACTCTGGAAGACCTTTAGGGGTCTCAGGGTCCCTACTGAGTATTGTTATACCCACCCATGCACGAGCTTCACCCGCACCTTTTCATGTCTTGTGCAGATGATGGAAAGCTTGAACAAGGTTTGGAAGCCAGGACTGGACGGTGCTCGGAGGTGGAATTTTAGACGTGACGTGCTACCGTGATGACCAGCCATGAGCTGTACCTACCCTTCAGGTAGGATCCTTGGTGGGTGATACCATGAGTTGTTTTTCTTTTCCTGTTGTACCTTTCAGTTTGGATTCAATTCCGACCCCCTTTACTTATAGTACTCACTCCTTTTTTACTTAGAGTACACATCTTTTTACTACTACAGTTTAACTACATGTGTTGTGCTCGTTGTATTCTTGGACTATGTGTTGTAGGTTTAAAGGAAATTTATTCCCAATTTTTGACAATATGACTTTCAGTGCAAGTCGCCAAACCCTGGCTTATGGAAGGCGGGCTTGGGGTAGTCACGACACGAGCCTCGAGGGATGTTTCATGACCTTTGAAATGGGGAAAATGAGGTCGCACATTAATAGTGCAACAAATTTGAAGAGAAACATGAAATAGAAGGAAGGGGAATGGAGAGCATACCAAAAGATTTCTGACACATCCAACCATTAAGTATTTGGATCTCAGATGGAGGAGGAATCAAAAATCCTAGAATGGTTTAAGGTGGAACCCACGACAGTTATTGGAGGAGAAAAGAAGGGGGGAAATGATTGGGTGGTTTTAAAAATTTTAAGGGAAGAAATGGAATTTCACCCACACTGAAAGGGGACAATTGTTGGTCTGCATGGTTGGTGAAACTGTGATCCAACCATGCGCCAAGCCACTGCCCAAATAGGAACCTCGCACAGGCTTGGAACACGATTTGGTTAACCATTCGTAGCCCGTGCAAAACGCCTCAACAACTTGTCTAGGAAAAATTTTATGGTCGTGTGGGCCGATTCACATGGTTTCATAAAAAGTGTGCGGAGCCCTTATCCCCACTATCTTTAAATGCAAGGTTATAGAAACAAACCACATTGTGTGACATTGTTCCTCATAACTGTGTGGCCTAATTTGCATCTTCAAAATTCGAGGCTTCGGGCTTCGAACAAGCCCTTGGCACACCCGTGACTTCCATGCCTCCCTTAGGCAATATTTAAATGGCCAAAGAAAAGAATTAAAGCTGAAAACTTACAGTCTGTACCTTTGAGAAAAACGACAATGTTTAAATAAACAGACACACACATACACATAGACATACACATAGACACACAGGTACAGAGACACATACACACACAAACACATACACATACACATACACCTACACATACACATACACATACACATACACCTACACCCACACATACACATACACATACACATACACATACACATACACATACACATACACATACACATACACATACACATACACATACACATTCACATACACATACACATTCACATACACATACACATACACATACACATACACATACACATACAGATACACATACACATACACATACACATGCACATGCACATATAAATACACATACACATGCACATACACATACACATCCACATACGCATACAGATACACATACACATACACATGCACATGCACATGCACATATACATACACATCCACATACTCATACACATACACATAAACATACACATACACAAACATAAGCATACATATACCCATACCCATACACACACACACACACATACACATACAAATACCCATACACATACCCATACACATACCCATTGACATACACATACACATAAAAATACACATACACATACACATACACATACACACACACATACACATAGCAATACCCACACCCACACCCATACCCATACCCATACCCATACCCATACCCATACACATAAAAATTCACATACACATACGCATACACATGCACATACGCATACACATACACATACACATACACATACCCAAACCGATACACATACACATATATATACGCATGCACCTACACATACCAAGACACATACACATACTCATACACCTACACATACCCATACACATACACATAAACATACTCATACACATACACAAACACATACGCATACACATATGCACATACACATACACATACACATACAAATACACAGACAAATACACAGACAGATACACATACACATACGCATACACATGCACACACACACACACACACACACACACACATACACATACACATACACATACACATACACATACACGTACACCTACACGTACCCATACACATATGCATACACATACACATACACATACACATACACATACACATACACATACACATACACATACACATGAACATACACATAGAAATACACATAGACATACACGTACACATACACGTACACAAACACATACACATACACATACACCTACACATAAATGTACACATAAACCTACACCTACACATAAACATACACGTACACGTACACGTACACATACACGTACACTTACACATACACATACACATACACATACACATACACGTACACGTACACATACACATACACATACACATACACATACACATACACATACACATACACATACACATACACATACACATACACCTACACATACACATACCCATTCACCTACACATACACATACACCTCCACATACACCTTCACATACACATACACATACACATACACATCCACATCCACATCCACATCCAGATACAGATACACATACACATACACATACACATACACATACACATACACACACTTAGACAGATACACATACAAATACACATACACATACACATACACATACACATACACATACACATACACATACACATACACATACACATACACATACACATACACATACACATACACATACACATACACATACACATACACATACACATACACATACACATACACATACACATACACATACACATACACATACACATACACATACACATACACATACACATACACATACACATACACATACACATACACATACACATACACATACACATACTAATACACATACACATACACATACACATACACATGCACATACACATACAGATACACACTCCCATATGTATACACATACTCATCCACTGACACATACACTTAAACATACACATACACATACACATACACATACACATACACATACACATACACAGACACATACACATACACATACACATACACATACACATACACATACACTAACACACACACACACACACTAACACACAAACTCACACACATACAAACACACATACACATACATACACATACATGCATAAACATACACATAACCATACATGTACGTACATATATACAATACACATACATACAATTACATACACATACATATACATGCTTATACAAACTATATAGACATACACATGCAACATAAATATATGTACACTTGCATACACATATACACATGTCATATATACACATGTCATATATACACATGTCATATCTACACAAACACAAACACAAACACATGCACATACACATACACATACACATACACATACACATACAGATACACATACACATACACATACTTATACTCATACACACACAGATACTCATACACGTACACAAACACAGACAAATACAAATACCCATACCCATACACATACACATACACATACACATACACATACACATACACATACACATACACATACACATACACATACACATACACATACACATACACATACACATACACATACACATACACATACACATACACATACACATACACATACACATACACATACACATACACATACACATACACATACACATACACATACACATACACATACAAAAACACATACCCATACCCATATGAATATACATACAAATACACATATGCATACCCATACAAATACACATATATACACACATACACATACAGATCCACATGCACATTCACATACACATACACATACACATACACATACATATACACAAACCCCTCCACATACACATACACATAAAAATACACATACACATACACATACACATACACATACACATGCACATACACATGCACATGCACATGCACATGCACATACACATACACATACACATACACATAAACATAAACCTACACATACACATACACATAAATAGAAACATACACATACACATACAATGGATGCACATCCACACACACACACCCACATACATGTACATATGCACATATATATGTGAAAAAATACATACATAGACGTAAACACATAAACTGTAACATCCTGTTACTATTTTAGGTATTCCTAAACCATCTCGCATTAATTTATTATTATGATAATTTGGAAAAAATGGGTTATGAGTGAAAATTTGTGTTTTTGTTAAACACATCGAGGAATGGTAAAATGCCCATTTTATACTTCGGAATATTCAATTAAATTTTTTCTGAGTTATACTCTGAGAAAGTATGAGTTTATGTGGTCTGTAAATCCTTAGGGAGGATGGAATGAAAATATTAAATATATTATTTTAAGCACGGGAAATTTATTCAAAATAGTTGAATAACTCCAAAAAGGTCTGTCGTATGGAAAATTTGAGTATACTTTTTTCTCAAAAATGTGGTGTTTACCCTAGAAGGGGTATAACATTTGATAGTGTTTAACTTTTGGATTCCTTTCTCATGATATAAAGTTATTAAATAAAATTAAATATATTATTTATTTAAAATAATTAAATATCTCAAAAAAAGTTTGTCATATGGGAAATTTGAGACCACATATGGGTCCAGAATGAGGGGTCTACGGTAGTCGAGGTATGATATTTTTTAGCATCGGGCGTTTGGATGTCTCGGTCACAAAAATTACTCTTTTTATTTTACATAATTATTTAATCTTATTTTTAATTAATAAATCATTATTATCACTCAAATGGTTCACCATTTAAGAAATCTGAGACCAGTGTTGTGTTCGGAATGGGGCGTTTACCCTAGACGGTGTATAAATTTTATACGCAAAGAGCATTTGGTCAGGTTGGTAATTAATTTAATTTTTTAAAAAATATAATAAATAGTTATTTTATTAATTTAATTTAATGGTTAAAAAATGGGATTCACTATTCAATCACCCCTAACATCACACGCAAACTCCATTTTCACGCATAAGGGGTCTCAAAACCTTTGGTTTTGGATGGTTTTTAACTGTTTCAATTATCAACGCATTAATGAGGCGTTTTGAAACATTTTGTTGGATGTTAGAAATGTTTTGATAAAAAGTTAATTAATTAGGGAAACACATGAGGCGTGGGTATTGAAATACCCATCTGTTTCTCTATTCACTTGTTGTTTGCCACATTGAAACCAAGAAGTCTTGGATCTCTTTTGTGTGTGACCAGTGGATCTTTTTTATTCTTCCTCTTTAGTGATATTCTTACATGGTGGTGGACCTGTGTAAGGTTGTGTGTGTTGCACTTGTGAGAAAGAGATACAAGTTTTCATATTAATTTTATTTTTTTATTTAATTATTTCATTCATTACATTATTTATTTAATTCAAAAGAAAAACATTATATAAAAGAGATGAGAAACCTTGAATTATCAATAAATAATTCTAATATTTTTTAGATGATTCCATCATGAAATATTTTTTTTCTGATAATCCAATTTTATAAAAGGACAATTTTAATGTAATAATCACATGGATTGATTATCAAAATTATAAAAAGGATAATTTTGAAGAATTATAGAATGATAAATTCATATAATTATCAAAACTTAATTGCAAAAAATTATCCAAAGATATTTCTTGTTCTATGAAATTATAATCACATGGGATTATCAAGGTATAATTAAATGAAATTCAAAAATAAAATTTTTATTTATTTATCAAAGGATATTTTTTCAAAATTATAAAAGGTTATCTGCATGAAATATACTGGGGATAACTGCACAAGATTATTATAAAATATTTATAAATAAAATAATCAAATGATAATTCTATCAAATTATCATTAGATAAATTGAAAAAATGACAATTTATAAAGAGTGATTATGAGAATATATTTACACAATTAATTAAATTAATAACTATAAATAAATTATTAAAATATAAATATTTTTAATTTATCTAAAGATAATTACTAAGATTTATCGAATGATAATTGTAATGAATTATCAAAGATGAAATGCATGGAAATATCAAAGATAATTTTTACATATTTTATCAAAGGATAATTAATATAATTATCGAATGATTATTTATAGATTATCAAAGTTTGATTTCTAATATTATTAAAATTATAATTGGGAGTTTATGAAAGATGATTATTATTATAAAGAATATTATGTGTGAATGCGATGGCCTTGAACAATAATTTTGGGATTATCAAGGAGAGAGAATATATTATCACATGTAATATTTTAAATGACAATTTGAAAATTTTCAAGATAGATAGAATATTATTGCATGTAATATTTTAATCGATATTTTGAAATTATCCATGAGATATAAAATATTATCACATGTAATGTTTTAATGGTTAATTTGTAATTATCCAAAAGAGAGAAAATGTTATCACATGTAATATTTTATTTCCTTAGGAAATAAAATAGATTTTTTGTTTATATAAACCCTTGACGAATTCCAACCATTGATGCATTGATGCTTATGATAATAAGGTCATGCAGAGGTGTATTAAACCACATAGAGTGGTTTATCATGTTGCTGAATTAGATGACCTTGAGGTAGGTTATTCTGTTTTTATTAGCCGAATTGATTATCATTGTATCGCTTGACTTATTTCAATTATTAATTTAAATTAAATTGATCAAATTTTATTTCAATTAAATTGATAAAAACATGACTCCAGTGAATCAATATATTTGAAATGGTTTTGGAATGGAAATTTGTAAAACCCCCAATTCCATTGAATTGAGCGTGTTTATAGAAATTTAATGATTTAAATTATGGATTTGGTTGAAATGATATCAATTAAACTGTTGAATTTAATTGTGGTAATAAATTTTTTAATGATGTAATTGGTTTTAAATGTATTTTAAACTCGTGAAAATTTCTTAAAATGATTTGGTAGAAACTAATTGGTTTTATCTTGTAAAAAAGACATGTTTTTGATGAAAACCTATTTTGGTTTAAAATTTAATGAAATTGGAACTTTTGAAATGGTAGAATGGGATTGATCATATTTTTAAGAAATCATAAAATAGTTCACCAATAATGTAAGAGCTTATGAAATCCTTAGGTAGTTAGTGAGTTATTTGGATATAATCTATGCTATTATAACATTTTAAAACATACTAGCAGTGTGTAACATCCCTAATGGGCTGCTTAAGAGTATCCTTTAGCTAGTGTGATAGGGACGTGTGCATACACATTTTTTTGAGTTCACATAGAGAGTGCATAATCCTATAACTGGTTAATACTATCATACCTTTTGGCAGATGACCATACTGCTCACTTGTTTATTTACATTTGAGATATAAATTCACGCCAATGATTTTGAAATTATTTACATGCTTGTTGAATTCATTTAATCTATTTTATGTAACTATTTTATTAAAACCAATATTTTAAAAATATTCCATCATTTTTAAGTTCTTTTCTTAAAGTATTTTTCCATAATTTGAACTATATATCATGAGTTGTATAATTATGCTTTTAAATGTAAAACCTATTTATATTTAAAAATTGAAAACATTACTTTGGTTAATAACTTGTTGGCATCAGTTATGGAATCCATGGTTAGACCTTACTGGGATTTTTAGATCAAACCCTACTTTTTTACATTGGGTATTTTTAGACTTTCTTCTTCTAGGTCTGAGAAAGGGGATATGATCTCTTGGAGGTGGATCCAGCTATTGAGCATTGGGCTTGGTGAGTTGTGTTCCTCGCAACCTTAGGATATTTTCCCTATTTTTGTACTTTGGTAGTAGTTCTTTGGGCTAGTTTATGCCTTATGGACTTCTGGTACATTACTCCCAGTGGAGTTTCTTTTGTTATGAATATTGTCTTGCTTCTTTTCTTCTTCATTGTTGGTGAAGAAATAATTCCCAATTCCATGTTGTGGGATACCAAGTGCTAGTCATCGACCAGTGGGGATTAGGAACACACTTCGGGCTATGTCAGGGTCAACTCGTTTATCGAGTTACTAGGGTACCCAAGCTGGTTCATGACATAAACACACAGATACAAAAAAAAACCCACACACACAACACAACACATGTGTACACATACAATACAAACATACATGCACATACAAATCTAAAAATACATATAAAAATTTATAAATATACTTACAGATACATGTATGTATATGCTAAATTATTTAATATTAATTTAAATATATAAATTAAAACATAAATAATATTTTGAAATAAATATATTCATTTATATATTTTTAAAATTATTATAAAAATATTTGTATATTACATTTATTTTAATTCTATATACATTTGGAAATTAATTTATATAGATTTACTGTTAAATTTTTTTTTATTAATCTAATTTCTCAAATTTTATATATAAAAATTTATGAAAATAAGATTTATAATAATTTTTTATGAAAAGTTATATAAGTCATATTTATATTTTATATTTATATATATACATATTCTAATATAAAACGTGTTTTAAAATATAAAAATATGTATATATAAATTGAATTATTCATTATTCCCTATAAAGGTGCTTCTTTCACATTTTAAAAGGTGGAGATTTTATCAGTAGTAAGAAAAGAAATGATAAAGTGGAACCTTTATCAATGATAAAAAGCATTTAATAATGGTACACTTTTACCATTAAATTTTTATCATTAATAAAGGTTAACTTTATCAGTGATTTTAGATAATGATGGAAAATCCCCCAATTTATAAACACTTTTTATTTAACACTTACTAGAGTTAGCACTGAATATCACATGATTTGTAGTAGAGTATCATTATATTTTTATTTTTGGATCAATATTGAAGAAGGATTTTGTGATTAGGGTTTTTAAAAAGTAACTAAAGAGGAGATTATAGTTGGGGTGTATAACTATTTCCTATAGGATTTTAGTTGGAGTTTCTAAACAATTGATATTGTAATTAATTTTTTATATAGTGGAGAATCTGCAACTAGAGCACAAAAACAGTTGAATCAAGGGGAATGTGTTTTGGATTGAACCATGGGATTTTTTTGTGTCGGGATTTTCTTATTTCTATTGTATATGAGGTGAGGTTGAGTATTTAAAGTTAATGGATTTGGAAATTATTTGGTAACATAGTTTTAATTAAAAATAATAATTTATAAAATTAGTACCCCACTAATTCACTCACTGCTCAGTGTTACCTTGCCAGTCCTTGGGCTCTTTATGTGTGTATAAGATGGTTTACACGATGACTGGATGTTAACTAACCAATTGAATTATAAATGAAATCAAATAGGGTCTAGTTTATTATTTATATTTTTGGGTATTGGACACAATAAGGAAATTGATGGAATGATTCATACTCACAAGGATATGAAAAATTAAAAAATCAATAATATAGTGTCACATACTATCAAGAATAAAAATAAATATATAATTTTAAAAAATCTAAAGAAAATAATGATATGATCAGTAGTATCAAGGAGATCTAGGATCTCAATTACATCAATGGAATAATTTATAATTAGAATTAATTGAAATAATTTTAATGTACACTAAAATAAAAAGGGTTAAAATCAAGGAGCAAGTGGATTTTCTCAGGGAATAAAAGGAAATTCTTATAAAAAGAATTTAAATAATAAGAAATATAAATTCACCTTTAGAAATCATATTTTCTTATTATTTTTTTGTTAATGAGGATATAGGGTCAAGAGATCGAGAAGAATAAGATATGGTGGATGATTTGAAAAAGGAGGGAGAGATTTAGTTAATAGAGTTTATAAAAATTTTGATAAAGAATATCCCAAACAACATTAAAAAGAGAAAGATAACAATACTAATATTCAAATACCAATTAGAGAAGTTGAATAGGAAATCCAAGATGAAGGGGAAGAGTATTATTACTACCATGTTTTTATAGTTTTATAATAAGTTTTTTATTATTTAAAACTATTCAAAACAGGTTTTTCATTACATGAATGTTTCATTAAAATACCATGTAAATGAAAGAAACACATTTTTTGGGATTAGCATGTAGTATCCTAGACCTTATCTAACAATTTTTTTATTGGTGTTGGAGGCATTAGTGGGATTTTTACGAATTAATAATGGGTTATAGAAAATATTTCACCTATAGTGGGTCTTTCAATGCATGACCATGGGTGGCACACAATGAATAGATGACTAAAAGATGGCAGTTTTGTGTCTTGGTATGTCACAGCCTAAAGGGTCCAATCACAGTGTGTCCCTTCTGTTATAATGTGGAGTGTAGGCCATAAGAGATAAGACCCACATTTTTTCAAGAAGGAAGTTAGTCCAATGTATGATAGGAGTTTATCATTGTATGAAGGTGTTTAAAGGAATTTTAATTGAGTGTAAAACCATATATTTCATGAATAAACAATTATGTATGTAATTTTTATTTTTACGTATTTCCATTGTCTTTTTTGGATAATGGGAAGAAGGGTGATCACAAAATTAAATGATCTTTGGGGGTTTATTTAATTTCCCAAGAGTAGTCATCATAACATTGACAAATATTCCATGATGTGAAGCATAGATGAATCACTCCAATATTTTTCCTTTTGGACATTGTCATAACATGGTGTTTTAGTTTAATAGAGACTTTGTTATGGAGAATCATGTACCCTATATAACCAAATTTGTAACATTGTAACCCTTCCTTGGTTATATCAAATAAATATATTTGACTAAGCATTAAATGGGAAGGATATACTAAATCATAGTGTGGATTTTAAAGATTCATTAAATATATTCCAGTCATGGAAGGAACATGACCTATCACACTATGACACATAAAATTTCTAGTTTTATTATAAATTTGAAATCCCTTTTTAGGTTCTCGTTATTCCTTTATTTTCCTTGAAACAAAAATGGATAAAAAAACTTATTTTGAGATCTTTTATGTATTCTTGGTGGTGTTTGATTTTAAGATTTTTTTTAACTTGGGTTCTTTCATTCATGTTGATATTCTCTTCCTTTATTTTGGGTTCTCTCCTTGTACATCATGTTGGATAAGTTTTTGTAGCAATTTTTGTTGGGTTTTATTATCATTTGGTCATGGATTGATGGGTGTTTATTTGATCTCAGTTACTAAGGCTTTCTAGGGGAATCTGGTGCTGTAAAAATCCTTCTTTACCTATTTTTATACAATAATTTTTTGAATCCTTGGTCGAGGTGGTGGATTTGGGGATTCTACCTTATTTATGTGAAATTGTGTAAGTTGCACACTTTTTCATTCTGTGAGTGTATGGTAAGGATTAAGCTAATGAATATAGTGGAATGGATAAAAATAATTTTAATGGAAGGGATGATTCTCATATGTTATATGATTCAATGATATTGTTTATGATTAATGTCTCAATTCTCGATGTTGTTACTAAGATTTTTTTTATTATGTTGCATATTATATTAATGTGATTAATTACTTGAATCACATTTAATAAAAGGAAAAATAAATAATAACAATAACTAAATAATTTTTTGTAAAATATTAAATGTTGGTAGGATGTATGTGCTAACTATTATTAATTTACATTAATATATTATTAAAATGTTATTATTTTTGGTGATTTTTTACTGGGTTTGTTATGATTTTTCATTTTTGATTGTGTTGCTTTTTTTGTTAATGAAGTTGTCTTAGTTGGGAGAAGAATTTATTGATGTGGATGTTGTTTATGAGTGGATAAGTGGTTTGGAATGGTAAATGGGTCATTATGTATCACAGATATGGATTTATTATTATCTATAGGTTATATAAATGTTAACTAGTGGTATATAATTTGGTTGGTAATAATTGATATAATAATTGGGGTTGACTAGAATTTAATAATTTGTGTCTTCTAATTATTTTTGAAAGACTCAGCTAAATGGTAATGGTGGGGATGAATAATGTGGATGGATAATGAATGTTTTGACATTAAATATTGAAATTAATGGAATAATTTATTTAGTTTTTTAAGTAAGAAGTAAAAATAGAAAAATTAAATTATACGATTAAATGTGAAATTATGAATGTTTTGTGGATGTTTGTATAAAATATGGGGTTTATTTATTGTATAGTGATGGAAGATATATTGATCACATGATATGAATGATGAAAAGGTTATTACGAGTGTTAGTAATATTGATTGGGTATGAACCTTTTGTTTAGGCTTTGTGTGGACTACTAAAAAAATGGGCAAGGAAAGTGCTACCCTTTAACAACTCTATAAAAGCACTAATAAAGGGGGGCCTTTATCAGCACTTTTTTAGCACTAATAAAGAATCCCCCCTCTATCAGAACTTTTTTAGCGCTGTTAAAGGGGACCCCTTTATTAGCGCTTCATTTAGTAGTGCTGATATAGGGGGGCTTTATCAGTGATTTCTCTTAGCGCTGATAAATTTTATGTTTAAAAAAATTCATGAAAAATAATATATTGTTACATAAGTATATTTATATTGATATAAATATAATATATATTTTTAAATATGTTTTAGATAAGTAAAAATATACTATTACATTTAATATATATAATATTTAGTGAAAATGACTTTAAAATATTTTAAAAAATATTATTAATTAATTAATTGCTAATTATCATCGATTAATAATCATTTAATAACAATTTTAGGACAAAAAAGTCAAAAAAGTCAATAAAAGAACTAAAATATGTTGAAAATATAACTCAAACTTCAAACGGCCATAAATTTTGATCTAGGTGTTCGTTTGAGCTCTACAAAATATCAAATCGAAGCCTACGAGATCTATACATGCTAGTGACCTAAAGAAACCTTCTATCACATTTTTCGAGGCCAAAAAGACCCAGAAGGCCTCCAAAACTGAGTTTTTAGTCAGGATACCCTGATTTGTTAACATTCAAACTAGTATAAATTCTGATATGGATGTCCGTTAGGCTTGTACCACATATAATATGGAATATTGTTCCATTTTATTTGATTTTACTGGTTGTGGAGTTGAAACGGGCTTCTGCATTAGAAGTTATGGTCATTTTAACATTCTATGGCTTTTCAAATACACATATATATGTATTTATTCATAAATATATATGTGTCTGTGTGTTTGTGCGTCTATGTGTGTATGTGTTGTATATATGTATGTTTGTATTTATTTATTTATTGATAAACATTCCTAAAAAAAATATTTTAAAAATGTATTTAAAACTAATCTTATAAATATATATTAATATACAAATAAATATACGGATAAAAAATTATAACTAAATATATATATATATATATAAATAATTATAAACATAAATATATATTGATATATGAATGAATATATATATACTAATATATGAATAAATATATATGAATAAATATATATGTATTAATATAACTAAATATATTTATATTAATATACTAATAAATAAAACTATATATATATAAATATTATTATATATTAATATATGAATAAATTAATAAATATATATATATTAATATATGAATAAACATATATATATTAATATAACTTAATATATTTATATTAATATGAATCTATATTAATATACGAATAAATATAACTATATATATAAATAGATATATCGTTAAATAGAGAAAAAAATGAAATGACTTAGTTGTAAAGGTGCAGACGTGCAAGGGGGGTGGTCGCGGGATCGAGTGTGGGTTGAAGCAAGGAGGTGTGTGTGTGGGGGGGATGCGTAGGAAAGGAACCATGTGAGAGAGTGTGAGTGGGGGTCCACCTAGCGCTGATGGGGGGGGGGGGGTTCAATCATTGTTAAAAGCTTCCCCCCGCATTATGTAATTCTTTTTTGTTTCTTTTTAATTTTTTTTTTAATTTTTTTGACTTTTATCAGCGCTTTTTAAAAGGGCTGATAAAAGACCCCTTTTATCAGTGCTAAAAATAGAATTGATAAAGGGGTGGTTGATCAATGTTTTTTTTTGCACTGATAAAATGTGCCTTTATTAGGGCTTTTCTAAGCACTGATAAAAGGGACCCCCTTTATCATCACCTCAATTAACAATGTTTTTTTATCATTGTTAATGCACTTTTATAGCACTTATAAAGGCTATATTTGTTGTAGTGGTGTGACAATTATTTATGATATATTTTTCATGTTATTTAATAAAAACCCACATGATTCAAATAACCTTATTGAAACCCATATTTTTTGGGTCTTGTGTATTTTCTCTAACATATTGGTTGGTGAGGGAAGGGATGGATGACTAATACCTCTCTCCCATTCTCCCTTCTAGTTGTAGTTAGGTACATGATGACTCACATTAGGTATAAGTATATGGGATAAAATAGTGAAATTATATATTATTTTTTTAAATGGATCCCAAGGTTATGTGTTTATAATGATGATATATGGTGGGGGTCGTTCATGGTAGGGGGAGGGAACAAGGTTTATTCCCTTCATATTCATGATACCGTTGGATATGTGATAGGG
Source organism: Viscum album (assembly GCA_963277665.1). NCBI lineage: Eukaryota > Viridiplantae > Streptophyta > Magnoliopsida > Santalales > Viscaceae > Viscum > Viscum album. The sequence goes on along the minus strand of OY728153.1, from coordinate 604,152,011 downwards.
TTATGATTTGATGTTTCAGTGCAGTATATGGTGTTTATGCAGTTGTAGATGTATGATGGTTTCTATGGTGGATATTTAATGATAATAATATAATTGTAGAATGTGTTATTTGGTTTTGATAGGATATATATTGTGCGATAGCGTGGCTGAAGAAGGGATGAAATCACAATGACATTTTTCATTGGGGTATGGGAGGGAAAAACTAGCGGGACAATGGTTGTGGGATAAATTCTTAACATATTATTTAAATACTATATTATTGTACTTGAATGTGATATTGTATAATTTAGACTTGGTAAGGTTTCACGATATTTGTCCTGGTTAGGTTCATTTTGGTTCTACTAATTTATTCACCAAAGAATTAGTATACATATTCCTTATATTGACAAGAGTTCTTGATGTGGACAATATTGTGTATAAATGTATTTCCATCACTATATATAAAATATTTTTTATTTTTCCAAAAGAAATTTGGTGATTCATTTGGAGTGTACTAGCTAGAAAATTGAAGCTACTATCAAATTTTCATTCATCAGAAATTCTTTTTTTCTATTTCCTTTTGGATAATTTGTATTTGTATAAAATTTCAGGTATTATTCGATCTTCATTTTCAATTTAAATAATGGATTTTTGTAACACCCCAAAATTTTGAAAATAATTTTAATATTGAATGCATGCAACGCTGAGTCTGTATAAAACACCAAATTATTATAACCTAGCCAGTAAACATAATTTTACCACCACTAGGATTAGAATTTTGAAAATATAACATACATGGTGTCAATCAGTAAGTTATTTAGAGACTGATGTGACCAACTTAATTTTTTCTGAATAGTAACATACCCTTATGAATAGAAATGTTATCCTTATGAATAGTGACATACCTTTATGAATAGTAACATCACCTATGATAGTATATGTGTATGATTTAAGTAAAATTATGATGTACCTATGTTTTGTAATAAGAAAATAAATGTTTAAAAAATATATTTTTCAAGTAAATTATAATTTTAATTAAAAATTAAGTTAATCATACTTATAGAATTATTTTTGAAAAATGGACTTTAATTTTGGATTATACACATAAAAAATGGTTGGGGTGAATTTTTTGTATTTTTCTGAAATACTTGAATTTTTTGTGAACTGTAAAATATGATAATTTACAATAAATGATATGTAATTTATTTATTGAGTCATTGATGGTGTAATGATGCTGTAAGAACTAATGGTTCGAACTCACATGAACATATTACTATTTTTGATCATTGAATCATCCCTATTTCTTATCTTATGGGAAAATAATAAACTAATGATTAAAGTATTACAAAATCCATCATCCCCTACACTATAAATACCACCTTTTCCACCCTCTTCTCTTCAATCTTCTCAAGCCTTGTGCCTTATCCAAATTCAGAAAAAAAATATTCCCAAGCTCCTCACCCATGACCAGTACCCCTTGGTCTCATAAAAATTCTGAATCCTCTTCCCTTAAGAGGCTCTCAAGGACAGTTAATTCAAGAGGTAAAAGTCCCCTTTTCTGTTCTTTCATTTTCATGCTCCTTTATTCTCTTTTCTTTCCTTACATATCCTCATAAAAATGGTATGAAAACTCTATTACCATACATGTACTAGAATTTTGTTTTTCTAATGGTACAATTCATCTTCATATCTCTTTTCCCCCTCATTTTTGTTAAAAATTAATCGTCATCTGAGATGTGCTGATTTATCAAATTCAAGGACGACGCTGCTTTCAATTGGATTTACCTTCTTCGAAACAAGTCATGAAACCATTTTTATAGTTGAACCATAATATTTTATATATATATATATTATCTTATTTAATTTTTTTTAATCATTATGCACCCATGATGTAAAATAATAATACAAAACCAGGTAATTGTGAGAAAAATCGCCAAATTAATCCAAGCATTTATCATTAAGGTTTTATATAATGATTAAACATCAATAAAAATAACCAAATTAATTTTATAAACATTTAATATTATGAATGTTACATAATAACATATAAAATCAATTGTTTACTTCTAATCCCATCTTACATGAACTACAATTCTCTTTTATAAGTGAGATGATCATGAATATTATGAAAACAAGCACCCACGAACAATGATATTGAATACCTTAACCCATATAAAAGTCCCTAAATGAACTTAATAAAGTCATAATAAACCAAATAAATGTATAAAAGGTTCTATATTTGTTAATTAGTGAACCTAATTGGGTTATTCAGTTCATTATGATGAGGAGAAGAACACCCTAAGATTTAAGGAAAGGGACCCTCTCTCTCACTTTTATTCGAGAATCCCCCTATGTTGATTCCTTTTATTTTTAATTCCTAATTATGGGGTATGCTTTTTAACATCCACATACTTACCATATGACATATAAATGAAAATATACCCCTTTACCTCTCATTAATCTCTCACAAGAACACATGTTACCATGCTGAAATGTTTGTAAAGGTTTCTTCATATCACTTTCATATTTGTGAGATATTCTCTATTCACCACTAATACATGTGTATAATGTATTTATAAAATCCATTTATATTTAATATATTTAATATAATTATATTAAAAATATTATTTGATGATAATTAATTTTTGCGGAATCTGATTCAATTGATTACCAAGTTTTATGTATTTTCTACCTGAAACTCCATTTTTAATCGTGTTGCTCTTATTGTCTACTCACCTAAATGAATTTATTATTAATCACAATTTAATAATAATAAATTCTATATGATTTTTTTATATATTTTTACAAATCATATTAATTTTTTATTTTTTTGGGAGTTACATGTTTTAAAAGAATCTTTCAAAATTTGTTCTGAAATTTAAGTCCAAATCAAGGAACTTCTCGAATTCTTACCTATTTTTAAGTTTACTATATAATTTATTTTAAGCCATATTTATCCTTATAAAATAAAAAAATTTATCATTTAAAAGTTATTTTTTCATTTATGGTTTTATTAAAGAAAAAATTAATTTTATCTTTAAAATCCTTTAATATCGTCCTTAAACCACACTAAAATGTTTTATTTCTAAAGCTTCTTTAAAAACTATTCTTAAATAGTTTCACCTCAATAAGAATTTATTTACGCCTCGAATATAATTTCAATGAACATAAGTTTTATTTTAAGGTATATCCATTATTATAATCTGATTTCATGGCAAATATAAATTATTTTTCAAAAGAACTCTTCTATACAAACTAAAAAGGTTTTTTCTCATCTCAGTTTAACTTTTATGAGATATATGCCTTGTTCACCAAATTAATTATTGATTTTGGTGGATGTAATTACCTTTTAAATATCATATAAAGAGTTTCTTTGTTATCATGATATTCTAAGTGATTAGGATTTGAATTTTTCAAGGTGGCATGAGACACTTTTGGAATGTTTAAGGATTATTTACGCAAGGATTTTTCAATGGTATAATTTAAAAGTATCTTCATATATGTCAAATTCCATTGCTTAATATCGTACATAATTTAGGATTATATCCAATGATACCATACATCATATTTTATTAAAATTTTTATGATTATTCTGAATGTGGATGGGCTATCTTGAAACCATTCACCATATTACGGTGAATGGTTAGTATTTCTCATTAATGTTTGAGGAAAGTTATTTAAATTTCATATGTTAGTTTCAATATGAATGTGTATGTTTTTTATGTTTATCCATTTCATAATAGGAATGAAATGGACATAATATGATTCAGGTAGGGCTTGTTACAGCCTCTCGGTGCATTGGTAGGTCTCATGAGACAAACTATTGTCTTGGAACGAGGCCTAAAAAAATGGATATTTATGTTCTTGGAAAGAGGCCTTGAAGATATGGTTATGATATCCCACATTATGAATTACCTCATTATGAAATTAGTATTTATATTTCATGAGGTTATTTGACTAGTAGAATACCCATGTTCATGTTTTATTAGGGAATTTTGTATTTACCTATTATTCCTTCCATAATGTGTTCAAGTTTATTTTTAAGGGCATGTGTTTTTAGTTATTCACCAAGCATAATGTTTAAGTTTATGATATCTTCCACAATATTTCATACCCTTACTGAGCATTTGATATCACCCATTTCTTTGGTTTTTTTCTTCTAGTTTACAAGGATGATTATACTATGAATGAATTTCATGATTAATCTAAGATATTATGGGATTATATGTCAAAGTTCTTATGTTGTTTTCAGTTTAAAGTTTTAATTTTGATATCAAGTGTGTATATTGTATCCAAAAAAAATAAACTGATCTGTCCTTCAGGATGAATCTTCTTTGTATCTATTAAAATATAATAAAATATGGCACTGACTTCAAGATTCTGAGGTCAGGGCGTTACAATTTTTATCAGTGGAAGTTTAGTATAAAAATTGGGAATTAGATATAGAAAAAGAATATTAGTGAAAAAAATCATAAGATATACTTTGGGGATAAGAATACAAGGGAATCCTCTAATTATGGTAAGGAATAGATTATGTGGTTTACCAATAAAATACATCCCTTTATAGATAAGAATGAGTATATGTGGCTCTAGAATAGATTTATCTAGGGGTAATCCCCGAAAAAACCGCTTTGAGATAGACGCGAATGGGAACTAGTGTACCACAACAGACCTTGATGCACCCTTGGTTTGGCACTCCTAAGGAGTATGATTTGGTAAATTCATAAGATTATTACGAACCATTATGAATGATTTATTCTCCTAAAGTAACCAAAGTATACTGATCTAGGATTTAAAATGCATAAATTTATGTTATGTGTCATACCATGTTTATAGATATAGAGAGTTCATAATTTTAAGAGTTAATATATTATATGGAATTGATTAGAAATGAAACATAGCATAAGTAATGAGAACTTCACCAGTGCATATGAGGAAAAGGGTAATAAGGATCATATCTCTAATGGTTTTGAACCGTCATTTCAAAGGAATATAGTCTCCCAAGTATCCTCATCATCTAATGAAATAGTATCTGGTGTTAACATGTTATGTATGGAATTTTATGATTCCTATGGATTTTAAGGGAAGAAAATAAAGAAGAGGATGGAAGAGAAAATCATGGATAAAGGGAAGAAGGGAAGGGTTTTCCCACCTGTGATAACCGTGGAAATAATGAAACTCGTAAAAGATTAAAGGGAATGGGGGTTAGTTATAAGTGTCGAGAAAAATAACACAAAGTTTATTATTTTAAGGGTAAGAATATTCCAATGTACAATGATATAATTTCATGGATATTGGACACTATGTGAATAAATGTTCCAATATTTAAGGGAATATAAACCAAATGATAATACTTGATAATGATCAAGTTATGATACTACCACATATGAAGTGGAATGATTAATATTCCTAGTCAAGAAACATTTCTTCTGAATATTTTTTCAGTAATGCACTACTTATAATAATAATGGAATATATGAGGATTTTACTACAATACTTCTTCTTTAAGGATTTGAGGTCGTATCATTAAAGTTAATATGTAAAATTGACTTAGTAGCATGTCAAAATTTTGGAAAATATATGGTTGAGGGATATAAAAATATTATTACTTTCATAATACTGAGATTTCAATTTTATAATATAGAGATGATATATATGGATAATGTAAATTGGATAGTACTAACTACTATGGGAATTATTCTAAAGTATTGGATCTTGATATTTTTTAATGTAAACCCAATTATGAAATGGTTTTAATTGATGATTATATGAGGTTTTAGAGGTAAATGACACAACATGATGGAAGTTATGATAAAGGATGAATTATAGGTATTTTAAGGAACAATAAAAGGAAATGATATTGTTTGTGAAATATAAATGGATATTTATGCACATATAGAGTGGAATAATCCCTCAAATCTAAGAAAAAAACCATAAATGTTGTTATATTATCCTAATATTTGATAACATTAATGAATTTTTTTCTTATCAGTATTTTATGGTTTTGTTGTAATCTACATTCATCTAAACCTATTTTATATAATTATAAATTCATAGTTTGGTTTTTCTTCTATGCCCAGGTTTTCAATACCAATCAATGTCACTCAATTTGAAAGGATAATTTGTTTATTTATTTATTTATTTTTCGAAGACAAATTTTCCATTAAACCTTTTAAGGAGGATATTATATTAATCCTATTTCTAAGATGATTTTTCACAAGTAAATTTTCAAGTAACAACTAATAACTTTCAAAGTGAAATATCAAATTTCGAGGGTAATGTTTTTGTAAGGAGGGGGTACTGTAACACCCCAAGATTTTTGAAAATAAATTTAATGTTGAATGAATGAATCACCGAGTCTCTAAAAAACACCACTTTGTTATAACCTAGTCAGTAAACATAATTTTACCACCCATATGATTTGAATTTTAAAAATCTGACATACACGGTTGCGATCAGTAAGTAATTTAGAGTCTAATATGACCAATGTAATTTTTCGTGAAGAATAATATACCCTTATGAATATTAATGTTTCCCATATGAATAGTGAAATACCCTTATGAATATTGACCTCTTCTATGATATTATATGTATATGATTTAAGTGAAAGTATGATTTACCTATGTTTTCGAATAAGAAAATAAATGTTTTTAAAACTGTATTTTTTCAAGTAAATTATTATTTGAATTAAAAATTAAATTAATCTTATTTATAAAATTATTTTAGAAAAATGGACTTCATTTTTTCATTCTACACATAAAAAATGGTAGGGTGAATTTTTTGGATTTCTCTGAAGTACATGAATATTTGTGAATAGTAGAATATTATAATTTACAGTAAATGATAAATAATTTATTTATTGAGTCGTTGATGATGTTCTATTGATGTGAGCACTAATGGTTAAAACTCAAATACACATATTACTATTTTTGGTCATGGAATCATCAATATTTATTTTCTTATGGAAAACTAACAAACTAATGATTGAAATATTAAGAAAACCCTCCTCACCTCCACTATAAATACCTCCACTGCCACCCTCTTCTCTTCATTCCACTCAAGCCTTGTGCCCTCTCCAAATTCTGCCCAAATATCCTCCCACAATTCTCACCCATGACCATCTTCCCTTTTTTTCATAAAAAAACCAAACCCTCTTCCGTTAATAGGCTCTAAAGGATGGTAAATTCAAGAAGTAAAATTCATCTTTTCTTGTCTTTCATTTTCTGGTTCCTTTGTTCACATTTATTGAATAACCTCTTATAATCCAAGTGATATGAAAACTCCAGTACCATAAATTTACTGTAATTTCATTATTATATTGGTATAATTCATCTTCATCTCTCCTTTACCCCTCATTTATGATAAAAATAAAACATCGTCTGAGATGTGTCGATTTATCACATTCAAGTATGACAATGCATTCAATTTGATTTACCACCTACAAGTATTCTCATTAAACCATTTTTATGGTTCAACCAGAATATTATATATGTATTTTATCTTATGTAATGTTCTATAATACTTATGCACTCATGATATAAAATAATTATTCAAAAAAAGGTAATTGTGGGAAAAATCACCAAATTAATCCAAGCTTTTATCATTCATATTTTATACAATGATTCACATTCATTTAAAATAAAAAAATGAATTTTATAAGCATGTAATATTATGAACGTTAATTAATAACATATAAAATCAATTATGGACTTCAAATCCCATCTTAAATGAAATACCATGCTCTTATAAGTGTGTCTATCATGAATATTATGAAAACAAGCACTCACAAACAATGAAATAGAATCCCTTTAACCCATATAAAAGGCCATGAATGAACTTAATAAAGTTATAATAATCCAAATAATTTTATAAATTGTTATTTAATTTTTCATTAATGAGCCAATTTTTTTTATTCTGGCCATTATTATCAAGTTAAGAGCACCCTTGGATTTAAAGAAAGGGATCCTCTCCCTCACTTTTATTCAAGAATCGCACCTATGTTGTGTCCTTTTATTTTTAATTCCTAATGAATATGTATGTTTTTAAATATCCCCCATAATTCCATTATGATATATAATTGATATAATACCCATTAACCTCTCATTAGTCTCTCATAAGAACACATATTACCATGCTAAAATGTTTGTAAGTGATTCTTCATCTCACTTCCATTTTGTGAGATATTATGTATTCACTAATACTACATGTGTATGGTGTATGTATACTTTGTATTGATGTTTCATACCATTAATATCATAATTTTAAATATATTCATTTTATCCATTTATGATTATTTATCCTAGGTCATATGATTCAACTGAATACAAATTTTTATGTATTTTCAACTCGAACCTCTGTTTTCATTCGGGTTTCACTTATTCTCTACTCACCTATATAAAATTATTATTTATTCTGATTATGTGAATGTATGATATATGTTTATGAATCATAATCCTTCTTTATATTATGGGTACTTATATGTCTTAAAATAATCCTTTAAAAATTATTCTAAAATGGAAGTCCAATTCAAGGAACTTCTCGAATTCTTACCTATTTTAAAGTTCACTCTATAATATATTTTAATACATATTTATCCGTATAAAATATCAAATTTTAACATTAGAAATTTATTTTGGTTCATTTATGGTTTTATGAAACAAAAATTCCCTTACACTTTGAAATCCATTAATATCTTCCTTACACCGCACTAAAATGTTTTATTTCTAAAGCTTATTTAAAAACAATTTTTAAATTATTTCACCTAAATAAGAATTTATTTAAGCCTCATTTATAATTTCAATGAGCTTAAATTTTATTTTATGGGATATTCATGTTTACAATCTAATTTCATGACAAATATAAATTATTTTCCAAAATAACTATTTTTTACAATGTAAAATGGATTTTTCTCATATCACTTTAAATTTATGAGATATATGACTTGTACAACAATTCTTTATTTATTGTTGTTTATGTAATACAATTTGGTATATAATATCAAGATTCTCATTATTATCATGATATTCTAAGGGATTATGATTTGAAAAGTTTCAAGGTGGCAAGGAACATTTTAGAATGTTTAAGGATTATTTACTCAAAGTTCTTTTCAAGGGTCTCATTTTAAAGTATCTTCATATATGTAAGTGTCCTTCGTAAAATATTGTACTTATTTATTTTTATCTCCTATGATATAATCCATCATGTTTTATTGGAATTTTTATGATTAGTTTTACTGTGGATGTGCAATCATGAAACCATTCACTATATTACTCTCAATTGTTAGTGTTTATGATTAATGATTGGGAGAAACTATTTATATTTCGTATGATAGTTTAAGTATGAATTTTTATGTTTCTTATTTTGATCTCTATTCATAAGAGTAATGAATTGGAATTAGTAAGTGTTGGGTGGGGCCCTCTATATAACCTCTGTGCATCGGTAGGTCTCATGAGACAAACTATGGCCTTGGCATGAGGCCTTGACAAAATGGATATTTATGGACTTTGCACAAGGCCTTGACAGTATGTTTATAATGTCCCATATTATGCATTATGTCATTATGAAATTATTATTAATAGTTCATGAGGTTATTCGACTAGTATAAAACCCATGATTATGTTTTTTGTGGTATTATTTATTCAGATATTATTCCAACCATAATGTGTTCATGTTTCTTTTTATGGTCATGTGTTTTTAGTTATTCACCATGTCTAATGTTTATGTTTATGATATCTTCAGCTGTATTTCTTACCCTTACTAAGAATGTGATCTCTCCCCTTTCTTATGTTTTATCCTTATAGGTTAAGAGGATGATTATACTATGAATTAATTGCAGGGTTAATCAAAGAGATTATGGGATTTTCATTTGAAGTTATTACGTTGCCTTTAGTTTCGAGTTATAATTTTGAACTATTGTATGTATCTTTTTTCCAAAACTACTAAACCGGTTGGTCCTTTGGGATGAATCTTCATTGTGTATATGCCAATGAAATAAAATAAGATAATGACCATGAGCTTATGGGGTCGGGGTATTACAATTTTATGGGTGGTTTTATTTATATGTTACTAGGAATATAAGGGTAATTCCTCCCATATATATGTGATTATACCCTCTGTCTTAGTCTCTAACCTATGGCTTATTAATGGAAAGCTTATGAGGTTACTATAATCTTTACTATAGGCCTAAGAGGGGTTTATAGTGGGATTTAATTCTAAAAATAAATATATCAGAGCTATATATGTGAGTTTGGAAGGTGTCTAGAGTATGTAAATGGTGAGGAATTTCATGGTTTGGTGGAGAAATAGTGTTAGTGAATCCAAGTGTGCAATTTAGCAAAGGGAGACTGGCTAGGAAAGAAGTGATTATAGAACCTTATGATCTAATGCAAGGACCATAATATTAATGAACACCCAAGGGAAGGTGATGCTGATTGGAGGGTAGATACTAAGTAATGTTACATATATCATACTTGGTTGTGCTTGTGTTTCAGTAGAGGCTGTTTTGAGGAATGTAAAATTAATCTAATTAAATGAATATTAATTAATTCCCTAATTTTTGGATTTGATGTTTGATTTATTTCATACAAATAGAGCTCCAAGACATCATACTCATATATATATTAGGTTGGTGAGGTATGATAGGATAATATGGATGATCATACAAGTGTTGAAATCTATAAGGAGGCGAGTCTTGGAGAAATATGTGGTGTGAGTTCTACCATCAAGTCTTGAATAAATATGAGGGGGAGTGACTCTAATTTAGACACATAGTACGGGTTAGAGAATCTAGATATCACCTTTAGTTTGATCAATGTCATAGTAGACTATCATCTCCCTCTGACTATTAGTCATATGAGAGGGGATGTGTGTGATTCATTGATAATGATTCTTGGAGGGTGCATAGAGGAAGATGTTTCATGGTATGATTTTCCAAGGAATACTGATGAAGATTTTATTTTAATGATAATAAAACAAACAATTTGGGAATAGTTTATCTCCCTTAAGTATAGGATCCCAATTTTGTGGGATCTTAGGATTGGATTTAGTCATCTTATTTTCTTTCCCCAAACATTTTTTAATGATAAGAAGTCCAGAGAATGTCATTTTGAGAAGGATTTCCATCCAACTATATGATATACGGTTAACCTGTTTACATTACCTTTGTATCTAGATGTATAAAATAAGTAAAAGGTGTTCAAGAGGATGGATGTTCAGTTAAGATCACTACAAGAGGGGATCCATCAAAGATTCATAATTATTAAAGATGTATATGGATGGTCTTGGATGTTATAATATTCAAGGTTTCCACTTATAGCGTGTTGGCCTCATCTGGCTCCCACATGTTTTTATAGATTTTAAAGTTATCAGGTATACACCAAGATATTTGTTCCTATATTCTTCACTTATGTAGGTCATGATCATTGGTGATTCTACTGCCTGATCATTCTTTTGGTATATCACAATGAGGTCATGAAATTAACATTTCATCCCCAATAACAGGTTCCTAAGAGGATATATCAGTAGCAAAATTATCAAGATTTTATTCCTATAAGGGGATATTAATTAGGAAAAGTAAATCCCCATAATGTACCTGATCCTCTAATACATTGGAATTATAATTGTGGTTTTTATCAGAGCCTGTGATATGGATGACATGGACATGGTCAGTCGTAGTCCATGGAGATTCCAGCACCACGAAAGATATAGATTGCCTGAGGTAGCATCTAGTTTTCTTATCTCTAATATTTCACTTTATTTGATTTCAAATTTAACAGTCATTTATTTTACCAGCCATGGTTCATACTTTGAGACTCAATGAAGAGGGGTATCCAGAGCCCCTATTCTTGATTACACCAATTAGAGGTCAATTGAGTTTTCTTGATATGTTCTAGGAATTCTAAATGATATTGGGGTAACATTAGTTATTAGTGGGTTTATTACTTATATATATATATATATTCATATGATGTTATTTGTAGGATGTATTAGTTTAATTATATGTTTTAGGACATTGGTTTCATCTAGAAAAGAATTTTATTTTATGATGTGGAAGTATGACATACAGTTTTCATTAGTGAGTGGGATTATCTTATAGATCAAAGAAATCAATAGACTATTTTTTCATAGATATAAGATTTATCCTTGGGATCATTAGAGGTGTAGGTGGTGGTGTTCCCTATTGGTTTTGAGGATTTCATGTATCTACTCCCCAATGAAGTTGTGACACTACCCCTATGTGATATTATGTTTGGGGTTGAGTTGTATCCTAGTGCTTACTCAATTTAAATAGACACTTTTTAGATAAAATTTTTTGATCTAGGGGATTTAAGGATTCATGTTGATTTATTTATGTAGAAAGGATTCATCTTACCTAGGGTCAACATGGGGTTCTCTGGTGTTGTTAGCATAGTAGGTTGATGGTGGTCCAAGGTTGTGCATATACTACAATTGGTTGAAAAAAGTGACAGTGAGAATCCTTTATCCCATTACTATGAAAAATTATTTTTTTGATAAGTAGAACTTATCTATTTAGTTTTCAAAGATCAATATAAAGTATGGGTATCATTAGATGAGGGTGAAGGTGGAATATATCTCAATTATTTATTTTAGTTTTTGTCATAGTTATTCCATTTGGTGTCACAAGAACCCCATATTTATTCATGGTGCTCATGAACATTATGTTTCAAGAGTTCTTGGATCAATTATGGGTTTTTATTGATTATATTTTTATATAATTTAAGTAAATGGATGATTTTATTGAATATATTAGGGATATGTTTTAATTTTTTTAGTACCATTAACTATATGGGATGTTTTCAAACTTTTTTTTTGATGTGTGAGGTGCATTTTATTGGGAATGTTCTATCTCTATAAGGATTAGTATTCAATACATCAAAGATTAAGGTTGTTGTTTCATAGAAATCACCAAAAGTTATGTATAGTTCTATTTATTCATAGTAGTCACATAACATTATATGAGGTCCCTGTATAATATCGTCTGGGTTGCAGCGTAATTAATATAATTGACTAGGAAGGTCTATTCTTTCATATGAACTGACCAGTTCTAGGAATCCTTCAACTACTTTAAGAAGAAGTTGATCAGTTTTCATATTCTTCAATCATAAAAAGAGGAAGTTATGTTTGAAATTTATTTAAAACATTTATCTTCTATTTTTGGGATTCATATTGATGTAGTAGAGGGAAGTGATCTCATATGAGTCTAGGTAGTTATATACACTTGAACAAAACTACCCCACCCAAAGGAGGGAGCTATGTTTGAAATATTTATAGTTTTCAAAAATAAAAAGATCTTGAGAAATATATTCACTCAGGGGAATTTTTATATAAAATTTCTAAGTTGGTTGATGTTCTTATAGATGTATGAACTTATGTTTCTTAAACCCCAAGGAAATGTAACATTTTTACTAATTAAATAAGTTGGAAGTCATAAAGAGAAGTTAATTGGGAGTCTTAATATTCTCTGAGTGTGATAGAGGAGCCTTCCATGATACGCCTTTATACGGAGGAGGGAAAAGGTACAGGTTTATTAAATGAGATAAAAATGTAATTATATCTATTATAGTGGTTGGATGAGTCTCCATGAGGAGACTTGTATATAGAGGTGATGTGGGATAGTGTATTTTATGTTGGTAATATTGAGAAATTGTTAGAGGATGAATGGCATAAAATGTTCTTGGGAGATTATATATTTCATTGGTGATTCTAGAGGCAGTTTTTAATGTCTTTAATAGCCCACCATTGCTATTGAATCCTATTATTAGTAGGATGTATCATTAGTTGAGGTCCTAGTTCTAGTGGATAGATATGAAGAAATCAGGGGTGGAGTTTGTGACATGATGTTAGGTCTATCTGAAGGTGAAGGTAAATCATAATTTACCTGTTTTTTTATTTTAGCCATTTGATGTCCCCATGTGGAATATAGAGGATATTTTGAGTGTGACAACCGGGTCCTGGTGACAGTTTAGCCACCCCGCCTCAACATGGCCGTCGGGTCCTGGCCCACCAGGTACCACCAGTTGCCCCCCACAGGCACGTGTGGCCCACCCTAGGGTCCACTCACATGCCTGAACGGGTCATCTGACTAATGATAGTCCCCACAGGCCAACACATGTCCTTTCCAGTATGCTTTTTCCTCACTCACACACACCCTAAGAAACTTCCCAGAAGGTCACCCATCCTGATCACTACTCCAGGCCAAGCACGCTTAACTGTGGAGTTCTAATCAGACAGGCTCCCGAAAAGGAAGGTGCACCTTGTTGACATGAGTCATATCATTTAGTCATTTAACCCTTTATCATTTGGGGATGTTACAATCACCCCCCTTTAGGGCACAACGCCCTCGTTGTGGGGCCTACATCTCAAACCAGGAAGTGCACCGCGCACCTAAGGCTGGGTTCCTCCTCGGATACCAATTGTGACAACCGGGTCCCGGTGACAGTTCATCCACCCCGCCTTAACATGGCCATCGGTTCCTGGCCCACCAGGTACCACCAGTTGCCCCCACAGACATGTGGGGCCCCCTCCAGGGTCCACTCACATGCCTGATCGGGTCATCTGACTAATGATAGTCCCCACAGGCCAACACATGTCCTTTCCAGTGTGCTTTTTCTCACTCACACACACCCTGGGAAACTTCCCAGAAGGTCACCCATCCTGATCACTACTTCAGGCCAAGCACGCTTAACTGTGGAGTTCTAATTAGACAGGCTCCCGAAAAGAAAGGTGCACCTTGTTGACATGAGTCATATCATTTAGTCATTTAACCCTTTATCATTTGGGGATGTTACATTGAGGGATCTCATAACTAGTTTTATTTGATCCTAAGAATGATGTGATTATATTTAGGTGATTATTGATTAGTTGGTGAATCCATATTATTTATTCATGATCAGAGAGTCAAGTGATGTGGTTTGTTATCTTGGTGGTATATTAATGAGAAAGTGAATATTAATTGGCTAGAGAGGAACAAAAAAATTTAGTAGTATTGTTGTTTTAAATCACTAGTGTGGGTAGGTATTAGGTATCATTTTGGCTTCCAGGTATAGATTAATACTTCCTTAAATCCTTTAAGGGATGAATAGATGCAGTGGTACATTTAGACAGTATATGATGTTTTGTGATCTAGTGTTTGAGGGTTTTTTCTGGGTTGTGGGTGATGAACCTTCCCTTGTTTGAGTTAGCTTATAGAAACAACTATCACACTTCCATTGGTATGTATCTACTCAAAACATTTTTTGGAAATCCTTTTGGATATCTGTTGTATTGGACTATGTTTGAGGACTATATAGTCATTGGACCAAATGTTTTGTAGAGAAAACCTAAGAAGGTGAAGATTTTTTGAGAGTAGATGAAGGTGATTATTATTTGAGGTGTTGAAACACATCAATATAGTTGTGTATTGATTTTCACCTCCCCTACAACTGGATAGGATCTGTGATTTTTTCTATGAGTTATAGATTATATAATATATTAATTAAGACTCTAATGTAATTGGATGGGGATAGTTGGATTTAGAGGGTGAAATGAAATTAATGGAAAGGAAACTTCAGACTTAAAATCATCTGTAGAAATATTTTTGTGGGCATTTCATCCCCATGGTTTGGGTTTTGTGGAGGCATGGTGGTTTAGAGTAATGTATGTACAAAAATGAGTCAGAAATGTGCACTTAGTATCTAGGACTATTTGAGCCTTTTTTTGCTAATGATCAGGTATCTAAAACTATGTTGAATTTTATAATAACATTATTTGGTTTTGATTTATTTCATATTGTTTATTCCATATGTTTGTTTTAGGATTAAATCATTTCATTTGAGTGGTATCTCATAGGGAGTGTTTTGGTTTGGTAAATGTTGATTTCCTTCTAGGTTATGTTTGATTATTGAGGATGATAATATTTTGAGGGTTATCTAATGTATTGGACTATTAATTATTATATAATTACCTTGTGATTTTAGGTTGTTGGAAGACTCAATGGGAAGGTTGGAATAAAGGATATAGTGTTAGAGCTATGATTTCAATTGGAGGAGGTGCGTTGCAACATTGTTCCCTAAAGAGTTGGATGTAAGAGAGTATTTTTGCATCTCAGTATTGTATTCCATGAAGGTTTGGGTCAAAAGGGGTATATTTTGTCATGGAAAAGTTCATATGGCATGGGAGTAAGGTTTTGCACTATTTCAAGAAGGAATTTTGGTCTTTGTGTGAGAGGTGTTTGTCACAACATGAAGGGGTTGAAGAGAATCATGGTAAAGTGAAAGCCTATAATTTTATTAAAGAAACTATTATATATGGAATATTTATTTTCACATATTACCAATTTCATATTTTGGTTATGGAAATAGGGGCATAGGTTGCGAAGTGAAATGTAATTTGGAGTTCGCTAAATTTCCAACAACTAGTGATGGTGGTTTAGTCATAAATTCCTTGACATGAATCATGGAGGGATGATTTTTTTGGTTGTAACTTCTTGGACATTAACAAAACATGGTAATTTAGATATTCCATGGATTTATTTTAGATAATAATTTAAAAAACATGAATATATTTTTCACAGTATGAAACATCGTCAGTTATATCAGATTAAGATAATTTAATAAACATTACATGGGGAAGGTGGAGTGTATAACCACATAGATTTTAGAGATTCGTTTAATATGACCCTATCATGGCATTACCATTTATTATCATGTGGTGGATAATTAAATTTGAGGTGTTATTATAAATTTGAAATCCTATCTGATTTGATCCTTATTCTTTTATTTTCCATAGACTATAGTGGACTAGAGATGCTTATTTTGTTACTTTTGAGTCTTCTTTGGTGGTATTGGATTCTTAACTATATGAGATTGAGACCATTCATTAGGGGTGAGTTTCACTTCCATTATTATGAGTTATATCCTTATCATTCATCTTGGAGAAGATGTAGTAGTTGTTTAGTTTAGGTTTTTTTGGCCTTTGATTATGTATTTATGTGGGTTTTTATAGTCTAGGTTATAGAGTATTTCCCTAATATTTTCACCTTTTGAACATCCCTATTTTATTTTTCAGGTATAGAGGTTGATTAAATATTTATTTGAGGAAGGGTATTTGAGAGTTCTCTTATATTTATGTGAAATAATTTATTTTTTCATGATTTTAGTTCCTTGGGTTGATGGTAAGAATTAAACTAAATAAGATAATGAAACTAATTAATGGAAATTAAAAGGAACGAGTGATTAGCACAACTTATATATTTCTTGATATTTTTTATGATTGATTAATTAGTTATTATTGTTTTTGATAATAAATATTTCTTATTTTTCAAAACATATGTGATCACTATGATTAGTTATTGGAATCACGTTCCATAAATGTAATTACTTAAAAATAGTACAGAAAAGGTTTTTGGAAAACCTAGAATATTGATAATGTTGTATATTTTATCCACCATTAATTTACACAAAATCCTGATTAAAATGAAATTTATTATTGTGATTTTATATTGATGTTTCTGTTATTTATTTAGGCTCAATACTTAAACACATATATTTCATGATTGTTAGAATTCTTTTCCAATAAATAAAATGAACGGATATAGAGGTCTAGCATCTTTAGAAGATTAGACATACGAATACATCATATTCGACATAAAAAGTAATATTTATTTAAAACTTAAAATAGTTATCCTAATTCAAAAAGATATTCTAAAATTACATAGGATATCATAGGAAAAAATACCTAAAGAAAACTGTGAGGTAGAAATCATAATAAGGGAATAAAAACAACAATAAGACATAACATGAGAGTAAAGAGGCATAAAATAAAATCATAAATAGGATGATCATAAGCATAGATACATGGAATAAATAAATGACATCATTAGATTATAAAAATTTTGTGACAACAAAAAACATGATATCATAAACATAAGTCATGTGTTACTCCCAAGAAAATCATCATAAAGTGGACAATGTCTCGAGGTAGATTAGGTTGATTCCATAGCCCCTTAAGTAATATATCATGATATATAAATATTTATGTCATGCATTGGAGGTCTATATAATTACATAAACACACATTAAAAAAATTTAAATAATATATATTTATGACATATTAGATAAATAAACCAAAAATAAATTATAAGCCTGATTAAACCCATTTGAAGTGGGTGGGTTTCATAATTCTGATTCAAGTCATAACCAACGGTTAAATAATAAGGATTCCAAATAGAATAATGTATTAAATAATTTGTATGGTCATATTTAAAAATAGAACATATTTCTTGATAATTTAGTTTCAATATAGAGATTTCATGAGAAAAATCTTTGAGAAGAAAGAATAAAAATATATCTCTTTAGTGAATCATTATGTAATAACTAAAGGATCGTTTAGGGTAAAAAATTAATGATTATTTTCTATAAAACCATAATTTATCCAAGATGTTTATCTATAAAATAATTAGTTTTTTAATTCTATTAATTTTTTAAAAATATTTTATTAGGGGTTCTTCTGGACATGAAAAAACAAATAATAAAGTTCCCTTAAATATGGTTTACTTAAAAGTTGTAATTTTGATGTGAAAAAAACTTTTACAACCCCATTAATGAAAAATATATATATCTAGGTATATAATTAATGGATATATAAACAATAATTTATAAGTTATATGGGAATAATATTTCATAAAATGGAGAAAAAGAAAGAGAATGTGTGATTTGAATGCAATGAATGGGGCATGAAAATCCCTTTCCATGTTTTAAAAAACGTTTTTTGAAATCCAACATCATAAAATAAGGCAATAAAACATTTTTTTTGGAAAATATAAGAAATTAAATATTATAATTACTTTAGGTAATAATTAATGAGGTTCCCAATTAAAAATGTGAGCATTAGAAGAAGGGGTAATTATGGATTTGTATGGGAAACTATTGTTTTTATCTATGAGAATTATTCGTAAAATAGTTATGTTTTAAAAAAGGATATGGAAAAATAGTAAGGAATATTTGAATATAAATTTTCTTTCAAATATAATTATTTGGTATACTTAATAAAAAAATCAAACTCAAGAAGAAATGTTATAACACATGAAAGCATATTGAGTTATGAAAAAACCCTTATATTTTGGGGAAGACATAAATAATATCCCATAACAAGGAAGATCCTGAGTACATTTGATGTTTACATGTTAAAAAATAATTTATAATATTATAAGTCAATGGGGATTTAGTTACACCATAAAAATTAATATTTGAGAAAAATATCACAGCATGCCTGAATGAATGGTGATTGAGAAGGTACCCCTTCATCTTAAGAAAAATTATAATAAAACCCATTTAAAGAGATAAAGATTAATGTTGAAGTTAAAATACCATGAATAATGGAAATTATTTATGTTATATATCACTTTTTACTATACAAACCATTTAAATAAATTTAGGTGTATGAATGAAAACATGTCTCGAAGAAGGTCATTTTTAGATGAAACCCTCATGATATGTTCAAAAGTGATCTTCCCATGTAATTAACTTCGTGAAAAATGAAATTATGTTAAACAGATATATACCCAAGAAACATATTCATCTATTTTTATTTTTCAATGTTTCATATATTATCTATTGGTACTTATTTTTATCATAATTTTCTCTTATATCGATTACTCGAGGTTGCTCAGTTAAGTTTTTCTCATAACTCTTTATGTATGCCGTACATCGTATAAAAAATTTAAAAATAGTTTTATAATATAAATAATATTAATATTTTTATTGTCTTATTTCTTATATATTAATTATATTTTTAAATCCAACCATGACGGTTGGTGATGGAAAATGGAACTCATTGATCATGAAAGCGATTGTTCGTACGTGCACATGATTAATGTTTCCATTTCTCAATGAATTGATGATAAATAAGAAGAAAAATTATCTTTGAAGAATAATATTTATATTATATATAATATTTATACATAAATTACATCCTTTTTACTAGACATGAATGTAGGTGATCAAAAATGTAAGATGTCGCATTGTGGAGGTTATAGTTCGCACAATACATTAATGATGGTTTTATTTTTATTAGCAGGTGAAGAGGAATAAATAAGGGTTATTAAATTAATGTAATAACATAATAGTTTAATATTGATATTAATTCAACTTTATTATATATATATATAATATTTGGAAAATAAATAATAAGTAGAAAAAGTTACGGAGAAGATAATACTTACATTGGAGACTTGATCTTATTCTTAGAAATTTCCTTGGAAATGAAGGACATAAGGTAACTTTTTGTGAACAAGAAATTATGTATGAGAAAATTAATTATATTATAGGTATTTTGGGAGAGTTTTTATGTATGTTTTAATGTGATGTGTAACAATGGAGGGGTGTAAGTGATATAATTTTTACAAGTAAGGAAAATGGAACTTTTGGGAATACCATTTTCACTTCCAAAATATCAATACACCATTCCTTGGTTAATGAATAAAAAATTTAATAATAATGGATTTTGTGGTATTTATGGATCTATAAATTTTCATACAATCGTTTCTATATATGTTTTAAAAATGTTCCAATTCTTTTACAATTTTTTTTTTACATTTTAACATTTCGATTTTTACCTTGGAATGTATTTGTTTAGCTATGTAATTTATAGTTAATTTAAAAAATATAATAAAATCCCATTACTAATTTTGTTGTTTTTAAAATATATTTAATCTTAATTTAACATTATTAAACTTATAGATATGATAAAATCTACTTTGAAAATAAAATATAAAATATATAAAAATAGTTTTGTTGAAAAATGTATTTTAACTATTATGTGTTCTTAATTTTAACTACTATTTGTTACCAATTGAATGATTGTAAATATAATTATATAGAAATTTAAAAATAATATGAGATTAATAATTCAAATTATATCAAAAATATTTATTAAATAATTGTTATAGTATATTAATAAAAAAATCTTTTAGTAAAACACATTTTAACTTTATCACGACAATCAACCCTAATAACACTAACATTATCTTTATACCTATAAAATAAATTGAAATTATTAAATAATATTTATAGAATGACCTAAAATAGGAAATAAAATTTTCTATATTTCATTTCTAAAAGTGATAAAGTCCATTTCTAATAAAATCACATAAAAATTATTTTTAGTATGAGATATTAGAAGACTTTCAAAATGTTAAACATGTGTTTTATAAAATTTACATAGCATTTTAAAATGATTGATATTAATTTTAAAATATATATTTAATTAATAGTTTTTATTAATCGTTTTATTTATTATTATTTTTAAAATTAATATATTTTAGTGAAATTGGTATTTTTTATATTCACCTAAAAATCATTTTTTTTATAAAATAAAATTAACGTTAAGATAATATTGTTATTAAAAATACAAAAGTTAAGTTCATTTTTGATATTAATGTTATAATCTTTATATAACCACTTTTTAAATAATGTCTTAAAATTTAATGAAAACCCATTTTTATTGGAATTTTTTTAAATATTAACTAGTATTATTCTTATTTCATACCAATTACGGACTATATTGGCATTAATAAATTATTAATATAAAATATAACTTATCATCCTTAATCATATCACATAAATAATAAATTTTGTAAAAAATTACTTTTCTAAATGATCAGTGATATCAATAATTATATTAGGTAAACTAATTGAATTTCATTCTTATTAAAATATATATTTTATTTCCATAAATATTTCATAAATTAGTTACTATAATTAATTCCTATAAATTTAGTGGTTTGGTTTTAATGGTAATATATAAAATATTTATATTTTATCTAAATATATCACTTTTTCATTTTCATTCTATGGTGCATGTGCAGAAACATATTGAACACATTTTCTTAATTAAAGGATAACATATATTCAAATCTCTAGTCATTGGATTCCTCCTTAAATAAATTATGTTATCATAGTTTTAATTTATATAAACTAATTAAAATATCTAATGGTGTTTCAAATATAGATTCTACTTGAGATATAGTTTCTATATTGATATCAATATTATAAACATAGGAAGAATTTATTTATTTTTACATAGAATAGGATTATCACTAATATTGAGTTTTCCCTAACCATTCGAGAAAAAAGTATATATTTATTTGGTATTGAGAATCACAATTTTTCATTTTATTATAAAGTGTGTTCATAAATTTCCTTGAATATACTATCATAGGTTGATATAAAACGTGATCTCATTATTCAAAATAAATTTTCCTCTAAGTGGAGAGAACTAATCCATTTTTAAAATTACATTATATTTATCATGGGAAGATAATAATATTTTCAAAAGACACTTTACCATAAAACTAAACCTAAAATAAAATAATCATACGAATAGAAGTTTCTAGTAATAATTTGACATCTAGATATTGAGGTGATTATTTTAATTTTTTATCAAACATTCTAGTTAAAATGTAGCGGGTTAAACAAGATAAATTATAATACTCATAATTATTGAGTTCTTGATCATTGTTCCTCACTCCACATAATTTTCATTACTCACATCATTATTGAAATTATATAAATTTAATTTATTTCATAGTAGTTGGATTTTATTGATGCATATAATTCCTTTTATACTATAGAATACAAAATTTTATAACATAATATACAATTTTTGCACATGTATTAAATGGGACCATTAGTGGTGTTTTTGGATGCACAATTTACACTCCCATAATACTAACTGAAATTTTTATATTTT
Source organism: Viscum album (assembly GCA_963277665.1). Taxonomy (NCBI): domain Eukaryota; kingdom Viridiplantae; phylum Streptophyta; class Magnoliopsida; order Santalales; family Viscaceae; genus Viscum; species Viscum album. The sequence goes on along the minus strand of OY728153.1, from coordinate 604,129,286 downwards.
TATGGTAGTTTGATTCATGATGACCCCCTATTCCACAAGTAAATCGTTTTCTAACCCCATAGAGGAAATTTACATGGCACGCCATCCAATATTTTTGACATACGGGTGGTTGAATTTGTAACGACCCAATGTTTCATTAATGGGAATTCATCTTGATCTATTTAACTGTCCCTTTATGTAAAATTTTTTTATAAAATGTCAAATTCTTTAGTTTTATGTTAAGAGTTGTGACCGTTACTTTTATAGTCTGTGAACAGTGATCACTTGATTAGTAGAAATATAAGGCTTTAACGAAGATAATTTACTCAGACAAAAGAAGCGATGGCCTCATCCAGTAGAATTTCTTCATACGAGGCCCATTTGTTGGAGATCGGATAATAGGTGGCATCTATGGGCTTCGCTCTTGACCAAGACCAAGCTGAGCTTCACCATGTCAAGCTTTAATGAGACCGTCTATGGGAAAAGTGGAAGTCGATAGAGATTACCACTCGAGCGATGTTATCTGAGCCACCCCAAGAGTTTTTCACCATCACACACCTTACCCTTAGGTCTTATGCACCTTTTTTAAGGGGTTATGTAACAAATCTATAGTACTATGATCATGTACATTATTTTTGTATATAATAATGAATATACTTTCTTGTCATTATTGATACATTGTAAATAGTTTTTAAAGTACAAATATTGTTTTTAGTTATATTTAATTAAAAATTCTATTTTATTAAATTAAGGTACTTTTGAATTAAATAATATTTTAATAAAATATTCTTCTTATTATTAAAATAATTTTTATTAAAAATAAATAATCTTATAATCTTATGAATGCAATTGTAATTTTTATTAAGGTTTGAAAGCCATTTTTGTCAAAACCCGTGAATTTTCGATAAATGTCGGTTTTTATTTTAAAATTGAAAATTAACATATTTAGAAAATTATTTAGATATAATAAATGTTATTTCTAGAATTAGGACATCGAAATTATCCAATGGTGAATTTTTTATAATTTTCTGAGACAATCAAAATTTTGGGTAAAAATTAAATACCGTTTAAATATATAATGTGTTTTATGACATCATAATGACCCAATAGTGATCTAATAAAATAATATAAGCTTTATGTTCGGAAAATATATGTTTTACCATTAAAATAATGTGATTTTGGGTTTTTTTGAGTTATTTTACAAAGCATTAATGGACCCCTCAAGACTTATTAATCATCTTGTCTTTATAAATTATTTTCAATGGGAGTGTGACTCACCTCCACATAAGAAACCCCATTATTTTAAGAAGTTATGACTTTGTCCTTTTAAAATATTGTTTCCTCTCCCCTTTTAAAAAAACCATGGGAAAAAACCATGATCTGATTTGTGGTTTGGATTTGTTTAATGTAAGGGGTCCCAAACCTAAATAATGAAGAATTCACTCACCTTTCCTATATAATCCCACCCAAGATCCCACTTACTCCTCACGAAAAGCCTTTGAAGTTCTTCCAACCTCTTCCTTAATCTCTCAATAAACCTACCAAGGTGACCCACTCTCCCAATAAACCTTTCTCAAACCTCTCTCAAGCCTTTAGAAGCACACTTCCAAGTAAGGGGTTTTTCTTTCTTTCTCAATTTTGTCCAATTTTCTTTAAGTTGTTTTTCCATTTTTATTTCAATTATGAATGTTGGGGTATGGTTTTGAACCTCCCTCATACCTCCCACTTTATTCTTGAATTGTTGGAGACCCCTTATCTCTCATTAAATGCCTCCCATGTACACTCGTTACTATGCCGAAATTCTGGAAGGAACTTCTCTCTCCTCATTTACATTCAAGCAATACTTTTGTATCGTGAACCTAAAATCCATTAAAATTGTTGGGACATGTATATATATGACCTAATTACTGTCCATTACATTTAAATATTATGAGTAACCCCTTTCTCTCTCATCAACCATTTTTATGAATTCTTATGTCACGCCGTTACACTGCCGAAATCGCACCGATTTTCTAAGCCAATGCCATTGTGTAGTGAATACCATGCCCATTTCTCCATTAAGGGTATTCACCTTTATGCACATTTACTTATTGATTATAAATTTTCATGTATGAATTCCACATTCCTTTATCGTAGAATAAATGATTATGGTTTATGAATCCATGTTTTATGATCCATGTGGCACACTTATGCATGAAATGAAATGTTTAAGAAGGGTGCACCCTTACAGTGCTCCAATGTATTGGGTAAAGTATAGTATCATGATATGTCATGTGCAATGAGTGTTGACTCATGATAATTCAAGTGCAATGAGGGTTTACTCATGCTTCATGTGAAATGAGGATTTACTCATGCTTCATGTTCAATGGGCCTTGGCTCATGCTAATTCCATGTTAAGTGTTGTTGCCACATTTCCATGTTGTGATTATCATGATCTATCATGCCTTTATGTCCATGTTTCTCTTGTGCTTTATTGATACGCCTATTTTCTAACATGTATTTTACTCCTCATGTATTCCATTTTTATTCCCTTACTAGGCTTTATAGCTCACCCTTTTCTTATGCATGTCCTTTGGTTATCCCATGCAATGCTAAGTATGAGGGAATGTAGTGGTCATGTAAAGGATGATTTCAATAAAGATGTTGTATTTCATGTTTCAAGTTGTTATGTAATGATCCTAGGCCCCAAATACACTATATCTCTTGATCTTCCATGTTGTATCAAGTTAATAGTTTATGTAATAAATCATGTTTAAGTTTGTAATAAAAGCAGAGTTTTCATAGTTGGTATCAGAGGATAAGTTTAGTTATTTTTGGGATTAGGATTAGAAAACCCTAGTATAGCCTTAGATACAAGACTAAGTATAATAAGAACATCCCTATGTTTTGGTAAGTACTGAGTTAGTGGTTTATCAAAAAAATACATCCCTGTCTAGATACGAGCAGGTAGAGGCAAATCTGGCACATATGTATCCTAGGGGTAAAACCCGAAAACACCGCTTTGAGCTATACTCGAATGGGAACTGGTGCACGACAACGGGCCTTGCTGTACTCTTGGTTACGACACTTCCATGGGATAAATTTTGATAAATTCACAAGTTTAGTATGAACCCTTATTAAGAGAATTAAAAAAAATCCCCTAAGAATATATGTTAGAATATAGATCATTAAAAGCCTAGATTGAAGCCTATAGACTAATGAGTTAAGGAAATAAAAGTTTATTTGTAAGTCATCAACTTTTATTTTTGGATTACCCTTTATGTGTTACCCCAAAACATTCCTTTTATTCCTACTAATGGCCGGTAATAGGAGGACTCGGGCTAACAACTGATATGAAGATCCATGTGATGAATGTACTAATGAGATGCCCAATCTAATGGGGGTGGGAATCACGTACTTTGTCACACTTCTCTATCAGCTAACTCAAGCATTGAATAGAAACATGGGTCAAGAGGAATGTCCAAACCCCCCTAAGAAGGAACAAGTTGCTATCGAGAGATTCATGAGTCATAGGCCTCCTACTAATAGTGGATCATATGATCCCACGATCACTGAACAATGGATCAACTTCATTGAAAAGATCTTCTCCATCCATCAATGTTCTGAACAAGAGAAGGTTCTCCTGGAAGCTTATCGTATGGAGGGTGAAGCTGATCAATGGTGGACGTTGATCAAAAATATGAAGCCGGAGGAGGAGATCAAGGCGTTGGAATGAAAGGATTTCCAGAAGATGTTTTTCGATAAATATTTTCCACGCACCCTCCGGCATAAGATGGAAAGGGACTTCCTATCCCTCATGAAAAAAATGAAGAATCTATTGGAGAATACTAGGAAAACATCACAAGTCTTGAACAATACGCTTTCTGCTTTGTCGTTACCCCCGAATGCAAGGTTGACCGCTTCTTTGGTGGGCTGAGGCCTAGCCTATGGAAAGAATTAGTGATTCGTGACTTCGACAGCTATGAGGAAATTGTCCGATGTGCCCTCAAGGTCGAAATAGAGATCGGGGAATCATATGGGTATCATGGGGACAAGAAGAATAAGACAGACTTCAATTCTGGTGGTCCGATGGATAAATCCAATGGTGCTAAGAAGATCTAGCACCCCACTTTCCAAAATTGTGGAAAGAAGCACCCAGGAAATTGCCTCAAGGGGACGAGGTAATTCATTAGGTGTGGAAGAGAAGGGAACCTAGCTGTTAACTATCAGCAAGAACGACCCACGTCCGCGATAGAGGAGAGGAACGCTCCGTTCAAACCTCAACGCATTGTTCATTGCTACAACTACAATGAATCGGGGCATTTTACAAATCAGTGCCCTAATCCAAGGGTTTTTGGAGGCAACCAACAACCTCCAAGGTAGAAAGGAAGAGTTTTTCCATCACTTCTGCCGAAGTGAACCCCGACAATGAAGTGGTGACAGGTACGCTAGTTATTCATTCAAGAATAGTAAGTGTACTTTTTTATTAAATTTCTACGTATTATTTTATATATCAAAAGTTTAGTAGAACAATCCCAGCACCACCACAAATCATGGAAGTGAAGATGACAGTGAGTAAGTAAAATGGAGAAATCATTGTATCCCATGAATATAAGTCCTCCCCTGTAATAATCCGTGGATTGAATTTCCTGGAGAACCTCGTCATACTCCTTCTTGTGGAATTTGATGCAATTCGTAGCATGGACTAGATTTTCTTATATAGTGCCAACATAAATTGTCGGGAGAGGGAAATCACACCCCATATGGAGAATCGACCCCCGATTCTTTACAAGTGTAAGGAAGAAGATGAATCTCCTTTAGCTCCATCATCTCAAGAATGGATATTACTGCCCTATGAGAACACGTATCTGGATCAGATGATTGAGTCCAAGGATGAAACCACCCTTGATGAAATGCCTATTGAGAGGGAATTTGCTGAAGTGTTTCCCGAGGAACTGCCTGGTCTTCCTCCTAAAAGAGACGCTTAATTCTCAATTGAACTTATACCAGGGGCTCTACCAATATCCAAGACTTCATATAGAATGGCCGTCGTGGAGCTTGAAGAGCTGAAGAAACAACTACATGAGAATCTGGATAAAGGGTTTATATGCCCAAGTGCTTCACCATGGGGTGCACTAGTCCTCTTCATCAAGAAGAAGGATAGTTCAATGCGGCTTTTCATAAATTATCATGAACTTAACAAAATCACGATAAAGAAAAAGTATCCTCTTCCACAGATTGATGACTTGTTCGATCCGATGTGTGGAGCACATTACATATCCAAGGTAGATTTGTATTTGGGATATTATCAAGTAAGGGTGAAGAAGGAAGATGTACCAAAGACTACATTTCGTACAAGATACATGCACCATGAATTCATAGTAATTCATTTAGGACTCACTAATTCTCCAACAATTTTCATAGACTTGTTGAATAGAGTCTTTAGAGATTACCATGACAAATTTTTGGTAGTCTTTATAGATGATATTCGAATATACTCCAAAACCAGGGAGGATCATGAGGAGAATTTAATAATTGTACTAGAGACTTTACACAAGGAGAAGCTCTATGAAAAGTACAGCAAGTGTGAGTTCTGGTTGAAGAAGGTCTCATTCTTGGGCCATACCATCACAAGCAATGGGATATCTGTGGATCCCTCCAAAACAGATGCAATTGAGGGATGGTCGAGGCCAACATTGGTAATGAATATCCGTAGCTTCTTGGGGTTAGCTGGATATTATCGACGATTTGTGATAAATTTCTCATTATTGTCAAACCCTCTTACCAAGCTAACTTGAAAGGGAGTAAAGTTTGCTTGGAGTGGTGAATGTGAAGAAAGTTTCAAGGAGTTGAAATGGAGGCTTATCACTGCCCCCGTGCTCACTTTACCGACAAGTGGGGAATTTTTTGTGTTATTTAGTGATGCATCGAAGAAGGGATTAGGCTGTGTGCTGATGTAGAATGATAAAGTGATATCCTATGCCTCAATGAAGTTGAAAATCCATGAGAGAAACTATCCAATGCATGATATGGATTTGGCGGCGGTGACCTTTGCTTTGAAAATATGGAAGCATTATCTCTATGGGGAGAAATGTGAGATATATACTGACTACAAGAGTCTTAAAAATATATTCACACAGAAAGAGAATAATATGCACAAGAGAAGATGGATATATCTCATCAAGGATTATGATTCTTCAATACATTACCACCTTGGGAAAGCGAACAAGGTGGAATATTCCCTAAGTAGAAAAGAACCAGTGATTATATCAATGATGAGAATTGAGAAGGATCCAATATTCTTAGACATGATGAAGATGGACATGGGAATCATAAAGAAGGGAACATCATCAATCATTTCACAAATGATTGCTCAACCATCTCTTTTGGAAAGGTTAAAGTATGGTCAAAAGGATGATGTGGGAATTCATGAAAAAGAGGAAGCTATCGAAAAAGGTAAATCCTCAAAGTTTAATGATAATGAAGAAAGAATTATGAGATTTGGGAAAAGACTATGTGTTCCATCAAGTTCGGAGCTAAAGAAGGAAGTTTTGGATGATGCACATAGTTCAAATTTCTCTATTCACCTAGGGAGCACAAAGATGTATCGAGATCTCCGAGAAAGTTTTTGCTGGGATAATATGAAGAAGGAGATCACTGAATATACATCAAAGTGTCTGGTGTTGCAAAAAGTGAAGGAAGAGAGGCAGAAGTCTAAGGGGATGATGCAACCATTGCCCATACCAGAATGGATATGGGAGAAAATCACCATGGACTCACCGGACTTCCACGGATAACCAAAGGAAATAATGCAATCTGGGTTGTGGTGGATCGTCTTACAAAACTGCACAATTCATTTCTATTCGGGAGGATTTCTTATTGGATTAACTGGAACAGATATATATCAGGGAAGTGGTAAGGCTGCATGGAGTACCACTATCTATTATGTCTGACTGAGATCCAAGATTCACCTCTATGTTTTGGAAGAGCCTTCAACATGCTCTTAATACTGAACTGAACTTCAGTACGACCTATCATCCTCAAAGTGATGGCCAATCCAAGCGGACTATCCAAACACATGAGGACATGTTGAGAGCATGCTCAATGGACTTTAAAGGAGGATGGGATCAACATCTTCCTCTGGTTGATTTCTCTTATAATAACAGTTACCACTCGAGCATCCAAATGACACCTTATCAATCCTTGTGTGGGAAAAGGTGGAGAACATTGGCATGTTGGGATGAGGTCGGTGAACGTAAGCTGCTTAGACTAGAAATGGTCGAGGAAATGGTGGAGAAGGAAAAACCCATTCAGCAACATATCAAGGCATCCCAAAGTCGACAGAAGATTTATGCAGATAATCATCGACGAGACCTTGAGTTTAAAGTTGGAGACATAGTTTTTCTATGCATATCCCAGTGGAAGAAGGTAATGAGGTTTGGAAAGAAAGGAAATTAAAGTCCAAGGTACATCGTCCCCATCGTGATTCTTGATCATGTCGGGGTTGTGGCCTATCGACTAGTACTTCCACCTACAATGGCCAAAGTACATGATGTATTTTATGTATCCCTCTTAAGGATGTACATACCAGACCCTTCACATGTAATCTCTTATGAGGTGGTATAGTTGGGGGATAAGCTTTCTTATGAGGAGCAACCAGTGAAGATCATAGATCATAGAAAAAAAGTTCTACGAAATAAGACAATGCCCCTCGACAAAGTGTTGTGGAGAAACCACAAGTTTGAAGAAGCGACTTTGGAATCGTAGGAAAATGATGAAGCTGAGTTACCCACATCTGTTTTAGTTTGGTAGAAGGAAATTTTGAGGGTGAAATTTCTTAAGGGGGGAATATTGTAATGACCAAAAGTTTCATTAATGGAAATTCCTCTTGATCTAGTTAAATGTCTCTTTATGTAAAATGTTTATATAAAATGTCAACTTATTTAGTTTTATGTTAAGAGTTGTCACTGTTACTTGTATAGCTGTTGAACAGTGATCACTTGATTAGTATAAATATAAGGCTTTAAAGAACCCAATTTACTGAGACAAAAGAAGCGATGGCCTCATCCAGTGGAATTGCTCCAAACGAAGCCCATTTGTCGGAGCTCGGAAAAGAGGTGGCGTCTTTAGGCTTCGCTCTCGACCAAGCCCAAGATGAGCTTCACCATGTCAAGATCGAATGTGACCGCCTACAATAAAAGTGGAAGTTGATAGAGATTACCACTCGAGCGATGTTATCCGAACTGCCCCTAGAGTCGGTCACCATCGCACACCTTACCCTTAGGAATTATGCAGCTATTTTAAAGGGTTATGTAACAAATCTCTAGTACTATGATCATGTACATTATTTTTATATATAATAATGAATATAATTTCTTTTCATTATTGATACATTGTAAATAGTTTTTAAAATAAAAATAGTGTTTTTAGTTATTATTTAACCAAGAATTCTATTTTATTAAATTAAGGGATTTTTGAATTAAATAATATTTTAATGAAATATTCTTATTATTATTAAATTAATTTTCATTAAAAATAAATAATTTTATAATCTTATGAATGCAATTGTAATTTTTATTAAGGTTTGAAATCCATTTTTGTCAAAACCTGTGAATTTTCGATAAATGTCGGTTTTTATTTTAAAAGTGAAAATTAACATATTTAAAAAATTATTTAGATAATATAAAAGATATTTCTGGAACCAAGACCTCGAAATTATCCCACGGTGAATTTTCCATAATTTTCTGAGACGGTCAAATTTTTGGGTAAAAATTAAATACTGTTTAAATATATAATGTGTTTTATGACATCATAATGACCCAATAGTGATGTAATAAAATACTATAAGCTTTATGTTTGGCCAATATATATTTTACCATTAAAATAATGTGATTTTGGGTTTGTTTGAATTATTTTACAAAGCATTGATGGACCCCTCAAGACTTATTAAACATCTTGTCTTTTTAAATTAATTTCCATGGGAGTGTGACTCACCTCCACATAATCAACCCCATTATTTTTAAGAAGTTTGGAATTTGGAATTATAAAATATTTTTTTCCGCTCCCCTTTTCCAAAAACCATGGGCAAAAACCATGAGCTGATTTGTGGTTTGGATTAGTTTAATGTAAGGGGTCCCAAACCTAAATAATAAAGAATTCACTCACCTTTCCAATATAAACCTACCCAAGCTCCCACTTCCTCCACACTCAAAGCCTTTGGAGTTCATCCAAACTCTGACCTACTCTATCTATAATCCTCCCAAGGTTCCCCAATCTCCCAAGAAGTCTCTCTCAAGCCTCTCTCAAGCCTTTGGAAGCGCACTTCCAAGTAATGGTTTTTTCTTCCATTCTCATTTTTTTCCAAATTTCATTATGTTTTTTTCCCTTTTTATTTTAATTATTAATGTTGGGGTATGGTTTTTAACCTCCCTTATACTTCCCTTTTTATGTTTTAATGATATGAGACCCTTTATCTCCCATTAAATGCCTCCCATATACGCCTGTTACTATGCCGAAATTCCGAAAGGAACTTCTCTCTCCTCATTTATATTCAAGCAATACTTTTGTATCATGAACCTAAACTCCATTAAAATTTTTGGGACATGTATCTATATAACCTAATTAATGTAAATTACATGTAAATATGATGGGGAACCACATTCTCTCTCATCAACCTTTTTTATTAATTCTTATGTCACGCCATTACGTTGCCAAAATCACACTGATTTTCTAAGCCAATGCCATTATGTAGTGAATACCATGCCCATTTCTCCATCAAGGGTATTCACCTTTATGCACATTTACATATTGATTATAAAGATTCATGTATTAATTCCACATTCCTTTATCGTGGAATAAATTATTATGTTTTATGAATCCATCTTTTATGATCCATGTAGAACACTTATGCATGAAATGAAATGTTTAAGAAGGGTGCGCCCTTATAGCACTCCAATGCATTGGGTAAAGTATAGTATCATGATACGTCATGTTCAATGAGTTTTGACTCATTCTAATTCATGTGCAACGAGGGTTTACTCAGGCTTCATGTGTAGTGAGGATTTACTCATGCTTCATGTGCACTGGGCCCCGACTCATGCTAATTCCATGTTAAGTGTTGTTACCACATTTCCATGTTATGATTATCATGCTCTATCACGCCTTTATGTCCTTGTTTCTCTTATGCTCTATTGAAATGCCTTTTTTCTAACATTTATTGTACTCCTAATTTATTCCATGTTTATTACCTTACTAGGCTTTATAGCTCTCCCTTTTATTATGCATGTCCTTAGGTTATCCCATGCAATGCTAAGTACGAGGGAATGTAGTGGTCATGTAAAGGAATTTGTCAATAAAGATGTTGTATTTCATGTTTTATGTTGTTATGTAATGATCCTAATCCCCAAAGACACTGGACCACTCTATCTTCCATGTTGTATCAAGTGAATAGTTTATGTAATAAATCATGTTTAAGCTTGTAATAAAAGCAGGGTTGTCATAGAATTTCCCTTCTTTAACCAACATCATTTCCTGAATTTTCATGAGCCTCCATACATTTCTTATTTGGAGCAATCAGGATTTCAACTATTTTTACATTGTTAATCATGTTTCCTGATAGTTTGTTTGTAATAATCACTAAATTTATTATTCAATCAATAATTTCAATGGGTTGATCATTGAGGCAATCATCGAATTATTTCTCACACCCAAGATTGACTCAATTTCTTCTAGTTACCACTATAACTAAAAAAGGGTTTACATGATTGATAATAATATAGAATCATTTGGAACTATCGTAATCCATAACTAAAAATGGATTCAACCTTAATACCTTTTACCCTTTTACATCATCACATTAGCCAGTAATTCCTTTAGTTCAACCTATATCAATATTAGTTTAATCTTTGTTACTTTGAGTTGGGTTATGTTGTACTTTTCATCATATTATCTCAATATAAATATAAAATCAATCATTCATAGTGGTTTTTAAATAGTATGTGGTCAATTTAATAATACCCCTAGGGTGTGTATGGTCTGGTGTATAGTTATTCCTCTTTTTAATGAACAACATCATAGTTGATTTAATAACCAATAGACCTTCATTAGGGTTATTAACCCTAAGTAAAATGGTGCTAGAGTTTTCATTCAATTTTTAGAATATTTATATAGATTATAATTCATAGAAAATCACAAATTCACAAATTTATTAAATTTAAAGATATTATCCTATACTTAGGATAATCCATTAGACATATCCCTATAGTTTTTCCAGTAATTCATTTATCTAAATATCCAAAAATAACTAAACCCTACATTGATACCAACTGTGGATACTCAATCCTTAAACACATAATTTATCAGGAATCATTTCATTCCTTTATAATAAATATAATCAAAGGATCTAAAGGTATGTTGTCTTTGGATTATTATAAATAAAAATACATAATCTAAAACATAAAAAATCATCTTTATTGAAAACTCCACATAGTTCTCCTAACTCCAATAATTATTCTAAAATAGAAAAGTGTATCCATGAAAAAATGCATAAGTAAATTGGTGATCTATAAATCCTAATAAGGGAATAAACATCAAAATAAAGAATAATATGAGAGTTAAGAGGAAAACCATTAAATTATAAAGAGGATGATAATAATAATGGAGACATGGGATAAAGAAATGATATCATATGATCATAAAAATTTGTAAATAACATAAAACATTATGTCACATACATAAGTTAAGGGTTACTCTCAATATATTCATCGTAAATTAGATAAAGTCCCATAGTTGATTTGGTTGACTCCTAAATCCCTTACATAACGACTTATATAATATAAGGATTTACCTAATGCATTAGGGGATAAATTATTCCAAGAACAACTATCAAATAAATTAAAATTATATATATTAATGCCACATAAGGAAAATAAACCATACATAAATCATATGCATGATCAAACCCATTATAATGATGTTCATTTCACAATTCTGATTCAAGGAAAAACTGAATGATAAATCTTATGAATTTCCAAGAGAATAAAAAATTAAATCATTTTTATTTTCATATTTTTAAATGAAATATATTTATTGAAAATTGAGTTCCACTATATATATCTTATGATAAGGATCTAGGAGAAAAAAAATAAAAACATACCACTTTAGTGAAGCTTAATAAAATAAGTAAATGATATTTTAAAAGAGGGGAAAATTATTATTTTCTATAAAAAAAATTATCCCAGAGGGTTCTATAAAAAATATCAGGGGGATTTTTGAATATATTCATTGTTGAAATTTTTTTTTGGGTCGATGTGTGACATGAGAAAAGAAATATGAATGTTCCCTTAAATTGGGTTTACTGAAAAGTTGGAATTTTAAAGGGAACTAAAAGTATTTATAACCCCAATGATAAAAATTAAATATAACTAGGTATATGTTTAAGTTATATATAAAAAATATATAATAGGTGCATGAAAATAATAATTCATAATTTTTTTTGAATAAAGTGAATTCATAACTGCACATCATGAAGTAAGTATGAAAAATACATTTTTATTTGTTAAAACACCTTTTGGAAATCCCACATCATAAAATATGATAATGAAACTTTAATGTCTCGGATTTCTCTGTATATTATTTTATTATTATATGGGAATTCCTCCGAGACCAGGCTCTGAGACGTCATGAAGTTCCGAGGCCAGGTGATCCCAGAACAAATGTTTGAATATAATTAAATAATTAAATTTCACGTGCATGGGGTTTTCCGGAAAAAGTGGGATAACACCTCAACGGGTGCTCAGATAAAAAATCTTAGGGCACCATTGCGTCCAGAGTAGTGGTTTTACCCTATGAGAGACATAACATTGGACGACATAGGTCGGCGGTGAAATCCATTTTTTGGACGTAACCGTAATAAAATATTTAATTAAAATATTTTATTAAATCTTTTTGCAACAAATATCTCTTATCTTTTTAAATAGAGATTTGTGCAGGGGTCCAGGGTTACAAACCTCATAATCCTAAAACCTCTGGAGGCTCCGGGAAAGCTCTGGAGGAAACCCCCAACGTGGCAACGATGTTCTCTAGCCACTTTCATGGTGCCCATCTAGCGCCCGCCCAGCGTCCAGGATGCCTGCCCGGTGCCCCCGGTGCCTAGGCCACCTTCCCGGCTCCCCCGGCGCCCAGGATGCCTACCCGGCACCTGCCTGGAGCCCCCGGCGCCTAGGCCGCCTGCCCGGCGCTTCGGCCAGCTACCAGGCGCTCCCCACGCCCTTTCCGGAACACCCACGGCCTGGTCTTGCCCCATGAGGCCCGCCATTGGTCTCCTAGGCCGAGCCGCCCAAGGAATGCCTCTCACGGTGCCAGTCGAACCTTCCACTGGCCTTCGGGCCGATTCGCCCACGTAGAGACTTCGTCCCGAGTTGTCCATGCAGTCTGGTGGGCCGGGCCGAGCGGACTGGGCCAAGCTTAGCGGGATGACCCACCCAACCGGCCGAGTCAGACCCATCAAGTCTGATCGGGTTGACCTAGGCTGGGTTGACCTAGGCTGGGTTGGGCCGGGTCGGTCCGATCGGGTCAGACCGGACCCGGGCCCACTTTTGACCTTTTGCTTGCGTTGGCGATATCTTTGGCACCAGATGTCTGATTGACAAACATTCAGCGGCACTGGTAATCTCTTTAAGAGACGGTCCCTTCAAAGAATACCCCATGGGAATTTGGGGTACAGTTTAGATATGGTCGTGTTGGTTCGTACATGAAACCAACTAGGCCCTCGAGACAAAAATGCTAATAACTCACAGACCGGGTGTCCGACTGACATGTCGTCTGTCACGTTGAGACCCCTATGACGTGGTAGACTATCGAGATACTTCTTCATGGGACTTCATGAAACATGGAGTATTGGCTTCTAGCTCGTGGATAGGACCCTTCCGGAGATGAGTGAGAAGATTATGGAGACCTAAAAGATGGATGAGACCTGATGAATTCTTTTCCAATTCATTCAGAGTGACATGACTAGCCCAGTGGGGAGCGCTACTATGTGAGGCTGGAGACCCATAGTGGAGGAGCACTACTGTGTGAGGCGGCAGACCCGTGGTACTCGGCAGGAGGAGTAACTCTATAGGCTATTAGGAGGAGCGCTACTGTGTGAGGCAGCAGACCCATGGCAGGGAGCGCTACTATGTGAGGCGGAAGACCGACGATACTCAACATGAAGAGTACCTCAGTAGTCTATGGTTAGTGAGTAGCACCTCAAGGTCACAACATGACTACTGTGCTCGAAAGAGGAGGAGTTCTCCAGAAGTCATGGATTCTTGAATAAAAATCCTAGTTTGAGCTGAGTCAATGACCTTTGTGTTTTTCCTCATGATTGAGATGGGTTACTTGAAAACTTAGGTATATATATGGGAATATATGTATGTAATGGTTATCTGTTGATATTATTATTTTTGGTTTATTCTTGTTGGATTTTGTGAGACCTTGAGGGTATTGGGGTCCCTACTGAGAATCGTTATGCTCACCCCTACACGAGCTTTTCCCACACCACGATGTGTTGGATGCAAATGACGAACAATGTTGACAGAGGCTGAGAGTGAGCCAGGACTGGACGGTACCCGGAGGTGGACTACTTGGTGAGACGGTACACGGAGCAGACCGATAGACATAGAGAGATGAGGTGGAAATGTCTACCTACCCTTCAGGTAGGAATCTCAGAAGATGATCCCGGAGCTGATTCTACATTTCAGATGTTTGTCCCTTTCTTTTCAGTTGTACTTCTTATTTAGTTGTACTTTATTGCTGGGATTGTATTCTAGCCCCCTTTACTTTTAGTACACTTGTTATACAATTTCTTTTACTTAGTGTTTGCTTCTGCTTATAATCTGGTTGTGTGAGTTTACGTTTTATAAAGGCAATGACTTCCTAGTTTTAGGGGATTATGCATTTGGTGCTAGTCGCCAGCCCCTGGCTTATGGAAGGTGGGCTTGAGGTAGTCATGATTTGGGCCTTGGGGGATGGGTTGTGAGTGGTATCAGAGGTGGTCGGTTCCACCTTAGGACCAAGAGTCTGTGAGTTGTTTTGGTGCAACAGTGTTAAGTGTTTCGAGTTCAGCTTTTAGGCCAGGGACCCCAGTGTTGGTGTAGGTGGCTGACGTATCCATACACCAGGACTCTGATAAATTGATTTTCGACTCGGAACATCAGAACACTATTTCTAGGGGAAAGTAACAGTACATGCATCATATAGAAATGGGTTGTGGTTTCCATTTCCTTCTTGAGTCAGCACACATGGGCCTAGAGATGGTGCGAGCTACTACAGAGAAGGTGCATGTCATCTAGGAGTGGATGAAGACTACACAGAGTTGGCCGAAGTCTTTTGCCGACCGGAGATGGAGACCCTTGGAGTTCGAGGAGGGAGACCATATGTTCCTTCGGGTTTCACCACGATGGGGGTTACAAAGATTTGGTTGAGGCGGCAGGCTATATCTGTGGTTCGTCAGCCCTTTTCAGATTACGAGTAGAGTTGGTGAGGTGGCGTACCGCTTGCCCCTACCTCCTTAGTTGGACTGGGTACACAACGTCTTCCATGTGTCGCAACTGCGGAGATACGTGCGTGATCCATCACACGTTGTCGGCCGGGGTGAGATGGACATTGATGATGGAGTGACCATTGGTGAGTACCTAGTAGAGATCGAGGATCGTCATGAAATTATCCTTCGTGGGTGAGCCATTCCCTCTGGTGGCAGCACATGAATCTCTAGGAGAGCACGTGGGAGTGGGAGGATCAGATTCATGTGCAGTACCCACATCTTTTTTAGTATCCTTTGTTTTGGCTTTTCGTGGATGTAAAGCCCTATGGTGGGTGTGATGTAATGTAATGGATTTCTACGTATTTTATTTTATTATTATATGAGAATTATTCTGAGACCAGGCTCTAAGACGACGTGAAGTTCCGAGGCCCAGTGAGCCTGGAACAAATGTTTGAATTTAATTAAATAATTAAATTACAAGCGAATGGGGTTTTTTCTGAAAAAGAGGAATAAATGTTGAATGGGTGCTCAGATCAGAAATCTAAGGGCACCATTGTGTCCAGAGCCGTGGGTTTACCCTATGAGAGACCTAACATCGGCTGGCTCAGGTCGGTGGTGAAATCCAGTTTTTGGACGTAACTGTAATAAAATATTTAATTAAAAATATTTTAGTAAATCTTATGGCGACAAATATATCTTATCTTTTTAAATAGAGATTTGTACAGGGGTCCAGGGTTACAGAAATCATAACCTTGAAACCTCTGGAGGCTTTGGAAAAGCTCTAGAAGAAACCCCCACCGCGACGATGACATTTGTGACAAATTTCACCGGAGATGATGATGCGATGATCAGATCTTTGCCAACGAACGTCGTGAATCCAGGTAGGGCATTTGATCTCTTTGTGATTTCTTTCCCGTTATTTATTCCTATGATGAACGAGGAATAATCCATGAATAGATTGGCCCGTGGGTTGATTGTATATGTAGGATGGGATTTTGCGGGGATTTTGGGAAGAACCTCATTATTGAGATTTAATCTGTTGATCATTTTGGTTTTTATCTAACGACTAAGAACCCAGATCATCACGAATAATGATCGAGGTTCTTACCTCTTGTTAGTTTTGGGACTATGTTCCCTGTTCTTCGTGGAGACTCCTTGTTCTTCCCTGCGCTTGACGTTCTTGTAGGAAATCGATCATTGCGCGTTCGTTTGTTGGTGCAACGATCTGAGATTTTAGATCCAACCCCGGTATGATTCTATGAAGGTGAGACTACGGTGGAAACAAATGATTCGGAGCAGATAGAGAGATATGGGTTTTTGATCATTTTCTATGGGATCAATCAACCCTTGTTTTTCGAGCTGATTGAAGGTCTGAAACACCCAAATTCAGTGTTAGGATGATGAAATGAACCAGCGCCTTGAGTTTCACGACAAATGGAAGACAGAATCAAGATCTGGAAGATCGACCGAGGTGCGAGGAGGAAGACGATAGTTCTGGAATATTCTTGACTACACGATATATAATATGGGCTACACGACATGTGTTCGTCGTCGAACTAGATGGCGTATACTCTGGGAGTACATGGACATGGGTTGGGTACACATCCAAGTACACGGCGTGTGTACCCATCCCTGGCCAGACATGACCAGATACACGAGATGCCCCGTGTACTGGTACACGGGTAGGGGACACTAACAGAAACCGTGTACGGGCACATGGCCGGCATACATGAAGTGAACCCCAGGTTCTCGGACACGGCATGTAATCTTACTACACACCGTGTAGTGACTTTTATATGACAAGCCTAGATGACATGAGCCATTTACATGGGCAATACTCGGTGTCAAAGAACACAACGTGTGATCCTTCTACATGATGTGTAGTTGTGTTTTACATAGCTTGGGAGAATGACACAAGCCATTTACACGGGCATTACTCGGGGTCAAGGAACATGGAGTGTAACCATACTAAATTCCATGTAACGCTTTTTACATTGCTTGAGCCTGTTACCTTCTCTGACTTGGACTAGTTTCCTTAGGGTTTTTCCCCTTGGTCATTCTCCGGAAGGTTTCCGGTATCATTTCCTACGTACAGGAGTATGATCCCTTCCATAGGAATTACTGAATAGAGTTGTTGGAATCCCCTCTATGAGGCCTAGATCCGGATTCTCTATTCATCCCTAGAACCATAAGTAGAGTTCTTGGTATCGACGTGACCAACTTTACCCGGGCGCCGATCCTCTTCTTAGCAGATTAGTTCAGACTGGGTTGTTGGAATCACCCCATAGATATTGGTTGTGATCCTCATCTGAACATCGTATTCTCAAGTACTTGTGGAGTGTGTTCTCCCAAAATGAGAACTTTGTATCTCTCTCTTCAGACCTAGGAGTGTGTTCTCCTTGTTACGTGCTTAGTGTAATCTTTGAGTTGAATCTTAGTGGTGGTTTCACGATGGTCGATCATGTATGAGTATATCTGGATATTCTTGTTATATGTTTTGTAATCATATACTGTGTAGAGCTGATTGTATCTTTCCATTGTGGTATTTCCCTTGTTGTATTCATTTCTAGTTTCAGGGTGTCTTATTAGGTATTTTTATACTCACCCCTGCACGGGCTTTGCCCACACGTGTTGTGTCTTGTTCACACGAGCGAGCCTTGGATAGTATTATAGGTGGACTAGGACCGGACTGTGCTCAGTGAGACTAGACATGCCGAGGTGTGTTCCTACATCTAAGGATTATAGTCCCAGTACCTTTCTTTACAAGTTGTACTTTGTTACAGACTCCCGTTTGGTGGGAGTTTACTTTTTTCCTAGGGTTTTACATCAATATACTTTACTTTCCTATCGTACTCTATTGGTTGGGTTTTTAGTGTATGCATGCATTTCCAGTTTTAGTAGTTTTTACATTTCAGCTTTGTGGGCATGGAGATGTGTGTGCATGTGTATAGGTTTATAAGAAATGCCTCCCATGTTAGTGACATGACTACTTGGTGCTAGTAACCAGCCCCTGGCCTATTGGAGGCAGGCTCGGGGAGTTGTGGCATGGTCCCCACTGGGACGGGTCATGACAGAAAAATTTAAATTTAAATTGGATATGGTGAATATTATTTTCACATGATATAAATCTTAATGTGGTTTCTAATTAATTTTTGGAACATTAAAGGAAAGGGTAATTATGGAAATGTCGGGGAATCAATCTTTTAAATGGATGTGAATTATTCTTGACATGGTTTTATTTTTAAAAAGGACTAAAACTCACTAGTATGGATGAATTGAAAAAAAAATTATCTTAAAATATAGATATATGTTATTCTATATTAAATAAAAGTAAAAACTCAAGGAGAACATTATAACTCTATAAAGTAGATTGAGTTATGAAAAAACCACTTATATTTTAGGGAATACATCAACCATAGCCCACATCAAGGAAGAGAATTAATATAACTTATTTTGCAATGTTTTATAATAATATATGATATTATATGTCATGGGGATAGTTTTTACACCATAGAAATTAATATTTTTGCATAATATCAACGCACTCCTTAATGAAGGTTAATTAAGATGATGCCCTATCACCTTAATAAATATTCTAATAAAACACCTTGAAAGAGAAAATGTTTTATTTTGAATTTTAAATAAAATTATTAAAGTTAATTAATTATATTATATATCCAATTGTTAGTGTAAACACTTTTTAAATTAAATCATATTCATAAAACAAAATATGTCTCAAAAAAAGACATTTTGGGATGAAATCCTTACCTCAGGTCCCAAATTACTCTATAGTTTTACCTAAATTATGGAATAATTAATTTAAGTTAATTATATAAACCAAATAAAGTTATTAATTAATTTTTAATTGTATAAGGTTATTCTATTATTGCTTTCACTAATTTTTTATATATATTTTTTTAATATTTGTTACTCGAGGTTGTTCAGTCATTTTTTTCAAAAAAATGTTAACTTTGTTGAACATAGAACAAATAATTTTAAAGTAGTTTCATAATATCCGTAATATTAATTGTGTTATGTGATAATTTATATGTAATAATGATATTTTAAATCTTACCATGGTTTGTGGTGTTGGAAAATGAAAATCATTACTCATGGATACGGTAGTTCACAAACACACACATAATTAATGTTTCTATTTCTCAATGAATTAGATGGAAATAATTTAAATGATAAGTTTACATTTAAGAATCATATTTATATTATATATATCATATTTATTAATCCATTACATAATTTTTATCATCCATTAATTTCTATGATTAATAATACAAGGCATCGCATTAATGTGGCGGTCGTCTATATAACGCACTAAAATGCCTTTGTTTTTCATATAGGACATAGAGGAATAAATAATGGTTATTACATTAATATAATAACTTCCCAATATAATAATTATACCGATTAAATTATATTTATATGGATATAAGTTATTTGTAAGAGATATATTAAGGATAAAAAGTTATGAATATGGTAATACATATTTTGAAGACTAGATCATCCTCTTATAGATTTCCTTAGAAGTGAAGGCCTTAAGATGACTTATAGAGACCATGGAAATAAGTAAGTGAAACTGAATTACTATAGTCTAATTTTTGGGATAATTTAAAGTTAAATTATAATAGTAATTTTATGCATGGAGGGGTGGATGTGATCCCCTTTTATATGTGAAGATAATGACACTTTTGAGAATACCCATTGCACTTCCATTATATCAATACACTATTCCATGATAAATGAGTAAAAAAATTCATAATAAAATATTATTTGGTGAGATTATTTTTATAAAATATCCTACAATACCTTAAAAAAGTATATTAAAATTTTTTCATGTTTTTTCCATTGGTTATTGACATTTTTATATTTTCATTTTTACCTTGGTAACTAGTTTAATAACTATATAATTAATATTTTTTTTTAAAAAATATTGGGAAACCCCTATTACCAAATATTTAAGTTTTGAACGAAAATTTAGCCTTCATTTAATCCAATTCAACTTATAAATATGATAAGATCAAAAATTAAATTAAAATATATTATATATAAAAAATCATTTTTGTAGAAAATGACTTTTATCTATTAAGTGTTCCAATTATTAATAATTATTTATTACTAATTGAATGAGTGTTAGTATAATTATATACAGGTTTAGTTATAATTTTAATTAGATCAATTATATTATTTAAATAAAAATTACAAAATATTAATAAAATAATTCTTATAAGAAAACATATTTTACCATTATTACTTTAATTAACACTAATCAAACTAATGTTATCTTTATTGATAAATTTAAATTGATCATGTTAAATAATATTTTTATTTTTAATTAAAATAATAAATTTATTTTATTATATTTTATTTCTAAAATTGATAAATTCTAATTTTTAATATAAGCATGTAAAAACAATTTCTAGTTAAAAATATTACTTGAGTTTAAAAAATATTAAACTTGTGTTTTATAAATTATATTTATTATTTTAAAATTATTTATATTACATATAAATACACATTTTTTATATAAAAATTGATTATTAAACCTTTAATTCCATATTATATTATTAATGTGATATTATTTTGTAAAATTTGGAATTTTACTATTCACCTAAAAATAAATTATATTAGAAGAAGCCCAAAAATTAATTTTATGATAATATTATTATTCATACTAAAAAATGATGTTAATTTTGTAAAATTGTAATTATAAAATTTATAAATTCAATTTTTTAATTAAATAATAATATATAATTAATCCCCTTTTGTATTGGAAAATGTCATCTTAAAATATTAACTATTATTATTATTATTTCATTCATTTCATCAATTAAATTTATTTTCAAAAAATATTAATATAAAACATAATTTGTTATCATTAATTATATGTTTCTTGAAATAATATTAAAAATCTCATAAAAATGTTTTTTTTAGAAAAAATACTTTCTTAAATAATAAATGTTATTTGTTATCATTTTAGCTAAACTAATTGAATTCCACTCATATTAAATTATCCTGTATTTTATTTCTATAAATGTTTAATAATGTGTTTACTCCTATCTAATACTACAAATTTAATAACTATTTTTAAAATTCATAGTAAAATATTTATATTTTATCAAAAAAATTTATGTTTAGTGTTGCATTTGGAGAAAGATATTGAACACATTGACTTAATTAGATAAAAACATATACTAAAATATAGGGTTTTTACATTATTTCTCATAGTTTTGTAGTGTTTATTTTATTATGGATGAAATTTTATTTATTGGGAGAGGTGGTTTTTGATGTGGTGGTGGTGGATGGAAGGTTATGATGCTTGGAATAGTGGATAGAAAAATATAAGGCATGAATAGGGGTTTATTATTTTTTTACGAGGTTGTGTTATAGTTTCTTAGTGGTATGTAATGTTGTTAAAAATAATATAAATGGTAATAAATTTGGGAATAAATTTAAAAAGTTATGGCTATTAATTATTTTAGAAATAATAGAAAGAATAGATATTGAATGGGATGAAAAAAAATCAGTAATAAATTATTTTACATTAAATATATAATGAATGGTGTAATGAATGTAACATGGTTGGTTAAATGGTAAACATAGAAATTGTAAATTATATAATTAAATGGGAAATTGGAAATATTGTTATGTATA
This sequence comes from Viscum album, assembly GCA_963277665.1. NCBI lineage: Eukaryota > Viridiplantae > Streptophyta > Magnoliopsida > Santalales > Viscaceae > Viscum > Viscum album. Next base: position 604,107,139 of record OY728153.1, on the reverse strand, counting down.
ATTTTGTGAAGGGTTGTCCAATTTGTGGTATTATGTTAGAAGTGATGAATAACATGCGATAGTAGTGATGTGATGGTTATTATGGCTGTTAGTAATGCAATTTGGGTATGAATATTTAGTTTGGGATTTATTTGTGACTATCATATGTGTTATGGTTTCCGTGAAATTTGATTCACACCCCACATGAGTCAGATAACATTACATGATCCCAAATAGTTTGGGTTTTAGTTATTTAATACAATATTCAGTAGGAAATGGGGTGGATGGATGACTACTCCCTCTACCACCTCTCTCTCTCTCTATCTCTTACATGTGTAATTTTAGATATGAAGGATTACCTTAGAGATAAGAATCTGATTTGTAAAGGATTAATGATATAGTGTGAGTTATATTTTCTGACTGCATTACGTGAATTTTATGATGATATATGGTAGGGTTCTTCTATAATAGAAGGGGGACTGATCTTGATGTCTTTCATGTTCACAATACCCTACTATGATGGATATGTGATGAGTTTGTAGTGATCAGTTATGCTGTGGTATGATGTGTTTATGAGGTAATAGTTGTGTGATGGTTATGGTAGTGGGTATGTAACAATGATTATTTGGATTCGGGATAAGGTATACGGTTACGATATTAGATATATTTTTTGATTTCTTTTTTATGGAAGGGATGAGAGTATCAGTAAATTTTTCAGGGTTGCATGATAGAAACAAACCATATAAATGAGGTTGTTGGGTACCTTATTCCTATATTTTTTTGATACTATGTTATTATAAATTGATATTGTAATGGATTAGTGGGCCTTAGTGTGTTTTGGTTATAGTTCAGCTTGATATGTACATGTTGGTTCTGTTGTTTATTCAATGACCCTTTAATATACTTATTTGAAATTTTCATGAGAGGTCTTGGGAATGATCCTACAGAGTTTACTTGTATTCTCAACCTTATACAAGAATTTTTTTCATGTTTCTAGAAGGGATATAGTAATCAAGATAGACATTACTATCTAGAGGATTGGGTATACTATCAGAGTTGTTGTAGTATTATTTTATTTTTGTAATTACATTTTGGATACATTTTTTATGTATGAAATTTCATGTAACATGGGATCTTGGTTTGGATTTTATATTATAGAGTTGGTTGGTGGTTTTCTTTATATATTCTTTCGATTATGAGGTTAATTCCTCTTATATTTATGTGATTATACCCTCAGTTATAGCCTCTAAATTGTGGCCTATTTGTGGTTAGATTTGGGGTATCTCTCATAATCTCTGTAGACCTTGGAGGGATTCTCAGTGGGGGAGGGCCATGCCCAATCATACTTCAAAATTGTTTCTAAATCTAGATCACATAACTTTTTTTGTACTTACATTTTATGGCACACAAAAATGAAAGTTATGGATTAATTATTCTAATGAAATATCAAAATAATGCAACCCAAGTATTTTAATTTATAGGATTTATTATTTGGAATTACTTTAAGAATGTTCTAAGAGGTCATAGAAAAATACCCATTATTTTTTTATCATTATTATAATGGATCATATACTTTAACATGTTTATTTTGATTTTTTTGGCCTATTAGGGAGAATTTAATAAGGTGATTATAAGATAAAAATGAGAATAAAAATTACATTAATGTATCAGGGATAATTTTTTTAAATTCATAATATTCTTGTATTCCTTATAATTATCACAAATATTACAATTTTAGACATATAAATTCTGAAGTTCTATTTTTTCTATGTTTGTATCTAGTATACAATATTTATAAAGTAATAACATAATCCTTATTTTAAATTCTATTTTTGATAATACTACATGAGTAAGATAAGTGGTGTATGAGTAATTATATGAATAAGAATATTAACTTGAATAAAAATGATTTGGGAAGATTATTGATTTATATAAATTAAATATATCTATCATTTTTATAATTTTACATTATGAATTTTAGGTTGATTGATTTAATATTATTATTTATTCCATAAGTGATTGAGAAATATTCTATTTCCTATTCTTTAGAGGGTTTAATTGTTTTCTTATATTATACATTATACCATATTTCGTTAGATACTTAGGGCACATAGACTACATGAACATTCACTAATATATTTTCAAATATATGAATGGAAAGAGTATAGTTAAGATGATTGATGTATATATGATTTAGCCCCCCTATACATTTGAGACCTACCTTTACATGTGGCCATTATTTTTAGACAATATATCTAATGACCCAAGATTTAATTACATGTAAATTACATTACATTACATTTTATAGAATACTTAATACAAGACACAAAACAGATGCCCAAAGACCATATTAGTTTAGTGTCTCTGGAAACATGGAACATAAAATTATAACACGGTAAAATATCTTCAACATCTCCCATAAAGATATTTACCTTTTTTTCCTACCTAAAATTGTTCATTATATCCTGGAGAAAAGAAAACATAAAAAGTGTGATCTCAAATGCTCAGTAAGGGTAAACATAGAGAACATAAAAAAACCACAACCAGTTGAATATAAACAAATGAATCTAAAGATTAAACATAAAAATATTGGGTCATGAAATAAATATTGGTAGTACGTAGGGAATATATCGTAACGGAATATTAAACTTGATAGAATATCATTAGCATAAAACATGTAATTATGGAAAACTAATAAGCGCGTAATATTATATCCATAGTAGCCAGGGAATTGTGTCCAAGACCATCATAGTGGACAAAGTCCATTACTTAAAAAGGTTTACTTACCATTCTATCCACGTATTACTGAACTAGATTTACTTGTCATTCCAGTTATGTATATCTCATGAGATATAAGTCTAACTCAATTCATTGGAGGGAGATATAGTTCCCACCCATCTTATAATGAAATCATCCTCACATGTGCCACAAAACATAAATCATTCATCATAGCACAACCCATGAAACAAAATGGGACTCTTAAACATCATTTCATCATAACATAATCCATATAAAATAAATAGACTTAATAAAAATAATTCCATAAAAGACACAATCAAATAAAAGTCCTAATAGGGATAGAAACAAAACTCTATGTTATCTTAGATGGAAAATAATTTTGATAAAACACTTGACCTTAATTCTTGAGGAAAATATACTTTATTCTTCAAAAATGTTTTAATTACTCGAAATGTAGTTCAAATTTAAAAGAAAACAATTTTATTTAAAATAAAATTCAAATATAATAAAGGTAGCTTCATGGAAATAATGTGTTATGAAAGCATAAATATATGTTTGTGCCATATAAGTTAAAAAAAATTCCCCTCATACATTTTTTAGAGAAATAAAAAAGTAACTCTATTGGAAAATGAAAGGAAGATTCCTTCCAATCCATGAAGTTAAATTCAAAAATTGGAAAAATTACTTTAAAAATAAATAGAATAATATTAATCATTTTAGGAAAACTTTTTTAGAAATCACGGAGAAGGATGAAAAATATACCCTAGTAAATACTTATGAAGAAAAAATCTCGTATAAAAATGAGATTGAAAAATTATCCATTAAATTGTAGATTTCATTAGTAGAGGGTGTGGTGGAACTTTTTATAATGGTGAAATCATTTTATTAAATTATACTTGGTCCATATCCTTATTTATGATTTCACATATGTTCCTACTATATAATTTTGTTAATAGTATTTCAATATTATCATTATTTCAGGTGTTAACTGCTTCATTTTCTCATTCCTATTTTTCATTATAAGTCATGTTTGTTATTCATAAGATGTATTTTATTTGTGAAATTATGTTCATAATTTTTATTTTCACTCTACATGTAAGTTATATAGTCATTCTTTAATTTTTAACATGGAGAATGAGTCTTACCACGTCGTGGAGATGGTAGGTCGTACGTACGTACGAGCGGCAAAATCATTCTCTTGAGGATTAAATTGTATATAATTACAAGTTATATTAATTATAATGAATAATTATAAGGTAATAATTATTATTTAAATCCATTATACACAACATTATACCCATCCTAAAAAATTATTTTTGAATAAAAAATTATACCATGGCGTGGAGACAGTAAGTCCAACGTACGCACCCAAGGAGATAATGTTAATTATAGGGTAGATAAAAGAAGGTATAAAGTTTTATCATACTTATAATAAAATTTCATCATGTATAATATACTGCAGTAATTACTTCAGTATGTAATCAACATAGTAAGCGGAAGTATAAGAAGAAAATAATTTGAATTGAATTGGTAAAGCAATTACCTCTTATTTGTTGGACATCCTTTGGATCTATTCTTAGAGAAAATAGGGATGTAATTTTTGAAAATCCAGGACCTCTATAAGTTAAATAATAATGTTTATAGGATAATTGGTCAGGGTTATTGTGAGTTAAAAGGCTCATGGTGGTGCGAGGAAATGTGGGCGGTGATTCTTTTTTATAAGAGAGGAGGATGGGAACTTTAAGAAGGTATTGAAATATTATTCGGTTATAAAATTATTTTCAGTTTAAAACGGTCCAAAAATAATTTAATTAGAATATAATATGATTATTGTTGGAAATACTCTCATCCAATAGGTTTTAGACCAATTTTGTTCTCAAATTTATCATTATCCTTTAGCTTTAACCCTTAGTTAACAAATTTAGCTCTAACCATGTCTTCATGTATATTTATACTATATGGTTAATATAGTTACTATAAAATGCCAATGAAACCTCTAGTGGTTAATTAATGACATTTTCATCATTATATTAGTCATTTTTCTTAATATTAGATTTTTATGACTATTATAGCTTTTAATAAAATTTTGTTTAAAAAAAATCATTTTGGTCAATTTTTCTTACTATTAATATCATGACTTTTAGAAAATCCATAACTAGATTATTTCAAAACAAAACATAATTAATTAAAATATAAAAAGACATAAGAATCCAAAATATTCATTTATGTCCTAAAAAGTTACAAAATAAATTTATTTTAATATTTATAATCTCATTTATTTAAATCATTCATTAATAATTAAATCACTATATTATCATTGTGTCATAATAAATTTATTTATTTGGTGTCTAAAAATTTTAAATAAAATACCATGACATAAGAAATATATTTATATTTCCAATTTATATTTAAAGTTGAATTTATCTTATTTATAACCTCATATTAAAAATTTTGTATTAATAAGATACATGTTTATGTCATATTTCTCTTTACATTAAATTAATTCTTATAAAATTTCATTTTTATATCCAAGTGGTTCCACGATGTCCAAAAATTGTCCCAAAGATTTCCATGGTGAGAACTATTTCATCCGATAGGATTAGGACATGTGTTAGGGTAGTTTAATATTATTATAATATTATTTTTTCCCTTAGGTACAAGATTTACCCTTTAACCATGGTAAATAAAATAATTTCTGAAGTTACTATTCATAATATCTAAAAAAAGGTACATATTTAAAAAATTTTAATATTATTATTCCAAATATGGAATCCATTTTTCCAAATTCAAAACAGAAAAGTTGCAGTAATTAATTTAAAATTAATTTCTGTAGTCAAAACCAAAAAGTGGGTTTTTAAGAAGTAATAATTGTCAAAATATTAACATGTGTTTTGGTTCGATTTAAAGTTGAAATTACATAAAATGACCAATATTGGATTAAATTATAGAAATATAATCCAATTAAACATTAAATCCAATTAAAATTATAATCTAACAATATAAATAAATTATATTAAATTGTAGTTTTTACTTAAAATGTGGTATTTTTTACTATTCATTAAAAATGAATTTTATCAGAAAAATACAAAAAATTCGAAAAAAGTAAAATTTTATGCCCCGCATAAAAATAAGAAGTTTATTTTATAAAATTAAACTTATAAAAGTATCAAAAACTATATTTAAAATGGGTGCACCATCCAAAGGGGACAAAACAATATTTTTTTAAAAAATACTTCTTTTATCCAAAAAAATGATTTTTTTTCATATCATGTTCAAGAAAAACAATAAGATGAATTTTATTGTTATATAAAATTAAAAATTTGGTTAATAATATTTATAATGGCTAGTTTATATCCCATAATAATAATATAACGATATATCATTTTTTAGTGAAACTTGGTAGGACAAATAATGAAAGAAATAGAGGAAGGTTTCTCTTGCATGTAACAGAAGCCAAGAATAGTGATTCATATAATGAAAGATAATATGGTGTTGTTTATATAGAAATATAATCTGGGTGTAGAATTCAACATAAGACATCAAATAAATTAAAATAATCTAGCTCAAAACATCTCGGGGTGTTATATTCTACCCCCCTTAAAATGAATTTTGCCCTCAAAATTTGTCGAGGTTATAAATGTTTTACTACTTGAAAGATTATTTCATGGAAACCCACATCGTAAAATGTCATACTAAAACTTCATTTAAATATGCGATGCTTTAATGGATCATATGATTCATTAGATAATAAGGTACTAGGATAAAATTTTTGGTTTCAAGATCCTTTTCCTAAAGATGATGATTATTTTCATGAGGAGAAATACGTACTCGATTTCAGTATAATCTAACCATTGGTCATTCCCTGAAGAATTTCCAATTCATCTCTTATTTAAATAAATGAAGTTGAATTTTTTATAGTTGGAGTGTTAATAGATCAAGCGATAGAATAATAGGTCATTCCATCCATCTCATCAAAAAGGTTAGAATAGATTATCAAATTAGCATAAGTACACCTATAGTGAGATAATACATTAATATACCAAAAATTAATCTGAATATAACTTATACTATTCATAAATGGATATCATTAGAATCATTCCAAAAGCTGAAAATATACAACTTTAGAAGGAGGAGAACTAAATCAACTTAACATTTGTCTCCAATATATCATTTGGCAGTTCTTGGTTGTCACAATACAAACAAGTGAATACCTTAATCATATATTCTATTTAAACATGATAATAACACTAATTTCCATAAAATGTCAGTGAAATCATGAATTCTATTAAAAATAACTCTTTCCACACACCAAAAATACCCAAAATTCAAACCACGATATAACTTTGTCCTTATATCAATCATGAGATCATTAATACTGTCAAACATCTCATTATCTCATTATCCCTTCATTATGTTCATATAAGGTGATTTCAAAAAATATTTTAATCACTTTTCATGGTTACTGGTACCATATGCTTTTGGAAAAAAAAAATAGACCAATACATATATATTCCAATATTCCATAATACTATAAAATAGATTCTACAACACTATTTTTGAATCCCATTACATAAACACTTAATCATTCCACCACTTCCTTGTCATACTCAACATCGATAATAGTGATCACATGTGATTTTTCTTTTTATTTTCCCTTAAGAGGTTGTTAATGTCGATAATCGTCCACAACCCTTGGATTTGGTCATTGGTTAGAATAATTTCCCATTTCCTTTCACTTGTGCCCCATATTTTTGGGTGGTTCTCTCTCTAGATCTTTATGTTTATTCACATTACTTCGGTAGTAAAATGATTGATTACTATCTTTCCCACACTAAAAAAAAATTATCAGTCACCTTAATACAATTTCCTCCATGTGTTCTTATGAAATTTTAGTATAAATCAAATCAAATATTCTTTTCTCCACAAATTTTTTAGATTCCTTGAAATTATATCCTACTTTTCTTATCATAACCATGATATTGATGAGAAACTGAAATCTCCCTTTTATTAATAAGGATACAAGGAAGGTTCATAATGAAAAAAGGTTTTTAAACTCATCCCAATCCATAGAGTCAATTTTATGTTGTTTCTTTGTATTCTTGATAAATTTCAACCATATATTCGCTTTACCTTCCAAGAATTATGTTCACAACATAACCTTTTCACGTTCTGAATAATATATAATTAAAAATATCTTGTCAATAGTACAAACCCATTTCTCTACAACTAGTGGATTGATCATTCCACTAAAATATGGTGGATTTTTTCTTAAGAGATATTAAAGAGAATGTTGTTCCCACCATTGGTCATTTTGAAGACTAGAAGGATTTTAGATTATATAAACAAGATTATTTATTAGATATCTCATAACATTTGGTAGTTTAAGAGGTCAAGCATTGCATTTCCCATCACATCCAGCATTAACGTGGTTCTTTTGGGTTCCAACCATTGTGTAAAACACCAAAGGTATAATGTGAGAGGCAAAAATCATACTAGGAAAATAACATAATAAAAGGGGGGGGGGGGGGTACTTTCAATCTCTAAAATCATAGGTTTAATCCTATTTTATTCATTATCATTACCATATTTCTATGACTGTAACCTATATTTATACTTAACCTTAGAGACATCCCTATACATATCTTAGAAATATCTCTAAGGATATCACTAATGTTTTCTAATCCTTGTTTCCAAAGGTCAATTAAACATTCACACTGATGCCAAATCTAACGACCCAAGATTGACATACATGAAAATTACATTACTTTTTTTGAATAAATAATACATGACACAAACAGACTCCCACAGACCGTATTAGTTTAGTGTCTTTGGAAACTCATAACATAATCTTCTTACATGGTGAAAGATCTACAACATCTCCTATAAAGATATTCCCCATTTTTTCCTACCTAAAACATTTATTTATATCCTAGGGAAAATAAAGCATAAAAATAGTGATATAAAATTCTAAGTAAGGTTCAACATAGAGAACATAAAACAAATCATAAACATTTGAATGTAAAAACATGAACAGAAATTTTAAACAGAAAAATATTGAGTCATGAAATAAATCATGGAAGTATGTAAGGAATAGATCAGAAATAAACATTAACTATGATGTAATAGCATTTAAATAAAACATGGGATTGTGGAAAAATAATAATCACATAATATGATTTCCAAAGTAGACAAGGAATTGCTGCCAAGACCATCATAGTGGACAAAGTCCATTACTGAACTAGGTTTGCTTATGGTTCTAGCCATGTATTACTGAACTGGATTTACTAGTCCTTCCATTCATGTCTATCTCATGAGATTTACACAATGAATTAGAGGGAGATATAGGTCCCACCCATCTCATAATAAAATCATTCCCACATGTTCTGCAAAACATAAATCATTCATCATAGCATAACCCATGAAACAAATTGGGATTCTTAAACATCATTTCATCAAAACATAATCCATATAAAATAAATGGTCTCCAAAAAAATAATTCCATCATAAACACAATCAAATAAAATTCATAATAAGGATAGAAACACAAACCTATGTCATCTTATATGGAAAATAATTTTGATAAAACACTTGAACATAATTCCTGAGGAAAATATCCTTTCTTCTTTAAAAATGTTTTCTTTTCAGAAAATGTTATGAAAATCTAAAATAAATGATTTTAATTAAAAATAAAACTGATATATTACAAATTTAGCTTTATGAAAATAATGTGTTATGAAATCATAAAAATCTGTTCATTACATGTAAGTTAAAAAAGCATTCCCCTCGTACTTGTGTTAGAGAATTCAAAAATTAACCTGTATGGTAAACGAAAGAATGATTCCTTAAAAACCATGTAGTAAATTTAAAAATGGGTAAAAATTACCTTAAACATACATATAAGAATATTAAAAATGTAATGAGAGAAATTTTAGAAAACATGGGCATGAATGATAAATATACCCTAGTAAATACTTACGAATAAATAATATCGGAATAAAATTAGATTCTAATATTATCCCTTAACTTGTACTTTTCGTTAGCCAAGGGTGTGGAGACCTACTATATAATGGTTAAATCATGTTATTTAATTATATGAGGACCATATCCATATTTATTATATCACATTTGACCCTATTATATATTTTTTTAATTGTATTTCAGTATTAACATTATTTCGAGTGTTAACTACTTCATTTTCCCATTCTTATTTTTCCATGTAAGTCATGTTTTTTATGAATATTATGTATTTTATTCATGAAATTAGGTTAATAGTTATTATTTTCACTCATCATATAAATTTTGTATTCATTATTGAATTTTTAATAAGGAGAATGGATCTCACCGCGTCGTGGAGATAGTAGGTCGTTCGTATGCACGGGCGACTGTATCTTTCTCTTGATGGTTAAAGGGTATATAATTAAAAGGTATATTAATTATCAAGTTATATTCATTATTTAAATCCATTGTACTCATAATTATACCCATCCTAATATAGTATTTTTGAATAAAAAATTACACCACGGCGTGGAGAGGGAAAGCCGTACATACACACACATGGTGATATTGTTATTCATAGGTTATATAAAAGGAGGTATAATGTTTTCCAATACTTATAATAAAATATATTAATTTATAATACAATAGAGTTATTACATTATTATGTAATCAACATATAAAGATTAAGTATAAGAATAAAATAAATTGAATTGAATTGGTTAAGCAATCACCACTTCTTCATTGGACTTCCTTGGATATCTTCTCATGGACACTAGGGATGGATTTTTTGGAAAATCAGGAACTCCAAAATATAATAAATAATATATATAGAATAATTTTATAGGTTATTTTCTATCTATAAGTCTCATGGATGTGTAAAGACATGTGGGAGGAGATACATTTTTATACGAGAGGAGGGGCACTTTAGGAAGGTATTGAAATATTATTTCATTATAAAATTATTTTCATTTTCAAAGTATCAAAAAGTCATTTAATTTGAAGATAAGATGATTTTTTTTTATAAATAATCCCAACCAATATGTTTTATACATGTTTAGGTCTCTAATTTAATCTTATATTCTAGCTTTAACCCTTATTTAACAAATTTATCTCTAATCACGTCTTCATGTATATATTCATACTATATAGTTAATATAGTTACTATAAAATTAAAATATAACCTCAATTGGTTCATTAAGGAAATTTTAGACATTATAAAAGTCATTTAGATGAATATTATATTTTTAGGACTATTATATCATTTAATAATACAATATTTGTTTTAAAAACTCATTTATGCCAATTTTTATAATATTCATATTGTTACTTTTTTAAAAAACATAAAAACTTGATTTCATGAAAAAACTTCATTAATTTAAATATAAAAAAGTCATAATAATCCATAAAATTCCTTTTTTACATAATAATTTTCAAAATAAATTTATTTTAATATTTATAATCTCATTTATTTAAGTCAGTCCTTAATAAGGTAATCACTACATTATCATTGTGTCATAAATAAATTAATTTATTTGGTGTCTAAAAAATATAAATAAAATACCATTATGTAAGAAAAATTTTTATATTTATATTTAATCTTTTTAGTGTAATTTATATAATGTATAATGACATATTAAAATGGTTTTATTAGGAAGATACAAGTTTATGTCATATTTTTCTTTACTTTAAATTAATTCTTATAAAATGTCATTTTCGCATCCAAGTGGTTCCATGGGGTCCCACAATCTACTCAAGGATGAACATGTACGTACATATATCGTCCAATAGTATTTGGATATGTTTTATGGTAGTATAATATTATTATAATATTATTTTTGCCCTTATTAACCAGATTTACCCTTTAACGATGGTAAATAAAATAATTATTAATGTTACTATTCATAATGACTAAAAATAAAAGGGTTCTATTTACATAAATTGAATATTATTATTAAAAACATGGAGTCTATTTTTCCAAATTAAAAACATTGAATTTTGTGGGATTAATTTAAAATTAATTCTTGCTGTCAAAACCAAAAAGTCGGGTTTTAAGAAGTAATAACTATAAAATGATCAACATGTGTTCACGTACAATTTAAAAGTGAAATTACATCCAGTGTCCAAATTTGTATTAAATATTAAAAATATAATAAAATTACACTTTACAAAAAAAATTAAAATTACAATCTAACAATATAAATAAATTAGATAAAAAGGTAGTTTTGACATAAAATGCTGTATTTTTCACTATTTATTAAAAATGAATTTTATCCAAGAAATAAAAAAAATTAAAAAAAATTAAATTTTTATGTCCCACTTCTAAATAATAAGTTTTTTTTTGTAATATTTAACTTATAAAAGTGTCAAAAACTATATTTAAAATGGGTACGCTTTCAAAAGTTGACAAAACTATATTTTTTGAAAAATACTTCTTTTATCCGAAAAAATGATTTTGTTCTCATATAATGTTCTAGAAAATACATAAGAAGATTGTTAATGTTATGTAAAATTTAAAATGTGGTAAATACTATTCATAATGGCTAGTTTATATCCCATAATAATATTTTAAAAATATATCGTTGTTTAGTGAAATTCGATATGGTGTATAACACATGCTATCAAGGAGTGTCACTCTTTCTTATAACGCAAGCCTATAATAGTGTTTCATTTACTATAATATAATATGATTTTTCATATAGCACAAGCTAATATTGGTGTAGCATTCAACACAATACATCAAATAAATTAAAATAATCTATCTCATTAAATCTCGGGGTGTTATAGTATAATCCATTAATGGCCTTGATAAGATAGTCACATTAAAAGCCTATTTATCCTTTTTACCCAAATTATGGTAATTATTTACAATGAAATGAGTAAGGGGTAAGAGGTTGTTTCATAGTGAAAATGGGATGATATCCATTGGAAAAGTAAAATATATTAGTTTTTGACCCCATTTGTGGAGGAAAGAAAAGTTATTGTTTGAATAAAAATTATTCCCTAAAATAAGGTGAATATTTATTTATAATTTTTCATCATGATTTTAGTGTCTATGATATTAGAATAGAGTGGTTTTTGGGTTCTATATTTGTTTGAAGTAAATTTAAAGGGGTAATTTTATTATAAATAATTTCATAATATTCAATGCATGTCAAATTGTATTTAAAGATCCTTTTTCAAGACTATAATTTTATTTTTCACATAATTTCTTAGTAACACAAACCCTCAGAGTGATTTAAACAATGTATATAGGTCATCATGATTAATTTTATTTTAACATTACAGTGTGTATATTGATATTCTTTGAAAGAATTTGGTTAGGATACATTACTCATGTATTGATCATAACTGTATAAAAATGTTCCAAGATTGATGAGTTTTTTTATAAAGGTCAGCCATAAGTATGCATGAATACTAATAATAAGTTGAAATATTTAAATCAATTAAATAATAAAAAGTATCATTGAAATATGGAAAGTAAAATACATGGTTTGATTGGTTTTCTTAAAACGCGAGGATTTGAAAAAATATTTTCCATGTGATGCTTAAAAGATTATTTTTATTGTAATTATTTTATTTTATTACATTTAATTTTTAACCTGAGTAATATAGGATTAATTTATAGTGATGTAGAAATGTATTCTTGAGGAAAATAAAGTGTTTATGTGTGGGGGATTTTATAGAATAATTTCATTGATTATTTTTAGTAATATTTATATATTATTTTTAAATTTATTTTACAAGTACTTTTTATTATTTTATGGTAGTAAATTCATATATTTTTAATTTAGAGGGGTTTTAATGAATTTTATTCATTTTGAAAGAAAATAGATAGAAATTGGAACACTTCTATATGATTTATTCATAAATAATATTTTATATGGATGATTAAAAGGAAAGGAAGGATTGATATATTAGAATAAAGGACACGAGTTAATAGATATATCAAAATAAGTGAGTTTTAAGGATTCTATATGAATAATTGAGATCTTCCCAACTATGTCGTAAAAAATATAACTTTCCTAAGGATGTTTAATTTGTGTGGAAGATTTTCAAATCTTTTGTTAGATTAAATAAATATGTGGTATTCATATATAAGAATCAATAAAAAAAATTTTATGTTTTTCTGGATATGTACGATTAACTCTCAAAGTCATGAAGTTAGATAGGATTAAAGTGAAAGAAAAAATATCCAAGCTGAAATATATAATCAAAACATCATGATACTAATTCTTTATTAAAATAGAACAACTATAGACCATGTTAGATTAAAAACATTCTTTGTGACATGTCACTCATGAAGATTATTTGAAGAGGAAGAAGTGTTGTTGTGTAATGACCAGTTTTCCTACTCCAAAATCATTTATATGCAGGGGAAGTTTTTTAGATTATATGAAAGTGGTTCTTTCATTGTTTATAAACACATTTTTTGGGTTATAAAAAGTGTTAATAATGTAAAAAATTAAGAATCACTTGGATATTCTTTTCTTTTAAGAGGTATTTTTGTGATTCCTTGATACTGGTCTTTCTATGATTGTGCCTGAAGAAGATGATACATATTCATAGAATTCTTAGATATGGTGTAAACCTTGTACTTTTGGAAAGATCATGAAGCACCAATAAATTAAAATATAGAGTTTTATCTATTTATACTACAACCTATAATGTCTCGGTGTGAAAAATATATCTATGGAAGATTTGAAATTCACTTATCTCATATGTGTTATATTCTTTTGAATATTTATTTTTCATTGTATATAGGCATATTTTCACATAAATTTTAGATATTTTTTGAGATATTTAATTTAAGTGGGATTGGGATATGTGATATAGAATTATAAAAGGTTTTATTTTCATTTATAAAAGATGAATTATATTGTATGGGAAAAGCATCAACCACATGATGATTTCAAACTTAGGTTTTAATTTAATTATTTAGTTGTTCACTGTGCAATTATAGGATTCATACTTTTGATATTATTGTGAAATTAATGTACGTTTTGCATTGGTATTCGATACATTTTATATTCATTTAGCTTTTTTTTTCCTCATCTCTTTTTTAATTCTTAGTACATTCTTCATTGATAACCAATCAAATATGAGTAGATAAATTCATGGGAGATATTGGGATCAATGAAAATATGTAGATTATATCATTTTAATTCTATGTTCCTTTGAAAATAAATATTATTCATCACTATCATTTTATAAATTAATATACTATTCTTATTGGTTATTAAATCATTTTACAAGTATGTTTAATAATTTACCAATCCAAACATGGTATAGATCATTGATTCATGAAAATTTATTTTGCTTTTTTTGTATTTATAATTGGATCTTAATATAATACAATTATTTTGATTCTTATCAAGATTAAAGGGAAATAGTTTTGTGTTTTATTGATGTAAAATGACTATATGGATGTAAATTATAATTATAATCATGAATCTATATGTTTAAATAGTTTTTTGGGTGAATTTGAATTATTATTTTTATGAAAACCCATCATTGGATGTTGAATAATCTAAATTTATTATCTTTATTCCTAGTTTATTTATAAACACAGTAATGTTGTTTAATTTATAATTTTAATTCAAATACATGATAATTTTGTGAAGATCTAACTTTTTTGTTTGTTAAGTCACATCAAGGCTTCCTAGTTCCTCATGGGATCAACCTGATTCTTAAATTGTATTAATACTTTATATTTAGTGTCAGTTTGGGTGTATATTTTCTAAAACTTTTCCACCAAATGAAAATAATGATGCCACATGGGTGATGGGGTCTCATACCATTTGTTGAATCCTCGATGTTTAAAAATTGGTTTGTGTACATGGAGTCCATTTTATAATTCATGGCCTCCAAATATTTCTTAGAATCTAAACTCTTGATGGAATCTCAATAGAAAATAATTTGACCATATTTGAACAATTATTTTTCATCATTTACTAATAGTAATCAATATATCCATGAAACCTAATGAATATAACTATATGTTTTTGGAGAATATATAACCTCAGTCAGTTCTTCTCTCATAACTCATTATTTAACAAAATCAAAATTTTTCATAGGAATACATCATGTTTGTTAGTCTTGAAAATATCTAAGTTTAAACGTCGTCTTAGTGAATCTTTGATTATTGTGATATTTATTAATAAATACACTATCTTGAGCCACAAAAAATGTACTTAATTATCATATAAATAATATCGATTTTATTCCTTATGATAAAAAAATAAAAATAATTTTATAGACACAAGGACATGTTTATTAGAAACCAAATATCTCATGTAGAATTCCTAACCTCAAATCATTTTAAAAGAAAAATTAAGATTCCTCCTAGTGTATGTCTCATATGTTGTCTTTATAAATTTTTTATATGGAGCGTTGATAAGTTTGAATATATTATTTTCCAGATCATATCCCAAAAATGATATAGAAAGGTCACACTAACTCATAATTGATTAAACAATTTTAAAAAATATACAACTCCTCCCCTCAGACACACTATTGTCCAATGGTGTTCTAAGAAGAGAGTTTTGAAGTAATTCAATAATATATTAGATGATCCATAAATTACTATCTTAATAATTGACCAACTTGAATTGATTATAGAATCATAATATTTCTTACTAGTTGACTCTATATGTCACTTTTTAAAGATTTTTATTTCATAGTGGATTCAAAATGGTGTATCATTAACAAAAAAACCATAATGAATGAAATAATCAGTAACAGTTATGAATAAAATATTACCCACCCACTTTTTGGAGTACTCATTATCCCAAATACATCACTATGTATTAGATCAAATAAATAACTAGCGTTCTCACATTTTCTGTTGAAATTTCATTTGGTAATTTTACTTAAATAAGATTTTAAAGTTTCAAGTGATTCATAATTGAATGTATCTAGTGATGTGTATATATAAAATCATTTTGTGTGTTTTTCATTTATATGTATAAGGAAATAATGACAAAGGTAAATGGTATTATTATAAAACTTTATTGTCTTATCCAGAATATTACAGATCAGATTATACATATCTTGAATATATAAATCATTTACAATATTCCCAACGCTATAAATTTTTTTATTAATATATATATTTATAATAACTTTTGTTCATTATAATAAAATAAAATACCATCTTATACAAACAAGATATAAAAATATATTTTTATGTATTGAATATAGTATTAATTTTCTAATTCTAGAACTAAACATATTTGAATTCTTTGATCATAGTTGATTGTCATATCCCGATCTACTAAGGCCCCACCCTGGTTAGGTTCATGCCAGAAGAAAAATCCCAAGCCCACCTTAAATATTCCATGGGATGGTGACTAGCACCGAGTAGGCATAACACACATATGGGTGGAATTATCCTAATGCACACATGCACAAACACATACATATTCATACATAGAAGAGTAATACATAAAAAGAAAAAATTGAATAATAAAAGAATCGAAACCTATATATTCCTTCAAATGATGGTGGCATAACATATCCAAAGTAAAGAGAGGAAAATACAGGCCTAATAACCAAGAATAACTTCCAACCTAAGAAGAATATCGGAATAGTCTCAACCTATATCCTCCATCTTATAGACTAGTCTCTACACCACAACTGCTAAACTCTTCTAAGCACCTCCCCCACTAGGTTCTTCAAGATATCTATAGTATATCATGCATTCTTCACAAAACATGACATGGGATAGTAGATTCGAATAAGGGGTGAGTATATACATACCCAATAGGATACCTAATAATAACCAATAAGAAACAAATCAAATAAAATTTATAATCAAACTCATAACCAAGGAGGTAAGAAAAGGAGAACAACCAGATATGATCAAAGACGGAGACATGTCCCATATTACAGTCTAAAACACAAAAACAGAAAAACATATTATCATCCAAAACTTATGATCTATAAGTCTAGAAACTCATGGTAATTCCCATAGATGATGTTGTAGAATCATTTCTCCATGTATATGGGTGAAATATCAACTCCTGTGGAAGATACCTATCTTATCTAAGCTTTATAGATAGGATAAATATCGACTATATAGATAGGGGACCTATTCCCCATATATGTGTGTGAAATAACTGACTCCATCAGATTCTATAGGTAAAAAATATTGGATCTTGGCTCACATGAGAGATATATCACTACCCTTGATGATCCTAGGCCCAACGATTGATATACCAACCCCATCAGGAAATAAAGAGGGGAAATACACATATGACCAATGTATCCCAGGTAAATATGAAGTTCATGATGTGTCATAGGGGTACATGATGTGTCACCCATCATCATCCACTTGGTCAGGTTCTATCATCCCACATGTCATGTATCAACCTTACTTTATGATCAGTAGAAGGGACAAATAACATTCTATGTCCATGAAATACTCTGTGTGTAACCCGTTTTCCCAGTTCACATCCCACTAACCATAGACAAGGTGTGACCGTGTACACAAAATGTGTGGGGATACATGGGTCCTTAGAAATATAATCCTAGTATACTCTAACTTGGCCATACAGGGGTTACAGAACTGCATGATATTTAACTCCCATGTAAACCCTAGAAATCGCATCATTAGGATACAAGGAATATGTTCTTCTAAAATACATGTCATATAGCCATGAATTCTACGTAAATATATGCACAAAACATGATTTTTGATTTTAAGACCCTCCACCATTTTCTAGGAAATCTATACAAATCTCCCATAAACATATTGACCATCATCAAATCATTTTTTAATGTTGTATTTAAGTAGTTTATCATTGATAAATTATACTGTTGTCACCTACTATCATCCCACACACCATATTTCATATAATTTTAATCATAGATTCATCATATGAGTATTCATCATTGTGTGGTATCGTCCATCATGAAATAATCCATTATTCTAAACTTTTAAGATGATTTTTTAGAACCTTTGAACAATCTTACCATGAAATGTGTTTTTTGGAAAAAATTAAACCAACCTCCAATAAAATTCTCGTGACAAAAACATATAGAAAAGAGGGATATAACCATAAAAAAAATGTGAATAAGAATAGATGGTCATGTTTTGTTTGACACTATTTTTAGGGAAATATAAGATATGAGGAATGAATAAAACTAAATATACAATTCAAAGAATTAAGAATATCAAATACATAATTCCAAAAAATAAAATAAAAAACTCATGTATTGAAGATCATTGATTTTAAATTAGTTTATTTCAGACTAATCTATAATATGATTGATATTAAAGGTAGATTAAAAATAATGAAACACATTACCTACCTAAAAAATGGATCAATAATTGAGGAAGGGTGAATCTCACATCATTTTTATTGAATATATGATTGAATTCCAATACATTTTTGATCAATCACAGATTCCTAGGTCACCAGTAGTGATCTACGCTATGGATCTCCTCTCAAGGTTACCTCTAGGTTTCTTGAATTACGCTATAGAGTTAACCAATGATATATTATAAAGTTGTAATTGGGTTATGACATTCAATTAAATGAAATAAATAAATTTTAAAATTTTAAAATATTTATTTTATTTATTATCATCAAGTGACCCTGAATCATCTAGAGGTATAATGTGAATGAATATTGCGTCATTAATAGGATAAAGTTATCATTATAGACTTAGCGGAATCATTGAAATCATTATCTATGTTTTAGATCACAAGATATTACATAAAACAAGTATGAGTATAATAAATATTTGACAAATTAAAATACAATACACTGAGGTTCAAAAAGCCCTTGATAAGTATGATATTACTCAAAGAAAAATAAATGGAATTAATAAAATTTCCAAAGGTTTCAAACCCAACAACCAAGTATGTTACAGTCTTCTAAAATTTCGATCATTGACACATGAATGAAAAAATCACTAAAAAATGAGAGGGTATGGTAATCACATCTGGTTCTCATTCTCCCAATAGCTCTCCCGGGGATTACTATAATGTTATAAGACATTCACATTGGGAATATCTCCCAATAAAATGATTTTATAATATTGATCCTTGATTTATATTAGTTAATACTCATGGGTTCTTCTATCTTCAATATTAATCTTTCCCCACTCAATAGTATACATTTGATTGTGCATGTAGCTCCTCAACTATAAATAATGGAAAATTTCATGGACTCAGTCCTGATATGGGGGAAAATATAAGAGGTAGTAATCCTTTACAACCCTACGAAGAATATAGAATAGACTAAAACACCTTGGAGATATATTTACAACTCTTCTAAATATCCATAACCCACACTGAGGTGAGACCTTTATGAAGACATGATCTCCCTCTTAAACTCTAAAGACCTCTCTCAAATGTTTTTCTAAGAATTCAAATATCTTTGGGATATCCTCATCGATTCATGGATGGTTTTAACCTTCCCATTAATTTCATACACCAACTCTATCCCCATTATTGCTCTCTCTCCCAACTTAGACAACAATAAAGGTAACCAAGATGGCCTTTAATAAATGTCCTCAAATGGTTCCATTCTAATTGTTGAGTGATGGTTGCTCATATTTGAAAAATTCAAAAGTGGGAAATTATCCCACCATATCTATCTAAAATCTAAAAAATAATCCCTCATTATATCCTCTATAACTTACATGTTTTATATACTCTAACCATCAATCAACGAATGAAAACATGTGCTTATCCACAAGCATGTCCTGAAAATCTCTTTCAAACAACTTAATAAATGATATATAAACCATGCATAGTGGTAAGATAAAACCATTAAGGGTAATATATTAATTTATATGATCTCCTTCATATAAAATTATTCTAGTCTTTAAACTAAACTCTACTCATTGATGATGAAAAAGTGAGTCTACATAGTGAGTCTTTCCATAATCATCGAGATATCATCATGTACACTCACTCACAATGGATGTATTGTCACAAAATCATTAGATATGTTATCCCATTTAAACTCTAGAACCTCAATTAGTTTTATACAACCTTCTTGAACATGATTCTTGACATTTAATTATTGATAGATAAGGCATCAAGAGACAAAATCAATAACAATCCTCTTCATTTCAGGATACCAAAACTACCACTCATGATCTTAGTACATCTTTTACAAAATAGGATGTAAAACTAAGGGAGATGTATATAACTATCTTAGAACCTCCTATTTAAGTGAATCTGGCACCATAGATTACCCTTGGAAGACAATGACATGATTCTTACCTTTAGGGAATCCATCAAGAACATTTCCAATGTATATCTGACCATTAAAGACCTCAAAAACTCCATCACCACAATGTGTTTCTCCCATGTCATAGGTATGAAAAAGGGTCCCAACCATCAACTTTAGGAATGATACTCCATCCCCAACCACAAAGGATGACTAAAATTGGGTAAAATGATCTTATGACTCAAGTATATACTAGTAATGTGACTTTCATAAAACATAATAGACTACAAAATCCCTAAGATGAAAGTTGTATTACCTTAGTGGTAATGAATAAAATATTCCCATAGAATCAAATATTTTTTTAGTCCTAGAAAACTAGATACATACATACATTACATTTCAAAAAATATGACACAACATGAAAATATTGATATTATATTAATATTCCATCCATCATATCCCTAAAATATTACACATAGTATTCCTCTTGGTTTCCTGGTGAATGGAAAAAAAATATGGGTGAGATCATATTATCATTAAGGAATAACATACAATAAAAGATTATGTAACATAAACATGAGATATTTGATATGTAAGGGGTAAATGATCATCCTGAATCCATAATCAACTAAAACTGAGGACATGATATATCCATGAAAATAAATGAAAACATAGATAACAATAATAATTGATCTCATACTTATGGAATGAATAATTTTGGACATGATAAGAACTTTTCAACCCTTATTCCAAGACACTATCCAAATATGGGAATAAATATACACCAAATCTTAACCTATTTTTTATCATGATTCTTATTGATGAATTTATGGGCTATATAATTCTACGCCTCACCGGTCACTTGATTAAGTCAAATGAATTCACTATAAGAGTCATCAATAAATTTCATACCATTCCCTAAGGAAACATTTACTAAATAAAACTTAGATATCAACATAACGAGAAATATGGATATCCAATACTTCCCCATTAAATATAATATTGTGTATGTCTAGTAGAGTATCCCTTAATCAACATATAAACTATGCAATATCATCAAAGTAATATAAAGTATCATTATCAAAGAAATATCAATGATATGGTACTTACAATGTGTTGGGTTATCCATGGAAGATTGTAGTTGGATTCAATATATTTAATTGGTTGGAGACTAGGTCAGTGGTTGGAAAATTCATCCATCATGTTTAATAAAGATTATATGAACATTTTAAAGAATATCCCTCAAGAGTGTTAGTTGGGTGTATAATCTTAGGCCCATTAATAATGTATTATAGTGATGATTGAGTCAATACTCATCCAACCATTTTTGGGGTTACTGTCCCTTGGTGAATAAATGACACAAACACATCCACTTTATATTATATATTCATGGATGTATTTTCTATAAACCTATAATACATTAACATTACTAAAAATTATTATGGTTTTCCACTATGGGAAATATTGAATTTTACAATGGTTTTGGTAACTATTAAGTCAAAATAATATAAGGGAGGGATAAAATAATAAAAATGTGAATACATTAAATTTCATGATAAATATAGTAAAACGTATTCAATTAAATTGTATTCACCTCAATAAAAGAATTTGGTCGTGAATATATCATGTGTCCCAAAGAATGAAAATTGATTTAGAAAAACCCCACTTTTTGATTGGGTTTCCATTAAATTTAGAAAACATGAAAGGTATGGATTAAAATTGATCCTAAAATACCATGAATAAATATTATTTCATGAAATAACATCTCACATTATCATTATATGCATTTAATTATGGAAGTTAGGAACATAATACAAAACATGTCTCAAAGAGATGAATTTGAGACGGAAAACCCTTACATCTTGTACATAATTCCAAGAACATCATTTAAACACATGTATCTCAAACATAGATATATTAATCACTTAATTAATTAAATTTATCATATCCATTTTCATTCATACTATTTATAAATATTCAGTGTGAACATGAATTATTACGATTTTTTATATTGGGTGTTCATATTTTTATTCATTTGTAAATGTTTTATAACAGCGGTGTTCGTGTTCATTATTCTTACAATGTTCATTATTAGTAAGTCATTGAAATTAATGTCAAGTATGATTTAAAATAAATTATGTTGTCTAATATTTCTTTATTTAGTTTTTATTCTTTATCCTTGAAGAGGAAATCATTGTTAAACACATTTTAGTGATTCTTTCTGATCGAAGAGTGTTTTCTTATTTAATGAATTAAATATTGATATAAAAACTCCAAAATAAAAAAATAACTATTTACACATTTATATTAAATTATAATCGTTATTATGTTCCCATAGTAATTCAGGATATAAATTCTGAGTATTTTTAAGTAAAAGGTTGAATCAACTTAAACATGAACATACACTGCTTTAATAAAGTATTATGATGTGATTTTATTGCAAAATAATTATATCAAAAGTATAATGACATTTTTAGGGTTTATTATTGTTATATATTAAAATTTTAATGATTTTTAATAATATATAAAGGATATAAAAATATTACATATTTTGAATAAAATATAATCCTCTTAATATGCAAATTTTAAACTATCAAAATAAAAAATGACCGTATATTGATCATATAGTTAATAGGTTTTAAAATTGTTACACCAGAACCATAATGAAATAATAAAAATCATATTACCTTAATAAATCCATTATAGTAACCATATATGATGGGTGGTGATGAAAAATGGATTTCATTGTTCGTGGTGGTGGTGGTTCTCACGTACACATGAAGAACGATTTCATTTTTCATAACGGATGAGATCAATGAAACAATAATGATAATAACATTAATTTAATAAGATTAAAGATTATAAATTATATTAATATAATTATATTAGTGTTTCTTGAATAAAATTGGAATAATGTAATTACAAATGAATGCTAAGTAGTTGATAAAACTCACATTGGGGACTTAAATTTTCTTAGAAGTCTCATTGAAAATAAAATACTTCTTCTAAATAATGGTTACCAGAATATTTTTAAGATGAATGAGTTTTATGTGAGGATAATATTGGAATAATTTATAGGGTTAAATTCAAAGGGTAGCTGATTCTTGAAATGGTGGATGTGGCACCCTTTTAGAAGTGTGGATAAGGGTAGTTTTGTGAGTAACCCTTACATTTTTAATAATGTAATGTCACTATTCAAAGGTAAATGGATAAAAAATTGACAACATATTTGGGGATATTGATTTTGGGTAGATAATCAGATCATAAATTCTGTTTTGAGATATATTTTGAGTGTCTTAGGGATTTTTGTTTGAAATTTTACTTTTTACCCTAATTTACTTTTACCTTGATAATTTGTTTCTAACCTTAGTAATTAATTTGAATGAAAAAAGATGAATATTGATCCATTTACATAAATTTATTCTTATTTTTTAATATTTTAATATAATTTACCAAATATAACTTGTAATGGAGTTAAAATTTAATTTTAAAATAAACAAACTTAATCACATAAAAACTGTTTTTTGGAAGAAAATGTTTTTAATCATTGAATATAAATATAAGATAAAATTATATTAGATACCGATTTTCATTAAATAAATTTATTTATTATAAAAATATAAAGGTTATCAAGCTTTCAAAGAAGTCTAAATATGAATCTACCATATAAATAATTGATTCAAAGAAAAGACAGAAACATATTTTTATATTAAAGTAAAATTTTAATTAGTTCTAAAAAAAATTACATGGGTTTTATAAGTTCAAAGAATATTTTAAAAAGAACAATTTTATTCCTAAAATCAACATTTTATTAATAAAAAGTTTTTCTAAATTCCTTGGTTATTTTTATAGGATAGTAATGTCATGCAAATTATATGTTTTTTGAAAAATATATTTTTTTACTAAAAACAAAACTTTTTTTAAAAAAATACATAGAATTCATACATAGACAATTTTTATATTATTAATTCAAAAATAAATTATTTTTTGGAAACATAAAATTATAAAATTTAAAATTTAAAATAATTCATTAATAAAGGATCTTGAAAGGAAGTAATGTGTGATAGTTTGGGATATGTTGTTTACATGCCATAATAAGGTCTTGGGTATTACATTATCACCACTTAAATAATTTCATCCATGAAATTGGGGTATATATACGATATTAAAATAATGTAGGTATTTATTCCTCATATATTATTCAATCTCATAAGTTTCCTTTTCATGTTTTTCTTCTTTATGGGACTTCTAATTCCATAATACTTTCTCTCTAGTATCAAGGATCTTGATAGGATCTTTTTTATATGATAAGTTAGGCTCAAACTCTATTCCCACATATGAAAGGACATGTATTTTATTTGTAATTCATTTCCTAAAAATTGAAACATGGAATGCATCATGTACTTTATAAAGGTTGGGTTTTAGATCCCATCAGCAAGCTCTAACCCAAATAATTTTAGTATTTCAAAAGGTAAAATGTACCTAGGGAATAAAATACCTAATTTATAAAACATACAACACCCTTCCATGGTGAAAACTTCAATAATACATGATCCCAACTTGAAATTCCATATATTTATTTCAATTATCCACATATCTCATTTGTCTACTATGGGCTTCCTTAATATGATCCTGAATAGTTTTCTTTTTAACAATTTTATCCTATAAAAGATCTAAACCAAATAAATTTCTTTCTATAACTTCATCCCAAAAATTTTGAGTAAAAAAACTCTCCCCATACAATGATATTTAGGGTTAAATATGGATGCTAAAATAGAAACTATTATTGTATGTAAATTCCAGAAAAGGTAGATACTAATCCCACATATATAGAATTTCCAGATAACATGATCTCAACATGTATTCCAATATCTGGATTTTCCTTTCATATTGGACATCAGTTAAGGGTTGATATATAATTCATAATTTTATGTTAGTGTAGAGATCCATTTGAAGAAACATCTATAATTTTTATGATAACCAGGGGTCACTATCAAATAAAATCAGTAGAGGTGCCCCCTGAAGCATTAAATTTTAATTTTAATTGGGATATTTAAGGCATTAAAGGGGTATATATTCTCTTATCGGTGATAAATTATTTGACTTAGTAAGATGATCAATGATGAATCAAATAGATTTTTATTATTAAATTCATTGGGAGTCCAGTGACAACATCCATTGTAACATTATCCCAATTACATATAGGTATAGGAAGAGCTTTTATTACAGTGACGTTTCATGTTTTGAACCGAATGAAAAAGAAAAGGAAATTAAATTTCTCCATTAACTAGGGAGGCTGGTTTTAAAACTGAGCGTCCGAACATTTTATTTCTTAATGTTGACACTGCAATGTGTCTTTTAAAAAATATTTATGAAATTAATTAGATTAAAATTAAAATGGAAATAAATAAAATGAATGGAAAAAGTATTATAACCTTGAAATATTCTAAGAAATATTTTCAGAGTTACACAATGAGTCAGCATGAGGTTACGACACCCGTGACTCTCAGTGTTAACTGAATAAAAATATTAAATTTATTTTATTTATACGTGTGATTATTTTTTTCTCAAAAAATTTAAATAACTCTCAAACGGTGCATCGTACGTGAAATTTGAGAGAACTGTTAAGTCTGAAACGACGGGTTATCCCTAGGTATGGTATAAACATGATTCGCATCGGGCGTTTGACGCCCTCACACATGATAATTCTATTTTTATTTTTAATTTATTAATTAATCCATTTTTATATAATAAATAATTATTTTCTCACAAACGGTGTGTCTAATGAGAAATCTGACCCCACTTATAGTCTTGGGACATGGGGTTTACCCTAGGCAGGGTATAACCTTTGCGAGCATCGGATGTTTAGTCATATCTCACCCATAGAGAATTTAATTGGGTTATAAATATTTTTGTTGGCCTTTAGAAAAAATAATAATAATTTTATTATTAAAATTATTTTTTTTAAGGAAAATAATAAAAATACACTTCCATAATTAATAAAATTGTCGTGTTGTAAATAATAACCGAGTAATGCAGTAAATATGATATAATTAATTTTTCTAATTAAATAAAAATGCATAATCAATATTTATTTAATAATATTTATCCTTTTTATTAATTGTTGTTATCATTAAAATATTAATAGTTTCATTGAGGGGTAGAGTTAAATAATTTTAATAATTTTAATTATTATTATTATTTTTATATTGGGACAAAAACATTGATGTATATATATATACGAAGTATATCTATATATAGGGAATTAAATATATATATATATATATAGAGTTATATATACATATGTGGGTGTATATATAGAATATGTAGATGTGTGTGTATATTTATATATATTAAAAAAATTTATATACAAGGGTGGATATTTTTTTAGGTTAGATAAAATATTTTGAATTACCCACATAAATGAATGCAATGTATCAACTTAAGTAAATGTACAGACCGTTATGTTTTTAGTACAAACCTTTAAAGTGACCCAGGGTGCACACTTGTGTACCTAGTTGCGGGTCCCAGATAGCTATTAAAATTAATTAAATGGCTGTTAAGGGTTTATGTAAAATATTACGTCGCACCATAGCGTAGATTTCAGGTTAAAAATAATTAAAAAGGATTAAATGAAATTAATGGAATTTAAATAGGGATAAAAATAAATAATAAAATATATATGATTAGAGAGAAATTAAAAACAATTAAAATGAGGCAAACCCATTTTAATTATTTATTTCATTTCTTCCACCATTATATTTTTATTATTTTATTTTTTTATCCCCTTTTTATTTTTAATTTTTCTTTCCTTTCCTTTCCTTTTTTATTTCTTTTCTCCTCTCTTCCCTTCCTCTCTCTCTTGTGCATGGCGCACCCCCTCTCCCTATGTGGTGCACACTATTTTCGCCTCCCTTCGAAAGATCACTGCACCTCTGTTTGTTTTTCATTTTGTTCGCTGTCATGTGTGCTATGAACCTCTCAGTAAGTCTTATGACACACACTAAAAATCGTGCGATCTTATTCCAAATCCTTTGCATAGTTCACCGCAGAAGGATTTTACCCAATTTTAGGGTTTTTCTAAAATCTTCTATTTTCTACTGTTTTAGGTCAAATAAAATCCAATCACGAATCATAAAATCATCTACGATCATAAGGTAGGGATTATACTCTCTTTCCCTCTATTTTGTTGCAATTTATAAAAAGATACCACTGTGTTGTTAGTCGATGCCTACTGGCTTTGTGCAAATTCATCGAAACTATTTAATTTATTTGTTTTGTATAGTTGTTTCCGCCCTTTTGATCATGAATTAATTTGTTTAATTTGTTGAAATGTGGTTACACACCCCTTTGGGTTTGCTGATGTGGTCATTATAAATTATGTTATCCTGAGAATTTAATTAATTTTACTACATGTATTGCGCAACGTTTT
This sequence comes from Viscum album, assembly GCA_963277665.1. Taxonomy (NCBI): domain Eukaryota; kingdom Viridiplantae; phylum Streptophyta; class Magnoliopsida; order Santalales; family Viscaceae; genus Viscum; species Viscum album. Next base: position 604,078,807 of record OY728153.1, on the reverse strand, counting down.
TTTGTTGTGTTTGATTTAAATAATTATTTTAGAATAATTATGAACCTTGAATTTTTGGATCAATGATAGTTGTTTCTGGTGAATTATTAAATTATTTAAATGTGCATGCCTGGGCATTAAATTTAATTAACTTCCTTTGTTGCGCAACCTATTTTTATTGTGTTGAATTTAAATAAATAATTTAGAATAATTATGAATCGAGAATTGTTGGATTATTGGTAGTTTGTTGTGATGAATTGTTTATTTGTTTAAAAGATCATTTATCTACTTATTTTGATGTGGTATCTTTCCTTGTTAATATTGTTATGAAGTAATATTTAATTTGTACCTTGTGATGCGTGAGTGTATCTGGTTAGTTTTTAAGATGTGAGTTTATATATAGATTATGGAATATCTGCTGTTTTGAAAACTTTAATTATATTCAGGGTGGGGGAAACGGTGAGACCCATATTAAGGGCCACACTTAGACCCTCCGTTCCTGACGGTTACCACTATGCGCCAGGGGGAGAGGTGTCAATGGCTTTTCCAGACCAATTCATCCCTGGGAATTCTAATACCTATGAGTGAAATTGTTTCCAAAAGGGGCCATATAGCTAGATCTGTTGGCAATTAGGCTACTCCAGCCTCGGATGATACTCGACCCCTTTTTACAAGATCGGGACGAGCTTCGGGTAAATCCATGCCTCAAGCGATACTTTCCCTTTCGAAATATTACTTTGGATGGGCTTAATGTTATTGGATAATTGAAGGATGTTCTATAGCAATAACTTTGGGACGGGCTCAGACTCCAACTCTCTACTTGACCCTTGATAATGATACAATTATGTTTTATATTAATTTCACTATTAGTCCCTTGATATTTGATATATTTTTTTTGTTTGTTGATGCACACCTGGTTGACACATGACTTAGACACCAAGTTAAATCAAAATATTATGGGTATTCCTCTTCCTTGTTTTACCTTAATCTTCTAGGATTTATATATATGGATATGTGTATTCTACTTACAGGTACTCCTTTCAGACTTCCAGCTTAGGTAGAAGCAGGTGATTAGGGATGGGTGTCATTAGGAACCCGAGCCGAGTTATTTATTTCATTGCACTCAATAAATTATCTTCAATTTTTATATAATGGAACACAGAATTTTATTATTGCATGAAATGGAAAGGTTTATACACCGTGGGTGCCGACCTACTGGGATTTTATCTCACACCCTGCTCGAGTGTCATTCACACCCGAGTAGATTATATGTTGGCATGTACTGACAAAGGAAAGCATGCTGCTTCTGATTCGTGGTTGTTTCTTGCTGCATTGGATGGAGACTGGGGTAGAGGACCGAGCATTTTTCATTATGCAGTGGTTACGTTGTGTCTTTTCTTTTAGTTGATAGTATTCTTGAGTTTCTAATTTCTGTACTTCGGATTAGACCAACATCATACTTGACATCCTTTTTTTGTACCTGGTTTTATTTATCACCTTTTGCATTTATTATATATTCAGTTATGATTCTTTATATTGCTTCTACTACAGTTTATTCAGTTATATTATTCCTCTATTTATTATTTATTTTCTATTTACTTCCACTGTGATAATACCTATTACCTATGAGGGCATAGTCTCCCCTACAGACATGTAAAAGGCACTAACAACTATTTGGTAGCCTCTGGCATTCAGGGAGAAGTGCTTGAGGTCATGTGATGCACCGGTCCGGACACCGTCTTAGAGGTGACCCAGGACGGGACGTTATAAAGTGGTATGAGAGGTGGTATTTTTTTATTTTCTCTTATAGTTTTGGGTTGGTAAATAAGAGACTAGGAATGTGTCAGAAAATTGTTAATAGCACTGCTTATGACTGATCACCCTACATACAGTAAATGAAAGTGTCCAGGTTTGGGATTTTTGTTCATTCTTTTAGATGTTACAATTGATATTATTTCTCCTCGAGTGATTGGTGTAATTTATGCTGGTTATGAATTTATGGAATTTATGATATTTTACCATTGGCCTATTTTGGAAAGGATAAATCATTGCGTGCATCATAATATGCACATAAAAATTATCATTCCATGCATAGTGTCATGCCATGTAATTTCATTTTATGCTTCCTGTTAATTCAAATTTATTGCATTGAATATATTCCATTTCTTGTAATTATTTAGCATGCCTTTTTATACCATGTTTCGGTGATATATTTAGCATGCTATCCTTTTACCAAACTGCCAGTTTAATATCATGTTTCCCTTGTATCGTGATTTTGTTCATATTATCATGTCTTTGGGATAAAAATTTTACAATTATTACAACATGTATCTCTCTATTAGCTTCTTATAGTGACCTGCTAGCTTGTTTGTTATGTAATTGGTTGCTTCGATAAAATTTATTGGTTTCCTTTGAATGGGAGCCAAATTCCAAAAACTATATTGTGTATAGTCACTTTATCGGTTGATATCCACCTATATATCTAGGATGATATGTGTTTCAACATGTTATAATTTCAAATGAATTGGTTAACTACCTAAAGGCACATCTAGGACCAAGTAGGCTAGTTGATTCATGTTCCTCATGAGATAACCCAGTAGGGGTGTTGTGACTCTTAATAATTAAACAACTATTTCTTTGGTGTTGCATTCTAATGAACCCAGGTCGGCTTAGTGGGACCCTTGTAGGTTTCCTTATCTTCTTGAAAGGATTTTATGTGATAGATTGCCTAATTAAAGATAGGATGCCAATTTATGTAAAATGTTTTAAAATGGTGTTTCATAATACTTTCATGTTTTACCTTGAGGAGTTGTTTAAGATCATTTAATTTTTGTATTGTTTGGAAAAAAGGTACTTGATGTTTTGATTAAATATTTTGGTGATTACTGATTGAATGTGATTAAATATAAAGGTCTTGTATATGGAACCCATAGTGATTTCCTCTGTATAAGACCCTGGTATAAGAGTAGTTTGAGTTTCTCCTTAAGTTGCTTTGGAATAGAACCTTTCACATGTCATTGTCCCCAGTCATACCCCCTTACTTAAAATTACACCCTTGTTCAGATGGGTGGTTGTGTTTCCCTTGAATTTTGTTTTAGGCTTGAGCATCTATAATGCTCATTTCCATCAGGTTAGGAATGCCTTAAGAATGGTCAGTTTCTCCATAGGTCATTTGACTCTCTCTTATCCACATTGATGGATGATTCGGTACATCATCCTCCGAGTTAAAAGTCATCTTGCTTCTTTATCACCATGGGGTAGTATGTGTTCACGCATGATGTATCATCGAGTGCTTAATGCTATGACAAAACGGTTAAGTTCAGTGTAATCGTCAAGACATGCACTGTTAAATACGTCTCATTTCATCTCTATAGTGTAGTAACTCCTGTGTTAAAAGAATCAAGTTCATCCCAATGCTCGGAATGACTTCTAGAGACTCGAGTGAAATGATGGTCAGTTTGGTTGGGTTTTCATTCCTTTTGTTTAAATGTTTTCCTTATAGTAATCTCTAAATCCTATTAGTGTACTCTTCCTTAAGTGATGAGCATGTCCCCTATCTTGCCTTTGTCTTTGATGCAATAAGAGAGCATCGGTCTTATGCCATGCTAAAACTGTAAAAGTTTTTGGGCTTGTTTAGGGTGGTTTTCTCATTAATTTTGCGTTGGCACATCAATATTATTGGGGCTTGAGTAGTCATTAGTGACCCTTGGATTTCTGTGTTGGAATTTCTGACGAACTCTTGTACACAAGTCATTTCATCTAACTTGACCTCTAAGCCGATGCCGCTCTAGAATCAGTCAATATTTTGGTATGGGCATATTTCCCTTGTACCAGCATCTCACTCGTAAACATGAAGTATGTACTAACTTGTGTTAGTTCCTTTCACTCCTATTGGGTCATTCTGAGGTTACCCTAGACTTTTTGTCAGATTCAGTGATGCCTAAATCAAGGAATGTCACCGGAGGTCAGGTATGAACTTCGATGAATGTGTTAATGGTAAATGAGATATAACTTTGAAGAAGACATCATAGTTTAGTCTATAAAGAACCTGCCATCTAAGACAAACACCTTCTTAAATGGTTGACTGAAGTAGCTTGAATAGTTCTCTCTCTTTTTCAATGAAGCGGTCAATGAAGGAACTTTTTCCGACACGTTATCCGGTGAGACATGTGTGGTTTGTGTCGACTAGGGAATTTCATAAAAAGATGGCTTGACTAGGGTTTTATGGGCGATGAAGAATCGATCATTTTATCAGTTTTGGAAATCACATGAGAAGCATCGCTAGAACACTTAAGGTCATGTCTGGTAGGAAATTCTGATACTGGAAGGTTCCATGACTCAGAAGTTGCTTTTTTCTAACATTAAAACCTAAGGTCTGAATTAACTTTGACCCAAATTTAATAAGATGAAGACATGGTCATGTCTCTAGATGAACGTATTTGAATAGGTACCGTCTCAGTGTTTCAGTTGAAAATAAGTGTTGGCTCAGATAAAAATGGCTTATGTACCACTTTCTTAATGAATGTTTGAATTTGCGTTGAGCATTTGGAGGTGCTACGTGGTCTTTGGTACGAGACTACATGAACCTGTCGATCAGGTGAAGGTTACGTTGTTCTTGAAGGCTTCTCATGGACAAAATGTTTTATGGTGGGAAGGTTGTAACATTCTGTGTTTTGAATAGAATGAAAAAGTGAACAAAATTAAAATTTTCCATTAACTCGGTAGGACAGTTTGAAAATTGAGCGTCAAAACTTTTTAGTTCTGATAGTTGACACTGTGATGTGTCTTTTAAAAAAATTTATTATATTAATCAGATTGAAATTAAAAATAAAATAAATTATATGAAAGGTAAAAGTCTTATAACCTTAAAATATTCTATGAAATATTTTTAGAGTCAAACAATGAGTCATTGAGAGGTTATGTGACCCATAGACTCATAGCGGTAAAAAATAAAAATATTAAATTTATTTTATTCATACGTGTGTTTGTTTCTTTTCAAAAAATTGAAATACAGTCAAACGGTGGGTCATACATGAAATCTGAGACAATCGTTAGGTCTGAAACGCCAGGTTTACCCTAGGTAGGGTATAACCTTGATTTGTGTCAGGTGTTTGGCACCATCACACATGATAATTCCATCTTTATTTTTAATTAATTAATTATTCTTTTTTTATATAATAAATACTTATTTCATACAAATGGTGTGCCAGATGATAAATTCGAGACTGCCAATAGTTTTGGGACATAGAGTTTACCCTAGGCAGAGTTTAAACTTTGCAAGCGTTGAACGTTTGGTCATATCGCACCCAAAGATATAATTTATTTGGGTTATAAATATTTTTCTTGGCCGTTAGAAACAATAATAATAATAAAGTTATTATTAATATTATTATTTGCATTTAAGACAAAAAATGAAATTACACTTCCATAATTAATAGAATTTTCATGGTGTAAATAATAACCGGGTAATGTAATATATATTATATTATTAATTTTTCCAATTAAATAAAAATGTGCAATCAATATTTATTTAATAATAGTTATATGTTTTATTAATGGTTGTTGTCACTAAAATATTAATGGTGTCATTTATGTGTTGAATTAAATAATAATTATTATTTTAATTATTATTATTATTATTATATTGTGACAAACACATTGATGTTTCTATATATGAGGTATATCTATATATAATGGATTATATATATATATAGTTATATATACATGTGTGTGTGTGTGTGTATATGAATATACAGATGTGTGTGTGTGTATATATATATAACATTATTTGTATGAGTGGATATTTATTATTAGGTTAGATAAAATATTATTAATTACCCACATAAATGAATGCAACATATCAACTTAAATCAAAGTGCAGACCGTTAATTTTTTAGTCCAAACTTTTAAAGTGAACCACGACGCCCACCTGCATGCCCGGTTGCAGGTCCTAGATTGCTATTAAAATTTATTAAATGATTTTTCAGAATTTATGTAAAATATTACATCGTGCCATAGCGTAGTGTTTGGGTTAAAAATAATTAAAAATGATTAAAGGAAATTAATGAAATTTTAAGAGGGATAAAAGTAAATAATAAAATAGATACGGTTTGAGAGAAATTAAAGAGAATTAAAATGGTGTAAACCCAATTTAATTGTTTATTACATTTCTTCCACCATTTTTTTATTATTTTATTTATTTATCTCCTTTTTATTTTTTCTTTTTCTTTCCTTTCCTTTAATTTTTATTTTTTTCTCCTCTCTTCCTCTCCTCCCTCTCTTGTGCGTGGAACACCCCATCTCCCTATGTGGTGCACACCACCTTCTCCTCCCTTCGGAAAATCATCGCACCTCTATTCATCATCTATTTTCTTCACCGTTAGGTGCGCTGTGAACCTCTCGGCAAGGCTTATCCCATGAACAAAAAATAAGGCGATATCATTCCAAATCCTTTGTGCAGTTTGCCGCAGAAAGAGTTTACCCTATTTTGGGTTTTTCTAAAATATTCTGTTTTCTTCTGTTTTATGTCAAATCAAAGCCTACCTTGGATCATAGTATCATCTATAACCATAAGGTAGGGCGTCTATTCTCTTTCCCTCCGTTTCGTTGCGATTTATAAAAACGCATCATTGTGCCATTAGTCGGTGTCTACTAGCTTTGTGCAAATTCACCCAAACACTTTAATTTATTTTTTTGTCTACTTGTTGTATCCCTTTTGATCATGAATTAATTTGATTAATTTTTTTCAATGTGGTCGGACACCACTTTGGGTGTGCCGACATGGTCTGTTTAAATTCTATTAGCCCAGGTATTTAATTCATTTAACAACATGTATTGTGCAACCTATTTTTTTGTTTCATTTAAATAATAATTTTAGAATAATTATTATCTTTTAATTATTGGAACTTTGATTGTTTTTTGTACTGAATTATTTAATTATTTAAAAGTGCATGTATGGGCACTTAATTTAATGAAATGCATGTGTTGCGTAGCCTATTTTTGTTGTGTGGAATTTAAATAAATAATTTAGACTAATTATGAATCGGAAGTTGTTGGATTCTTGGTAGTTGGTTGTGTTGATTTATTTATTTATTTACAATTTCATTTATCTGCTTATGTTCATATAGCATCTTTCCCTGTTAATATTGTTATGCTGCAATATTTAATTTGTACATTGTGACGCACAGGTGTATCTTGTTAGTTTTCAAGCGGTGAGTTTATATGCTGATTATGTCATATCTTCTGTTGTGAAAACATTAATTAAATTTATAGTGGGGAAAGAATGTAGGTCCCATATTAAGGGCCACACTTAGACCATTTGTTCTTGATAGTTACCACTACGCGCTGGGGGGGGGGGGGTCGTTGGATTTTCCAAACTGAGACTTCCCTGGGATTTCTAATACTTATGAGTGACACAGGTTCCAAAAGGTCCCATCGAGATGGATCTGTTGGCAATGTGGCTAAGCTAACCTCATATGATACTCGACCCCTTTTTAGGAGATCGGGATAGACTCACGGTAATATCATGCCTTCATAAATACTTGGTCTTTCGAAATATTGACTTGGACATGCTCGGTTGTATTGGATAATTGAAGGATGTTCTGTAGAGATACCGCCTGGATGATCTTAGACTCCAACTCTCAACTTGGTCCTTAATAATGATGCACTTAAGGTTTATATTAATGTCGCTATTAGTCCCTTGAGATTTGATATATTTTCTAGTGTGTTGAAGCACACCTGGTTGGCAGATGACATAGACACCAAGTTAAAGAACAATCTTGGGGGTATGCCTCTTCCTCGTTTTACCTTAATCTTACAGGATTTATATAAATGCATATGTGTATTTTTCTTACAGGTACTTCTTTCAGACTTCCATCTTAGGCCGAAGTAGGTGATTGGTGATGGGTGTTGTTGGGAACACGGGCCGAGTTATTTATTTCATTTCACTTAATAAATTATCTCCAATTGTTATATAGTGGAACACTGCATTTTATTATTGCATGAAATGGAAAGGTTAAGAAACCGTGGGTGCTGACCTACTGAGATTTTATCTCAAACCCTGCTCGGATGTTGTTGACACCCGAGTAGATTATATTTGTGTAGGTATTGAAAAAGGGAAGCATGCTGCTTCTGATGCTTGATTGTTTCTTGCTTCTTAGGATGGAGACTGGGGAAGAAGAATGAGCCTTTATTATGATGCAGTTGTTTCTTTGTGACTTTTCTTTTAGTTGACAATATTTTTGAGTTTCTGATTTCCATATATCATTTTAGAAAGACATCATGCATGACGTCATTTTTTTACCTGGTTTCGTGTAACACCCGAGAATTTTATGAGAAATATTTTGTTTTTATATAAATCATCAACGGAATCTTTCACTACACACAACACTAGCTTGGCTTGCTTTACACGCAACTGCGACCCTCCTCGATAGCTTGTGTCATACGCAATACCGAGTTTAACTAAACAACGATATGCTATTAAAATATTATTAAATCTAGCTGTTATGATTAGTATTTACTGAATTTTGAATTTTATAACATTTTAATTCAACTTATACATTTTCTAGAATGAGGTATGAAATGAAAATCTGTTTTTTGGATAAAATAAGTATTTTTCAGAAAATGAAGTTTTGCCGCCTTTTGATGGCGCACCCACATTAAATCTTGTTTTTGACATGTTTATAAGTTCAATTTGACAAAATAAAAATTTTCTTTTGAATAAGGGTATAAAATATTACTTTGGATAAATTTTTGATATTTTTCGGATAACTTTTATATTTTGATGAATAATAAGAATACGCTAATTTTTAATTAAAAATAACTTTTTTCAGCAAGATAATTTATGTGGATAAATTATAATATTGAATGGTTTTAAAGTATAAATATAATATATTTTTCCCATTTAATATAATTTATGCCATTAGCATTAATTTCACATTGAATTCATAGGTAAAAACATTTCAATCTTTGGCAATGTTTTAACTTCTAAAACCCATTTTCTTAACAACGAGATTTATTTTAAATTAATTACTGCAACTTATATGTTTTTAATTTGAAAAAATTGTTTCCATATTCGGAATCAGTGGGTCTAAATTATGTTAATAGGAAACTTTATATTTTTGGGCATTATGAAGAGTAACTATGGTAAATTTTATTTACCATAGTTAAAGGTAAATTGGGTAATTAAGGGTAAATATAAGATTATAAAAATACCCTAAAACCTGCCAAAATCCTATTGGATGACTAAAAGTAGACCCATATCACATAAGGGTCAGATTAGATTCATTTAATGGACTTTTTTCCATGAAAATAATTTAATTATTATTAAAACTAAAGAATGTGACAACATGTCACTTTCTTAAATCTTATAAGTATAATAATTTTAATTTTGTGATAAACTTAATGAAACTTCAAAAATGAATAATATATAGAAATATAATACAATTATCTACATCATAATAATTTATTTAGAATTTATAAATATTAAATAATTATCATTAATTATGACACAATAGTGATGTTGAAATTATTTTATTAATTAAAATATCAAATAAATGGTTTTATAAATATTATAAAAAATATTATATGAACTATTTAATGTTCTCCACTCATTTTCTAGATACATAAGACATTTTATGAATCTATTAAAGCTTTTATTTTGAACATATCTTCTTTATATATTTTATTTAAATTCAAATAAATGAATAGTTTCAAAATTGACACTATTGTTATTTTATAAAAATAACATATTATAAAATTGTTTAAAAATCACAAAAATATTTAAAAATTATAAATTAAAGTTTATATGGTTGAAAATGTCATATAGTGTAAAATTATGGAAAATTCACAACTCATGTAATTATTGATAATAATTTAAAATTTATAATATTATTACCACAAATAAAATTAAATTGATAAATAAGTATAAATCAAGTTGATAATGTTTAAAATAAATTCCTAACATGTCTAAATTTTATTGGTTGATGATATTACAACTGTATCTCATATAATCATTGGATATGAGTCATTTTGGAAGTTTTTAAGAGGGGATGGGATTTAATATAAACTAATATTTCTTATATTTCCAAAGGTGCACCTCTCCTCCCTTATAAAAGGGCACCTACTCCCTCTCCTCCTCACACCAATTTGAGCCTTCAATATCGGCCAATCCCAACCCATTTCACTTCCCAACTTCCCTAGAAACATCCTAGAGGTCCTGGTCTTCTTCAAAGACCAATTTTAGTGCCCTAAGAGGATATCTCAAAGAGGCGCTTCAAAGAAGAGGTGGTTCAGACACTTACAAATCAAATCGGACCTAAGGTAAGGGAAAATATCACATTCTCATTTTTATCCAAGATTGTTTATACTTTGGTATGGGGTGTATTTTATCATCCACATCCATGTTTCATCAATATGTAATATTATTTCCATCCACCTACAATTGTTTAAATCCAATTTTACACTTCGGTGAGTTTTAGTAAAAGATATGAAAGGAATCTTTTGTCGTTTTTTGTACGAGGTACTTTTTGACTTTTCTGAAAAATGAATGAGAATTTTTTTTAACTTATACGACATGAATGTATTTTTAAAACAATATTTCCAAGAATCTTCCTTTACAAGTTTTCATGTTTATTTTTAATCAACTTCTTTTATTTTAAAATTGTATGACATGTTAAGAAAGGGAAAAATGTTTTTGAAGTAGAAAGGATATTTTTCTCAAGAATGTAGTTTAAGTGTTTTATAAAAATTATTTTCCATCTAAGATAATATAGGGTTCAGTTTCTATCCCTATTATTTCATTGATTTTATTATTTTGTGATGGAAATATTTTTATGAATTCCATTATCTTATATGAATTGTTTTATGATGTCATGATGTTTAAGATTCCCATTTTTATTACACGGGTCATGCTATGATGTACGGTTTATGAGTTTGTTGCACACATAAGTATGGTATCATTATGAGATGGATGGGACCTATATCTCCCTCCAATGCATTGGGTAAAGATTTTATATCTCATGAGATAGACATGGCTGGAACGGCTGGTTAAACCGATTCAGTGAAACATGACTGAAACGAGGAGTGAACTCGATTTAGAAAAGGTCTTTTCCACTAAGATAGTCTTGGAAATTAGTCTTGACTAATAAGAAATGATTCTCTTTGATTATGTGTTTATGAAACAATGTTTCATGTTTTATGTTATGATTATTGGGATTACACTTCACTACCATGATTTATCCCATGTTATGAAATTATGATCTCTTTTGCAGGATAATATTTTCAAAATGTTATGTACTTATGAATTTGATGGAATTGATATTTCATTTGTTTACCCTTACTGAGCATTTGAGCTCACCCTTTTGTATGTTTTCTTTCCCCGGGTCAGGAAGAAGGGTATTAAGTAATATATGCCAAAAAGGGACTATAGATATGATGAAATAAATGGGAGACAGTGTAGATGCTTTATGAACCAGTTGTTTATGTTTCCCAGTTTCTAGAGACACTATACCAATACGGTCCTTTCATGGTTTTGTTATATGTTGTAATAAGTATGCTTCAATTTTGAAGTATTAACCATGTTTGTAAAGTAAGGGTTGTTATAGTTGGTATTAGAGGAAAGGTATAGTCAACCTTTGGAAACTAGGATGTGAAAGCCTTAGTAAGAACCCTAAGGATATGTTTAACCATAGAACACAATCTTAGTGTTTTAGAAATTGCCATGAACAACCTATGATAAGACATTAAGTGTGAAATTTTATTCTTGATTATGTTGTTTTCCTATTATAATTAGTGTTTCTCACACTATTCTTCTTGATTTTAGTCAATGGATGGAACCCGAAGAAACCGCGATAATACAGAATTCAACGGGCAATGCAATGATTGTCCCCCTTAGCAACCAAACGTTATGGGAGCTGGAATGAAAAATATTGTAGCCATGCTCACACAACTTTCTCAAGCTATGAATTATGCTGGACTTCCAAATGAGCAAAGGAAGGAGAAACATTCTATCGAATCCTTCATGAGGCAGCATCCACCTTCATTCAACGGGTCTTCTGATCCATTAGTGGCTGAACAATAGATCAGTACCACTGAAAAGATATTTTCAGTTTTTCAATGTTATGAACATGATAAAGTCATCTTAGTAGTGTATCATTTGGAAGGTGATGCTGATCAATGGTGGAATCTTATTAAGAATACGAGGAAAAGGGATGAAATTGAGTCCATGGAATGGGACAAGTTCAAGAACTTATTTTTCAATAAGTATTTCCCTTGTATTCTTCAAACCAAGATAGAGAAGGAGTTTCTTGAACTGAAGCAAAAGGATGATGAATCCGTTGGTACCTACGAAGAAAATTTTACAAGACTTCCAAGGTACACTTCTGGAATTATTATCCAACCTGAGAGTAAAATCGATCGATTCTTTAGTGGCTTAAAACCAAGTCTTCGAAGGGTGTTAGCCATAAGGGACTTCAATAGCTATGAGGAAATTGTTTGATGTGCTCTCAAGGTTGAGATGAAGATTGGTGTAACCCATTAGTCACATGGGTTTGATAAGAAGAGGAAAATGGAATTCAAAGGAAAATCTAAAGACCACACTGAAAAGAAGATATGTTTTCCCTTATGATCAAAGTGTGGAAAGAAAAATGGAGGAAAATGTCTTAAGGTAACAAGAAAATGTTATAAGTGTGGAAAAGAATGTCATCGGGAAATTTAATGTCGAAATAATGGGAAGAAGATGTCTAATGATGCAAACAAAGGAAGGGATACACAGAATGAACCTACTACACATTAATGTTTAAAGTGCAAGGAGATGGGGCATTATGCCAATCAATTCCCAAATCCAAGGGTTGATGATGATGATCTACATCAACAAAATTTTCAGGCCAAAGACAAAGGAAAGTCACATGCAATTACTATCGGCGATGTGGAGTACGACAACGAAGTAGTGAGAGGTACACTTACCATCTACTCTAAAGTAGAAAATGTTTTATTTGATTCTGGATCCACCCAATATATTATTTCTGAAGACTTTTCTAAGGGTTTCACCGTATTACCTCAACATTTAGATGTTGAGTTGGCTGTGACAACTTCTAATGGCACAACAGTAGCATCAAAAGTGTACAATTCTTCTCCGATTGAAGTTTGTGGGAAAGTGCTTCCTAAAAATCTTGTTATCCTTCCTATAGTGGAATTTGATGTGATTCTTGGCATGGATTGGCATTCTTTATATGGATCTCATATCAGTTTCCAAAGAAGGGAAGTCACATTTCATATTTCAGATCAATCTATGATCATCTATCAATGCAAGGATGAACATAACCTTCCAGTGGAAATTCATCCATCTTATGGGTCTTGTTCCACTAAATAAAGGTTATTTATCTCAAATGGTTGGAGAGAAACTCACGATTAATAATATTCCCATTGTACGAGAATTTGATCATGTCTTTCCAGAGGAATTTCCAGTTCTTCCACCAAATCGTGAAGTTGAGTTTTCAATAGAACTCATACATGGTGCTTTTCCTATTTCAAAGACACCTTATAGAATGGCCCCAATTGAGTTGTAGGAATTGAATAAGCAACTCCAAGAGAATCTTGATAAAGGATTCATATGCCCTAGTGCGTCACCTTGGGGAGCACCTGTTCTATTTGTTAAGAAGAAATATGGATCAATGAGACTCTGCATTGATTATCAAGAACTTAACAAGATCACTATCAAGAAAAAATATCCTCTCCCATGCATTGATGACCTATTTGACTAATGACGCGGAGCTCAATACTTTTCCAAGATTGATCTTCATTCATGGTATCATAAATTAAGGGTCAAAAAGGGAGGATATACCAAAGACGGCTTTCTGTACAAGGTATGGACACTATGAATTTATAGTAATGCCATTTGGTCTTACTAATTCCCCTGCTATCTTCATGGATCTGATGAATGGAGTCTTTAGAGACTGTATTGATCAGTTTGTGGTAGTCTATATAGATGATATTCTTGTCTATTCAAAGGGCAAGGAAGAACATGAAGATCACTTGAGAATTGTATTAAAGACCCGAAGAAAGGAGAAGCTTTTTGCCAAATTTACCAAGTGTGAATTTTAGCTTCAAAAAGTTGCATTTTTGGGTCACATAATCTCAAAAGAGGGGATATCTATGGATCCAGCCAAAACAGAGGTTATCGAATGATGGTCGAGACTAACAACAGTAACCGAGATCCGAAGATTTCTTTGTTTGGCTGGATATTATCAACGTTTTGTGAATGATTTTTCATGATTTTCTAATCCACTCACCAGGTTGACTTAGAAAGGAGTTAAGTTTGATTGGAAGAAGGAATGTGAAGATAATTTCAAGGAGTTGAAAAGTAGGTTATCCAGTGCACCTGTGTTCACAATTCCTTGTAGTGGAGAACGGTTTGTGATCTACAGTGATTCATCCAAGAAGGGATTGGGATGTATTATCATGAAAAATGATATGGTGATAGCTTATGCCTCACGACAGTTGAAAATCCATGAGAAAAATTACCCAACTCATGATTTGGAGTTAGCCGCGGTAATCTTTGCATTAAATATTTTGAGGCATTACCTTTATGGAGAAAGGTGTGACATTTATACAAATCATAAAATTTTAAAATATATTTTCACACAAAAGGAGCTGAATATGCGCCAAAGAAGATGGTTGGAGCTGATTAAGGATTATGACTGCTCAATTCATTACCACCCTGGGAAAGCAATCAAAGTGGCATATGCATTAAGTCGACAAGACCATGCTAGCTTATCCATGATGAGGATCACAAAAGATCCAATATTTATGGATTTACAAAGGATGGATCTTGGAATTATAATGGAAGGTGAAAAATCGTATCTTTCTCAAATGAATGTTCAACCATCTATACATGTGAAGATTAAAGAGGCACAGAAATAAGATGTAGAGTTACAAAAGAATGTGAGAAATGTACCTGAATTCAACCTTGATTGTGATGGGATAATAATGTTCAGGAATCTGGTATGTGTTCCTCCCATCTCAGAATTAAAGAATGAGCTGCTGGATGAGGCTCATAGTTCTTCATTCTCTATTCATCCGGGAAGCATGAAGATGTATAGATATCTGAAATAGTACTTCTGGTGGGATGGCATGAAAAGAGATGTTGCTAAATATGTCTCTCGATGCTCGGTTTGTCAGAAAGTTAATGTTGAGAGACAGAATTATAAGGGGCTGTTAAAACCATTACCCATACCTGAATGGAAATGGGAAAACATCACTATAGACTTTGTCACCGGACTTCATAAAACATCCAAAGATAATAATGCTATCTGGGTCATCGTTTATCATCTTACAAAGTCTGCACACTTCATTTCTATTAGATAGGATTTCTATCTGGATCAGCTTGCCAGGATATATGTAAAGGAAGTGGTAATATTGCATGGAGTACCACTTTATATTATATCTGATCAGGATCCGAGGTTCAACTCAATGTTCTGGAGAAGTCTTCAGCATACTCTGGATACAGAGTTGAGTTTCAGCACTGCTTATCATCCTTAGATAGACGGTCAGTCTGAGAGGAAAATTCAAACTCTAGAAGATATGTTGAGAGCTTGCTCTATAGATTTCAAAGGTGGTTGGGATCAGCACCTACCTTTGGTGGAATTTTCTTATAACAATAGCTTTCACTCCAGTATTCAGATGGATCCTTATGAAGCTCTCTATAGAAAGAAATGCAGGACTCCAACTTTCTGGGATGAAGTTGGGGAAAGAAAGCTATTAGGACCTGATCTCATTGATGAAATGGATGAAAAGGTCAGATCAATTCAACAACACATAAGAGCATCTCAGAGTCGACAGAAAAGTTATGACGAAAACCGAAGAAAAGACCTAGAGTTTGAAGTGGGTGATAAAGTGTTCTTACGAATATCTCCCTTGAAGAGGGTCATGAGATTTAGAAAGAAGGGAAAGTTGAGCCCTAGATATATTGGTCCTTTTGAAATTATGGATCGTGTTGGGAAGGTAGCTTACCAATTGGCGCTTCCACCGAATCTCTCTCAAGTTCATAATGTTTTCCTTGTATCTCTCCTGAGAAAGTACATACCTGATCCTTCACATGTACTCATCTTAGAAGTTGTACCTCGGGAACAAGATCTTTCTTATGATGAACAACCGATAGAGATTCTGGATCGTAGCGAAAAAGTCCTACGGAATAAGACCACTCGCTTGGTGAATGTTTTATGGGGGAACCACAAATTAGAAGAAGCTACATGGGAGCTTGAGTATATGATGAGGGAGAGGTATCCTCATCTGTTTGTTACAAAGTGATGAATTTTGAGGGAGAAATTCATTTTAAGGGGGGTAGAATGTAACACCCAAGAAATTTATGAGAAATATTTTGTTTTTATATAAATCATCAAAGGAATCATTCACTACACACAACACTAGCTTGGCCTTCTTTACATGCAACCACGGCCTTCCTCGATAGCTTGTGTCTTACGCAATACCGAGTTTCACTAAACAATGATATGCTATTAAAATATTATTAAAACTAGCCTTTATGAATAGTATTTACTGAATTTTGAATTTTATAACATTTTAATTCAACTTATACTTTTTCTAGAATGAGGTATGAAAGAAAATTCAGTTTTTTGGATAAAAGAAGTATTTTTCAAAAAATGAAGTTTTGCCACCTTTTGATGATGCACCCACATTAAATATAGTTTTGACATGTTTATAAGTTCAATTTGACAAAATAAAATTCTTCTTTTGAATCAGGGTATAAAAATTTACTTTGGATAAATTTTTGATATTTTTCTGATAACTTTTATATTTTGATGAATAGTAAAAATACGCTAATTTTTAATTAAAAACAACTTTTTTCATCAAGATAATTTATATGGATAAATTATAATATTGAATGGTTTTATAGTATAAATAGAATATGTTTTTACCATTTAATATAATGTATTCCATTAGCATTAATTTCACATTGAATTCCTAGGTAAAACCATTTCAATCTTTGGCAATGTTTTAACTTTTAAAACCCGTTTTCTTAACAACAGGATTTATTTTAAATTAATTAATGCAACTTATATGTTTTGAATTTGAAAAAATGGGTTCCATATTCGGAGTCAGTGGGTCCAAATTATGCTAATAGGCTAGTTTTTATTTTTGGGCATTATGAATAGTAACTACGGTAAATTTTATTTACCATAGTTAATGGTAAATCGGGTAATTAAGGGTAAATATAAGATTATAAAATTACCCTAACACCTACCAAAATCCTATTGGATGACTAAAAGTCGAACCATATAACCTAAGGGTCGGATTAGGTTCATTTAATGGACTTTTTTCCAAGAAAATAATTTAATTATTATTAAAACCAAAGAATGTGACAACATGTCACTTTCATAAATCTTATAAGTATAATAATTTTAATTTGGTGATAAAATTAATGAAACTTCAAAAATGAATAGTATGAAGAAATATAATACAATTATCTACATCATAGGAATTTATTTAGAATTTTTAGGGATTAAATAACTATCAATAATTATGACACAATAGTGATGTTGAAATTATTTTATTAATTAAAATATCAAATAAATGGTTTTAAAAATATTAAAATAAATATTATATGAAATATTTAATGTGTTCCACTAATTTTCTAGATACATGTTACATTTTATGAATCTATTAAATCTTTTAGTTTAAACATATCTTCTGAATATATTTTATTTAAATTCAAATAAATGAATAGTGTCAAAATTTACATTATTGTTATTTTATAAAAATAACATATTATAAAATTTTATAAAAATCAAAAAAATATTTAAAAATTATAAATTAAAATTTATATGGTCGACAATGTCATAAAGTGTCAAATTATGGAAAATTCACAACACATATGTAATTATTGATAATAATTTAAAATTTAGAATATTATTACCATAAATAAAATTAAATTGATAAATAAGGATAAATCAAGTTGATAATTTTTAAATAAATTCCTAACATGTCTAAATTTTGTTGGTTGATGATATTACAACCCTATCTCATCTAATATTAAGATATGAGTCATTTATGAAGTTTTTAAGTGGGTTTGGGATTTAATATAATCTAATATATCTTATATTTCCAAAGGTGCCCCTCTCCTCCCATATAAAAGGGAACCTCCTCCCTCTCCTCCTCACAGCAATTTGAGACTTCAAGCTCGGCCAATCCCTGCCCATTTAACTTCTCCACTTCCCTAGAAACATCCTAGAGGTCTTGGACTTCTTCAAAGACCAATTGTAGTGCCCTAAGAGGAGATCTCAAAGAGGTGCTTCAAAGAAGAGGAGGTTCGGACACTTACGAAGCAAATCAGACCTAAGGTAAAGGGAAAATATCAAAATCTCATTTTTATCCGAGGTTTTTTATATTTTGGTATTTAATGGGGTGTATTTTATCATCCAAATCCATGTTTCATAAATATGTAATATCATTTACATCCACCTACAATTGTTTCAATCCAATTTTACCCTTCGGTGAGTTTTTAGTAAAATATATGAAAGGAATCTTTTGTCATTTTTCCTACGAGGTACTTTTTGACTTTTCCGAAAAAAGTACGAGAAGAATTTTTTAAACTTATATGAAATGAATGGATTTTTAAAACAATATTTCCAAGAATCTTCCTTTACAAGTTTTCACGTTTATTTTTAATCAACTTCTTTTAGTTTAAAATTGTATGACATATTAAGGAAGGGAAAAATGTTTTTGAAGTAGAAAAGATATTTTCCTCAAGAATGGAGTTCAAGTGTTTTATCAAAATTATTTTCCATCTAAGATAATATAGGGTTCTGTTTCTATCCCTATTATTACATTGATTTGATTATGTTGTGATGGAAATATTTTTATGAATTCCTTTATCTTATATGAATTATTTTATGATGTCATGATGTTTAAGATTCCCATTTTTATTACATGGGTTATGCTATGATGTATGGTTTATGATTTTGTGGAACACATAATAATGGTACCATTATGAGATGGGTGTGACCTATATCTACCTCAAAATCATTGGGTAAAGATTTTATATCTCATGAGATAGACATGGCTGGAACGGCAGGTTAAACCGGTTCAGTGAAACAGGACTGAAACGAGGAGTGAACTCGGTTCAGAAATGGACTTTGTCCACTAAGATAGTATTGGAAATGAGTCTTGACTAATAAGAAATTATTCTCTATGATTATGTGTGTATTCCACAAAGTTTCATGTTTTATGTTATGATTATTGGGATTACACTTCGCTACCATGATTTATCCCATGTTATGAAATTATGATCTCTTTTGCAGGATAAGATTTTCAAAATGTTATGTTATTATGAATTTGATGTAATTGATATTTCTTTTTTTTACCTTTACTGAGCATTTGAGCTCACCCTTTTGTATGTTTTCTTTCCCCAGGTCAGGAAGATGGGTATTAAGTAAGATATGCCAAAAAGAGACTATAGATATGATGAAATAAATGGGGGATAGTGTAGATTCTTTATGAACCAGTTGTTTATGTTTCCCAGTTTCTAAAGAAACTATACCAATACTGTCCATTCATGGTTTTGTTATATGTTGTAATAAGTATGATTCAATTTTGAAGTATTAACCATGTATGTAAAGTAAGGGTTGTTATATTTCGTTTATTAGCTTCCACATTTATTATGTATTTAGTTGGGAATATTTATGTTACTTCTGCTACAGTTTATTCATTTATATGCTTATGATATTTATTATTTATTTTTTATTTACTTCTATTGTGATAATTCCTATCTCCTATGAGGGCATAGTCTCTCTCATATACAAGTAAAAGGCCTTCGCTGCTAGTCGGTAGCCTCTGGTATTCGGGGAGATGCGCTTGAGTTCATGCGACGCACCGGTCAGGCCACTGTCTTAGAGGTGAGACGGGTCGAGAAATTACAATAACTCCCTTAGGATGTTGAATTTAAACCTTTATCTTCTTGAATACTAAGAATATAAACAAATCATCCATAATCTACTACTTCATAATGATTCATCATGTAGTTACCTTTTCAACATTGGTATAGGTGGAACACATAACCTGTTACCAAATGTAAACAAATCCTTATTTATAGATGAAATATTTCAATTTCCCATTATTTTCTACTTTAATATTCCTTTTTAAGTCATCATAACCCTAATGGGAATTATCTATATTTTCTAGTAATGATGGTTTAGAAATTTCTTAGAAATGAAATGACGACTACCCTTGACTAAAAATCACCAAATCTATCATTAATATATCTATGTATATAGGATCTTTGATAATCTTAATCATTGTAAGAACTCCATGATCCCTATTAATAAATAAATTATCAACCTTTTTTACCTTCCTAAGGTGGAAATGTATCATGAGATTATATTCCCTGAGTAATTTCAACGATCTTATTTGCATCATGTTGATCTCCTTTGAGAACAAGATATACTATAAACTATTTTGGAATATATATATATATATATCAAATATTTCACCATATATATAGTGAATTTATAATTTAACAATAATGATTATAGCTTGCTTCTCATTGTCATGATTTGTATAGTTATAGTCATGGATATTCAATTGCATTTTTGCATAAGAAATCACTATATAATTAATCATTAGGATACAAGAAAGTCATTTCTTTGATGAATCATTATATATTAAAATTTATTCCTTACTGGATGGTATATTTATTTATGGTGTAATAATTAGTCTCCATTTAAACTCATAAAAACATTCATCACATTCCCTCAACCCTGTGAATTTAAACCATATACATGTTAACTTGGTTAATGTGTTGGCTAACAGGGTTGAATCTTGAACAAACCATTGATAGTAACTTTATATACCCAATAAACATCATATATTCGTTATTTTCATTGGTATATTCCATTTATTTTATACCTTTGTCTTTAAAGGGTCAATAGATATTCCATCTATGGAGAAAATATGTATACGAAAAGAAACTTCATTGTGATAAAATTATCACTTGCAATATTTCCCATATAATTTTTTGTGAGTGTATCTAGAATTATCTTTAGTTTAATTTTATGATCCTCATAGATCTTATATTGTATCCATATATCTTCAACGAAATACCTGACAAATTTATCAGGGTATTACTTTAATAATCTATTTACCATGTCCATATATACAAAAGGTGCATTAGTCATTATAAAAGTAAATACTATAAACACATAATTTACATAGATTTTTGAAATTTTTTTCATTGGTATTCATTTTGATTTACCTTTAGATAATGATAATTGGATAAATGATCAATCTTTGAAAAGTATTCGGGCCCTTTAATTTGATCATAAAAGTCATAAATGTGTGTAAAATAATACTTATTCCTTATAGTAGTGGCATTTACCTCACTATAATATGTGAATATTCTCATAGACAAAACCTTATTTTTACAAATAAAACAGGGGATCCCCATAGTGAAACACTAGGGTTTATAAATCCATTATAAAAAACCTCTTGCACATGTTTCATCAACTCCACAAACTCCACTAGTTTTATTATATATAATGATTTAGATATAAGCCTTGCATTAGAAATGAGTTCAATGGAGAATTTAACTTCATGCTTTGGTGGATGACCATATAATAATTCTAGAAAACTAAATGAAACTATGTATAATGGGTACATACTCTATTATTAGGATACCTTCCACATCCATAGACCACACTTGATATTTCTCAATACGTATAATTTCATTAATGAGAGCTACTGGGGGAGGATAAAGACATGATTTAGATGATGATGTTTACCATATAAAGAAAATATATTTTACCTCACCTTTGTGTATCATAATATACTTATATTACCTCTAAATTTTATAATTTAACATTGAAATATAGTATATAATAATGATAATATCAAATGAGACCATAGTTATAATAACCCTTTTTGAAAATAGTGTATGGCCATGAATCATACATTGAACATACTTACACACATTTGTTTCTATAATATTCCAAATCAATGTCTTAATTGATAACTATATCACTAGGGGTTTAGGGAAATATCTAATGTTTTTATAAACCTTGGAAGTTATAGAAGAGTGTGAATATATAGAATCAAATAAAACAATAGATAACATTTAGGTTATGATAAAAGAACCTTCCACCAAATCATTATAAATTTCTACTTCATCTATGATAATAATATAACATTATCCTCATTACCTTTTCCTTTTTGAGTAATAATTCCCCTGATGTTTGAGGAATTGGTTTACACAATGTCCCTTCTTCTTATAGTTAAATCAATAAACATCCATATCTTTTTCATTTTCCTTGCATTCATGATATTTATGGCCTTTTTCTCCACCGATGTAACTAATAATTTTTTACTTATTATAAGTTATAGGTTGTTGCTTCCCATAGTTATTACTTATGGGAAATCACATCATTCCTTTTTCCCCATTGTTATGATGTTCCTATGATGATTCTCATCCATACTCTTCTTCTCCCAATTTTCCTTGAATATATATGTCATGGATAAATCGTTTTCTATCTTAATAGAACTTGATAATATATCCTCATTTGATGAAATTCTATAAGATAAAAATTCCCTTGAAAGGATTAATATTAACAAATCAAAATGATTAATATTTCGTTCTAGTCAACAGTCATAGTCTAAAGTATGCCTATCTAACCTTGGAATTTTTTCATCATACTCGACAAATTTTTTCTCCACCTTTTGTCTCATGTTGAGGAAATTACTTTCTATTCCTACTCTTTTCTCACAAGTAATGTATTTTTCATACTATGCCTTCTTAAATGTACACCATTCCAGGAAAATTATCTCATATTTCTCATATGTATTTGAATTAGTGACCAACATTAGTCCAAACCCCCTTTAAATGATATAACACCATGAATAATTATTCCTTTTCACTACTTCCCAAAGAAAGAAAGATATTCTCAAGGTACCTAATCCCTAGTTACACCATGTTTTGTATAATTAGGTCTCTAAATATAGGTAAGATTATTTATCAAAAATTGTTTTAACTTTACTAATATGGATATGATCTAAATAGCTACAACTTTTTTAACCTATTAATAGGGAAAATTACTACATTGACTATGAGTACATATATTATTTCCATTCCCCCATTATCCCCATCTTTCTACAATGTAATATACATAATCAACTCATGACATCAAGTTGTAAAATTAAAATGTTATTAAGTTTTCTATAGTTTTACCTAAAAATATTTAGGAGTTTCAAGTAAAAATGTTATCTTAGTTATTTCCTTGAAATGTAATCTGAAGGTTCCAATTAAACTTCCATGGATACCAACTATTACATATCAGACTCTAGAAACCCAGAGTTGGTAGTTATATTACATTATTGGAATGTGATATAATATTTTCTAAAGGATCCAATATTTATGTAGTATTGGAAGACCGTATACATACCTATATTACATTTCAATAACATATGATACAACATGAACTTATTTAAATAACCACATTAGTACTTCCATTGAAACATTAAAAAATACACATTGTCCCCCTCTAGGTTTACTAGGGAATGGAAAAAAAGGGTTTCCTCATATGATTAAAAATTAGTAAAATATAACATAGTATTATAAAACATAAACATGGAATAAGTTATATGAAATGAATTAGGGAAATACCTGAAGGTTTAATAAATGAAAACTAATGGAATTATATTTCTAATATAATAAATGAAAATATGGATAATAATAATCATTTATATCATATTGATGTAATACACAATTTGAGACAATAAGAAATGAAATCAGTCCTTGTTCCAAGAAACTTCCATGTTATGATAATAAAAAAACATCAAAACCCAACCTGTTTTGCTTCACGAGACTTATTGATGCATCATGGGATTTATAATTCTAGGCATCACCGGTCACCTGATTTTGTGCAATGCATTCACTATAATAGTCATCAAGACCATTAATAATAGTCCTAAAGGAACCTCTTATTTAATAAAATATAGATATCCATATAATAAAAAATAAATAAAACAAATACTTTCCCATTCAATATTATAATTTTTATTTCTAAGAGAACATACATTATAAAATGAGGAAACTATAGGGTATCATCAAAGTAAGTTAAAGTAACCTTATCAAAGAAATATTGTGGTGAGGGTAATTATAATATGATATTTTTTCCATTGAAGATTTAAATTTGATAAAATATATTTTATTGTAAAGGGACCAAGGATATGGGGGGACAATTCCTCAATCATGGTTTATAAAGAGCATGTGAAAATTCCAAATCATATCCCCATAGAGTGTCTAGTCTTGTGTGCAGTCTTTGTTCTATTCATCATGCATTAGAGTGATGATTAATTTTATTCTCAACCAACCCTTATTGGGATTATTACCCATTGGTGAATCTATATTACATCATAAACCACTTTTCATTATCGATATTGAGATGTACATTATAAGAAACTATAGATTCTTTTACATTAAAAAAATATTGGATGGTTTTACAACCTTGAAAATATTGAATATTAAAATGGTTTTTAACTCTTGAATAAAAATAATATAAGGGATGGATAAATGTATAAACAAATAAATCCATTAAATTTCATGATTAAAATGTTAAAAAAGTATTTCATGTAAATTTATGCACCACACAAAAGTAAATAGGTTGTTAATATATCCTGAATCCCAAATAATGAAAATAGAGATAAATAATCCACACTTATTTATTAGGTATCTATTCAATTAAAACCCTTTTAAAGATATGGATTAAAATTTATCTTAAAACACCATGAATAAATATAATTTCATGATATAGCATCTCACAGAATGAGTGTATACACCACATGATCTGTATAACACAAAATATGTCTAAAGAGATTACATTGAGATGAAAAACACTTACCTCATGTCTTGAATTCTAGGAGAAAACATAAAACTAATGAATCAAAAACATATTTATCATAATCAATTAATCCAAAACAATAATCAAATCCATATTAATTTATACTCTTCAAAAATATTCATTCTCAACATGAGTTAATATGATTTTCCACATTAGGTGTTTACAGTTTTGACTATTTGTATTCGTTTTAAAATAAAGATGTTAATATTAATTATTCATAAAAATTTCATCATTACCCGGTCATTAATGTTTATTTTATAGATGATTTATAATAATTAATGATTTTTTAAATTCCCTTAAGAAATTTTATAGTATTTATCATTGAGTATGAAGTCAATGATAAACATGTTTCAATTATTCTTGATGATCAAAGGGTGTTATCTTAATTTAGAATTTAAATATAGATATAAAATCTCTATAAAAAATAATCATTTAAACATTTATATTATATTATACCAAAAATTATTTTACCTTATTCCTTCATGAAATAAATTTATAGTATTGTTTAAGAATGTGGTTAAACTGACCCAAACATGAACATATCCTAATTTAATGAATAATTACAATGTGGTTTTATTGTAACATCATTATAAAATCAGACCAATGATCCTATTTACCATTAATTAATATGACATATCATAATTTTTTTAATTAATATTAGAGACAATGGATATTAAAATAATTCAATATTTAAATAAAATATTATCCTCTTAGTGTGTTTATTTTAAATGATTAAATTAAGAATGGTCATTTTTTGATAATATCATTAATAGGTTATCCATTTTTTCATATAAGAAACATTATTATATCTAAAAAACCATATTCCATCAATAAATACATTTTAGGAACCATCAATGATGGGTGATAAAGAAAAATTATATTTTTTTCTTTTGTCGGTGATAGTCTTCACGATCTCACAATCAATTTTTTTTTCTTAATGGACATGAAACATTTATAGATAATCACAATATCCTTAATATAAGAAACATAGAGTATATAAATGAAACTAATACCATTATATTATTAGGGATAGAATAAATTTTAAATAATATAATTAAAAATAAAAGATAATTAGTTGATATTACCCTCATAGGAGACTTGAATTCACCTTGGATTTCATCATGGAAATGATTGACTTATGATAAATAATGGTGATAATAAGGTTTTGAATATGGTATAGGGCTCTAGGAGTATAATGGTTGAATATTTTTAATGATAAATTCTTTGTAGAGGTGAGTCTTGATGTGGTGTATATGTTACCCATTTATAATTGAGGAAAAGGGTAGATTTGGTAGTAACCCTTACATTTTCAATAATGTAAGGTTACCATTCAAGTGTAAATAACTCCAAAATGGTAAATAGATTTGGTGATAGTGACTCTGGGTTGAAAATCACTTCAAAAACTATATTTTTATAAATATTTTACGTTTTTTAGATTTTCTTTAACTTTTAAATTTCACCCTATTTACTTTTTCATTGGTAATTAATTTCTATCATTGGTAATTAATTTTAATGAAAAAATTATGATTGAAACTTTTACCCAATTAGATAATTTTTATTTAAGATATTAAAATATATTTACCATATATCACAATCACGTAAAAATAGACTTTAGAAAATAATAGTTTTAAGCATTAAATTTACATATAATAAAAAATTATCTTAGATGCTGATTTTAATGACATAAACTGATTTATTATAAAATAGATAAATAGTTTGAGGCTTTAAAAGAAATAAAAAATTTCTCCTCCATTAAAAGTACTTTATTTAATGAAAATACTAAAAATAATTGTTATATTAAAGTAACATTTTAATTAGTTCTAAAGATGTTTTCCATATGGTTTTTAAGTTAAAATAAAATTTCAAAAAGCATAATGTTATTCCACAAATTCATATATTATTATTTAATTTATTTTATAAATTTATTGGTTATATTAATATAAGAGTATAGTCATATAATTTTTTTAAACAGTTTTTTACTAAAAAACAAAGCATTTTAGAAAAAGTTAATAAAATTAATTCTATAATAATTTTGATATACTAAATTCAAATATAATGTTAGTTTCTAGAATTTCAAATTATAAAATTTTAATTTAAATTAAATTCATATTAAATACTTTATAATGGGTGGATTGCATTATAGTAATGGATATGTTGTTTACCTACTACAATAGGGTCATGAATATTACATTTCTACTAGGGTCATATACCACCACAACCCCCTTTCTAAGAGTATATACTATATTAAAGTCATAATCCTATAAGTAATGTAGAAAACAACTCTTTATCTAGTTAAAATATCTTTGGGTGAATATGTATTTGAAATTACTATGGTCAAAATAAACAAAAAAACATTCACCAAGAAGGTAGCATCGATACGTATTTAAAAAACACAAAATCTAGATACAAGTAATGGGTTGTGTAGCTCTTTTCAGGAGTTCTCAGCTACCTAGACATATAGTCTATCACCTAATACCTCTACATTGACACACACCGAATCTTGTTTATAAAGGAATCACGGAACACTATGAACTCAACATCAACCTCTAGAAACCTCATAATGTGAGTGATTGTAAAACTCTTCCACAACTCCTTGAAGGCCTTCTTGTACTTCTATAACTAGAGAAATTGTATCCCCCTTTAGAGAAAGTTAGTCAAAGGTGTTTAAATCGTATAGAATATTAAGAATAATATCAAATAATATATAGAAAATATAATGAAGATCTAAAAATTTGTCACATTATTAGGTGGCTCCCTAGAAATCACTACCTCAATATTCACTGGGTCCATGGATAAAACCTACTTTGAGATGAAATCTCCCATAATGCAAACCTTTATAATCCGAAACTAACACTTTGAGAGTTTTTCATATTGTTTATTCTCATTATGTACATCTAGGACCATCTTTAGATACTCAAAATGCTTATCCTCTGA
The DNA here is from genome assembly GCA_963277665.1 of Viscum album. Classification (NCBI taxonomy): domain Eukaryota; kingdom Viridiplantae; phylum Streptophyta; class Magnoliopsida; order Santalales; family Viscaceae; genus Viscum; species Viscum album. Next base: position 604,050,995 of record OY728153.1, on the reverse strand, counting down.
GGATGAGTAAATGATAATGTTATTGAAAAAACCACAATGAACGCAAACAAGAAAGGTGAATAGATCTAATCCATGAGTACAATAAAAAACAATTTGGAAATTTTCTCACCAAAGTAAATTTCTATGTACGCAAAATAACTATAGTGACACTATAATTTTGTCTTGGGTATATCCTCCTCGTGATCCTGTAGCTATTTATTATCTGACCTAAGGTCAATCCTTGATAACCACTTTCCCCCTTTTTGCTGATAAAAGAGGTCATATATCAATGTTAGTGGATATTTATTTTTAATGATCACTTGATTCAAGCTAGGATAATCCAAACATAACAATATTCACCCATTAAACTTCTTGGAGAATAAAATTATAGTTGTCCATGGAGTAACACTAATTCTGATAAAGCATTTCTTTCGAAGGTCCTCCAACTAAATCCCTAGAACCTAAAGCTTAGTGGGAGTATTCAAATAGTATTTTAATTATATCATATATATTCATGGGTGAAACAAAATATAGAAATAAAACTCTCGATGAGGAGGTAAACTAGGTACACCTTTAGGTAAAATGGTTGGGTACTCTTCTATTATAGTGGGGAACCAAACATTCATTGAGTTTGCTACACCAAGTGTCAGGCTATCCAAATAATTGGATATTAGATTTAATATCATGTGTATGAGTTTAACATAATTTTCTAGTAATTCCTTATCACTAGTGATGGAAAATCTCGACCCATGTACCTATGTCCCTGAAAACCTATGACGGAAATAATCAATATAGGAATTGATTGAAGACAACTAGTCGTTTCCAAGAATTGACATCAAAAGGTCTCATCACAGCTATGGAAAGTTACCATTAGAACATTTTTTCCACCATGTTCCAAGTCACACTACTAATATAAGAGTGTGATCATAAAATCCCCTCTAGTATGAGTCTCTATCCATAAGGGTTGGGCTAGAGGCATTAATAGTGCCTCCAATTTTCATATATGGGATAATCCTAAACAGTAATATTTCATGTCTATGATTATAAAAATTTATGCTATGATAGATAATACATAGATAATTATAGGAGCAATTGAGAAATAAGAATTAACTACCTGCAATGACCTATCTCCCTAACTGTCACCCCCCAAAACCTGTCAGGGACCTTCTAGGGGTGATGGTTGCCGTATCAAATGATATCATCAACTGCCTCTTATATCTCTTCCAACTCCAATACTACAACCAATACCCTATGGTTCCTCCTAACCACATCACTTCCTTTTCCATGATATCCCATCCATATTATATTTAGTTTTGGTCTCACAATAGGTTGGAAAATCTTGAGCGATGTGATTTCACCCATCAAATGAATAACAAAACCTATCCCTCAGCTGACTAGAATCTCTCTACAAACCCTAGGGTGAGAAACCACTCGTCTATGACTAGATATGATTATAATTTTAGTGTCATTACTCCAAATCCTATGATTATCAACCAACTAGTGATTTATCTACACCAAGGTGACTACCATTAGCACCATATGGCTATAACTGTTACATAAAAAAATATCCATCAATAAAGAACACCCTGAAATCCCAATATAGGTGTGGTTGTAATGGGGCGCAACTCAGACACAAATATCTCTATGTATACCAATCTCAAACATCCTGGACAAAAAATACATGTCACAAACCACATACTGAGAGTATAACATGACATCTATTAACCTTAAAACTAACTACACCACTAACATGATGCCATATTGAAGCTGAAAAACCTCATGGATGTGTACGTATATAAAAGTCATCAATATATACCTCTCCTTGAATTGATACTCGATCTCAATCCAGGGAAGGCTAGCCTCATCGTGGTTCTATGTCATCAAGATACACCATCTCCCTGTTAAACTATGAATAAGACTCACTATGAGCACCACCACCTGATCTGGATGGGTTCAGATGAGAAAGAATACTCAAACCATGGACTCTAACTAGACTTATACTACATATGGGTATGAATCACCCCAAAATATAGGTATTCTATATTCCTAAAACTCAAAAAGAGCACTCATCCTCTATGCTTCAGTGTCCTAAGATGCTAACAAGATATGATATCCAACATGAGGCAACAATCCATATTACATTGTTAGGAGTAGTTTTTCTCACTACTCAATGGGAGGAATTGTTGTTTGATATCCACCTTAAGGGAACACCTTTTTAATGGTCCCTAGAACTGATGCCTCATCATTGAGATGATCCTCATTGAAATTCCATCACAAGATCGTTGATAGAAGTCTATGTGGAGGAATCTTGAAATAGTGATGATATTATATGGTCAATAGCATGTTTCAGGAGATGAATCAAAAAGGGAATGGAATCAAAAACTCATTCCTATATGATGCATATATCATTATTTTACCTGCAACTTATATCTTTGTGTACCTATTCAATAAATAAATTATTAGTATCAGTATGAATAGTTATGTTAGCCGTCACACCATCAATATGGTCCCTGAAATAAGATCTGAACTCAAAAAACTTAAAAATAATTTATTTAAATCCCAAACCAATCATCACATGACAACTAACCCCAATCATAGTTATTAGAATAAACCTACTCGACTACCACTCTATCAAATCCCAACACACTAGTCCTCCACTCAAGACACTAGCATGAACGACATGATTCCTCAATCCCACCTCAAATTGGTCCGATTCTAGTTACTTAAAATGAGAATGAATTACACACATTTGGGATTACTTATCATAATACACCTACACACACACACACACATCTCCATGCATAAAAAATTAATTTTTAAAAAAGAAACTAAAATAACAAACGAATTTAAAACCTATAGAATCTCTCAATAAATAAATTATAACAAAGACAATGTACATATGAAAAAATATAAGCCCAATAATGAACAATAAGGACCAAAATGAAAAGAAGTGGGAAAGTAGTATCTATACACAACTAACAACATATCCACCTATCTAGATACCATAAAAGATAAACACCACTAAAAACCACCTGTACCAGGTCCTCTTAGATCTCTACCGTATAGCCTATTGTTTACATAATACATAACATGTGTTTGTAGAGCACATGAATGTGTGAATATATACATATCTATGAAGAGACTCCAAAATCATTAAGAAGTAAAGGATCCAAAATAAGGATAGCTCAAACTCATAACCAAGGATGTAAGAAAACGTGAACACTCATATATACACATAGATAGTGACACAAACCAGAGTACAGTCTCAAAATCACAACCAAACAAACAGCTTAGAATAAAAAACTAATGATATAAAAGATTTTAAACTCACAAATATACTCTTAGATTATGTTGGTGGATCCCTTTCCCATGGATGTGGGTGAAAAAAAACTCCAGTAAATGATTTATATCCCGTATGAGATCTATAGATAAGAAAAATACCAAATCCATATATAAAGAATCTATAGCCATTATATGTGTGTGACATGCCCGAAAATATTGGATTATATAGGATTATGATCCAAGCCCCATGTACACATGGGAGAAATACCACTCCTCAAGAGGATACCATTCCCAACGGGTGAGATACCAACCCAACCTTGCAATGTAGTGGAGAAAATACGAATATGAAAGATGTATACTAGGTAAAGTGGATGTACAGTGTGAGTCATAGGGGTACACAACATTTCATTCACCACCGGTAACTTGGCAGTGTTGTGTTATACATAATGGAATGTCCCAACCGAGATACATGATATGTATAAGGGACACATTATATTTCATGTACATGATGGTAATCTATATGTACCCAATCTTCTCATGCTATATCCCACCAAGGCTACACGAAGTGTGGCCCAATACATGTGATGTGGGGGGCCACATGAGTCCTTTATGTGTACTCTCGGAACATACTGACCTGAATGGGTAGGAGTCACATGGAATGATTATCAGTCATAGAACCATGTGTTATTTTACACCTCTATAATCTATAATGTCTACATCAATGAGACACATGATATGTTTCCTTTGATATATATGGCGTGCAATCATGAGTTTTTCAGAAAGTCATGCATGCAACATGGACCCTAATTTTTTAGGACCCCTTCACCACTCTAACTCTAAAATCCATCAGAAACTACCAAAGAAATTTTGATCTTCAAAAAATAATCCCCATATGTTGAATTCTATCTGTTCATCATTGAGAAATTGGATCATAGTTTTTACTCATCATTCCAAAAACACTATTTTCTAAAAACATTCATCCTCAATTAGTTCTTCAAATTTCCAAAATTGGTTCAAACCTTTATCAAGACATAATACATTATGATAAACTTTAAAATTTAATACATAGAACCCTCAGTAAACCATTCAATGAAATGGGTTACGAGAAAATAGTTGAACCACTGGAAAATTGATCAACAATGATTAACTTATAGAATTTGGAGGGAGAAAACAAAAAAACACAAAAGTGGAGAACTACTGGTAGATGATTTTGGTTTGTTAACAACTTGTTGATGAAAATTGAAGAGATAAGGGATAAATATAGTTAAATTAACTGTTAAGATAATGATGAATGTAAAATACATAATTAAAAAAAGATAAATCAAATTCATGGAGATCATAAATTCTAGATTAGTTTGTTGGAGAGTAATCGATAATCGGATCAATATCAAAGGCAGAGAAAAAGATCCTAAAAATAATATCTAACTCAATAATGGATTTATTTTTTATGAATAATTAATCTCATTTTTTTATTAATTACATTATTTAATTAATATCTATTTATGTAAGATCCTAGATTCCAAGGTTTCTACTAATAATCTTTATGGTACCTATCATCTTACAGATCTATCTAGGTTATACAACAAACCCTATTATATTTACCAATGATATATTATATATATAAAACTAGGTTAAGATATTTAATTAATTTAAATAAATAAAATAAATGAATTAATAAATATTTTATATCTATTTTCATCCTGTGAATGTGCATCAACCATAGGTCTGATGTGAAGAAATCTTATATCAAACCTAGTGTAAGGCCCAAATTCCAAACTCAACGGAGGTCTCATTTTCTCCATATAAGTCCCAAATCATAAGATATTTCATGTCTCCAAAATTAATATAATAAATATTTAAATAAATTTATGTACTCTATGAAGAGGTTCAAATGGACCACTATAATTAAACAATTTCAAATGAAAAATCAAGGGATTTCATAAAATTTTTAAGGGGTCAAAATCTAACAACCATAGTTGTCACAGTGTTGAACATAAATGTAGTAAATAAGTCTCAATTTACAATAGGCATATCAACTAAAATTTCATAAATTATCTTATTTTTCTATTTCTATGTTTATCATTATAAATTCTTAAAACATACCTAGTATCTAATACCTATGTGTCAGAATTAGAGAAATTGATTTTTAAAATATTCACATCCATATTCTTAGAATGTTAATCTTTATGAACACTAATCAAAATTACATACTAATCTACAATTATATTATAGGTCATACATTTAAAATATCTCTAAATGTGAATAATGATGAATGTTAAATACACAATAATGACATATCTATGGGTGAGTATCATTTTTTATATCTTTTCATTAAGGACATTTAGTGAATATACTCTCAATAGAAATGATAAACCCAAAAAAATCATATACATTCAGTGATCCATGTTCTATATTTCACTAACTATATCCCCCACTTTGATATGAAACTCATACATTTAGCTATTTTGGTTTTCCACTATTCTAATCCTATCAAATGTGAATTTGGGATAATTAAATGGGAAACTATTTACTGAAATCTATAATGTGTAAAAACATTAACTTTATTCCTATAGTATCAAAAATATTAATGTTTCCCAATGAGGTTTCATCCAAAGGTCATGGAAGGATATGGTTAACATACTCTGAGGTTTATCCATATCTTCCATTATTATCACAAGATAATTTATAGAAAACCTTATTTTGTATGTACCTACCCAATTAGATGATAATGTTCATGAGAAATTTTTGATTTTGAAGAAGTCTCACACTTAGTATTTGATGGATTTTCTTAGTCTTGAAATTTATATATAAATACTATTAATTTTTAACTATTTCACCCCATGAAATAATTATATCTCATGTAATATATATATTCATTCACGGTATGATAGTCTACAAGAAGAAATAATTTAAAACATATATAATATTCATAACATTTAAAAATTATATATACTAAAATATTTAAATAAGGATTATATATAAAAATAAATTATTCAATTATTTAACATGTGATATAACAAATTTAGACAATAAATTTATCAGAACCATTTTTGATATATTCTAAATTCATTCAGATTTGATGTTGGACCTTCAAGCATGTACCAGTGATGGGTTTTGAGGCAAATAATTTTTTTAGTGTTTTTTTGAAGAATATGGATTCTACCACCCTATGATGATATTATCTAAACCATTCTAAACTTTTAATTAACCTTATTGAATGAATGAATATTCAGGTTATACCTGCTATTTTAGTCCCTTGGTCTCATTAGGGAGCCTGAAATATTCTACTCTATTGTGGACATAATTTTGGTGCATGACAATGATGGCCATTTCAATGCAACATTTCATTCATTTAGTTTTCTAGTATAACAATGAATTCAAATGGATTTTTCATACCCACTATGAGTGGATGTTAAACCTAGTAGCTATATCCATGTAATAATATATGTCTCACAATGTCATGGTGATGTCAAATACGACACATTATTTTACGGATTACATAACAAATAATCATTTTCTACTAAAATAGCTCTTTTCCCTAGAAAATTTAACTAACTATAGATTATCTGTGAATTAATGATCATATTACAGTGGAAATACTACATAGACTATGTTATAATAGTGTGACCACACTATAGTTCCAAGAAAAAAAATCCCATTTGAGTTTTTAAAACTAATATCCATCTAATTGATTCATCTCTAGATTGTGCTCTAATTCAACTGATGTGTTTAGAGGGACATATCTATCCCCTTTATTAGATGAAGGGTACATAAAATACATGATAAGATAAAATGATGTGGATTTTTCATGACCTCTTGATCATACCAGCAAGCTATTTTCCAATAAGGTTGATGCGTTGGTTATTGACGAAGGTTGTCAGCTACCTTTGAAAGGGAAGGGGCTGATAGTGGATTCATCACCGTTGAGAGCCAAAAGTGGTCATTAAAATATTTAGAATAACTCTGCAGCTCTGATGATTGGTCCCTCCACTACTTTGGTTGGAATTTCCATGGAGAGTACACCCAAAGTGGTTCATGTAGTTACTCCCACGGGCTTAGTTGGGATTGGAAAGAATGATCTTCTCTATGTTGCAGGATCTCCTACTTGCACTGACCCCTCAAATATATGCATGAATCCTGGTGCAGGTTTGCAATGTGATGAGCCTGTTGGGATGAATTCTATCTCTGAGGCTCCTCCCCAGGTGGATTTCCATCAAGAGATCAATAATCTATTGAACTCTTCTAGGATATCTGGAAAGTGGGGTGACATCTTGGATGCAGAAGGGACTGCAGTGGTAGCGGTGGTCCTACTTATTTCAAGGACACACTCATTTCTAGAAAAGGGGGAGTTGACTACACTCCTACCCCCTTGAAGCACATGCCAAGGAAGGACTACTCTAATACACCTCACACTGTGTGTACTCGCTCTTCTAAGATATCAGGTATGTTTAATTATGATATTCTTAAGATTCTCAATCGGGATAAATCCCACTATGAATGGGAAACTACAGATGAATCTGACTATGGGAATGATATGTATTATTATGATCTATAACATTGTGTTTTGACGGATGAGGTAAAGTCCCTTTGTTTGACCACACCTATCTCCTCTGTACTCTTTTATTTTTTAATAAATAGTCAGAAGCATCGCTTCTGGTTGGCCTTACAGTTAAATCAATAAATGAATCAAAAATACGAAATAATAAAATACATAAAATTCTATACCTCATTATTAAAAAATTAAATCTATATTTTTATTGAGTTTTATCAAGTTCCTTTAGAAATTAAAAATGAGATCTTTCTTCCAATAATATCAAATAGCCATTAGAAATAATGAATGATTTAAAAAGAACAGTTTCTTCACAATAGTATGATTAAACCTCCCCATTAAAGAAAAACAATGAGAATAAAGAGTGATAGAACTCCATCATATTGATAATATTCTTATTTTAACACATATAAGGTCCTATAATTCCATTTAAATAGTGATATATCATTAAATAATCAATATAGTAGTAATCCAAATGGTTTAGAAGTTTGAAAATGGTTAATAAATGTGGAAACTTGTAAAAAACAACCTTATTAATTAATCTAATAGTTAAACTCATTTATTAGTGAAAATTACACCTATACATTATCATATGATTTTTCAATGGTTTTTAATTTAATATAAAATTAATGAGATAAAGGATTTAATGATATGAGATATGATTCTCCATAAGTACGACATGATATGTTATTATATACCACATGAACACACCACCCACAACATGCTGTTTTCACTTTTCCATGGTTAGTGATTTAGTGTATAATATATAATATTATGATGAAATAGTATAAAATTTTACTTTATTGTACCATGAAGATGAGTCCATATGAGAAATATTTCCCTACACATTATATAAAACTAGCTATTTCTTATGATCTAAATTTTTATAAGGATTGAATTTTCAATAAAAAATTATTGGTACATAAAAATTTTAATATATTTTTTATTTATGATTAATTATTCTTTTTTTATTAATGGGTACCTTACATGAATCTTAAGTAACGACTTCCAGCAATATAAAAACTTATAAAACCCAACCAAATTCATAATTCAAATTTTAAATTGAAATGAGTGAATTAGTTAGTGGGTTATATAGAAGAAAGTGGGGAGGATTTCACTTTTGATATGTCTACCACCCTGTTCCTTTCACAAAAAACCCTAAAATTGTTGGTATCAACCTCAAACTCATTATCATCATCACCTATCATCACGTAGCCACTGCACACTTTTTGACACCCCCAAAAAATATAATACAAACTTTCTCCTAGAATAATATCCACTTATGATAGTGTAGTTGGGTGGAATACCTTCATAATTTTAATTTTTCAATTATGTGTACTCAAAGAAGGAAAATTTAATGATTTATTCATTGATTAAAAAAAATCTATCTCATGTAGTGAAGGATGTTGACAAGTAGTGACAACTAATGGGTTTATTGATACACTTAAATAGATAGGTAAATGGGATATAAGATGGCATAGTTCACTCTACACACAATGTTATTTTCATATTTATTGAGCTAATAAGAGAGGAATAGTTTTCTAATGATGATTTTAAGAGGGTGTCAGTTTCCCTATATGGTGGTAAGTGCATTGAATGATATTCACATTATAGAAATTCGGTCCTTTATTTTAGAGGGTGGATAATGGTTAATATAGATTAGAGACGAAATATATTAATATCTTTCCACCATTAAAGTTCATTAGTGAATATTGGATTTAAAAATATGTATCATCATATCATATTACTATTTTAGTGGTTAAGAATAAATAAAGATGCTTCTAAATTTTCTTCGTGTTGACTAATTTCTCAGTAGAGGAAATTAGAGCATCAACAACCATTGGGGATATTGTTGGATCTATAAGACCCCATATGGAAAAAGGTGTATATTTATATGGGTTTTTATTAGGTTATTGATATCTCCATGTAAGAATAAATTTTTTTGGGTTATTGTGAATCATTTAATGAAATCAATACATTTTATACCGACCTCAATGTGCATTGTATCAGATTGAGTCCACAAGATAAAACCAGGGTTCTAAAGGGGGTTCATAATGCTTTAGGTACATGATTAAAGATGAGTGTAGTGTATCATATTTACACATATGGTTAAATATAGCATATTATATTTCTTTTAGAAGATATTATATAGGCTTATAAGGTTAATTTTAGAAGATATTAGATTTATATTCCACTATTTTTAGAGTGTTTTTATGTTATTATCATATATGGATCCATACGACATCAGTTAAGAATTGTGTTATCATCCATGTAAATATTTATTGAGTTTGGATGAGACTGGTGGAAAGTCTTTTATAATACCAAATTTTGTGTAAAAACTAATGGATCAGGTTAAATTAATTTCAAATATTTCTAATTTTATCTAAGATTATATAAAATTATTATACTTTTCTTTGACTATAGTGTCTAGTGGTAGTGTTCGGACAGTGCAAGGGGGTTAATCATTGTACCCAAAATTTATCAATTTTACATTCATAATTATCCCCTATAAACACTCGTACCTACACCTCAGTTAATAAATATTGATCAATAGTTGATAACTCACCATTTATCTCTTAATGAAATGTAGAATATAAAAACAACATCAAAAAATATACATTTACATGTTTTGGCCTTAAAATACTATAACTTTCTAGGTTTGGGTCGAGTTTTAAGACCTAGAGTAATTACTAAATATGGGATACTAATTACAATAGAATAAGGGTAGTGTTAATCCTTGAATTATTAAACATTTACTATACTATATTACATAATTTTCATAAAAGATAAGATAAGTTATCTTCCTTGAGTCTTATGGTAGAAACTATATCACAATATTTCTTGAACCAACCACTAGTAATTATGGAGTTTTTTACACTAGAACCGCCAGTTCTTAAAGGATCTAGCCATGAACCAAAAAACAAGTATTCTGAATAGACAACTTTTTGTATGGATTGTATTTGTTGTAAAATTATTATTATTGGTGGACAATGATGATTAATATAATAGGAATATTACATTTATTTCAATATGATGAGGAAGTTACAAAGATAATGGAGCTTAGATGAAGTCCTCAAGTCTCTATATTCCATGAAACATGTGAATAGTTTCAAGACTCGGAGTTTTATGATAATTCATGGAGAATTTATATAGATTCATTCTATGATAATGGATTTCATGGTTTAATAGTTATCATAGTTTAATATGAAGATTCTTTTTTGTTTTTTATTTCTCTAATATTATAAGTTATTTGGATAACTTGTGATTCAAGATTTTTTAAGTAAAGGGGGAGTAAAGTGGTTGCAAATCATATTTATGATTTATTAGAGAGAAAAATGTTGCTAGATGATAACTAAGTTATAATAAATTACCTTTAAAAAATATACATTGCTAAATATGATCAATAAAAGGTTATATATCATAATGGAAATTGTTCATTATGAAAGTAGAAGACCAAAAATCACTATGGTTGTTCTTGCTGAAGAAGATTTTTATGTTTTTTCCATTTCCCAGTGTTTTCTAAAATTTTGGCCCTTAAAATTAGATGTTTGGTTTTAGGCCCTGAAGGAATTTTCACCGAATACATAGTAGGAATGTGGAGTGACAAAAAAAATTGAAAAGGAAGGATTATTCATAGCAGCACAATACAGACCACGAAGTGCGGTACATGTACTCCGTAGGACAAATAGTTTGTAGGAGGATCATATTTCATGAATGGATTTAAGTTCACAAAGAAGTATGTAATTTGTGGAATGGATTCGGTGATCCATTCATGGGTGGAATCTTCCTTTGTGAAATAATAATGTCACTACGTGGACCACTGAAGTAAAACAGTTCATGGGAAGAGCACTATTTGTGGTGAAGGCTATACCACATTGAAAATTTGGATAAATCTGTTTAGTGATATTTTTAGATCTATTTAACTATATGAATGAAACTAATCCCATCATTAAGAGGTAGATAAATTTATTGTAGAATATTATATCTGGTGGAAATTCAGTTATGTTCAGAAGAGATCGTGAGGAATAAATCTGTGAATATGAAGAAATTTGAGAGAGAGAATTCTGCGAAGGGAATTAGATTTCAAAGGAAATATCCCATTGAAGAGGATATGATCGATGGAATTAGAGGAAGTGCATCAAGAAAGAAGTGCTACATGAAAGGAAAGGTGGTCCACAAAGGAAATGTCATCCACGGATTGGGGTTGGTCCACAAAGCATTGACAATACGTAGGGAATTGGATGTTCATGAAGCAGAGGGAGTACATAATGTGAAGGTTGTCAATGGAATAAAGTCTATTCATGGAGAAAATATTTTGTCCTCCAAGTACTCTTACGACATATTGAAAGGAATTATGTGGTGATAGTTCACTGGCATAGTTTATAGGAAAAATTCTTGTGCATGGTTAGAAGGGATATTCCATGGAAGAGAAGATGGTCCATAGAAGAGAGGCAATACGCGGAAGAAGAAATGGTCTACAGAAGGGAAGGCTATCCATGAAATGAATCATTGTTCATGGAAGGAAATTTTTTTTGTGATGCACATACATAACACAATTTAATGGAGTTTTAAGAGGTTACATGGTAGTTTTTGAAGGAGAAATATTGCATACTTGCAAAGGGTTTTTACACTCTTCTTGTGCTTTGTGAAGAACAAGGGGAGATCAAGACATTACTATAATATTCTATATTATTCTATGTCAAAGAAGAAGAAAGGGAGTGGACAGTCTATTATCAGTTATTTAGGAAATATTAATTTTGATGATGATAATTAGATATAATATTCCATTATTTAATAATCACAAAGAAATTTTTCAATTCCATCAAGAATAAGAATAAGTGATCTTAGTGGAGTTGGTTTCTCAAAAAAGAATAAAATAAGAAGAAGAGAATAATATTTTCTGACCAATTTGAAATCATTTGATTATAATTTGGGTTATAGAGAATTAATTCCATCAGTCTAAAAAATTCATAATATTTTGACTGATAGAAGAAGAATATTTTCATCTTTTATTTTTATTTTTGGAAGAGGTAATAAGGGCGTCCTATATGCTATTGTGCAAGTAAAAAAATGCAGAAGAAGTATGTTGAAAAACAATGCAGAAATTTGACATCAGGTGGGACTCAAAAGGGGGAGAACATTCTTTGTGTTACAAACCCTCATAAAAATGGATAATATTGTATTGGGAGGTAGTATAAATATCAAACCATGATTTTTAAAATATGAATTGTTAGATTGTTTTCAAAGTAAAACATGAGTGTATGGGTATGTACTACTCATTGTAAACACAAAAAGGATTGTTTTCTAGTGGTTGTGTGTTCATTATTATTTTTTTCCACTCAAAGGACAAGGTACTCTTCTTGACTAGTGAACCTTTAAAAAATATCATGTTCTTGTATTAATATTTTATCATTCTTTCATTTGATAGGTAGAAGATAATAAGCTAATTGAGATCCTAACCAGTCATGGAGGTAAATGGATAAAAAGAAAAATTGGATTAAAAAAACACAATACTGATTAACCCCTCTCTCAGTGTTAAACATATTCCAAACTTCTCCTTTTATATTTTACAACCTAAGAATAATTTTAAAATATCCATACAGGATTACCTTTTCTTTAAAGTTAAAAATGCATTGATTGATGATCATAATGGCTTCCCAATCTTTCAGAGTCTCAATGATAAAGATAAACAACAAAAACAATTGTATAATATCTTCATTTACTCAATTATTTTCCATGATATAGTTTTATTATGCACCATATCTTCTTATTATTCAACACATTAGTGTACTCTTGGATGCGTTGATTTATTCTCCCTTGATACACGATATATGTTCTTTAAGGTTATAGTAGTATCAAAATACATAATTTCATCATTCATATTCTTTGTCACATATGCATATATATTAACAAAATATTATCCTGAATATAAATTTCCTAAATAATATTTTAGAAAAACTACTAGTCTCAAAAACATCAAATAAATCCCTTTTGAACTAAAAGGTATTTATGAGTTTTTACTCATATTTTAATTTTTCTAAATGATAATTTAATCTTAGTAAATTTTTATATTTTTAAATTTATTGAAGGATTGATCCTTTTTCTATGAACATGATATTTTAATGTCATAATCTCAATATCTACCCCAATATTGTATAGTAAATCTTGTAAAATATCTCCACATATACATATATTCTTGCATCATTTCTACATAGATGTCTTCTTTGATGAATTGATAATTCTAGTCATATATCCATATTGAATCATAATACCATAAATTATCATGATATTAAAATATATTAATATCATAACAAAAACAACACCAAAATAATTCACTATTTATGAAAATATTTTATTATAATATTAATTTTGAAATTCTATAATGAAAACCTTATATTTTTTGTTATGATAATTCCCATTCTTCATAGAGTTCAGCATGTGCACCCCATGAAGTCTTGTTTTTCTTAGGGGAATATTACAAAGATCACTAGTATATGTTCCTATATTCTTAAGGTTTGATGACACTAATAGGTTTTATATAGTTGGATAAACCATAAAAATCATTACACACAAAGAAATCTGTACAAACATATAAAGGTCTCAATGTTGGATTCATATACCCTAATATGATCTCCTATGTACCTTATGAGAAAAATTATACATTTGGAATAACATGTACCTTATGATGCTTCATATACTTTATAAATATCCCCATACATATATTTTACCTTAAAAAGGTTGTTATACCAAAAAAATTATGTTGCACCATAAAATGTGCAATTTTTGTACCATACGATGCACATGTACATTCAGAAGAACATTTCATTCATTATTATGAGTCATAGTTATAATGTTTTTATAGGTGAAAATCATCCATATGAGGGTTACAATGATCCTTATAGAGAGTCGAAATAATACATACATATACTAGTTTTTGTTCAATATTCAAATTTTATACAGATTTATACCTTACGAAGTTCGTCTATACATACCTTACGAGATGGTTGTATGAACCTTATAATTATATTTTTTTGAACATCATAAGTATCTATTCTTGAACTCCAAAAAATTAAAAATTAACTCAAATATTAATATAACTAATTATTTCATTTTTAGGTATTCTTGATAACTTCAAATCATCTTCAATTCTTATATAAAGATTCTCCTTACAATAAAACAATAGTGTGTATGTGTTGTGCTTCATGGATGGAAACTTTAACACTCTTCTATATTTCTTTTATATATTCATTTATCCAGAACCTCAATAATAATTGAAAAATATTATCTACAATTTTTCTTCACCAATTAATACAATTCATGTATTCCCTTTAAGAAAATATCCATCACCATCAAACATAAAGGCTGCTATAATGAACATGTATTCTCTAAATATTAAAGAAAAAACTCATCTCCTTTTCCCAAATCTGTATCGACAGTAGCTCACACATCTCTTCACACATCATCCACACATATTGACAAATCCTCATAATTATGGAAACCCCTTTTATTGAAAACAAATATAATCCTCAAACTCCAAAGGGCTCTATAATCCCCTATTGGATTTTCTAGAAATACATTTAAATTTTTTCAAAGTCAATATGTGTGTTTGATTCTTATTCCCTCATTTATTTGAAATAAATACAGTGGTTTTGTAGGGGATGAATCTAAATAAATTATTCCTTATTCATCTTAATAGAATGGTAATAACCTAAGGCAACTTATTCTCCATCTTTAGATCAAAATTACATCAAAATTCACTTATTGAGTGAAGGGTGAAACCACACACAACTTAACTAAAATCACTTAGTTAATGTACTATAATTATACATGGGCAAACCCTGTGTAGAAAACATGATATAAATAAATATTACAATAAGGTTGTCCATAAATTCAAAATAATGTGATATTATTCTCAATTTATTCTTTTTAGGGGTTGTTAAATAGATTTACAAGAATTTTTACAACTTTCACTCAACATAGTAGATAAATCAAAAAAATTAATTTCAATGCACACAAATATCACTTTCTATTTCCAAACACATTAACCAAAATTCCCCTCTTAAACATGTTTATTATTATCAAAATAAGAGTATAATGTGCGATGTTAATAAATAAATTCTATATTTTAAAAATCTATCCTAAAATTCTAGATTTCTAAATTTTACACTCCCATTGGGATCATATATTCATGTTTTCACCTGATCAAGGGATGCACTCTCTAAATATTTACAATGTAAGGTCACTTGTTCCTCTATGTATTCCATTTACTTGATGTATCCAGTGATAAAAATATCTCATATTCTTCACCTATATCACATATCACCTTCATTTTCCAATATGAAAACACATAAAGATTTATTTAATTGAAAAAGTGATTCATTAAATAGTTTCTTAGTAGAATTATCAAGTATATGATTATTATATCATGAAAATAACACTATTCTTTACAACTATAAAATTATGAGATCGCATTAAACTATTTATCCTATTTTATTTTCAAATTCTGATCCTTTTTGGACAATGTGATCTTCATATTAATTTAATCTTTCATCTTGGGTGGAATTGATTTGTTGACATTGCAAAGGATGAAATCTTAGCAACAAGTAAATTTACATTTGATTTAATATTTTTATAATTTCATCTTGATTAAAAAATATGGTAATAAAATTGTTTATATTATGACTAATTTTAATTCACATTACACATAATACATTTAATTACATAGGTAAAACAACCTTTTTTCATTAGAATTTATAATTTATTATCCTCCCTCTTTTGTACCTCTATATTTTTAGCAAATTTAAATTGTTGAATAAAAATATTTTGGCAATCCATCTTAACATACTAGGTTTTATTAGTGTCTGCACATGGTTTTTTCAAGACCTTTTTATTACCTTATTTTGGTAACCCATTCAAATATTCTTCTATGATGTTAATAATTAAATGAATCCTTTTATATATTTATTATATTGATTCACTTATTGAATTTGTATTTCTTCAATAAAATATTATTTTAGGGCCTATTTTCAGTGGTCTATAGTTTATCCCGACTTTATTTGTTGAGTACCATTCTTAACATTATTTCCCCATAGGAAATTTTCTTTCCTCACCTCATATTGTTTGTTATACATTGATTTATTTTTTCAAAATTTGAATACACATTTTGGTAGATGGTTGAAAACCATAACTCATTGTTTATGTTACTACCATTATATAAAAAATCATATAGGTTCTAAAGGAACTCAAATATGTTATTGGTGAGTAGATTTTTCTTTTCTTTTTATGAGTTCTGATTTTAGTCAGCAGGTGTTCTCATTCTATCAACTTTCCTCACATTTCACAGGTCCTTCTAAAATATTTAAGAACTGTTAAATTTTATCCATCATTATTAGAAATATTCTTAAACCTCTCATAGTATCCAAATTTATTAATAGACCTATATTATTGTCTTCAGTAGCAATATGGATAGAATTTTCAACTTGTGAACCCTTTCATTTTAGGGTAGTAGTTCTATTCTTTTATGTTCCTATTAGGGGGTTCATTTTCTTATATACTCATTCCTATATTTAGGATATGTTGAGTTTTAGAAAAAAATTATGAACTAATATTTATATATTTTTTAATTATAAACCTATTCAATCATATAAAACAACATTGGTGAAAAACTAGTTTTTATATTACAAATTTCATTCCTTTGAGGACATGATATAGACACTTCTCTAGATGATATTATAATTTTTTTTTTCATGAGACATTAATGGGATATGATTCCATTTAGAATATTGTATAGAAACAACATTCTATTTAAAAACATGTAATGTTCCCTTTTGTGTTGGTTCCAAATTTCTCAATATTACCTAATGCTCCAGACACATCAGGTTGAGAAGGTTTTTCTCATCCTCAATAGATCACATAATTTCATCCCATTTATTCTTCAATATACAGATTTATTCTTCATGAATATTTATTGATTATTTCAAATAGTTTTCGAGATATGTTATTAATTTTTTTAACCTCTAATTGAGAATCTTTAACATTGGCCGAGTTATTATAATGTTATATCAATTCAAGGATCACTTCTTCAATAAAAAAATTTGTTAAAACATCCTAATTTATATTTTTTAAATATTTTAGTCAATAAAATAAATATTTCCGTTATCATAATGTCTTGATTTTCACATTTTTATTTTTAGAAATTATTTGGGAAAACTCTAAGTCTAAGGGCTGAGACAGAGTGTGATTCCAAGGCCTGGAGTGACATGAACAATTTGTTGAAAAATGTTTAGTTTTTAATAAAGAACATGAGAAGTTTACCTAAAAAAATTGAATAACTCATAAAAACTGCATGGATCAGAATTATGAGGGAACCATTGTGTTCAGAGTAGAAGATTTACCATAGGCGACACCTAACATCAATCGGTGCAAGTCAGTTGTGAAAGACAGTTTTTGGACGTAATCGTAAATAAAAAAAATTAAAAAAAATTATTTTGTAATAAAATTATAATAACTTAGGAATGATAACTTAGACTTGAAATCATAGACCACTGTTGACTTCGTAATGGGGTGTTTTTAATGGGCCTGACATAACTTCAGTCAGTATGGATATTATGTGAACAAACACGAAAATGGCATAATCATTATTAAATAATTTAAAGAAAAATAATTTTACTGACACAAATAAGAATTACTTTAAATGTATCCTTACACATAATTCCTAGGGTTTTACTAATAAACCTGAGAACGAGGGATAATTTCAGTGGATCACTTTGGAAAGACTTATAATGTAAACATTGATAGAATCATAGATCAACAAATGTCAGACACCGTTCATGAGGAATCTCACCAATGAAAGTGAAACAACAACTGAACTTGACCAATGACTAATCCAAATCAAACATAGGGTGAGTTATTTTGGATTTTTTTCATGTTCTTGAATTACACAATGAACATGGACCAGCCAATGAACATGTTGATCTGCGGTATGATCTTTCTTGCGAGACGGGTTTTATTCTGCAAGATTTTATTGGGAGTTGATATTGTGACTATTTGTTGATTAATTCAATTATTGTTCTAACAAAAAAGAACCATGATAGACACAAACATTCATCAAGGTTCTTTTCTGTTGTTTGATTTATTATATTCTCCCATTTTTCATCATTCTCCACGAGCCTTCTTTGTTTGGTACATGGCTTGACGTATCCCTATCAAGCAATCATTACACACCTGATTCTTGCCGTAATGATCTGATATGACAAATCTGGGATCGACATAACATGAAGGTGGTGTGAAGATATACATAGAGTGATTCAGATAATAGTGTATCCTTGAATCCATGTTGTTCAACATTATTTAGTGGAATGAAGAACAACCTATTTTAATCTGTTGTGTGATAGGATCTAAAGACAAAACACATTTTTTGGGTGGTAGCGTGACCGAATGAGGATGAATCTTGAGTTTACTATCTTGGAATGATAAAAATGGTGGTTGGGGTTGTTTAAGAGATGAATATAGCATAATCCATGGATTCTAGAAAATACCATGCAACACGGAATGTAATCTGGGATTACACGACATGTGGGCCCTCCTCAGTGGTGGATAGGCTTTCAGGAGGTAGTAAAGCATCACAGAGAATGTGAACCCTATCACAAAGTTGGAGAGTCTTTCCCTAAGGCTCGATGTGCATATCAGTAGTTACATGGACATGCAGTGGAGTACACAGCTTTCCTACACAGTGTGTACACCACCACAAAGCCAGGCCCATATGAAATACACAGGTTTCCTTCTGTACTGGTACACAAGCTGGTGAACATGGGTTGACACCATGTACTGGCACAATACCAAAGTACAAGGGTGGACCTCAAATAGTAGGACATGACATGTGACATACTCTAAACACCGTGTATACAATTTCCACCTGAATTTTTTTTTTTGAGTCAGTTCGTTGTGGATGGGCAGCACCCAAGGTCAAGGGACACGAATTGTGACCCTAATACTTGCATTTTAATCTTTTAAACATGGATTGATCTTCTTATCCACTGTATCTTGGAAAATTTTCCTTTGGGTTGGTTCCACTTTACTCAATCCTCTAATGGATGGTTGGTATCATTTTCCATCCACTGGAGTATAACCCCTTTCAGAAAGACTTTCTGGATAGAGTCGGGAGTCCCCTTTGAGAGGCCCAGAGTAGGATCCTCTATTTATTCATGTTCCCTGGGTAGAGTCTAGTTATCGATGTGACCAATCCTAATAGATGTTGGTCCTCTACTTATTAGGTGAATTCAGATGAGTTGGGGTATATACCATAGCCCTGATATTGATCCTCATATGTGTATCAAGGTCTACCCCACTCATGGAGTTGGTTCTACAAAAATTAGTGTATTGTATCTCTCTTTGGATTTATCAGTGTATCTGTCCCATGATGGTTTCCAATTAGAAACACCTCTCATACAAATGTCATCTGTGCTATCAGACCTAGGAGTATGTGCTCCCAGATGAGTGCTTTCCTTAATCATTAGACTGAATCTCTAGTGTTGGTATAAAATTGTTTCTAATTACCTCTAGACTATGGTTATAGGTTAATGTATATCTAGATATTTGTGTTATATGTGCTATAGAAACACAAATTTTTAGTGATGACTGTAACTTTACTTCATGTATTTCTTTCAAGTTTTTGGGTGTCCTATTGAGTATTGTTATACTCAACTATGCATGGGATTTTCCCTCACATGTCAAGTCTTATTCAAACATGAAACCTTTTGACAGAGTCCTAGGAAGACTAGAACTAGGACTGAGACCAGGAGATTCTTTGTGAGATCAGATAGGATGATGTGTTCCTATGGCGACATATAGTTGTCCCAATGCATTTTTTATTGGTTTGGATTTGTAGTTTATAGACTCTTTATTTTAATGGGCATATACTTTGGCTCAATTTACATTACTTCACATTACTTTCCCTATTTTATGATGTTGGTTGGTTTTAGTCTTATGCATGCATTTTTAGTGGTTTTTACACTTAAACATTTTTGGGATTGGAGATGTGTGCATGTGTATCAGTACTTAGGAAATTCCTCCCATGTTAGTGATATTCCTACTCCATGCTAGTCATCATCCCCTGGCCTATTGGATGCAGTCTTGGGGAGTCATGGAACGAGTTCCACGAGGACGGGTCATGACAGAGTTGTATCTAAGGTCATTGGTTCTATATTAGGAATGAGAGTCTATAAGATTGGTTTGGAGAAATAGTATTAAGTTCTTCAAGTTTGTATTTGAGGATAGGTAATCCAATGTTGGTGTGGTAGCTAACGTATCCATATATCAAGACTCTGATAACATGATTTATGTCTCTTCACATGAGAACACTGGTTGCATGGAAGAAATAATGGTACATGCATAAAATAGGAATGGGTTGTGGTTTCCATGTCCACTTAGAGTCAACCCTCTAGATATACTCCTTGATTGTGATACCACTTTTTCTCTTATAGTATTTATTCGCAATGTATATCTTTTAGGATTTATCAGCTTGATCATGAGGATGACCTCCTTAGTGATAAGGCTTTGATATGGGGATCAGCTCAATAGAAGTTACTTCTATGTGGTGCACTATCCATAACGCCATTGATATAGCAACACATGGTACTCACTGTACCAGTGTATGAAGAAAGCAGGCTGAGTTCACTTCATGAGTTTCAGTAGTAGAGACCCCACATGTTCTGAGGCGGGGCCAATACCTAGGCGTGCCCAACACCCAGGTGGGTGAGGACTGGCTTGAGGGGGTGAAGCATGTTTTCAATCAAGTCAAGACACCAACAGATCAGGTTATCCTAACAGTGACCCTTTTATTTGGATCTATAGGGAAATGGTGTGGTTTACTTACCCAATATTACAATGATGAAACCTTTTCATGGGAATATTTTTACGACCATTTCATAGAGGAGTTTTCACCATATATGTTGAGAGTTATGCATATCCAGGAGCTTCTAGAGCTTCATAAAGACAACATGTCATTGTTTGAT
This sequence comes from Viscum album, assembly GCA_963277665.1. Lineage (NCBI taxonomy): Eukaryota > Viridiplantae > Streptophyta > Magnoliopsida > Santalales > Viscaceae > Viscum > Viscum album. The sequence continues at coordinate 604,029,173 of OY728153.1, read as the reverse complement.
TATTCATCGAGGCAGACCTACCTCTATAGGTACTCGATGGATATGACACATGATCAATACTATAGGGATCAGGCCTTCGAGTGAGGGTTTCACAATGATAGCTGAGTTAGTATATCCACTATGTGAATTCCTATATATGATGGGGTGTTAGAGTGGGATTTGGAAATTGAGAGATAATTTTCGGGGAAGATACATCCTATGGTAGTCAGTAGTGGGAAATCAGGAGTAGTGACCGCGATAGAAAGAAGTCGACGTTAGCCCTAGAAACATAGATGTGGGAGAAATCACAATTGGAAGACATAAAATGGAGAGTCTACCATTCATGAATCATGAGGTGTGTCCAATCAAACTAGATCAAGGTGATGATATTCTTATGGAGGCATGGGACATATCTCTTGAGATTATACCACCCATCGAGCTTCTAACATGGAGATAGTGGACAAGCCATCGTGGTAGAGCAAGAAATTGGATCAGGTAGATGTGTAGGGTGGCTGACATAGAAAAGGAGATGGGAGAGCATAAAAAGGTGTAATACATTTTGACATGTTACCACCACCACCCCTAGGTAGTCTCCACTAGTCTTAGAGATATGGAAGACTCGAGAAAGGATAGTTTTGTGCGGTCGAGGCGTATAACTCAGAAGGTCCATGAATTTTTCAAGGAAATATATATGTTTTTTATACTTTAGCTCAAATATTTATAGACACATATAATATCTATTCATTCCCTACCATAATAAATTGTATGAGACCTTTAGATTCTAATAGAACTGTTGATTCAAATCTTATACTTATAGAAACATACTGAAGGAGAAATGATGATCACACTTATGTTGATAGTGTGACCCGGACCTTAGGGGTGAGATTTTCAGTTAGAACCTCTTGGTGGTAGTTTCTAGGACTTATGAAATCATTCTTGGTATGGATTGGTTATATTTGTTCCATTATCATATTGAATGTTTTAGGTGATGGGAGTGGTATGTACACAACGGTGGAATGAAGTTTCCCATTCTTAGAAAAAAGGAAACCTATATAGAATAGAATGAAATCATGCATATGAGAGTGCATATTATCAATCATAAGTTGGATTGCCTTACCCTTGGAGGAACATATGATATGATATTTTATTTTCCAACAGTAGTGTCAGAGTATGAGGACATCCTTCGAGAGGATATTCCAAGATTACCACCTCATCGGTAGATTTACATATGAATTGACATACACCTAGGTATGAAACCAATATCCTCACCATTATATCTGATGGCTCTCATAGAGCTTTGTGATATGAGGGATAATTTGAAGGACTTGTAGAGGAAGGTATTAGTAAGACCTTATGTTTCTCTTTGGGAGGCCCCAGTTTGGTTTCCCAAAATGGCAGATGGGGTCTTAAGGTTGTATATGGGTTTCTAACACTTAAAATAATTGATATTGGGTAACGATTATCCACTACCAATGATTAATGATCTCCCCAAATAGTCGATAGGGTCAAAATGGTTTATGAAGGTTGACCCCAAGTCAATTATTTTACAAGTTGAGGCAGAGTTTTATGAGTTCCATGGTATTGAGATTGCTGAAGAAGGGTGTCAAGTACGTTGTGTTCTACAATGAATCATAGACCATACCTTGTTGTGTCTTAATGCAAAGGAAAGAGGTGATTTCCAATGGTTTGTGTCAGTTGATACCACATGAGTGTAACTATGTGACCCACGATATTGAGTTAGTAGTGGTAGTATTCACATTGAATATGTGGAAACACTACCTGATGGGAGGGAGTTTTATCATCTACTTTGACCAAAAGAGTATAAAGTATGTCATCTATCATAAGGATATGAAAATGAGACATAGGAATTAACTAGAGTTCCTCCAGGAATAAGAATTTGAGATTGTCTATTCTCCTGGGAAGGGGAACGTGGTAGAATATTCTCTCAGCAGGAGATATAGTTCACAGTTTCTGAATGAGGCATCAGAGTAGTTGACCCCATTATAATTATCTCTCATAGACAAAGATGTAGAATCTTACCTCAATTCTATGTTTGTTAACCATCCACTCTTGCAGTGAGTCATTGAGGTATAGTATGGGGATTCCAATTGGGAGACCATACGTGCTCATAGGTCCATATAAAATCTTCCTGAGATATATTCACAATGTGGGGAGCACATAATTATTTTCAGAGGGCGCGCAGTTGTACCAGTCGAACTAAGAGAGGAGTTTATGAGGGAGTTTCAAGCATCCCATTTGGTAGTACACCCTATTGTAGAAAATATGTACCAGGACTTCTGATGTATGTTTTGAAGGATATGGATGAATAAGGTAGTTGAAGAGGTCGTTTCTTGATGCCTTATGTGCCAACAGGTGAAGGCTGAGCATCAGGTTCCACTGGGTTTAGATCAACCCCTTGGGGTTCTTAAATGTATGTGGGATGAAATATTGAAATAATTCATGATGTATTTACAATATATGTGTAGGGGACACAACTCAATATGGGTGATCAATGACCAAATAACCAAGTCGTCGGACTTACTAGCTACCTAAGAGAAGAGTTAAGTGGAGAGCTTGGGGAACCACTACATTCAAGATATATTTTTGACTCCATGGAGTTCCATCAATTATTGTTTTAGATCATGATTCTCATTTCAAATACAAGTTGTGGAAGGGATTACATGAGGCATTTGGGATCCAATTGTACTTAAGCATGACATTTCAGCCAAAAATAGACAACCAGATGGAGCGAACCATTCCAGTCTGTGAGGAAATGTTGTGGTCTTTCAAGTTGGACATTGGTTGTAGTTGGGAGGATCACCTACATTTGGTATATTTCTCATACAACAACAATTAAAACTATACGATTATTATAAAACCATTTGCTGTAATTTACAAGAGACCATGTAGGTCACCACTTTGCTGGACTAACCTAAGAGAGTCACCACTATGGGGACCAGAGTTGGTGTGAGCTACTTTGAGAAGGTGCAGATCATCTAGGAGTTGGTAAATACTGAAGAGAGCCATCAAAAATCATATGTTGATAGATGTAAGAGGCCTTTTTTATTTAGAGGAAGGATACCATGTGTTCATTTGGTTCTCAACTCGATGGGGGTTACAAAGATTTGGTCAGGGAGGCAAGTTATCTTTGAGGGTTATCTATCCTTTTCAAGTAATACGTAGAGTTGTCAAGGTGGTGTTTCACTTATCTCTACCAATATAGTTGGAACGAGTACACAATGTCTTCCACATGTCATAGTTGAAGATGTATGTGAATGACCCATCACATGTAATCGAATGGGGTGAGTTATACATTGACGATGAAGTGACTTTTTCTGAGTACCTAGTGGGGATTGAGGATCAGTAAGATAAGATATTTCATGGGTGAGAAATTACCATGGGGGCATATATGGTGGAAACACGAGAATCTCTAGAAGATCACATGAGAGTGGGAGGCTTAGATTCATGTTCATTGCCCTCATTTTTTTTAGCCTTATTTTTAGATTTTTGGGGAGATAAAGATCTAATGTGGGGAGAGTATAATGACTTTAATTTTCTTGATTTTATGTTTATAAATTATTAGGGTAAATTTTGAGACCAGGAATTGAGTTTTCATGCGATTCTGAGGCCTAGTGTTCACAGAATGACTCTTCGAAAAATGTTCAGTTTTTAATGATTCATGTGAGTGTTTTCCCTAAAAAGTGGAATAACTCTTAAACGGGTGTCCATATCAAAATTATGATGGCATATTTTAATTCAAAGTGGTGGATTTATCTTAGGTAAGGCTTGACATTGGCTGGTGCGGGTCGGATGTGAAATATAATTTCTTGGACGTATCCATAAATAAAATTATTAAATAAAATTATTTTAATTTAATATTTAAATAACTAGTGAATGGTAAGACAAATTGAAAATTAGAGACCACCATTGAGTTTTTAATGGGGTATTTTAACTAGGAATTACATAACATTAGCCATTATGGGTCTTCTAGGGAAAAACCTGAAAAAGTCATAATCATCATTAAATAATTTAAAGAAAAATTATTTTGATGATGTATAGATGATTTAATTTAAACTTATCCTTATATAGAAAACATAGGGTTTGACTCATAACCTTCAGAACGTAAGAGAATTTCTAGGGAGAGATTTAGAGATACATCTCAATGTAAGGACAAAGAAATCATAGATCGTCGATCGATGAACACCGTTCTTGACATATCTCACCAATGACAGCAACACAACAACCAAACTTCATCAATGAGTGATCCAAATCAAAGGCAGGATGTGTTATTTTGTATTTTCTTCCCTGGTCTTGAATTCCATGAAGAACGTGGACTAACCAACAAATAGGTTGATTCATGGTTCAATTGTTCTTGCAGGATGGGATTTATTTATATGGTATTTTATTAAGAGTTGATCCTGTCATTATTTTTTTGAGAATTAAATTCTCATTATAGTGGAAAAAACCATGATCGACATAAATATAAATTGAGGTATGTTTTCATGGTTTGATTTATGCTTTTCTCCCCCTATTCATCATTCATCATGGTCATTCTTCACTTGGACCACGACTCACCATATCCCAATCAATCGATCATTGCACACCCGATTCTTGGCTCAATGATCTGATATCATAGATCTGGGATCATAATGACATGATAGAGGTGAAAATATAGACCCAGAGTGATTCAGATGATGGTGGTTCCTAGAATCCATTTTCTTCAATGTTCTTCAGCATAATTAAGAATGACCCCTTTTAATCCATTGTGCTATTGGATCGGAAGGAAAAACACATTGTTTGGGTGATGGAATGACCAAATGATGATAGATTATGAGTTTCCCAGATGGTGTGGAAAAATGGTATAAAGAGTAGTGGAGGAGACAACAAGACTCTAAACTAGGGATTTTGGAAAATCATGTGCTGCACGACATTTAATCCCAAATTACATTGCATTTGGGCTTCCCATTGGAGTAGATAAGGTTTTGGGAGGCAGTAAAGCATTACACATCATGTGGCCCCTGTAATACAGTCTGTGGGACCTTCTTTGAGGCTTTTTCATGAATATCAAGAGTTACACAAACCTAGGGTGGAGTACACAACTTTCCTACCCAGCATATACACCACCAAACAACCATAGCCAGATCAGATACATGGGTTACCCCATGTACTGATACATGGGCAGGAAAACACATGTTGACAATATATACAGAAACATAGCCATAGTACATGGGTGGACATTGGATAGTAGGACACGATGTGCGAACATATTTAACATTGTGTATACCATTTCCATAGGACATGTTCTTCTGATTCGGGCCATTTTATATGAGAAGTACCCTGGGTTAAGGGACACGATGTTTGACCCTTCTACACAATATGTAATATTTTCTACATGGCTTGATATCTTTTTACACCAAGTCTAGGAAAAGTTTCATTTGGGATGGTGCCTCTTTTCTCATTCCCCTAAAGGTAGGTTGGTGTCATTTCCTATCCATAAGAGTATAACCCCCTTCAATAAGACTTTCTAGATAGAGTTGGGAGTCCCCTTTGAGAGGTCTAGAGTAGGATCCTTTATCCATTATTGTTTCCCAGGTAGAGTCCGGTTTTCAAAGTTACCATTCCTACCAAAAATCAATTCTCTACTTATAAGGTAAACTAATATAAGTCATGGTATATACCATTTCCCATGAAGTGATCCTCATATATGTATCGTGATATAACCCACTAATGGAGTTGGTTCTCTTGGAATGTGTGCATCATATTTATCTTCATATATATCATCATATCTCTCTCATGATGGTTTTTGATGAGAAACAACTCTCAGATGGACATCATTAGTGCTATCAGACTCCGGAGTATATGTACCCATATGAGTTCTTCCTAGAATCTTCATACTGAATATCTAGTGTTGGTATACAGTAGTTGCGACTTATATCTAAACTATGGACCTAGGTTCATGTATATTTGGATATAATTGTTATATGTGTTATAGAAAAATACTTGTGTATATATGACTGTTCCTTTAATTTTTATATTTCTTTGTCATTTCAGGGTGTCCCACAGAGTATTGTTATACTGAAACCTGCAATGTATTTTCCCCTATCTGTCGTGTCTTGTACAAATACAAGACCTTTTAGAGGAGTCATAGGTGGACCGGGACATGTAATAGGACTAGGTATTGCTTCATATGTTCATACAGGAAGAGGTGTTCCTGTGGCTACATAAAATAGTCAAAATACTTTTTTTATAGTTTGGACTTTATAGTTTATAGACTCTTTCTTCTGGTGGGATTTTATTCTAGCCTAGTTTTACTTTACTGCACTGTACTTTATCAATTGTACTCTCTTGGTTGGGATTAGTGGTTTTTATGAATTTTTTTCTTATTATTTTTTACATTTTATCATTTATGGGCTTGGATATGTGTGTTCATGTACATGTACAATGTAAATTCCTCCCATGATATTGATATGCCTAATTGGTGCTAGTCACCAGCCCGTAGCCTATTGGAGAAGGGATTTGGGAGTCATAAAGCAAGCCTCACTGGGATGGGTAGTAATAATTATAAAATATAACTGTTTCTATTTTACTTTCACAAGATCAATGAAATTATTTCTCTTTATAAATTTTCATCAAAGTGAATTCTATATTTGTTTGGATTCTTATTCTTTTTTTTCTTTGTCATGAAGAGGTCCCCTAACAAAAATATGTATATAAATGATAATATTAATGGGTTTATTCTTCAAAGACCACCTCCAAATATATCTGTAGGATATTTTTCTTCAAACTCTCAACATCTTGAACTAGTCTCCTCAAAAGGATCAATACCAACATATTTGGATGTGAAACTCTCATGAATATGAACAAATTAATTTAGTTTTTAATTCTTAATTCCTTTTAATATCATTTTTTTCTTATTTTTTTTATCTATTTTCCTTCTGTTCCTAAGAGGTATTGTTGATTCCTATATATTATCATCAATTGAAAGAAATTTATTTTTATCTATATGAGGTAGATAAATAACTTCATAAAAATTTCAATTCAAAAAAGATGTTAAAATATATGATATATTTAAATACCATCAAAGGAAAACTTGGTTATCTTTGGTACCACTTGTATTGCCTACTGGTTATATGAGGAAACTGAGTGGGGGGGGGGGGGGGGTTGAATCATTATACCCAAATATTTCTGATTAATGCATTAATTCATAACTAAATCCTCTTAACCTTGAACCTCTATCACTATTATGAAGTATTGATTAGTGAATGTGAACTCACCACTTATCACATAATTCTATTCATAATAAAAAATTAAATCAAACCAAATTTATTTATTATGTTTGTACTTGAAATCCTACACCTTTCTATGGTTGGGGTGAGTTTCATGATGTGATATGATTACCAAATATGGGAGATCAATTAGAATATAATTAGGCAAGTGTTCATCCCCAATTTATAAAATATTTCATATATTATATTAAATAAGTGTCATGAAAGAAAATGGATGTGGTATTACTTGAGTTATATGGTAGAAAATAACTCCCTATAGTTCATCATACTTATAGTAGTAATGATGTTCTCATTAAATTAGAACCACCAGTTCATCAAGGATACTATATTTAACCTATAAATAGTTCTTCAACTTCCAAACAATTATCTGTAACTCTCCCTATAGGTCATTCTTGTCCATCAATTCAGATTCATATTGATTTCAAATAATAGTATATTTTTAAACTCTTAGTTTCTCAACAACAATTATATATAGAAAAAATAACCTATTCTCTTCCTTTCCTCAATTTATTTCCATGATATTGTTATATCATGAACCATATGTGATTATTTTTCAACTTATCAGTGCACTCCTAGATTCATTAGGTTATTCTCCCTCAATACATTGTAAATGTTCATCAAGGTTACAAAAGTATCAGAATACTAATTTAATCCTTTTATTTTATTCAACTCATAAATATATATTTGAAAAATTTTATCATTAATTTTAGTTTTCAAGACTACCACTCACTACAATCCCTGATCACTACTATGTGATTCATCTAGGGTTCCATGGATTTGGTGTGATAGTGGTTCCACTAGAACCTCCCCCATGGGTGGGGAAGGGATACATTGAATATATAAGGGTGGATTAGTCTCACCCATTTTAACCCTTCACTAAACCTAATTATCTTTTTTATACCATATTGAATCAAGATATACCTAAATGCTTCATTATTGAAAAATTGCTTCCCTAAGCACCCGATCTTAAATTTGGAGTTCATGGAAGTATCAAATCTTATTTTTTGTTTCCTGGGTGATCACTTATGTCAATAAAATCCATCATTAAACTCATTTGATAGGTTCATATTTTATTTTTAGTATATTTAGGATTGTGTGATCATCAGTTTGTTGGGATCTCCTGACCTGAAATTTTTGTGTGGCTGATGATGATCTAATAATAACCAAGACAAGTACCCTATGCTATATCAATTTTAAATAATTTCCTCTTTTATAATGTTCATATTATATTTACATTAATCACGACCCCCCTTCTACATCTATATGTGTTATGTTTTCACAATTTTCAAAACTTTTCCAAAATCAATTGATCTTGAAATCTTTATAGAACATGGTTAGTTTCTACCTATTCTTAGACAGTAAGACCAATAAGATGTTCCTTCCTATTACACTACGTGTTTTAGTTGAAGTTTACATCTCAAAACATTTGGTGGAATATGTTTGGGTCATGGTAGAATAATAATTGTTTTACAAACATTTTTTATTTTTTTGAATTATTAGTTAAATTCTACTCCTATTATAATCTACTAGGTCATTCCCAATCTATATATAATTTTTATTCTAATGTTGAAATTTTTTATCTTCATGTTTTTGATGATTGATTGGTCCATGTGGCTAGAAAGGGACATGTAATAGTGGGAGATTTAATACAAGGGGGTGATTTAGGGGCCTTAAATTTTATGGTCAGAGACATTGTTCTTATAGAAACCTATGATTAAATTGTTAGAAATAATCAATATTCATTGATAAATGTTCCTTGTTAGTTGTATCTCCTTCATAGATATAGTAGGAGGCTAGTAAGGAAGGGAACATTGGTCGTATAATCCATGTAAATATGTGTGGCTTTTTTACACTAAAAAAAAATAATCCAGTGAAGGTTAGTGATAGATATCTAGATTAGAAAATCTGAATTCCACCTTATAAGTATATAATTAGAAGTAATATTCTTAAATTTAGTAGGAATAATTTGTAGGATACTAATAATATATATTTGAGTAACTATTTTCAATACCTGATGGGAAATTACACAGACTAAGATAATGGGGACATAAAGGTAGTGGATATATGAAGAATAAGAACTGTGTCTGAGATTTTGTCACAGTGGGAACAAATCCAATATTTAAGGATTGTTAATATTAGGCAGTCATTCATACACAATTAACTAAATACACATTTATGATGGATCATGCATGGATGAAATCTAATTAGTTTCATCTTATTTTGATAGGTCTATGGAAGAAAATAAATCACACATAGGAATGAAAAAAAGGAAGAATTGAACTTATGACATAGAATATTACCCAATGAACAAGTGGAAAAATAAAAAGGCATAAGGATTATTAATTATTACTTAATCCTATAGTATGATAATTAGTAATAAAGCTTGTGGCTATCAAACGATCTATGAAAAACAAAAACCATGAATTTTTTGGAAAAATAGAGACTCTTAAACAAGATCTAGAGAAGTAAAGAAGACTATAAAAACATATTTGACTACTACAACCACTTTATGGTGGGTATGGGGTGTGGAAAAAATATAAATAATCTCGTGATAATGAATATTTGATGAATTTTATTATGCATTCCAATGAGATAGTGGAATATTATATTATTATTCTTGTCTCCAAATAATATTTTAAAAGAATGTAAGAAATAAGTATACAAATTAAGACCCAAAAAGAATATATTTCTTGGATCAACACTCAAGATCAGATTTGATTATGTGCCTTTAATGAATGGAAGATCTTCATATAGGAGTATATAAGAATATGGGATAAGACGCCTTCACTATGAGAGGATATCATTATCAATGAACCAAAATGGGAGACCATTATTTTCAAATGAATTCTTTATAAGTATTTGGTTTCTAACCATATATAGTTTTTTAAATGATTTCTTAAATCCCTTTAATAAGTAATTTTATAATACTATTGATATATAAAAGTGTTTAGAAGTTTAAATTTTGTGAATTTTCTTTTTGTCTTGTTTCTCTTAATATATAAGTTTCCCACTTAACTATAAAGTGACATTTTCTTAATAAAAAAGTATTTATAGATATTTTAATTTTCATGATTAAATTTTGTAAATTTAATTAATCTATAAATCAAATGATACTTCCCTTTCAAACTAGAAGATAGTTACTAGTTTTTCTATCATCTTTCAAATATTCTAAAATATAATATAATCCTAGTAATGTTTTATCAAATTTAATTTCATAAATAATTGGGACTTCTTCCTTCCACATGTTATTTTATTGTCGTCATCTAAAAGTATATGTAAAGAATACAAATTCAACATTATAAAGACTCTCTATGTATGCATGGATCTGTGAATCATTTCCATTCAAATATCCTATTTTTTATCATGGAAAGATCTCCTAAAATCTCCTTCTAAAATAATGATCCCTTGAATGATCAGGATATTTAAATATATGATGAAAAGAGAAACAATGCTACTTGAATAAGTCACCATTTATTAGAATTTTTTATTCTACCATTTCATCTATAATTATATATTTAAAATACTTATATTTATCATTATTAATGTTCATCTTCTTTATAGATTTCTTCATATATACTCTAAAAGTCTATTTTTTCCAATGGATCCTTAAAAACATCCCAAATAGATATTCCTATCTTCATAAGTTTTTATAAACCATATATGTGTCACACATTTGGAAAAACATTATGAAAATTTTTTCCTTATGAAATATATAAAACCTTAAAATTTTTTACTTATAGGTTTTTTCTATTGTATGATGATATCATGTTTACCTTGTGATACTTCACATATAATAAAAATATTCACCTAAATATCTTTTAACTTAGTAATGTTGTTGTGACATTTAAAGGAATAATGATGTACCTTACAATGCTTATGTACCTTTTGAAGAGCATTATATTATTTCTCATGTACCCTAGTGAGGATGTTTTTTTAGGTTTAAATCATCCCTACATAGGTCACAATGATCCTTATAAATACTTTAAAAAATAGTTATCCATATTCTACTTTGATGTTTTTTAAAACTTATTTACAGTTTTATACAATACAATGGTGTTTTATAGAAACCATACGATCAACTTGTAAGAACCTTATGAGATACTTGTATAATCCTTATTAGAATATTTACCTAAATATTATAAAATTCACACTTCAATAAAGAAAATTATGAAAAAATTTTAAATTCACTTTTATGGCCTCTTAATCACTTCAAATTATATTCGGAACCTTACAAAAAGGATATCCATACACTAAAATAGTTGTATACATGTGAAATGATTTATTTATTGACGCATCAACTATCAGCTAGATTTCATTAATATCCTCATTTAACCAACACCTAAATATTCCTTGAAATATATTATAGTTAGTGTTTCTTCTTCCATAAATACTTAATATATAATATATTAAATAAAATATCTATAACCATCATATGTAAATTATTTTATAATGAAGTTGTATTACTATGATATTCAAGTAAAAAATCATATCACTTTCCCAAATTTTTATGAAAAATAGCTCACTCATCATCAACACATATTTATATGTCATAATAATAATTGAATAACCTATTATTAACCAAAAATAAAATCATCAATCCTCAATCTGATTATATAATTCTTATACTAGTCAATTATTGTGAACCTTAAGATTAAATGTAAGATATTATGTTTTTGTGAATGTGATAACTAGGTTGGGTCATTGATGAACTAGAAAACTAGAAAAATTGTTATATATTGTAATAGTGGGTTCCTTAGAACCAACTAAAAAGTACTTTTTGGTTATCACACCATTTATATAGTGAGTTACACATGATTTATCTTACCATTATAGTGTTTTTATTTTCACATCCACTATTTCAATGGTAATTTCAATTGATTTTTTTGTCACATAAAAAGGATATATCAGTTTTAAAACAATAATGGGAACCTCACGATAAAATGACATTAATATTAAAAAAAATTTCATATGGTCTAGATACATCATTCTAACTAGACACAACCTATTTTAGAATATCATATTTTGGGGGATCATGAGCATTTGTAATTATTCTTATGAAGTTTGAACTTTGTGATCTTGAGTAGATGAGACTATGAGGACCAACCCATCAACAGGAACACCACATGTTTCCTGTGTCATTTGTAGCTTATATCTATAAACACATGTAATGATCTTTTAACATGTGATTATTATTAGTATATATCATTTTATAATGTACTTTTACGAAATAAGAAAACAATGAAATTGCTTTCATAGAGAGGTAGAATGTGTTGCGTGCATCATTGGTGGTATGAAATTGATTGAATAATCAAGATAAAATCTATTTCTTCCAATAAAAAAGATATCTCAAGATTAGTTGATAAGGATGGTAGTACCTTCACTAAATAAATGGCCATAATATAAAAAGTTATGTCTATCTAGTAAGATCAATGAATAATAAGGAAAGAAAGGATGGTGAAATAGAGTTTGTGTCATACTTTATGAAATACAGTGAGAAAAGTATATTATATTACATGGTGTGTGTTCATAGGAATTTTTTCATTTAAATGAATAGTCCTTACATATTTATGGGATTTGATAGGGGCTACTCTACTCCTAGTATGTGAATAGTATTTATTGCTATCGAGTTAAGGGTCTAGAGGGTTACACACAATAGCATTTTAAAAAATATACCCAATTGTAATAACTAATAGTTTAGAACACGGTGGGACCGACCATGAGTTTTGCGACATGATTAAGAATACACAATCACCAAATGATAAAAAATTAATATTATTTGAGTTAAAAATTCTTGATATTTAATTTAATTATTAATTGTATTTTCTATTTTCAAAGTAAATATAGAGAAATATTACACCAAAAAATATTACTTTAATATTAAAGGTTGTTTAATATTTTCGGGAATTTCAAGTCAAGTTGATGACTCATATTTATAATTTAATATATTTAATATATTACTGGTAAGTGATAGATATATAAATGTTATTTATGACTCATTAAAGCAGTCATAAGATGATTTTATGGGGTAAAAAATCATGATGCTGAGAAACCATTTTGTGTATTTGGGAACCCCACTATAAATAGGTGTCTATGATCCCATGCAACATATTATTCTGGAAATGAGATATAGAGATTCTCTCTCCTCTATTACACTTAGTAGGGAGAGAATCTATAGTTCAAAGGAATCAATAAAATAACACCTTTACAGATAGATGAAACAAAGCTGTGTTTATGGGCTGAGTGTCAATGGCTTCTTCGAAACTCTATGCTAGCACCACGATTCTAATGATTGATGTTCCCATGGGATTTTGATGAATGTGTAAATGATATATAGGTATTAGAATTTTTATCATTCAACAAGTGATCACTAGTGAGGATCAAATGTTAAGAACATGTTTACATCAAAAAAATAATTTTTTAGTTTAATTTTGTGCTTAAATTATTCATGTTAGGATTATCAGGTTGTAATTGAGTAGCAATTAACTGGAAATGATGTTGTTATATAAATAATTGTGGAAAAATTTTACTTTTTAATTTTTTTGGGGCTCCACGTACATTCCCAAAACTAAAAATTTTTATTAGAGGGATGATTAAAAATTTTAATCTAAGAAAAAATTGAAATTACATTAAATTTTGATGATGGAGCAATTCTGATCCCATCACTGCAGACAACATTTACATCCGATACTAGATGGAGAAATTATAGTCATTTTTTTAATATGGATTAAAATACTACCTTTTTTCATTTTTTTGAAGAACATATAATTTTATTAAACCAAAAGTAAGTAACCATCAAATGTAATTTTTGCAGAACCAAGTTTTCTGGCCAAGTTCTCATTGGTTGGAATAGTTTTTTATAGCTGAGAAAATATTCCACCAGTATTTGGAATAATAATATTAAAAAAAATTAAATATAATTTTAAATTATTTTTAATAGGACATCCAAAGTATTCAAAAAATGATTCTGGTGCCTGGATGATGATTAAAAAATTGTAATTTTGTAGCCTTTGGAAATATTAAGGGTATATCCCCACGATGTAATTCAAAAATGGTGGTATTAGAAATTAGTGCCTACCTCTTTTCTTGATTCCCTCCATTCCCCTTCGATGAATTCCACCAGAAAATGCTTTGGTAAACCTCCACATGGTGACCCGTTATCATTGTGCTGATCCAGACCTAATGGTCCAAGCCACTGCCTCAGCCTGGACATTGTCGAATGACCCCTCTCGCACACTCATCCTCATGCTAAACACCATGCTCCACCTCAATATCTTTCACTGAATTCTTCTATCTAGACCCAAGACCAACCACTTTTCTACCTCCTCTGACAATATCTCCCCCTGCTGCCTCGTCAGACCACCACCACTGATCTTCATCATGCACCATCCAAGATCATCTGGTCACCCACCATCATCAACCTTTCAACACCCCTCTATGGATGCCACACCCAAGACTAATCACTATTGTGATCCATGATAGAACCAATAATTCCAATAATTTTACCTCAAATTTCAATTTTTTAAATCCAACAAAAGGGTTATTTTAATGTAAATTGTCACAATTTAAAATTTTAGTGGTATTTTATTCTAAATTCGAAAAATGGACTATTTTTGATTTTATCCCGTTTAAATTATCTTAGTATTTAGACAATAAAATTTACTATACTTATTTAAATCATGAAATTATTTATTTTTATGATTCTATACATCCAGGTCTTCTTCCCACTATTCTGGACCCAAAGTTAAATCCACCATTTGGAAGCTCAAAACCCACTCACATGTTGGGCCTTGAAAATGGTTCACTGATAAGGTGATTTTTTTCTTTTAGACCATATATAATTATTTGATGGCCCAATTACTTTGAATTTTGGTGTTTTGACACGCATAAAATTTAATAAAAACTTTCATGAAGGTAGACACACTTGTATCTGCCGTTATCAAGACCATTAAAGCATGGGAATCTAGAGACATTGAATATGGAGAGTCAGTCTAAGATAATTAATATCTAAGATTGAATCAATCATAAATATCACTAAACATGGCCAAATATTATTTTTGTTTTAGGGGATACATGAAAGATAATTGGAAACAACTTTCTTGAAGAATTTCATGTGTGAAGATTCCATTTAATGGGTCTAACACGTGGTAACATTCAAGGGGAATTTATAGTCTATAAAAGGAGGAGAGATCTTCCTTCCCAAATCATTCCAATCCATCCAATCAAACACCATTAAGGAGGAGGCCATGATTGATTCTTATTATTTAGGATTTATTTATTTTTATTTTTATTTTCCCATGCATCACATATGCATATTTTTAATTCATGTGTTTCCATATTCTTCTATCAATCATTATATTTCATCCCTAATCAAATTCTTCTCTTTCATTCTCATTCAATTGTGACCTCTTACCCTAAAAAATAAGGGGATAACCTGAGACTTGTCCTAGGGTAAGTATGTGGGAATTTCATTTATTATGCACTTATATTACTATGTTTTATTACATTTTTGATGAGAAAGAGTGACACGCCTTAGAGTGGTGATTATCCACTATGAAACTAATATCAAAATCATTTCTATTTTTTATTAAATATTATCCCTTCG
This sequence comes from Viscum album, assembly GCA_963277665.1. Lineage (NCBI taxonomy): Eukaryota > Viridiplantae > Streptophyta > Magnoliopsida > Santalales > Viscaceae > Viscum > Viscum album. The sequence goes on along the minus strand of OY728153.1, from coordinate 604,013,306 downwards.
TTCTACTAGATACAAGATCTTCATATAATGAAGTTGATCCATTTAGTGGAATAAATGACATACGATGGAGCCAGGTCTTGGTAGATTTCACAATCTTGATCAAGGTGTGCCATTAACCTTGATTATTGGAGGAGTGATAAATGTATTAAATATTTCACACCACTATATAAAAGAATAGTAATTTATGCATGAGATCGCAGAATTGAATTGTAAAAATTAATCTAAACACAAACAGAGAGAATTATTTAACCCAAAAACCAGATCATAAGGACCATACTCTTTATTTACTAACATAATTCTATAATTTCATGTTAGTTTAATATTTTATTTCATTTAAATATCATTTTTATGTAATATTAAATAAAAAAAAATTTAGATGAATTAGATTATGTGGGTGAATAGCTGGGAAAGCCCTTCAAGTGAGACAACCATGGTCCACCACTGTGCTACAGTAGGAAAACATAGAAATTTTATTTTTCAACATCCTATGATAGGAATGAATCACTCTTCTTCCACTAAAAGCAATCCCATGTGGCTTATTGTATCCAGTGCTCTGTGATCCATCGCCATCCTCCATGTTGGACCAACTAGATCTGGCTAGCTGCTATGTGCCATCATGGTCAGTGTCTATTGTAATGAGGCACCTTTTTATATTTTCCAGATAGTCATGTGTGACTCCTGAAAACTAGTCAATCCCAAAATATTATGGGTGGGCTCTACCTGAATCGAATTGGGTCTAAGCGGGTCGTTCCCAAAATATGATTGGATGAGTTGGGTACCATCCGACTCACCTAACACATTCTGGGTTACATGGGGGCCTAAACACAAATGTGTGTGTCTATATATATATATATATTTAATATTAAGTAATAATATTTAAAATATATACCTAAAAATTTATATTTAATTTAATAATTTATATTTTAAAAACTTAAATTTTTGAATATTTTTATATAAATTCATAAGACTTAAAGATTTTATTTTTTTAATTAAATGAAGAGTGAAATATTATTATTTAATTGAATTCCTCCTTGAAAATATTTTATTTAAAGTTTAATTTTCCTTTATAAAATTAATTTATATTCGCATGTTTAATGTATATGGAATGATCATGTTCTATAGACTAACCAATGAATTTTTTTGTTTTGTTTTTCCTTTAATTATTTTAATGCTTGTTTGTAATAATTATTTGATATATAATGATAAGTGAATTGTCTTATACAACATTATTTATACATGATCTTGTGTTCCAAGATAATTTTTATATTTTTATTCTCTATTCCCAAGACCCCTCACCTGTCTGTGTGAATTTGTGTATAATGATGAAGGAGAGCAGTGAAGTACTTTGGAGTGAGATTTAGAAGTTCAACAGAATGAAGTTTGACACATTGGATGGGTGAGTGATGCAACTCCTGTCACATGTGTAGTGACTCAAGGAGTTACCCCTATGTTATAGGCTTATCCATTTTCATTCAATGAATCAACCAGTAGTATCAAACCATGATCATTTCATTTAATTTTATTAATTCATGATTTATTATTTTATGTTTATATAGTATTTAGGCATGATCACATTAAATAATAAGAAAAAAATATAGATTAAATGAACTTGGGATATGATAATTATTTTCTATTTATTGTATGTTCAGTTGAAAGTGTAAAAAACCTCAAATAAATATTAAGTCATAAATTCCTTCCATCATTTAAATTTGAACACAAATAGGTGTAAGAGGTGCTCTCCAACCCTATTTGAGGGTGCCTCCTGCTAATGCAGAGTCCTTATGAGAGTGGCTGGTTGAGTAAATTGATTTTATAAACAAATAAATGTCCAATTTAATATTGTTTCAACATTAGATTGAAGCATTTAGTAAGTCAATTTAATGATTTCATAAATTGGGAATTTACTCAATAGATCAAGGAGTCATAAGTTAATATAGTTGGACAATCAAACACCAACCATGAAAATCTTTATGTGGTGGAATATACATAGACCATATAATTTGAGGATAGTTTTCCAGGATTATTTACACTATAATACTCAAGCGATAGTGTATTTTGACTATTGTAGTGAGGGATACTAGAGTTTTATAAAATAGTGGGAGATAATTGATGATTAAATTAATCAGTAATGAACAATTAGTAATCGATAATAAAGTGTAATTCTACTAGATTTATTTTCTATATAAATTGACAATAAATTCTATATATATACTACAATAACTATTGGAAAAAGTCAATATGATTACTGGAATGATTTTCTAAGAGTAATACAAGAACCTACATAAAATACTATGATATAAGAATGTTAAGGTGATTTAGTCCCCATCACCTGTTAGACCTCCTTCGGAAGCAAGTGTGTGAAAATATATTTTCAAGAGACTCATGTATAACTCATTTTGTGTTTACAACATAAATATATCATCATATTTTGATGTTATCTGTGGATAAAACATCACAACATGGATGATTTCACATGTTATGTCATCTCTTAGAAGTACATGATGAGAAAGTAAAATAGGATATGAATAGATTATCATTAAATTAGATGTGTTTAAATTTAATGATAGATTATTGTCTATAAATACACCCCATATAATATTCCACCATACACCCTAGTCCCATTTAATATTACAAAACAAAACTCCTGGATAAATCACTTAATTACTTTTTGGGTAAGGTTCAACAAGTTCATAAGAACTTAATGAGTAAATAATATTTAGTTCTTATGGTGAAAAAAATAAATGAAAAGGAGAAAATGTTAATGGTAAGTGTAACATAAAAAGAACCTTTACAATGAATTTAAAATAAAATAGACTAGTTATAATAAAAGAGGTTATTCTATTTTTATGAAATTAATTAAGTATGTGAATGTTTATAATTCAATGAATTGAATGAATGAATCAAGTGGAAACTTATTTCTTAGATATATTCACCATTCTATGTAATGTTTTAGTTATACAACATGGGTATATAATGAATCATGCTTATCACATATATTTATTGAAATATAGTAACCATGTAATAAAAGAAACATTAAAATGAGTAAGGTGAATTCCCTAAGTGGATGAAAATGGTGGTTCATATGTTAGTGGTGAGAAGTACATAAGTTCCTGTTTCTAAGATTAGTGATGCCAGTTAAACATTTTTTGAGTTTATCCTAAATATTTTTATCATATTTTTATTGGAAACAAGGAGAAATTATACCATTATAAAATGGATATTTTTTAAGTGTATAATAATCAACTAATAGTTCATTAGTACTTGGGTCATTGGGAATAACTGGAGAATATAAATGTAATATTCTAATACAAAGTTATATAAATATAACCCATTTCTAGAAAAACTAAAATTGGAAATCAAGGATAAAATTAGTATCTTATTATGAATCAGGGGAGATAAATACCTTTTTTATCATCATAGTATATGACTTCTTAGTTTTTTTCAAATAAAACATTTGAAATAATGGTAAGTCACAATGCTTTCCAAATTAGTTCATCTAGAGAGTGTGAACTATTCTAAGGGTAAGCTAGTGGAAACTATAATTCATTAAATCCCTTTAAGTGTTTTAAGAAATGTAAAAGTGAATTATTTTTAGTTAGATGATATGAGTAGCTTCAAGAATATGTGCAGAAGAATATCAAGACCAAGCATTCATCAGTTATTAAAATGCTGTGAGGAGAAATTACCCAGCGCACATTTCTTTATTCAAATCAGAGTTGTGATGTAACTATAGAGGACCTATATTTAGTATTAAATTTTAACAATGATCCACCAAAATTTAGTATGGATTAATTACTAAATGAATATTTAGTTACTCACATCATATTCATGATATAAATAAAAGGACCATCAATATTGAAACATATATACATTACAAATACTTCTATTATGTTTCAGGACTTGCATCACAAATAATAAAATATCCCATAATTACATGAAAACTACAATGAAAAATGGATATCATATGATATATAGTATTATATAAATATATTGTGTCATAAGAACATGGGTTTAGAAGAAAAGTGTATGTTGATGATATAAAAAAACTTACATCTACCCAAAAAATTTGTGCATATGAAGTAATTATGCGAAAGGTATCTATGGATATTACAGAAATACATATGATATAGAAGTGATAGTCAAGTGGTAAACTACATTTATTTAAAAGGGTTCACATATCTACTTGAGATAGTGGGTCAAATATTGAATTGGATTTTGTTAATTCTTAAAGGTATATAAATAGTGGGTTTTGGAATATGTTTCACAAGAGCTTGTGGAAGTGGAATTTTCCAAAGACACATACTACATAAAAAGGATAAATTTTTTTTCATGGTTTTACATTAAGCATGGTCTGTGACACTTTATTCATAAAGAATAATGAATCATAAATGTATGAAGTATATAGAAACTGGAAATAATTTAAAAGAAAAAATTAAAATTCAAAAATGGAATCCATGTATCAAAGTGTAGGGAGATTATTATTTTGAATATTGTGGTTGGTATTCAAGTAAGACTATACTTGGATAGTACAAACATGGTACCAAGAAGGATCAATTTGAAAACCCATGTGTTTATTCACAAATACATTATAATTTTTCTGATCATAACTACCTTTTATGATCTTTATATTGAGAATTTGGTGTTAGTAAAACCAATAATTGATGGAATCTATACAACACTACAAGAAAGGGTTGGCGAAACCATATAATTCTAATAACTGGTGCAAGTTTCTGAAACCCAATTTTTGAATGATGTAAGAAATAAGATCATAGAATATTTATTTGGATTGAATTTTTTACTTCTGTTTTCAAGAGGTTAGTTGGAGAACCACGATATTCTAATTAAGTTATGTTTGATAAAATATTAAAACAACTAATGTTATTATAGTTAGTTAAGATTTGAATAATGTAACTATACTAAAATTTAGTTAAATTAGTAACCTTTGTTCTTGGAAATAAGATCTACATAGGTATATATAAAAGTTTATTAAACCTAGTCAATAGTATATATACTGACAAGGTGTTGAAAAAAATAAAAGTTGAAACAGTTCAAAAGAGAATTATAAAAAATGTTAAATGGTATAAATATCTATAAGAAGACATGTATGAGATATAAGAGGATATTAATATGTTATAGTTAATTACATATTCTTTTGAGATTTATCACTCAAAAATTTCTTGATAAATACAAGAAATTTTATTTCCAACGTATATTTTATGGTAGGAAAATATCATTATAATCTCGGACAACTACATGGGATTAAGTAAGAACTATCTGATAATACTAGATGAAGTATAAAAGAATTGTTCCTTGTATGTGGATATGAAGGGATATTAGTTTTCAGGGGACACAAACTAGTTTTCCCATAGATAAATATGATTTAATATCACATATATTCTAAGGTATTGAGAAAGAAAAACATATTCAATCCATTGGTATCTATATCTATAAATACCGAGTACATTGCGACATCTGATCCTGCTAAAGAAGAAATGTATAATATGCAACTATTTGTTTTAGATTCTGGAATTGAACCTTGAATGTTGATAATTATCATAATATAAATTATGATAATTATATTACTAGTACTATCCAATATTTCGTGTTTAGATGGTAGAAAAAAAGGTATCTACTCTGGGTTTACATCTCATGAGGAGTCATACTTAAAAAGGAATGGTCGAAGATAGTAGAATAACTATGCATCGAAGCGTGGTATTCCCATTACTAAGGCTATAACTTATCGTAACCATAATCTTATCATGTGGGAGACAATAAGATTCATTATAATGTTGTCTCTAGTGAAATGTGGGTTGTTCTAATAGTGTGTTCCCTAGACCCAACTAAATAGTATTTTTTTGATTACTATACCATGTATACAGTGAGTTATATATGATGTTATCCTACCATTATAGTTTTAATATTTATGCATCCACTATTTAAAGGGTAATTTCAATATATTATTTTTCATATCAAATGTTTAGAATAATTCTTATAATATATTGAGAACTTTGTGATAATATAGAAATAATATTAAACAAATCTACTATGGTTTAGATACATGATTTTAATTGGACAAAAATAAATCATGACTATTAGGTGATGGGGGATTATAAGCATTAAGACTTCATCTCATTAATCTCGCACTTTGTGATCTTGAGTATATGAGATCACAAGGACATACCCACCAGTAGGAACACCACATTTTTTAGCTATAATTGGTAGTTAATATCTATAGACACCTATAATGGTCTCCGGACCTGAGATTATTATCAGTGTATACCATTCAATCACATAAATATATGCAAGGGAAAATACATCTTACTAAATTTGTGGTGAGGTAGCTTTCATTGGGTGTTTCATTGGTGGTATTCCATTGATTGAATAATTAAGATAGAATTCTCGACCTCTTATAAAAAGAGATATCTCATCCCTAGTTGATCAGGATGACAGTAACATCACTAAATCCATATACATGGAAGAAGAAGGTAAGTCCATCATGTAAGCTCAAAAAATAATAAATCAAGAAAGGATTATGACAAAAAGTGTGCATCCTGATTTTTGAGATATCATGATACAGTGAGATTATATTACACAACATGTGTTCATAGGAAGGTTTTAATTACTACAAATACTCCTTATCTCTTTATGGGCCTTCATGTGTTGCTAAAATATCCTCCTAGTTTGTGGATAATATTAAATACTTTCATGATATGGTCTAAGAGGGTCACACACAAAATCATATTCAAAAGTATTCCCTATTACTATGAAGGGGAGTTTAGAACATAGTGGGGCCCACCATGGGGTTTGGGATATGTTTGAGGATACATAATTACCAAGGGATAAATAAATTTATATTATTTTAGTTTAGAATTTTTTATATTGAATTTATTTATTAAATTTATTTACATGTCTTAATGTAAATAAAGATAAATAATGAATGAATGAATATTATTTTAATAGTCAAGGTTCATTTAATATTTACTGTAATTTCAAGTCAATTTAATGACTCATATTTATCACCTAATATATTTAATATATTATAATTAAGTGATAGATATATAAATGATATTTATGACTCAGTAAAGTAGTCATAAGATGTCATTTATTGTGGGTTGTAAACATATAGGGATCGAAAACCACTTTCAGGTATTTTGGAACCCCATTATAAATCAGAAGAAAGGATCCCTTGAAACTTACTATTCATCACATGAAATCCAAAAAATCTATCTCATATATCATGATTCATTAAGAGATAAACAATCATTCCATAAAATCTATTAAAGAACACCTTTGCATATCAAAGAAACAGAGGAGCGGTGATCATCAGGTTGTTGAAGTCATTGTCCAAACTCTTCACTAACAACTTTATTCTAATGATTAACACTCCAACAGGCTTTCAAATCATGTTGAAAAAATCTAGAGGGATTTGGCCTGATATCCCCCATGAAAGTATCACTGTCAATGAGTAGATGTCGAGAAATAATTTAGCTTGAATGGTATATATATTTAGTTTAATTTTGTTTTATAATTATTCATGTGAAGATAATAATGTTATGATCAGGAAAGGCTTCACCAATGATGATGTAGTTAATCAATCAGTAATAAAAAATTTCAAATTCCCAGTTTTTAGAATTCTGCTACACGCCTATAACCAACATTATCACATTATTTTTGGCCTCTTAAAATCATCATAAAAAATGGTGATATTAATTATCAATCAGAATTTATAAAATATTTTTAGATTGTTCTTTAATATGTTTATCAATTGGATGTGACATGTGTCATGAAATAAGATATATGTTTGTTTTGGAAACTATTGTGCCTTATATTGATAATCTCATTTACGTTAAGGATTATGTAGTGGAAAATACTTTTTTAAATGTATTTATTTATTTTATGTTTTTTAGTAGAATATGATAACCCAATAAGTGAACTGGGATAGGTAAGTTAATATGTGGTAGTTGTGCCTAGTGTTTTTTAATTATTAGATAAATCAATGATTTTTTTTGTAATAAATTTTACTATAGTGGGGATAACTATATCACCTAGGTTTTGGGTTGTGTTTTAATTTTCATTTTCATTACTAAATATGGGATAAAATATTGTAATTTTTAGATATGGGTGGTTTAATGAAATCAAAAGTAGTTTTTAATTACAAAATTATATCCAAAATGGGTCGTTTCCTTTGATTTTACATTAGTGAGAGCCTAGACTCTAAAATAGTGAAAGGGGAGGATTCACTAGTACTACACATCCTCTATGGCCATTAATAAATACCATGAATGATAATAATTCAAGACTAGATAGTTTTTATAGGTCACCTACATAATCATAGTGATAATTATTAACAATCAAGAATTTTATAAATTTTTTCCCAAGAAGGAATGTACAGTCGACTATATGGTTTTATGGACCATTCATGATGAACACTAAGTCTAGTTTAAGTGATTATGTTTCATTATTTATTATTAGATTCGCATCTAAATTTTCTATTATTCCACAAATAATATATTTGGAAATTATATTGGAATTATATGGAATTTTTTGTGGTCTGTCAACTTATGTTTGATAAATCATGCATCCCAATTGTGAATTTGTCATTTAATTTTACGTAAGACATTGATTAAATTTTTATCACGCATTTTCTCTTATTCTCACTCTTAGATATTAACATGGTAATTTTTGGATTTATGAATATCCAAATATAAATTATTGGATTTCATTCTTATTTTTAGGGATTTGAGGATTCATTCAAGAAGTGTAATTTTAGATTGTAGATGTGTGTATTTTCTTGAAACAATGTGTCTAGGTAAACTATTATGAACTAATTTATTAAATAGACCAATTATCATGTGCATGTTTATTTATTATTATTATTTAAGGATTAAAATTTCATTAATAATATGAATTTATGGATTTATAGAAAATGGGTATTTTTATATAAATATGTATTTTTAGAAACTGGGGTATATCCTCTCACATGGTGATATTACATTGAAATTGTGGGTTTTATAATCAGAAATTATTTGGTTTTCAAAATAAAATTTCATTCATATGAGTTTCATAAAGTCATAATATCTGTTATAATATTTTATTTTCATGTTATGGTTCTCAAAAATCTATTTTTATGATTTTTTTATAAAACTTTTTGTGTTTATTTTGTAATAAATTTATTTTCATGAAATTACCATATAGATGGGATGTGTTTGACCTGAAATTTATATGATAGGAATATGTGTAAAATGGATTTAGTGGGGACTTGTTTTTGAATCCTATATGTTTATTTATGGTGAAATCATGACTTATGAAGCGTGTGTTAGGTGATGGAAATATTCAACAAAGGAATAACCATAACATGGTGGTTTAGACCACGTCGTCCTCTATATTAGGATAAACTATGACATGGTTAATGTAACCATGTCCAGGTATAATGAATGTATATTTATATATTATTTGATAGTGAAGGGGTCAATCCACTTTATTTATACCCCAATGATATCATTCTCACATAAATTATCATATGATGATAATTTTTGGAGGTAGAAATTAAAAATTAACTATTTAAATATTATAAAATTTATCAAAATGAATGTTGAGAGTTAAGAAAATTTTAACTCAAAAAACATTTATAATGAATTTCATTCAATATGACTTCATATTTTTAATATATGAAGTCTCATTGGCTGGATATATAAAATGGTACATAGTTTATAATCCTTTAGAATATGATTTTGGTGAAAATTTATCGGGATGAATAACCATAGTTCTTAATTACATTAATATATTAAACTGAATGATCTGGTCAAATGTGTCTTGAAGGTGCTTCTTCCCAAATATCATGGGATAGAAAAATTTATTGGATATCAAATAAGGAAAGATTTCACAGGATTATTCTTAATTATTACTATTATTCTTATGCATAAGAGGTTAAATATATTCTTATTGATAGAGAAAACGGATTTTTGTACCTAATTTTTATTAAGTTCAATATGAATATAAATATTATATAGAATAAAAGATTTTATTCTATGTATTTTACTATATTTGGATATGTATTATCCACTTCAAAACACATTAGTGGTTTGTAATCCACTTCAATATCATTTTGGTAGGGTTTTAAATTGTGGGAACCAATTAAAAATGATAATTTTTAGAACTATTTCATGTTCTATTATAAATTAACACGGTTCATGGAATTTCCCCATTCCATTGTATACTTTATAATAACAATCGTGGAAATGTTATAATTTTTATATGAATAGAGAGTGATTTTTTTAAAAATGTTCACGGAAATGATTCAAGAAAAACATTTTATCATAAAAAGTACACATTTTGGTGGATTGTTAGTTAAAATTATTACAGTTTTTTTGAAATATTATTTCATAAAAACTGTATAATATAGCTATAAAAGGATCATTTCTTAATCACTGGGGTGTGAATTATGATTTTTATACCTAAATTAAATCAGACGAGACAAGGCAAATTTTAATAATGAGTGCATCCTATGTTGTGAGCATTACGCCAAAATAGTTATGGTCTTCTACACAGGGATATTTTTTCCCCATGGTTGAACATGTTGTGGTGATTATAAAAATAGTTATACTAAATAGAATGTTAAATTATAGTTATTTTTTATTATAATTATCATAACCTTAGCTGACATGAGAATGGATGATCTGAACTAAATCTGATGTGGATTTAAACAATACAAAACATTTTTTTGGATGTAATCTTTTTTTAATGTGAATTAAAATGGTATGCCAATTTTTTGTAATTATAAAAAATATGTTGACATATAAATGTGTTTATATTGATTTATTACATTCTTATAAATGAAAATATAAAGGGTTTATATTGAATATGCATGATATTTAATTAATGTAAAACTTCTATATAATATATAAAATGTTTATATAATCAAATGTTTTCTGTAAAATATCACATATTTTGAAATATAATGAAGTTAATATTAAATTACCTATAAGTGAAGAACATCAAAGAGTTAATATGAAAATAATTGTGAAATTTTCATGTATATTTATTCTAATGAATTTCCATAAATTATTCTTAAATTATATATTGATTATAATTTTCTTTATTTTGGAACTGTTCATCAATTTCTATCTCATTTATAAATTTATATATTATTAATTTATTTAATTTATTCATGGATTTATTCATGAATATATATAATTTATATTATGAAAAAATATAAATTTTAGTTTAAATATGTATAAACTGCTTCTTCAAATTATCACACAAGCATTGAATACGTTACAACTAAGTATGATAATTGACTTAGTTTTATTATATCATAAATTTGTCTTATTCATGAGTTATAAAATTTATTTAAATGGTTAAATATAAGAAATACATATTTTTTTGATAGATTTATGATGTAACTAATGTCTCTCTTGAATAATGAACCATGGGTAGTGGGAATTTAGGCCAGACTATACACTAGATTGGATGTTTAAGCTATGTTTAGAAAAGTTGGGGTTCAATACCCATTATACCATCCCACCCATATAGTTATTGTTATTTAATATGATTAAAAAAATTTACATGAAAGTGTTACACGTAACTTATGGATGTAATGCACTTTGATATGTGTAAATATATTTTAATTTTAATTTTTTATTATAATTCAGGATATTATTTTTCTAAATAGTTTTACATCAATATAGTTTGAACATATTAATATTTTAGAAGGAAAATAGGTTTAAAAAATCAATAAAAGCATGTTTACATGTAATATCAATACATGAGGTAATATAGAGAGATTTAGAAACACAGAAATACTAATTGTAATATTCCTTCAAGTGAGAACACTTTTTAGGACCTCAATCATCCAAATGGATAGGTCATTCCAAATCTAGTTTCCCATAGAGTATATTGTGTACTGAAAGAAAGGGATAGGTTCCCAAAATTATTATGTTCTTATAAATTGTACGATCATGGGTAACACATATATAGGAAAACATTATGGTTATGAATATTGATGAATGGATTTGAGATAATACTTATGATGGACCAGAAAAATATTTTTCCACTCAAAAATCTTAGAGGAATATATGATAGGATTGACATAATTTATAACTAGGTATATCCAAGGATGGTGTTACAATAAAATATGGGATGATTAATGTTAAAATAGGTATCTTTACCTTCAAATTGATATGTATTAAAATTAAAAGGCACCATCAAATTATTGTTACCATACGTAATAAAATTAATTATAAATCATATTTAAATATTATACTCGTATAATAAAATATTATATTGTATATAAATTTTAATCATCATCATCATACATGACATTGAGATCAATATTATAGAAATAAAAGGTTGATGGAAGAATATTCTGAGAATTGTATAGATACATAAGAATCCTTATTAATCATAAGGGAAAATATTATGTCTTATAGAAAATATTTCCTCATTAGTCAGCTGATGTTGTTCAAAAAATAAATATTGATTCTTACTGGAATCAAAATAATATTTACATGAGGTTTCATTGGATTTTTCTAGATGAATGTTGATATAAATTATATAATTTTACTCTCATTTAATCAATATCATTAGGAGTGTAAATGTATTAGTGAAATAAAAGTAATCACTCAGGATTGATCAAGCCATATAAATCAATCTACAATCATTTCCAGTAAGGTTTTGATAGTTTAATATACACTATAATATGTATGAGTTCAATAAAATTTTACATAATATATTAAATATATTGAGTATATATGATCATTATAAGTGAGGTTAGGTGGAATAACATGAGATCATAATATATGAATACAATTAAATAAGTCAATATGTTCGATAGCTTGCACCACAAAAAACACCGAACATAAATGAAACTGTGATATATTGAGATAATATATATATTTTTTGATTAATAACAATTAGTAATTATATATAGAAATAGTGGGAATTAAGAGGAGTAACCTATGTAATAATATATTTTTGAATAAAATAATCTTCACTTTTTATGGGAATGAAATTCAATTAGTTTACCTAAAATGACAAATAAGATCATTTATTGTTTAGAAAAGTAATGTTCTAATTTTTTTATTTATGTGATATAAATGTATATTTACAGAACCATCTGATTAATAATGTTAATTTATTATATATATTTTTCATTTATTAACACTAATTTATTAGGTAAATAATATGAATTAATAACAATAAAAAATAATATTTGAAAATTTCATTTTCCAGTTAAAAATATTTTTATTATATATTTTGATTTTAGTAAAAAAGTAAATTTATAAATATTATAAGTTGAATTTTAAAAGGTGGAAAAATTGTTTGTATTTTGAATTAAACATCTGAGCTTAAGATATAATTTTATTTTAAATGATTGACTTTAAGTTGAAAAATACGATGTTTGAAAAAGTTATATTTTTTATGATTTTATCATTATGTACATATATCATAAAGTTTAAAAAACAATTTAGGTATTGAAATAGGTATTTAAAAAATAAAAATATTCATTTTAATATATTATTTAATATTATAAATCCCATTTGAAACATTTTTAAAACTAAATTAATATGTAATTTTAATAAGAAATTGATTATGGTCGTATCTTTGAATTAAGTATTTTTCCATGTGAGATTCAGTTTTGGAATTCAACGAAAGAATCATTAATTTTTTTTAATATGAATATTTGTTTAAGGAGAATTGATAATATCAATTACTTTTGAAGAATTTTTTTTATCTTAACGATAATTTTTTTAACAAATCTATTTTTCCATGTTATGTGTGACATTTTTAAAATTATCATTTCAGACCATTAGTTTTTTATTTTGAATAATTCATTTATAAATTTTAAAATTATAAGGTTCAAATAATTTAAAGTTTTAAATGTTAATTTTTTTCATTAATATTAATTACTAATGCTAATAATTGATTACAAAGGTAAAATTAAATTGTTTTTATAATTAATAATATGAAAGAATAAATCCTTCAAAGACTCAAATTTGTAACCTGAATGAGGGGTTGAGGTGTGTTTAGATCTAAACTGACATTACACTTCTCTTTATTCACTTTTTTAATCCATTGAACTTGGAATAGTAACATTACATTGTTGGAAATAATAAGAGTGCTTCTATAAGTGCCTTTTATCCACTTATAAAATGGTAACACTTTCTCCACTTCAAGACACACCTAACCAAATAATTTACCCTTGAAACGGTGAACTTTTACTCATCCTAGAACCATATACCATGTTCATATGATTAAATTCAACATTATTACATATGACTACTTTATTTTTAAGGAAAATTCCAAAGAAAATCTAGGAATGTTATGTGAGTATTATCAACTACTAAGCTTTTGTTCTAGATTATATTCATTCGAATTTATTTTACATAACTAATGTAATGTTATTATTATCATTTATTTACTATAATTTTATTATTAATATAATTACCACCATTTATAAATATATTTAATCAATTAAGAAAAATGAAATCACTATTCATGAGTAGTTATGGACAACCGCCACCACAAGAAACAAAATTAATTTTTTATTCCAACCCCTAATTGATGGTTCATAGAATGGTTTAATTAGGAAATATTATTTTTATGAAAAAATTTAAGTTCTTTTATAAAATATTTGATAACCTATTAGTGATACAATCAACAAACTCTTATCATTAATTCAATCATTTAAAATGGGCGAACTAAGAGGAAAATTATATTTTTTTTACAATTATTGAATATATATAAATTATATTTTCTGTATATTTTATTAAAATTTGGATGTATCACAAAAATAAACACTAAAAATATGATAATTATTTTTTATAAGCATATTACCACTAAATCATCTCATAATCATCCATTAATCCTGTTATGTTCATGTTTGGGTCGGTTTAACCAAAAACTTGAAAAAAACTATGCATTTAGGTCATGGATGAATATGAGAACTTAATTAATGGTATAAAATGATACAAATATGTAAATTATGTTTTTAGGAAAGGTTAAATCAATATTTATCAAATTAATTAAGAAAACGAACTATGTTCGGTAAAAATCACTAAAATATGATCACCATCGATTTCTTATTCATTGTTCACAATAAAGAATAACATGAAATTAAATTATAACATTATAATTTTATAGGAATATCTATTTCATTAACGTTTATGATATAATAGTGATGTAATTTATAAAAATAATGGTTACCAATATGACTTTTTATGAAACTAGTTCAAAGAAATCAGGATTACATTCGCTCTGTGTTGAAATCAGAAAAAACTAGATAATATATATATAATGATTATAAATTATTATATTTATGAATATTGTTATTGGTTATGTATTTAATTAGATTAATTTAATTATTTAATACATTATGTACAAGTGAATAATGGATCAACACTGAGGTAAAGGTTTTCATCTCAAATTACTCTCTTGAAGACATGTTTAGTATTATGGACATAATTTTATTTATGTGGTGTATGAAATAGCTATTTCAGATATTATATAATTAATTATATTTTAATCATGGTATTTAAATTTTAGTTACAATACTACTTTTTCAATATGTGTCTATTGAAATGTTACTAAATCCAAAAGGATTCTTTTTCTCAAATTCTAATTTATTGAGACATGTTTCTGTTACAAAAAACATTTTCCTTTGAAAGGTTTAATAACTACCCATGAATTTATATTTATCATATATTTATTTTATTAATTTGAAACACTAAGATAAATTAGTTTGTTTTCATCAAATGTATTTTTAATCAATTATTACCCTTGTAAAAAGGATTTTTTGCTAACTCAATTTTTGTTGATCGAGTTAAGATTGTTCTATTGAACTTATTTCATATAAGTTATATATATTTTTCAATTTTATTTTATTATGTTGTATTATTTAATTTTTTATGTGGATATACATTCCTACCACAAAGATCCTTTGAAAAATATTTTTCACTTTTTGTGTTATGTTCTTTCAAAACCATCCACCTTGTTTCTCTAGATGTCTTACGATCATGTTATTTCATTATAAACTTTGAAGTATACTCATTTATATATATGGTTCAATATTCAATTTCTATATAATTTATATTAGATTATGACCACCTATAAAGTATGTTATTCTAGTGTCATTAAGAAATTTATTGGTGTTACATATATTTTTTATTCAATTATAGATGATAAATTGTATGTTGACTAAGTATTATTTGATTATAGACCTTATTTGTCCTAATGGTTTATGATCATTTTATAAATCTTATTGACATATGGAAAAATATTGGCAAATCATGTATTATAATTATAATATGGATGACTATTTTCAAGTTGATATGGTAGTTTTTTCCATCCACCTTCTTTCTTAGGATGGATTATGATCATGTTTTCCCATTATTAATATGGAGGAAAGTATTGACATTATGGATCATTATTAATTTATAATTCAGATAGATCATGTATTTATATTCTATATTATTCATTATATAGATATCCAAATTGTTATCCATCCAATGATTCTTTTGAGAAGGTAATGAAAGGACTTGTTGAATATTATAGTGAATACATTGGACTAAATAAGATGACAGGTGGGTCCCATAATTATATATCTACTCAACTCATCGACTGGTCAAATGAGAAAAACTAGTTGGGATTTATGTATACCTCTTGATATAACAGGATAATGTCTTAAAATAAGGGATTTATAACACTTTTTTGATTTTTGGAATTATAATTCCATTAGTATGAGATCAACAATATTGACATCCATGTTTTTATTTTTTCATGAATATTACATGTTCTTATATTCAATTGATTAAGGAATTTTTTAGATAGTTTATTTCTACCATACTATGGGTCACATTATTATGTTTTTGATAGAGTCATTTATATATTTCCCTTACTAATCATTTGAGATCACCCCTTATTACGTTTCTATTACCCAGGTTTTGATGAAATGTAATACATGTGACATATTTATAGTTATTGAACATGTGAATGATTTTTTGGTTGATATTTAAATATAATTATGGATTAATAAGTTCAATATATAATAAAAAAATGAAAATTTCTATTTGATAAAAATAGCAATGAATTTTCTAGTTATTTACGTTTCCTAATTCTTTAATGATCTAAACGTAAAATTATTTTTGGGATCAAGAGATGAAATAATCATAATTAATTTTATAAATTGGGATATTTTTATCTAAGATTTTATGCTTAGTATCAAGGAAAGTATGTAAAGTATAAGAGCATGGCACAATACCTAGGAGAGTGGGTCTGGGGTTCCACTGTTAGTATAAAAGGAAAGGTTTACACAACATTAAAGTTAGGTTGTTAGTTTAGGATAATTTAATGGCTAATAAGTTAAGGTTGATCATAATTTAAAAGGTATAGATAACCCTTTGGGATATTATATTATTTAATATTAAGTTAACAATAAACATTTTATTTGGGCATTAGGATAAGATAACTTTAGTTAAAACCCCAGGGATAAGTCTGATTGACAATTCTATGTATAGGATAACATCATGATGTTTTAGATAATTATAGATTATTTGGTAATATTAGAAATTACGTCCCTATATAGAAATTAATAGTGCACATAAGTTCTAGAACAAATGTACTTAGGGCTCATAACCCCAAAATTTGTTGATTGGGTATTAACTCCGACATCACCCAATGAATGAAAGACATTCCTAACTGCACACCTATTTTGACATTCATAAGGAATATTTTATGGATTGTTTACATTATCTATAATGAAACATTATAAATTAATTGAGCATTATGTTTACTAATTGTGTTAGAGAACCTAATACGAAAACGACCATAGAAAACCAAGGATTGAATAAAGTGATTTTTAGATTGAACAAAAATTATAATATTTTGAAAATGAAGGGGCCAAAGGGAAAGAAAAATTCAAATTGAAAATTTCATGTACATATTTATTATATATTATAAATTTTTAGGTAATATTATTTAGATGAAGCATGGTCATTAAAATAATAAAGCTAAGAAATTTATGTATCTTTAAATCACTATGTCTTATAACAAAACAAAAAGAATACTTAAATGGTTGATAGTTTTAGTATATGATTATTACATTAGAAAATTCATTTTTCCATATCGTACCTAAGGTAATGAGGTTTATATCTGAATAAAAATATAATCTCAATAATCCTATATATTTATATTTTTTATTAATATTTATCAATTTTATTATGGAATATCGAAGTATTATGAGGAATATGTGAGACATATAATGATTTTTATTTATTTTATGTTATTTAATAGTTTATAAAAATATATTAAATGGTATTAACAACCTTAAATTAGATTTTATGTAAAATTTATCTTTTTTTGATAAATATTGAAAACACTTGGTTTATATATTGAAAACTCTTAAGATTAATATAAAATTTATTTTTAGGTAATAAAGGGTGGTTTTATTTTTAATAATTAACTAATAATATATTTGTTACCTTGGGATTGATGAAAATTATATATATTTTTGTTGATGTTTGTTACATTTTTGGGATTATGGTTAATATTTTCTATCGTGGGATTTGATGAACAAGTGGATAATACAATTATATGATTAAAAATAATGATAATTTCTGGAGAAGTATATAACTTTATTAGGGTTTGTTAAAATGGATAATAAAATGGTATTTGGAATGGTTTGTTTTGTAAAATATATGACTGATGTATATAAATACTTAGCTATATGATTTTTCGAATAGAAAATGTAGTCTGCAAAAATTATAGGCAACTTTATAGAGCCATTGAGAGTATAGAGGATGTCATATTTTAGATTATAACACAAATGATGATTATGTTATGAATACCCTAGTCAATATTCTTAAATGAGTAATAATTAAAATTTTTATCATGAAATATATTTAACTAGGGAGAATATAACATTATGACATCTTAACGTATGATTACATTTAAATAAGTCAATGTGTTCAATAACTTTCACCATATACAACACAGAATTGAAATGAAACCGTGACATATTACATTAAATATAAATATTTAAGTATGGACATTAAAACGTTTTTTTAATTAGTATTAAGGAATAATATTAACAAATATATCAAATATATGTATAAATAAAATAAATTCTGCTTTTATTATGAATGAAATTCAATTAGATTACCTTAAATGACTAATGAGGTCATTAATTTTTTAAAAAATAATTTTTATAAAAAAATTCATTTTTTCATTTATATATCAAGGAACATGTAATTAATTATGAAAAATTATTTTTTATATTAATAAATGTTTTACACAAATTTAGTTGGTAAATGATATGAAAAAAATAATAGTTAATATTTGAAAATATCATTTCCCAAAAAACGTTTATACATTATATTTTTTTGATTTTGATCAAAAATATAATCTATAAATATTTGAAGTTTAATTAAAAAATATGGAAATCATTTTTTGACTTAGAATAAAAATATTATCTCAATTTGAAATTTTGTGATTTTCCCAAAAAGATAAATTTATATTTGAAAAATACAGTTTATGTGAATGTTATAATTCATATGATTCTATCCTCATATAATCATTAGTATACGTAAATAACACTTTTTTGTAATAAATTAAATTTTTAAGGAATAATATTAGTGAATTTTAATATATTATTTGAGCATATAATTCCTACATCCAACATTTTTAAAAGTAAATAAAAATTTTAGTTTAATAAAAAATTTCGTTCTTAATTTTTATAAAGAGCCAGAATTTCCATGTAATTATTTTTAAATAAATGGGAATTTTATATGTCCGCAAAAATTGACAGCATGTGATTAAGAGGCCCAGAGTGCCTTAAATAAATTTCTGAAGTTTTTTTCGGGTACATTTAGTAAATCTAAGGGCACCATTGAACTCGCAATGCCGGTTTTTGCTTAAAGACACATTCACCTCAACGGTAGTTGGTCGACGGTAGAAGTTAGTTTTATGGTTTTTCATGAATGAATAAAATAAAAATAATGTTGTGTAGCTTTTATTTATTTTTTTTAAAACCTCCATGTGGAAGTTGAGAAGTGGGGACAACCTGAGCCTAACCTCCCCTGAAAGGTTATGGTGGTGGGGACCACCCGAGGCCTAAACCTCTAAACTCCCTCATTAAATGTGGGAGAGCCTCTTCAACTCCTCCAATATTAATTTTGAAAACCCTTCTCCACAATAATTAAGCCGACATACCACTTTAATTGTTCCAAACTATGAGATTAATTAACCCAATTAGAATTATATGCCAACAAACATAATAGATCACATAATCAATTATTTTGGGGCTACCATTTCATTTTTGTGGATTTGGGAGTGGAAGAGATTTCACAGAAAATATCTCCAATGAAGAACTCCAATGAAGAATGCCTCTCCTTCAATGTTTTCTTCTCCAAACTCCGTCAAATGATCTCCAATGATGAATGAAACGAAAATTGAGGAAAACGCCGACGACATAGATGTCAATCTATTCCCAATTATTCGTCTTTTTCCTTGTGACCTCATCGATGTAATCAAGCGAATGAGGTAGGGGTTTATTTCTATTTTCTTATCACTTCCCATGTCCACCCCATCAGTTTATTTTTCAGGTTGGGAACAATCATTGTGGTAGGATAGGATTTGATGTTCATGTTCTTGTTCTTCATGAGCCATATGATACCTCCCTAACGCAGAGGGTACCAGCCCATCCAACATGGCCCAACCCGTCCAAAAAACTTCTGGTGTTCTTCGCGATAGAGGAGGACAGCAAGCATCTATGGTTGAGGCACGAGAACGGCGGCTGACACCACCGCCGGCTACGACGCAGCCCCGCGACCACCGTCGCCGCCCCATGGCCACCACCGCCACCCGACGACCTCTGCACCGAGTGTGGCTGTGGCCGACGTCTGTGGTTCCACACTAACCCGTAGCTGAGCCACCACCCAATGGCTGGACCTCCGCCCCATAGCCGGAACACACCCCCCCCCGGTGCGGCCGAACCGCCGCCCAGTGGGCGGACCACTGTCCTTGATCGAGCCTCCCCACGCCCTTACACCCTCGCAGAACCCTCTAAAGCCTCGCGGCCACACACACCCCTCCACATCACCACGTAGCCTTTTGCGCCAGACCCGAACCGGGTTGGCCCAGGCTAGGTTAGGCCGAGTCGGTCCAACCTGGTCGGACTGTACCTGGGCCCACTACCACCCAATTACATTCTTTTGGATATAAATTTGGCACCTGACATCCATTAGACGAGCCGTCAATGGATTTTGGAACCTTGGAGCGAGTCAGTCCCTTTGAGTGATACCCCACTATTTTTTGGATTAAGATAGGGAATAGTCAGGTTGGATCAAGCACGAATCGAACCGGGCTCTCAGAACTAAAAGGCTAATAACTCATAGACCAGGCATCTGATTGACGCGTCGTCTGTTACATTGAGACCCCTATGACATGGAAGACCTTTGAGATACTTCTTCATGGGACTTCGTGGTAGTTTTAGTATAGACTAGGAGCTCATGGTGCAGATCCTTTTGGAGACAAGAAAGCATAATGCATAAACCCAGTGGTTGGCTGAGACTTGACGACTACTGACTGTTTCAACTATGAGTGACTTGACATGGCTAGTGGGGGAGAACCTTGGTGACATGGAAGACACATGGTAGGGAGTGCCTTGGTGAAGGGACATACCTGAGGTACTCGACAGGAGTAGTACCTCAGCAGGCCACGAGAGGGATCACCTTGGTGATGCGAAATACCCACGGTGGGGAGAGCCTAGGTGATGCGGCAGACCCACAGTCCATGACAAATGGAGTACCTCAATAGTCCAAGGTTAGTGGGAAGCACCTCTATGTGATCTGGTAGACCCACTGTACTCGATAGAGGAGGCATTCTCAAACAGCTGAGGTGTTTGACAATGTGACTGGGAATGTTACTTGATACAACACCAAGAATAAATCATGGTCTGAGCTAAGTCAGTACCTCTGTGTTTTCTTCATGATTGAGATGGATTACTTGATAACTTATGTATATGTATTGGCATGAATGTAAGTAAGGTTAGCTGTTGATTTCATACTTTGTGATTTATCCTTGATTGGTTTTTTGAGACCTAGAGGGCCTCAGGGTCCCTACTGAGTATCGTTATACACACCCATGCACTGGATATGCTCGCACCTTGTTATGTTGGATGCAGACGACGAACAGCGCTGACTGAGGCTGAGAGTAGCAGGACTAGATGGTAATTGGAGGTGGACCATACAGTGTGTCGGTACGTAGAGGAGAAGGGATGAAACAGAGTGCTGAGGAGGCGATCTGTACCTACCCTTCATGTAGTAACCTCAGAGGATGACCCAACAGCTGAATTTCCCTTTTCTTCAGTTGTATTATATCACAGTTGTACTTGTACTTTCCAGTTGAGCTTGTATTCTGTCCCCTTTTACTTACTGGACTCACTCTGTTTAGAGTTTAGTTTACTTGAGTTCTTATCATGTTGTGTGCTTTGTTACGTGTGCTTAGAGGTTATAAAGGCAATACCTTCCCAGTTTTAGGGAATATGCCTTCGGTGCTAGTTTCCAGCCCCTGGCCTATGGAAGGCGGGCTTGGGGTTGTCAAAACACGGGCCCCAGGGGATGGGTCATGAAAAATTGGTATCAGAGGAGTCAGTTCTACAATAGAACATAGGACTCTGATCTTTCTCTTTAATGGCAATATTTCTATGTGCAATGAGTGTGGTTATCAGTTTAGGGAATCCAGTGTTTTTGCGGCGACCGACATATCCCTAAACCAGGACCCTGACTTCCGATTTCCGAGTCAGTGCATGAAAACACTAATTGCGTCTATGTTTTCAATAGTTTTCTTTATTATCTCTTGAGTCATCTCATCAAGTATAACTTATTAATCGTGGCACACATTTTTCTTTTCAGGATGCCTCCACACAGACTGGCGGATAGGTTTCCAAGAGTTGAACACACTGATAGCCCACCGAGCGACGAGGCCTCATTGCAGGGCCATTTTCCAGTAGAGGCACCAGTGGAGGCACCAGCGGTACCACTCCTCATTAATCCACCGATGCCACCAGCCCCAGTAGTAGATGGTGCATGATGCTTGAGCATATTGCATGAGTTCCAGCACCAGAGGCCACTGAGGTTCAGGGGAGGGACGGACCTGCAGGTGGCTAAGGATTGGCTGGAGGTTGTGGTGAGAGTCTTCCGACTTATAGGGACAACAGTTGATCTCATGTTGATCCTTTCCGCTAGCCTTTTACAGGTATCAGTAGAAAGATGGTGGAGATTGATTCTCTAGGTTCACGAAGAGGCGATGCTTCTCCAGGAAGATTTCAATATCTTGTTTTGGGCAGAGTTTTTTCCAATGACTCTTCACAAAATGGGCATACAAGAGCTTCTTCATCTGTATTAGGGAATCATGACTGTGGATCAGTACTCAGTGAGGTTTACAGGCCTTTCATGCTACTCCACAAATATGGTGCAGGAACCTTTACTCGGGGCTCGGACCTTCGATTAGGGGCTCAGGTGAGAGATCAGGGCTTTGATAATCTCATTCAGTATCCTACCATAAGAGTGGGTATTAGAGAGATCCCTCTTGGTAGAGAGTTTCCTTTCTGATCTGTCACCAGTAGCAAGACCCACTATCAGTCATCACGTAGAGGATTCTTCCGTAGCAGGAAGAAGATAGACACCACAGAGGTCTAAGAGGACCAGACCTACAAGTGGACGACCGCATGAATTATTATCTGTTGTGCGGGGCACCTAAGGTGGAGCTAGTTATACCATGTGGGGTCAGTGTATCACATGCGGCGGGCAGGGTCACATGGCTCGTGACTATCTGACCAGTCGTACGAATGATCGAAGACACTCAAAGGACCAGCCGAGTAGAGATAGAGGTTCGACCGAGGAGGTCTGCAGGGAGCAGGTAGACGTGGCAAGGGAGATCGCTGTGTAGCTGGCGGTGGGTGAAAATTTGAGATTTTACCACCACCACCACCAGAAGGTCCACCCCGACCGCAGGGAGTAGGTGTACATGGGAGAGCTCATCTCAAGGTAGCTAAGGCCTATGATCATGGTTCTCTGGAGATGATACAAGTAATGATCTGTGTTTACTCCACCATAGCTGTAGTACTTATAGACAGAGGTTCTGGTCATTCTTTTACTGCCACTACCCTCGTTCGGATCTCGGAGACTCTGACGGAGCCGTTGGCTTGATCCTTACAGCTAGAGACTCTTACGGGAGCAGATTTGATGATTACACACTCATGCCGGTAGTGTCAACTTACTCTAGGAGGTGAGAGCTTCAGCTGGGATCTCCTAGTAGAGGCATCGAGGACTTACGATGTTATCTTGGGTATGAACTAGTAATCTACAATCCATGCTCAGATAGACTATATTAGCTTCATGGTGTGGTTTGTCTGCATGTATGTGACCATGTTTACCTTCACCGGTGAAAAGGGAGCCTTTGCAGCGCATGATGGAATTACCCAGAGGAGAGTGCTGCTGATCACTCATCAGTTGGCTAGCCTTACCCTAAAAGATATTGATATCGAGAGTCAAAATTATCCTGTAGTGGTGTACCAATACGTGGATATCTTCCCTGATTATGTTTCAGGTGTACCTTCTTGCAGAGAGGTGGACTTTTGAATTAACTTGTACCCCGGGATGACACCGATATCTACACTTGCATATTGGATGGATCCCACAGATCTTTGTGAGCTACGGTTATAGATGGAGGACTTATTGGGGAAGGGATTTATCAGGCCCAATGTCTCAAATTGGGAAGCCCCTATTCTATTTGACAAAATGGTGGATAGGAGCTTGAGACATTATGTTGACTATCGGTGCCCGAACCAGGTGATCATCAAGAACAATTACCCACTCCTGAGGATTGATGACCTTTTTGATTAGCTAAAGGGTGCACGATGGTTATAAAAGATAGACCTTAGATTAGGATATCACTAGCTCAGAGTGCGAGATGGGGATGTGCATAAGATGACCTTCAGGTGTCGGTACGACCATTATGATTTCTTGGTTATGCCATTCGGAGTGACCAACATTCCAATAGTGTTCATGGGACTCATGAGCAGGATCTTGCAGCCATACCTTGATCATATTGTAGTGGTCTTCATCAACGACATTCTTATCTACTCGACTAATAAGGAGGAGCATGAATATCATTTACAGGTAGTACTTGACACACTCTGAGAGCACCAGCTTTATAGTAAGCTCCCGAAGTGCCAGTTCTGGATCCGAGAGGTTCACTTTCTGGAATATTTCATATCAGAGGCTGGAGTGGCAGTGTATCCATTGAAGATTGAGGTGGTACTTTCTTGGGAGCCACCTAAGAGTGTAACTGAGGAACGAAGTTACCTGGGTTTGGCTGGATACTACAAGGGATTTGTGCCAGATTTCTCCAGAGTTACAACACATCTTTCAACAATGACAAAGAAGGGTCAACCTTCATGTGGTCGAAGAGATGCCAACAGAGTTTTCAGGAGATGAGGTAGAGCTGGACTAGTTCCCTCATCTTGAGGCTTCTAAGGGAGGGCGTATGGTACGTTGTATACTACAACACATTAGGGAAGGGGCATGAATGTGTCCTGATATAGGAGCGAGGGGTGATCACATATGGTTCTCGATAGCTGAGAAAACAGGAGCAGAACTATTCTATCCATGACCTGAAGTAAGCAGCAGTGGTCTCACCATGAATATGTGACGACACTATCTTATAGGAGAATGTTTTACAATGTACTCTAATCACAAGTGTATCCGGTTTATCTTCTCTCAGAAGGAACTTAACTTGAGACAACAAAGTTGGCTTGAGTTCATTCAGGACTAGGAATTTGAGATAGTTTATACTACCAGGAAGGGGAACGTTGTAGCAAATTCACTCAGTAGGTGGTCTGGTATACAGCTGTTAGGTGAGGCGATGGAGAAACTAGCTGCTTTATAGATATCATTTATGGATAGAGATGGAGTATATTTTCCTCAGCCACTTACAATAACTCCCCCAATCCTTCATCGAGTCAGGGAAGCAGCAAATATTGTTTCTCGATGCCTCACATGTCAGCAAGTGAAGGAGGAGCATCAGGTACCAGAAGGCTTGGTTCAACCTTTTGAGGTCCTAGAGTGGAAGTGATATGGGATAACCATGGACTTCGTGACGGGTCTTCCACACTCGTCTAGGGGACATGACTCGATTTGGGTGGTCGTCGACCGACTCACCATGTTGTCCCACTTCATACAAATCAGAGAGTTCGGTTCAATATATATCTTGGGACGCCTCTATTTGTAGAATATTGTATGGCTATATGAAGTACCCTCAATGATTTTCTCTGATCATGATGCACATTTTACTTTCCAGCTATAGAAAGGTTTGTAGGAGTATTTTGAGACACAGCTTCATTTGAGAACCGCCTTCCATCCTCAAACGGATGGTCAGACTGAGTGGACCATTCAGACCCTCGAGGACATGCTACGTGCTTGTGTCCTCGACTTCGGTCACAGCTGGGATTATCACTTACCTTTGGTGGAGTTTTCATACAATAACAGCTATCACTCCACCATAGGGATGACACATTTTGAGGCGTTGTACGACAGACCTTACTGATCAAATTTGTGTTGGAATAACCTAGGGGAGTCAGCACTCGTGGGACCAGATGTGGTATGTGCTACCACATAGAAGGTTCAGATCATCCAAGAGCCGATGAAGACTGCACATAGCCGGCAGAAGGCATATGCCGATAGGATATGGAGACCTACGGAGTTCGAGGATAGAGACCACGTATTTCTATGGGTTTCACACCAACATGGTCTACGGATATTTGGATGAGGCAGCAAGTTATCTCAGAGATTCATTAGACCATTTTAGGGCCTCAGTAGAGTTGTTGAGGTGGCATACCGCTTAGCTCTTCCACCTCAGTTTAACTGGGTGTATGACGTCTTCCACGTGTCCTAGCTGAGGTGATACGTGAATGACCCTTTTCACATCATCGACCATGGCGAGTTGGATGTCGATGATGGGGAAACTTTTACAGAGGTTCCAGTATTGATTAAGGATCGACATGAGTGGGTCCTTCATTGAGAGTCTATACCTCTGGTTTGCGTCTGCTGGTAGCACGAGAACCTTTAGGAGAGAACATGGGAGGGGTAGACTCAGATGCGTGCTCAGTAGCCCCACTTTTTTACCTAGATTGAGTTTTGGTTTATAAGGACGTAAAGCCCTGAGGTGGAGAGAATGTAAAGACCTAGAATTTCCTTGTTATTTTTTAAAATAAATGGGAATTTTAAGAGTCCGTGAAAATTGACGGCATGTGATTCTGAGGCCCGGAGTTCCCGGAATGAATTTCTAAAATTTTGTTCTGGTAGGTTCAGTAAACGTGCGAGCCGGTTTTTCTAACTTCTGAACCAGTGCTCACAATTAAAATCTGAACGCATCGTTGAACATGCAGTGTTGTTTTTCTCTTAGAAAGAGATTCACCTCGACGACAGTTGGTCGATGGTAGTAGTTACTTTTTGGGTTTTTCGTGAATGAATAAAATAAAAATATAGTTTTGTAGCTTTTATTTTTATTATATTTGTTATGAACTACTTGTGGAAGTTGAGAAGTGAGGACGACTCAACCCTAACCTCCCATGAGAGGTTATGGTGGTGTGGATAACCAGAGGCCTAAACCTCTCAACTCCCTCATTAAATGTGGGAGAGCCTCATCAACTATTCCAATATTAATTGTGCCAACCCTCCTTCACAATAATTAAGCCAACACACCACTTTAAATGTGCCAACCTATGAAATAAATTAACCAAATTTGAATTATATTCCAAAAAACATAATAAAACACATAATATATTATTTTGGGGCTACCGTTTCATAATGGTGGATTTGGTAGAGGAGGAGATTTGGTAGAAAAAGCTCTCCAATGAAGAATGCCAACGAACAATGCCTCTCCTTAGATGTTTTATTCTCCAAACTCCATCAAAGGATCTCCAACGATGTACGAACCAACTATCGAGGAAAATGCTGATGACACTGACGTCCATCTTTTCCCAATGATTTGTCTTCTTTCTTGCAACCTAATCAACGTCACCAAGAGAACGAGGTAGGGGTTTATTTCTATTTTTTTATCACTTTCCATGTCTACCACTTCTATTTCTTTTGAAGGTTGGGAACAATCCCTGTGAGAGGATAGGATTTGATGTTCATGTTCATGTTCTTGATGAGCCATATGTTACCACCCTAACGCGGAGGGTATGGGCCTAACCAACATGGCCCAACCCTTCCTTAAATTTGTGGTGTAATTCATAATGGAGGAGGATGGAAACAATCAATGGTTGGGCCACGAGAACGGCAGCCAGCACCACCACTAATCGCGACAAAGGTGAGGACACCGCCCCACGGCCCCCGCTGCTGCCCCACGACCTCTGCGACGACCGCACACTGCCCAGTGGCTAGACCACCACCCTGCGGCTGGACGGCCACCGCACGGCCAAACCGCCGCCCCCTAGCCGGACCGCCACCCTGTGGCTGGACCGCCGCCCCACAGACGGACCGCCGCCCCGCTGCCGGACCGCCATCCCGCTGCCGGTCCGCCACCCTGAGGCCAGAACGCCCCCCCCCCCCCTTCGATCCGCCAAAATGCAACCCCACGACCACACTGGCTTCCTCAGCCACATGCCCTTGTGGCACCCTTTGCGGCCACCCACGCCGCCCCGCGGCTGAACCACCACCTCCCAGCCGGACCCCCCCCCCCTAAGTAGCTGGACCACCACCCGATGACCACACCACCATCCCCAGTCGAGCCTCCCTGTGGCCTCACGCCCCTGAGGCACCCTCTGCGGCCTCTCGTAGCCCTTCACGGCCCCTCACGGCCTACCGGGACGCCCATCGGGCCTGGATGAACCCATCGGGCCGGGACCAACAGGTCAAGCCAGGTCAAGACAAACTGGGTCGTCCCATACCAGGTTGGGTCGAGTCGGTCCGACCAGGTCAGATCGTACCCAGGCCCACTATGACCCAATTACATTATTTTAGACATAACTTTGGCTCGAGACGTTCATTAGACGAACCGTTAGAGGCGTTGGGAACCTTGGAGAAAGTGGGTCCCTTTGAGTGATACCCCATTATGTTTTCTATTACGATGGGGAATGGTTAGGTTGGATCGAGCTGGAATCCAACCAGGCCCCCAGGACTAAAAGGCTAATAACTCACAGACTGTGCATCTGATTGACATGTCGTCTGTTACGTTGAGACCCCTATGACATGGAAGACCTTTGAGATACTTCTTTATGGGACTTAGTGGAATTTGGAGTATCTACCAGGATATCATGCAATAGATCCTCCCAGAGATGAGCAAGCATAGTGCGGGAACCTAGTGGCTGGCTGAGACATGACAACTGCTGACCATTTCGGCTCGGGGTGACTTGACAGGCCGAATGGGGAGTGCCTTGGTGATGCCGCAAACCCACGGTGGGGAGCACCATGGTCACATAGCAGACCCACGGTACTCAATGGGAGGAGTACCTCAATAGGCAATAAGGGGGAGCGCCTTGGTGACGTGGCATACCCACGTTGGGGAGCGCCTTGGTGACGCAACAGAACTATGGTACTCGATAGGAGGAGTACCTCAACAGTCAATGGTTAGTGGGAAACACCTCTCTATGATGCAGCAGGCTCACTGTACTTGATAGAGGAGGATTTCTCCAGTATCCAAGGTGTTCGACGTTGTGACTGGGAATGTTACTTGATACTACACCAAGAATAAATCCTAGTGTGAGATGAGTTAGTACCTCTATGTTTTTTTCATGATTGAGATGGATTACTTGATAACTTAGATATATGTATGGGCATATACCTACGTAAGGTTATATTTTGATTTCATAATTTTTGATTTATCCTTGATGGATTGTTTGAGACCTAGAGGGTCTCAGGGTCCCCACTGAGTATCATTATACTGGCCCATGCACGGGCTATGCCCGCACCTTGTTGTGTTGGAGGAAAATGACGGACAATGCAGACTAATGCTGAGAGTACCAGGACTGGAAGGTACCTGGAGGTGGACCATACGGAATGTCAGTACGCAGAGGAGACAAGTGGACGTGGATTGCTGAGGAGGCGATCTGTACATTCCCTTTAGGTAGGAACCTCGAAGGACAACCCATCAGCTAACTTTCCCTTTTCTTCAGTGGTATTGTATCACAATTGTACTTGTAATTTCCAGTTGGGAATGTATTCTGGCCCCTTTTACTTACTTCACTCACTCTGTTTACAGTTTAGTTTACTTGTGTTCCTAACTCATTGTGTGTTTGGTTATGTGTGCCTACAGGTTATAAAGGCAATGCCTTCCCAGTTTTAGGGAATACGCCTTCGGTGCTAGTCGCCAGCCCCGGCCCTATGGAAGTCAGGCTTGGGGTAGTCACGACATGGGCCCCGGGGGATGGGTCGTGCCAATTTTATTTATATTAAGTATTTTTTAGGATAGATTGATTTTTATTTTCCATGAAGGACCCATAAATTTTATTTTTTTAAAATAAACCAATTTATGTCATGGGAATTAATAATTTTAATAACTATGGATTAAACATACACTTTAAGCAAGTAACATCCCCAACTTGGTGGCCATAATTTGGTTCCCTGATCTTGGTCATCATATGACCCCAGGCGCTCCACTTCATACCCCAGAGGCTCATGAATAGTAGTATGCATCTTTGGAATAACATTAGAGAGACCATAACTGCTAATTATAGAAATTACATATGATAAATAATATCAATAGATATAGTAATCAATAGTAACAGAAAATGGATAGATTGCGACAATTTCAACAAGTAAACAGAAAAAACATGATATAAAAATATGATGAATACACTACATGTCAGGTAGTCATACAATCATAAACAAAAATCAAAACTAACATAATACCTTGAACATGGACCTAAGTCCCAACCCGGTCCTAACCTCCCATGACCCAACCTGATATCCCAAGTGTAACCAGACACCAGGTCCCTATCCTAAAATTGTGCTAGAAAAAAAGTAGAATATGCTCAGGAACTCTAGTGTTATGGTATCCTGAGTAGGGTGTGAGTAAAACTCTGTAGGACACAACCAATGGTGTCCATTGTAATAACCAATCTACACAATAATATTTGTAGGAAATAAATAATAAAGAAATTAACATTAATAGGAAGGATCATGTTTCACTTTTAATCAATTACCCATCTCTCCAACTATTATAAAGGAACATGCTTCATTATTAACAATTATTAGTTAATGATTTTGTCATATATTCTATGGGATAAGAATTCACATCAAGTATACCATATAATATGTTGGTATCTTACTCTGAATAAGGGAATAAGTCAAATTCCCTATCTCATGAGGGATAAAAATTTCGTAAACAAATACGTCACACTTATCATGGATCCACAGCCTAGGTAGTATCATCTAATGTAACCATTAGGGTCCAAGAGCCTCAATATTACCCCTAACTCATGCTTTATAGGGTGGGGTTTAAAGCCTCAATCCAAGCCGACCCATGGGAGGAGCCTCAGCCCTTTACCATACACCTCCAATCCATGTGCACATGCTTATTTATACATTTACCACAAATACCGTTTCATAAAACATTCTAAAACAATAAAATCAATGTTCAAATTCCATATTTCATTCAACACATAAATTATCATCATGACTTAACCATTTAACACATTTACCATTTATATTTCATAACATATTAATCCACTTACCTTATACCAAACACTCCCTTATTCCATATTGTAAATTATACAAAATTAACATTAATCTCATTCACAACACATTTAAGGTTTTCCAAACATGAACCTTATCCATTGAACACATTTATCATTAAGAAACATAACTCATTAAACATATCCCACTCATATTGAAAAACCCACTAAAACAAATTCAAATATTCCAAACTCCCTTTTATGCTACGTCATCAACCAAGAACATTTATCATTTAGTTTATTTATAGCCATGATAATATGATAACATATTTTTCATGGGTTCTATATCACTTCGTCATCTATTATTCAATTATGATGGTCCCAAGGGACCATTAAACTAAATCATGGAATAAAACACAATTCCAAATAATCAGTTGAAATCATCTTGAAGCCACCCTTTAAATCACAATCTTACACATTGAAAACTAATATATGCATAAAGATTTCATATCTATTTCAATGATTCAAGACAATCATTAAGTATATTTACATGAAAGGGTGTCACACCCCTTGTTTCAAATATTCATTTTAAATATTATAGGAAAAATACCTTCCAAATCACATTGTGGTCAATACCTCTTTCAAAAACATTTCCCACATTCAACACCATAATCATATTTTAAAAACCACAACTGAGTTAAAACAAAGAACACCACATTTAATCTATTTGTATCTCTTAGGAATTTCAAAATTCCAATGTATAATTAATTCCATTATCACATTTAGCCAAGTTCATGTACCAATTCACTATAAAAAACCCATTAATTTTCATAATTTACCTATCTTAATGTTTAATGAAAACTTTAACCATTTTCAATGGTTTGGTATACCCCAAGGGTGGCCCTAGGTTTTGATCACATATCTTTGACTATCCCAATGGGGTCTGTGATGGGTATCACACCTCAATACAGGGCCCAAATCATTCTCCATATACATGGATATTGGGATGAAACAAGGTAATACATTGTAACAACCACCTACACTTATAAAACATCATGACTATGTAATTTTTTTTAAGAACACATACCTCAAGTTTGGAGATAACTGATCGCTTAAACCTATCCGTTGATCTAAACTACAACAACCTTTTATTCCCCAACATTTTATCTAACAAAAAGGATATGGTTTTTGGCTTTCAGAAGAAGGGGATATATTCTACAATCCCTAATACATAGAATAGATAAAAGAGGAGTGTTAGAATCACTAGGATCTTTGATTCACAACCAAAAATGTTGTAAACACTTATGAATTGAAGGATAATCACCTCTTGGAAGTCTTGGAGGGTTAGGTTCATCACCCATTATTCTGGAGGATGAATAGGGGAGAAAATTTGGTTAGAAACAATAAATTATAAGAGAGAGAAATTATAATTTCCTACTTTTTATGGTCCGCATGGTTTGTCCATGCGGTTACCCAAACCATGCAACAGCTGTGCATCTCCCTATGTCCAAGAGGGGACAAGATACATGGTTTTTTGGAATCACCCACACAATTTGGAAAAGTTTGTTGTAACTATGCACCAACCTATGTCTAAAAGTGTTCAAATCTACATGGTTTTTTGGGCCAGGCACATAGTTTTTACTAACCCTGCGCCAACCATGCGCTATGCCCCATTCAACCTTTTCCCCCTGTTCATGTCTCACACCTCCCAAACTTTCTAAAAACTCCCCAGTTACCCAAGGAATACTTCATTAACTATAAAAATGATGGATTAACCAAAAATTTAAACAAGGACGTACCCCCACATAGGGTTGGGATCTTACAAAATCTCCACCTTATAACATATCTTCCTCAAACTATACTTCATAGGAATCTATAAGCCTCCTGGACAAAAGGTTGGGCCATTGGGCCCATCCATGAACTTCCTTGTTCCATGTTTCTACCTGAACTCCATTATTCCATAACAGCACTTGGACTAAGGAAACATGCCTACACCATAAACCTTTAACGCACTATGATCTATAATTACGACCTGATTCTCTATGAGGATGCATCTACCTCATCCCATTATTACCACCGTCAAGAACAAGATGAAGGTTTGGTTAATGCCAATCAACCACCATATAAAAGTATACCGACAAGGAATTGCATTACCCTAGGAGGAACAGCTAGGAAATTGTTGGACCATTCCTCTCCACAATTCATGGAACAAATCATTTAATGCCATCATTTCCAGATTCTTTGAAATCCCTAAAAATGACCTAAGCGTAGTATCATCAGAAGGGACATCCAAATTCCAACAACATCTCCCTGCCATCACCAATCCACATCGCAAGGCCCAACGACCTCACACCATACTTGAATATTTCTATCACAACATAAGAATAACCTTCACCTCAAGGTACTCAACAGGTCAAAAACCGAGTTGAAAATTTTACACTGACCAAAACACTAATACAATGATCATCTAATACAATTAAATTGATACTACTACTCAAATCATCAACAAGAGACTCTCTCACTATGGTGATCCCCACCATACACTTTATCTCTCCACCACCATATTTTTAGTTTCAAGAACTTTTATCCTATAAAAGTGACTAACAGAACATCAATCTAACATTTACACTCAATCGGCGTGTTTCCCAACTCTACATGCCCAAATATTTACAAGAACTCCACCCAACTTTGGAATTCATCCTTTCCATCGAAACTACCTAGATCGATCAGACTTCCGTCATCCATACCCCTATTAATTTCCACTTGGTTCTTCTTCAAAACTCATTACCCTTAAAAGAGCACAGTTATCAACACAATATTAACCAAAAGTGACCTATAATGAACCATATATGTTCCATTTTACCTAGCTGAGTCTTTCCATCCTAGTCACCCTCCTTCCACTATTGGCTTGTCACCCCTCTACTAAGACATAAAACCTTTTAATCTAGGGAATACTTCCCTCATCTATGAACACCTACTGAATTTCATCCCTAACTTATAATGAATCCTCACCACCATATAATTTGTTCCCCTACAACTGTTTTCGAGCTCTAAAACACTCACCAACACATCTCTAGTGGAATACTTGGATCACCTATAAGAGCAACACAAGCCTAAGGCCATCACCCAGATCAATCCACCCTTACAAATGAGGCCAATATGAACTTCCCTAATAAATCCAAACACAAAATAACAGACTTATCATTGGTGTCCTGATGCCAACACATCCATTCCTCATTCTTCTCTATTTATCAATGACTGAAAAACTACTCCCCACATTGGTATTACTATTATCACCCTTTCCTAAAAAAAATCAACCTCCTAGGTTTAAAATATGATCAAAAGTTGAACCTCATACTTGGATTTGGTTTTCCATATTTCTTCAGATCAACATGACCAACATAAAAAACTACCCATTATCATCATCCAATAACAGAACCCATGGTAATTTCTAATATCCATCCCATCTCCAGGACCACTGATGTAATTGGTCGATGGTAACTCCCCACCAAACGACTCCACATATTATACCCCAAAAGAATAAACTCTACGATGTACCATATCCAACTGAAACACATCCATGATTCTAGGTGTAATAATAGAGCCCTCTTAGTTCACACAAGATGATGTGATGTTATTGGACATGATCATCTCTATAGAAAAGTATGCTAAGAATCCATCGATGAAAACCACATCAAACCATCCATCACTGATGTTTCCCTACACTATAGGGAACCATGACCTTACAGAAGTCTTGAGCTTCCCCTCCTTCAACTATTTCATCCACACACATACACCAAAACTCGAATGATATTTTAAAGGAACTCAATACCAATTCACAACCCTCTATCAAGTGGTCATGACCCAACATTCCCATTGGAATAAATGTCATTACCCCACTTGATTTTTTTCCATAATGACCCTAATGATCTACATGGAAACACATCAATCACCAAAATGATCCACAATCCAAATGTATCACACATAACATTAACTTCACACTATGATCAAACAACTATATAAAATACATTTATCTCGATCCACATGTTTATCCATAAAAAAACATCATTTATTTCCCAAAAAGAATCCACATATTGAACTAATCAAGGACATCAAGGTCTCACACTTTCATGCAATCACACACTAAGCATGAATCTAGATCACATGATTCATACATCACCAGAGATATTCCTAACACTTACTCACTCATCTGACCATGCCTCCTGGTCTGTTAGTCTCATTGGACTCAAGGAATTTTCAACCTTCTTATCCAAAAAACCAACCATCAAAAAAGAAATCGCAAATGCATGTCCATTATCCTTGGTGTGAATTCCATACCAAAAGAATCTATCCACTCCTAGGTCACCCACTTATTTTTCACCAAAGATAAACATCAACTTACCCATAAAGAAGCATTAAATCCACAAGAAGAGGCTCTTAATGTCCTTTCCTCTTTCAAAACTAACCTTAAAATCCACCACAAGAAATAAGATATCTTATGAGAAAGAAACTAAAGAATAAGCCTACACTTTTACAACTCTAGATAGCACCAATTGATCATTGATTCCAATTCTAAAAAACATTTGTTCTCCTTTTTACAAGGTTCCTATAATGCTAGGATAACTTCCCCTGAGGATACCCTAGATATTTTAGTACTATATACTCATATCCAAAGCATGAGTTATCTCAACAAAAACCATCAAACTTCCCTCTTATCCCTCTAGGACAAACCTACCCTAGGAAACACTCTCCATTTTCCACTACCAAGGGAAAAACATAAACTTTCTCCATGCACACCAAAAATCACTAACATCTTAGTCAATCTCTCTCATAGGTCATCAATGAAGATCAAACAGAACCACCATCCTAAATTGGAGTCACATCCAAAAAAGGTCACTATATAAATATATATATATAATCCATACACATCAAAATTCTTCCAATTTTCTTCTCATGGTGTCACTCCTATCTTAACTCAAAAACATACTACATCTAACGCACCATAGTGGTAATTTACTCTAGGAATCACACCCAGAAAATCCACACACATAAATCTGCCCCATGAGACAAACACCCACCCTAGGGTCCAAAACAAAAATTACATGATAACAACCCATGGGAGTTACCAAATCCATATTACTGGATAGAAACTCATAACCCATATTTACTACATTATTGGGGGTACAACAAGAACATATCTTTTACCATATAATGAAATCCAACATAGCCTCACAACCAAAAACTAAGGTCTTAATCTAGAGAAAAATCACTACCCAAACCACCCATACACTGGGTTCGATCACAACAAGATGGTAGCCCATTTACTACATCCATATCAGTTCCATCATGTTTCATATCCCTCCTTAACTAAACATTACAAATTAAAACCAAAGGATTCAAATTTCAAAAGATTCTATTTTCAAAACACAAAGGATTTAAAATATCAGAAAAACATTTTTATTAACAAAAAATTTCAAAAAATCAAGATTCATTCAAATTATAATTTCAAAACATATCCTTTATAAAAAATTTCAATGGAAAACCAATAGAAAAATTTTACCAAAAAAAAAGTACAGTACCGACATATGAATCCCAAGGCACTATCAATCACAAGAAACCTATGTCTGACCTACCAATCCTATTTTACTAGCATAATGCATGAAATCATACACTCTCTATTTCCACACTAATTCAAGAAATAAAACTCATAAACCAATATCATCACATTGAAATGTTCAAATCATGGTGGAAATAACAATCAACTATAAAAGAACAAACACAACATAACATCCCACCGCTAGAGACTTAGATTTTCCTTCATATGTGAGTCTACAAGAACCTATGAATGAGATCATTAACATGACCTAAGAGGATACTGGTATCATATCAACATCTCTACAATACATTAATACAAAAGAAACACTCTAATACCATTTTGTAACATCCCCGAACTAGTGGACACTATCTTGTGCCCCGAGCCGGGTCGTCACATGATCTCAGGTGCACCTCCCCATTTTCTAGATGGTGAATAATTGTAGTGCATATATATATAGAAATGATGGAGAGACTATACCTTCTAATTATATTAATTCCAAAAAAATAAACAATATCAATAGATATAGAAACCAGTGGTTACAAAAAGAAGACATCATGCTACAATGTCAACTAGTAACCATAAAACTCATGATATAATAGTATGATAAATATAGTTCATGTCAGGAAGTCATGCAAAGATAATTGAAAACAAAAAATACCATAAGACCTCAAACATGGACCCAAGTCCCAAATCGGTCATATGATCCCATGCTCCATCATGATATCCCATGAATAGCTAAACACCATTTCCCTAACCTGAACCTGTATCATAGAACAAGAAGAATCTACTCTCGTACCCAAGTACAATGGAGGCTCAAATAGTATTTGAATATAACTCATTAGGCCACCACCAATGGTGTCTAAATTAATAACCTATTTGTACAATATCATATACAAGGAATAATGATTAATGAAATAAACACAGAAAGGAAGGATCATGTTTCACTTCTAAAAAATTACCCTTCTAAAAAATTATAATCAATGAAAATAATTCACTTTTAAAAATTAATAGTTAAGAATGTTATCATATATTCCATGGGTTAGGAATTCACATCATGTACACCATATCCTATGGTTGTCACTTACTATTCATAAGGGAATAAGTCAAATTCCATATCTCACTAGGGATAAACATTTTATAAACAAATACATCGCATGAAACTTGGATCCTTTGTATAGGTAGTCTCATCAAATGCAACCATTAAGGGACAAGATCCTTAGTACGACTACCTAAAATGTCCATTATAGGGTGGGGTTTAAAGCCTCAATCCAATCCAACAAGTGGTAAGAGCTTAAATCCTTTATCCCACACCAACAATCATCATTAATATTCTTATTTATCTATTTAAAACATATAAAATTTCACAAAATATTCTCAAAATATTCACTTAGAATTCACATTTCTTATTTCATTCAACACATAAATCATCTTCATTCCATAACCCTTTAACACATTTACCCTTAAAATCTCATAACACATTAACCCGCTTGGATTATACCAAACACTCCCTTATGGCATGTTATCAACTACACACAATTAATTTCAATCTCATTTACAACCCATTTTACATTTACCCAACACAATACTTAATCGTTGAACACATTTATCATTAATAAACATAACTCATTAAACATATCCCACTTATAAGGAATAACCCATTAACACATATAACATTATTCTAAACACCCATTTATACTATTTCATAAACCAAGAACATTTATCATTTAGTTAATTAATATCCATGTGAATATGAAAACCTATTGTTCATTAGTTCTATCTCACTAACATGTCTTTAATTCAATTATGATGTTCCAAATGGGCCTTTAAACTAGATCGTGGAATAAAAAAAATTAAAATTGCTCATTTGAAATAATCAATATTCCACCCTTTATAAAAAAATATTCCAATTTAGAAACTAACACATTACCAAGGTTTTCATATCCATTTCAACCATTCAAAACAATCATTAAGCATTTTCACAAGAATGAGAGTCACACCCCTCATTTCAAATAATCATTTGAAATCGCATAGGACAACTTCTTTTTAAATCACATTGAGGTCAATGGATCTTTTTAAAAACATTTACCACTTTCAACTTCATATTATTCATTTAAAATCCATAACTAGGTTAAAATAAAAAACCCCCCACATTTAATCCATTCATGCCTCCTAGGAATTTCACAATTACTATGTATAATTAATTTTAATATCCCTTAATGCTACATTAACATACCAATTCACTACTAACAACCCATTAATTGTCATAATTTCCATATCCCAATGTTTAAAGGATCTTTTCACAATTTCTAATGGTTTTCCATAACCCAAGGGTAGCCCTAGGGTTGATCTCATATCTCTGACAACCCCAACAGGGTTTGTGAATGGTCTTACACCTCAATACAAGGCCCAAATCACTCTTCATTGACAATGATTTTGAAATAAAACTATTTAATACATTGGAGCGACCACATACCCATATAAGACCTCAATACTATTATAGTAATCTTTAATACCACCTACATCATGTATGGAGATAACTACTCGCTTAAAAATAGCCCTAGATCAGAACTCCAAAAACATTTAAAGCCCCAAATTTGAATCAATCAGAAATTTGAAGGTTTTTTGGATTCAAAAGTAGTGGAGTGATTCTACAATCCCTAATCTAGAAAATATAGCGAAGAGGAGTGTTGAAATCACCCAGATCATTGAGTTTCACCCAAATTAACTCCAAACACCTAAGAATGAAATGATAATAACATATTGGAAGTCTTAGAGGGTTTTGTTAACCACCCATGATATTGGAGGAGGAATATGGGTAAAAATTGGTTTAGTAGCCATAAATATCTAGAGGTAAAACAAGAATTTAACACTTTTCAAGGGCCACATGGTTTGGTAGCATGGTTAGAAAAACCGTCCACCAACTATGCATCTCCTTATATCCGAGAGGTTCCCAACTACATGTTTTTTAGGAAGTACCCACATGGTTTGTAAAAAAATGTTGTAATAGTGTGGCAAAATCTATCTGAAAGATTCCCCAAGCCATACTATATCCTGGGCTAGGTGTACGGTTTGTACTGACCATGCACCAACCGTATGCTATGCATTTTTGACCAATTGTATCCCCATTTAATATCCCAAACTCATAGAACTCACCCAAAAATCTTGGGTTATGAAATTACCACATCATTAACAATTACAAGGATGATTTAATTAAAATTTAAACAAGGATACACATCCACACATGTTTGGGATCTTTCAAATCATAAAAAAACATTTGTAAAAAAATGTTTTAGGTGATATATGCTCTTATATTAATATTAACTTTTCATAACCATGGATGTTTTTGCTTAAATGATTTATAATTTAAAAAATTAGAAGGTTCAAATTAGTTAAATGGTTCATTGTTATTTTTTCATTATTAATAATTTTTATGGTTAAAAATTAATAACCAAGGTAAATGTAATTTGTGTTAAAGTTAAATATTTAAAAAAATTCATTAAAATAGTCAATTGTGACTCAAAGAATGGGTGTTTGAGGTGAGTTTTAACAAAATAGAACTTTACACCATATTTTTTATATTTTTGATCCATTAACCTTGGAATAGTAACATCAAATTATTGAAAATGTAAATGGTGATTTCAAAAGCTCCATTCTCTTCACTTATAAAACTACAATACATCCCCTACTTCAAGACAATCCTAACATTGGAATTTATACCCTAAACTCTTCAAATTATTCTTAATATATCCCTATCATGTGTTAAAAAACTTATTTTCTCCATTACTTAGCATAAGTTTTTAATATTTAAGGAGAATTACAAGGAAAATTCATATACCCGACATGAGTATTATATACTACATAGATTTTATTATTGATTATCTTCATTAAAATTTAATATATATATTCTAATATAATTATATTAGAATAATTTAAATACTATAATGTTAATATATTAATTGTATTATCCTTTTCCATATATCTATCTGATCAATTATAAAAATCACAATCGTTGTTCATTCATACGTGTGGGCTACTGCCACTACAAGAGACAAAAAAAATTTAATCACCACCCATAAATAATGGTTCCTTTAATTATTTAATGAGGAAATATTTTTAAATTTTTATTGGTATGTTATAAAAAATTGACAACTTATTAATGATATGATCAACAAATTATTATCGTTAATTCAATTGTTCAAAATGAGCAGACTAAGAGGAAAATGATCTCTTTTTTCAAATTAATATCTTTATAAATATTATATTTTCATTATAATTAATTAAAATTATGATTTATAACCGAAATAAACATTAAATAACATCATTATATTTTTTTAGAATGATATTACGATAAAACTATCTCATATTCATAAAATAATCATGGTAAGTTCATTTTTAGGATAGTTTAACTACCTACTTGAACAATATTGTACAAATAAGTAATGAATGGCTATTTAAATTTATTTTATGGTATGACATGATAAAAATATGAAAATAATTATTTTTTCATAAATTTATGTTTATAAAAACACTTAACTCATGAATTATGAATTATCATTTTATTTGTTAATAATCACTAAAACATGATCATCGCTGATGTCATCTTCATGGTTTGTAACCAAAACTGACATGAAATGAAATTATAGCCTTATAAACTATATTGGAACATATATTAGAGTTCAATAAATTTTATAATAGTTATTTAATTCAAAATAATAATAGATACGAACATGACTTATTCAAAACTAGTTCACAGAAATAAAGATTACTCACACCTGATGTTGAAAATAAGTAAAAAGTAGATAATAAGTATAATAATTATATATTAGGTGTATAAATGGACCTAGTTATGAATATGGTTATTCAAAATGTATTTAAAGAAATTAATTTATATATTCAATACATTTGTTTCATGTGACTAATAGATCCGGACTGAGGTTAGGATTTTCTTTTAAAATTCATCTCTTTGAGACATGTTTTGTATTATACAATAAGTATGATTTTTCTAGTGTATATAGTAACTAATTGATATAAAATATCATGAATCTTATTTTTATCATTGTTTTTTATTTTAAATTAAATTCCCTATATTTCAAGGGATATTTATTAAAATTTTACTCAAGACGTAAGGGTTGATAATCTCAAACTATAATTATTTAAGACATGTTTATGTTATGTACCATGTTTCATTTTAAGTGGTTTAATAATTTCTCATGGATGATTTTTTTATTATATTTTATTCTTTTGGAAAATACTAATACAAATTAGTTACTTCCTAATCGACTTTTTCTGACACATGGAGTTTCGATGATGTTCGCAACCCAATGACTGTAATGAAGCTTCATGATCAGCCTATCTTTATTCGGTTTTAGATCCAATAGATAGATATAAGGATGACTTGTAGAGATCCGATGAAACTAAAAATGTTATAAATTTTGGTGAATTTTGGATTCCATCAAGTTGGAAGGATGTTGTATCGGTGCTGACTTGTGTGAAATATTTGTTGAGAGATTCTAGGATGGATCCAATTCTATTCGGTGGTGTTTATTTTCTTTATAAATATTATGGAGATTCATTGATGAATTCAACTTCATGGTCGAAGATGGATAAAGATCATTATCTAGATCTATATAGGATTCATGTCCTAGTAGAATCATTCATAAGGTTTCATCAAGTCATATTGAAGCCAAACCTCTAGAGATTACTGAGATAATTGAAATCAGGAAAAAATCATTGATTGCAAGTATTATTTTTCCTAAAGGGAAAAGCCATGGAAAATTGAAGATTTGAATCATAGAACCTTGTTTATATGGGTTTTCTCTAACAGTAAATGTGTCTCTCTTGGTCAATTATTTTTTTTGTTTCATATTTTCATCAGATGAATTAAAGAAATGAGCATGGAGCATGGGGACCCTGCTATTGAAAACTGGTTGGCTTCAATTAAACAAATGGTCTTTCAAATTTAATGGATTAAATGCAAGAAATTTATTTTATTCTTTCTGATTTCATATTCTTGGGATCAATTGGGTCCTTTGGAATCTGAATATTTTGTATGAAATTTAAATTATTAATTGGGAATCGTATTCATCTTGATAAGGAGACTGAGGATGTCTGGTGTGGTCACTTTTCCAGGATGTTGGTGGAGGTTGATCTCAGATCCACTCTAATTGAAAAGGTAAATCATTGTACTCATTCTGATAACATCCAAATTTCTATTGAGAATGAAAAAATAAAATTTTATTCAATGAATGTATAGCTTTTGGGAACTATTTGGGGATATGTCGGAATAATGTTTCTTGTGAGGAATATAGTATGAGAGGTCATCCAACAAATCTCTATTGAAGGAAGTCAGGGATGAAAGATTTAGCTTTTTCAAAGACCATATTTCATGATGGTAATGAACTCAAAGAGAAATTTTCCACTGTGGATGATGTGATGATATCGTGGAAATCTGATTCTCAGGTGTCTAAGCTAGAATGCATGGGGCTACGGGTTGATTCATATATGAAATATCTCATAGTGGCATCTCAGATTCTCAGGTTAATTTGGTTAAATGGGATAATTTAGATGGGAACACCCGTACACAATCATCGAGATTGATGAAGCCCGAACCATCTCAGGTTGATGTCTCCAATCAGAATGATTCACAACTGCATGATGACTGTCATTAAGAAATCCAGAATCTCTTTCAGTCATTAGAATTATCTGAGAAATGGGGGAATGTCTCTGAGGATGAAATCGAGGATGATACCCCTATTATGGCTTCATGAAATGGTGGATGTGAATATTTCATGGATGTAATTTTGAGTGTAAAGGAAAACATTACTAATAGTGAGGGCTTCACCTATGTTCCCTAAAAGTGGAAACCATATAAGGATTATTCTAACCTTCATAGGAACGTTTCTACCAGATCATCTTTGAAGATATCTAGAAAAGGTGGAAAGAGATGTCCTTAATATTTTCAATAATGATTCATCTCATTCTAAGTGGGAGACTATTGGTGACTCTGATTTTTGAAATAATATTTTGTATTAGGATATCCAGACCTATTGTTAGGCATATGAGGATAATGTTTTTTGTTTGATCCCATCCATCACTTATTAGTGATTTTTTTTCTTAATAATTTCACAGAATCTTTGCTTTGGTATGGGCTTATTTTCATGTTATTCTAGTGTTGAATTAGTTGTATATTGATTATTCTATATAAGGAAAACATAAAATTATACATAATT
The DNA here is from genome assembly GCA_963277665.1 of Viscum album. NCBI lineage: Eukaryota > Viridiplantae > Streptophyta > Magnoliopsida > Santalales > Viscaceae > Viscum > Viscum album. The sequence goes on along the minus strand of OY728153.1, from coordinate 603,968,809 downwards.
TAGATTGGATTCTATTCACCAAGAAACTGTTTTATTCTATTTACCTGTGTAAAAGTATTATCATTCCATATATTGTTATTCTAATAATTACGACTATTGGAAATTTGACTATATATTTTTTGACCATAAAACATCATTCTATAGATGGGTTATGATTGGGTCATCCCTTTTTTTGGTATGGGGAAAAGTATTGGTGTACCATATATTCTTATTACAATATGGAAGATTATTTTTGAGTTGAATATTTATCTTTCAACCAAACACAAAATTTATTAGTATGAGTTATGATCATGTTATCCCTTTATTGACACATGTAAAGGTATTTATATTCTTGATGATTTTTTAGCTAACATAGGTTGATCAAGTATTAATATTATATATTATATATTATATAGACATCCATGTTTTTATTCATCTAAAGGTTCCTTATGTAATGGTATGAAAGGTCTTTCTACATCTTATGGTGAATGAATTGGACTAAATCAGGTGAAAAGTGTGTCCTAGAGTTATATATTTCCTCAATGGATATACATTTATCTGGAGAAAAAATAGGTTGGGATTTGGTGTAAACATTTTTTAGTACACATGACATGTATAGAAGGATAGAGCATGTCAAATAACATTTTGGAGAGGTTGAAAAATCATTATGGATAGAGTACTTTTGTATATAATGGAAAAATAAAATGTTTATTTGATACAAAGAACATGGTATTTTCAAGTTATTGTTTTCTCTTATGTTTTTAAGGATATAATCATAAAATATCCATGGAATGTAAGTGATACAATAGAAAGTATTCATTCTGTAATTAATGATGTTTATATATAGGTGTTTACAATTATTACGAAAGTGGGTTTGTAAAGTATGTGTTCATGAAACCCGATCTAAGAGAGATGGTTCGAGGCGTCACATCTAAGCTCATGTACTGTGTTAAAAATAAAAAAGAGTAACATTTTAATATTGAAGAATAATATTAAAGGGTGTAGTAATGAACCAAGATTATAATAAACTAAGTGGTTATAGGAAAGGGGTATGTGCCTCAATTATAGAAAACCTATCCACTAGAGGAATACATATAAAAAATACTTGAAGGGTTTTAATAAGAACCATGGAGAGTCTATACATGGTATTGATTTTATAGAGATTAATTATAATTTTTTATAGATGGATGAAATTTTTTGTATATTATAAAATTGTTTTAAGTAGGTAAAATAGTTCAAAATTAAAGGAAAATTGATTATCCAATCTTAAAGTGTGAATTCATGTGATAAGAAAAGCATTGTTACATTGAGGATTTGGGTTCATTAAACTACTTCAATGCTCATAACGATTTTAATAAAGCATCTGTATTATATATAATTATTTATAAATAAATATTTTTTATTAATAAATGAGGTGATTTATTTGATATAGAACGATAGTGATTCATCGAATTCTATAACATTTTTGGATAGAATATAAGGATATAAACATTTTATCATAGATAAAAGGATTTATCCAAGTTAAAGGATTTTATATTTCTTATTTATTAGTATATTATAGGAATAAATAATAATACCCAATAAAAAAAATTTAAATAATAATATATACTTTTCAGAATAATTCTTCATAAACATATAATATTATATATGATATGGTTGTTAATATTTTTTTTGTTAAATATTCCCACTATAGAAAATATGTGTTATTACCAAAACACAAAAGACCTTTTGTATCTTAAAATGATATTTTGGGTAAAATATATTGTCTAAGATACTAGTGGCAGTATATTTGGATTTATAGAAGTACAAAGTATAAGAAATAAAATATTAAACCAATCAGATTTTAATAGATATTCACTTTACATCCTAAAATATTTTGGGAAGTTTATATAAATAAGGGCATTAAAATAAATTATTAATTTCATTAGTAATGTGATCCCAAAGAAATATTTAAGTGTAATATAGTACCTAATATTCTAAAAAAATAGATAATCACTACATCTATGAACTATACCATAATGTATATTTTATTATCTCATCATTATAGTATTATAAGTATAGCTAAGTACCAGAATATGTTTAAAATAAATATACCCTAATTTTATATTTTGAATTTAATTAATTTATATAACTTTTAGATCGAGAAAATAAACATTATCTTTGGATTTTTTTTAAATTTTTAGAAAATTATTGATTTTTGGGTGAATATTAAATATATAGCTTTTACAAATACCATGAATTTTATGACATCATCAGGACATAAAATTAAATTAATAATTTATGAATCTTTTTTCGAAAAAATTAATATTGTTAATAAAGTGAAATAATTAATTTGAAATATTATTTTCAATTTACAAATACACGTTTGTCATTGTTGGAACCAACGATATACATTTTTTGATCTTTTAATTTAATTATATTTATAAAAGGTACCATTCCATTTTGGTTTGATTTTAAAGTAACATAGATATCTATTTTTTTAATAATAAACCAATTAAATTATTTTTAATAAATAATATTAATAGTTTTATATTAAATTTGTTTTTATGGTTATAATGGAATTTTTTTGATGAAATATTTTATTACATTTAGAATAATTTTATAGAAATTAAATTTTACAAGACCTATAAAATGAATATTATAACAATGTTTTCATATTTGGAATCACAATATTAAATTTATTTAATAAATTACATTTCATTTTTTGGTCATAAAAATAATAATCATGGTAAAACATATAACTGTTAAATATTGTTAAATTAGGGGATAAGGCTATAAAATTTCATAGAACCGTATCGTTAAATTTATTATTATTGATTATCTTAACCTCTCACTTATCCCTTGTAATTTTTTTCCATTCAGGATCCCTTTTCCAAGGATATTACTTCCCCTTTTATATAATGAAATTATTTTGAGAAAAATATATCCTCCATGAATATAATGAACCCTTCATCACCTCACTTCTCCTCACACATAAAACATTCTAGATCATCCAAACTCTACCCAAACCTCTTATCCACCATTTTTACCAATTTTTATCAGTTTTAATCCTAATAAATTCCAATATAAGAGTCCATTAGTATTAGTTTAATTGAGGATATCAATGAAAGATGTAATTTTCTTAACCGAGTTCATTCTAGTTTCATTATTCTTTCAACTATCTCAAATATATTATAATATTACTAATATAATGAACTAGTTTCAATGTAATATTTTAAAATTATTATTTTCATGTTAAAACCTTATCTACTTGTCTTCCATCCATTGGAAAATGGAAACGTCGCATGTGTGTCTTGTTGACTACTACCTCTTTAAACGACATATTTAATTTTTAATCACTACATTAAAAGTATAGTAATAAAAATGGATCAAATGAATAAATATGATATATATTACATTATTTATTTTCTATAAAGGTAATTTGGATGTAATATTAAAAATATTAACAATAAATGGTCATTGTTAAATTTAACCACTTAAAATGAGAATACCGAGAAACATTGTGTGTAATATATTCTTAGAATTATCTTTCATTTATCTTATTTTTGGATCTCTTATTGATTTTAATTTATCACTATTAATTTTTTTTTTAAAACCATTAATCATACATAAATTTCATATTATCCTTATTACTTAACATTTTCTTTCTTATATAATCTTTTCACATGTTTTTGTTTTGGTCAGTTTTACCACCTGTATTGATATAATTATAACTTATATGTCATTAATGATTAAAAAACCTAAATATTTATTAAAATATATAATAATTATGTTTTTTTACATAATTTTGGAATGGTATGTTTAAATAGTATTTTTACCAATAAATTCAATTCCTTCATTAATTCAATAATCACTGAAAATGGGATTTTTAAGCCTTTCTTATGAATCATGAGGATAAGTGCCATGAAATGAATATGATAATATTAAATTATATTAAAAAACGGAACTAACTCAGGTATAAAATTATTTATATTATGAATCCATGAACCAGAGGTAGGTATCTACACCAAAAAACTGAATCACTAAAGGGGAACATTAAATTTAACACCCCAAAAGTAATTTTTTAATGATAAATAATTAATTTATGAGTAATTAAGAATTATAAATTGATGGTATAAAGTAAAATGACAATGAATATGGTTATTATTTAAATTAATAAAAAAATTAAATTTATTATATTGGTAATTTAGAGAGTGTCTAACTAAGATGAATTTTGATGTTGGGGTTACATTTCGAATCTCACTTTGAATACAAGATTGATAATGTATAAATTTTTAATTGAGGGAACTGTATTTTATTTCTCTATAAGACATGATATATTTTATTTTTTTTATAATTATATTTGGTTTACATTTGTCTCATTACCATTTCACTTCACTTTGGTTTGAAATTCAACTGAAATGATACTTGTGTTAGGAACATAGTTTATCTTATCATTATATTCAAGAATCATTGTATTCGATATCTATTCTCTTTATATTATTCTTATATATGCTTTAGTTATTTTATAATTTCATTTTAAACTATATTATAATTTTTTAAAATATTTTAAAGATTCATATTCTCAATATTTTCCATAAAGTTTTTTATTGTTCTTTACAAAATCAAGAAAAGAACATTTTTATCATTTCACATGAGAATTAATTTTCCATTAATTATTAAAATTTATCAAAATAAAAGGATACCATTTTTTTCAAAGAATCATCTTAAGGAATTTATAAAGTTGTTTTTCATCAATGTAAACATAATTTAAATTTTGTTATAATTCACTATGGATATTATATAATGATAATATAAAAATTATTTATTCAGATTACATATGATTATTTTATTCCATTTTTTGACTTGGGAAATATTTTAATTTTGTATTATAGTTTTCCAATATGGATGTTTATTGATTACTAAGTAATGTTGACCAAGTATTGTATTGTTTATTCACTCCAATCATATGATTAATGAATTGGACTTATTTAGTGGAAAGTTGAGATATGAAATATATATTCCCTTGATGCATAGATAGGTATCATGATACAAACCAACCTGGGTATTTTGAGTATGCCATACCTATTTATGTATGATATCTTGGAATGTGGCATTAACAAAAAGATTAAGATGTCCAGAACAGTATACTCAGTCACTATAAATTCATTTATTATTTTCTAAGGTAATATTTATATTTTTATATTCTCCATTAATATATTACTATTTTATGATATTATTTATATAATAAATTTTATTATTATTTATCTTTGTCATTTTATTCCAGAATAATTTATTCTATGATTGATTTCATTGTATGCTTCCCATTACGGAGCATTGAAGAACACCATTTTATCTTTTGGTATCCATAAGTTTACCATATGTGAACTATGAATGATTTTAAGGATATACTAGAATAAATAATAAAGTAATCATTGAAATTTGATGTCGTATCTCATGTTTTCAAATTTAATGTGAGAATCAGGTAAATATTTAATCTCATGAGTCTAAAAAATTATTGTATCCTATGGGATTTAACCATTTTATTTGGGATAATGTAATAAAGTAAACACCCACTCTAGGATATTGGATTTGAGGTTGTTACAATTGGAATAATTAAAATTTTAGTATAAAACCTGAGAAAAATATCTGGAAGAAATTATTTTAATAACTCAAACATTAGGATATTCCATTATGATACTTATGAAACTATTTAAGAATATATTAATTATAGATGAATCATATTCTATGATTAAATATTCATAATTTCATGAGTTAATTTAATGTATTAAATAATTTATTAATGAAACCTAGTAGAAGGGACAATAACCATATCAATAATTGTAATCTATATTGGGGTATCCCTCATGTGGAAGATGAAAAATTAAATGATGTTCAAGTTCTATCTAAGAAGATTATAACAATATTAGAGTAATATAGCTTATGTTATTACCAATAACCTTTCCTATTTAGAAACACCAATTGATCCATAACATGATGTAACAATATTTGACCACTTCATGAGATAAAAACCTCCAAAATTTAATGGAACTACCGATACATTAGAATTATATTAATAGATCATTTCCCTAGAGATGATATTGATCACTAGTAAAATATCTTACTAGTAGAAAATTATAATTTCATTATATCTTCTAAAGGGATTTTTTGATCAATGATGGTCAATTATTCAAAATACCAAGTAAGTTAATGAGATAGGGGGAATAGAATAAGGGACTTTTATGTTAATATTCTTCAAAAAATAATTTCCAGGAGTGAAACATGGTAATATGGAAATGAAATTAAAAAACATATGAAAAAATTAAAAGGAATATTTTAAATAATATGAAATTAACATTAAAATCTTATAAATAATGCTACTAAGTAAGTACATAATCTATGACATAAGACTGATCGATATTTTGATGGGTGAAAGCCTTGCCTTCAAATGGAATTAGTATCTAAAACATTTTCACCATATAATAATATAATATCATATTCTATCAAACCATAGAAATAATTCTCAAAGTATTACACTTTCAAGAGAAATCATTAACAACTAATGTTGAGTATTATATAAAAAAAATGTAAAAAAGTGGAATAAAGGTAGAGTGTTATTTACAAATTTTAATAATCTTGGAACGAAACACCCTAGTATATTCCTGGAGGGATTGAATTTCTATATCACGTGTCGAGTGAAATACCATAATTCTCATGAATTAAAATTCAATATAGAAGCCTCCAAAGTACAATTATTTAATTATAAGGAGATGGGGAACTATTAAAACCAATTTCACAAACATCAATTAATTTACCATAGAAGATACCATGTGAGAAACACCATGATTATTTAATTATTATCGCTAAGTTTGACATTCAAAATGATATTATGACAAGTTATTTGATTAAAAACTCAAATATAGTTAATTATTTATTTTATTCTAGAGATATTCATTATTTTATATCTTACATGTTTTCTAAAAACATTGTATCATTCCCTTACTCTCTTGGAAATGTGTTTCCCATCCAAATACCCGTGTGTAAATATTTTTGCAATAGAGATATATTTGGCAGTATCTATTGTGATGCATTGATTTTCTCTAATAGATAACATGATTTTAATTCATGTGGTTGACATCAATATAATCCACCATATAGACTGGAAACCAAAAATATTAAAATGGAATTTATTTTAGAAATAAGGATATTACTATTAGTGAAGGAGGCATAGGATTAATTATCTTTATTTGGAAGACATCATTATATAAATATTATTTAAATCCACCTCAAGTAGCTCATATTAATGAAATCTTGGGAGAAGAGGAAGAGTAATAAAAATCCATGTATAGAAGGGGGACATAAGAATATAGGATATAACTGTTATAAAATAATAAATTAATGTACTTATAGAATAAATACATGGAAACCAACCTATGTTTGATGTTGATTTTTCAATTGAACATATCCTTGACATAAAACCCACATATAAGATTCCCTATAGAATTTCCCCCATTGAATTTGTGGATTTGAAGAAATAAATATATCAGTTTTTTATATTTGATTATTAAACCCTATTGTTTCACCTTGGGGATCCACTATCATGGTTTATAAAAATAGGTACTGGTCTATGGAGTTGTACATAAATTACTAGGAAGTCAATTCCAATACATTTACGATTAAGTATCTTTTTACAAACAATATTAATTTTTTTGAACTTTATAGAGAATTTTTTTTCCAATGAGTGATCTTCACACAATTTATCATATGTTAAGGGTGAACAAGGATGATATACCAAATATTACATTTCTTTTGAGGTATGAACATTTTTAGTTTAAGATAATTCTATTTTTATTATTGGACACACGCTATGTGTTTACGGATCTAAAAAATAAATAATTCAAATATTATTTTGATACATTAATTGTGGTATTTATTGAGGGTATCATGATATACTCTAAAAAATATTATGGGAATGAGAATGATTTTTGAATCATTCTTAAGACTCATAAAATAGAAACTATATGGGAAATTCAAAAAATGTTAATTTTAGCTCCATAAAATTTCAATTATTGTACACATTATTGATAAGGATTGAATATTTTTAATCATTTAAAGATAATATTATTTAAGGAAATGATCATATTAGTTAATATAACTAAGATACAAAATTTCCTTAGTTTATTAGGTTACAATTGGTTATTTTCCCATGAAAATTATTCGTTATAAAAATCATTAACCAAGATAATGTGTAATGGTGTCAAATTAAAATGGTCAAATTAATGTGAATAAACATTTGAGGATATAATTAAAATATTTGTAAATGAACCATTATTAACTTTACCATCACTAATTTAATGATATTATATATATATATATATATATATATGCATCAAATAAAGGATAGGTGTGTTTTCTTTATTCTAAATTAGGGAGTGGTTTATTATATATTAAGGAAATTAAAATTCATGAATAAAACTATGGGGATCCTGATTTTGAGTTAGAAGATATAATATTTTACATATAGATATCAAGACACTATAATTATATAGAATGATGTGACTTATGTTGGGAATGTAGTTTCTCATCCACACTTTACAAAAATAGCATATATGGTCAATCAAACCTAAGTTGACAAAAAAATATGAATAAACAACCTTAAGTTTTGATGAAAACTTATGCTTGAAAAAGAGAAAAAGTATGGCTAAAGAACCCTATATAAGTATGTAACCATACGTTTGAGAAGAAAACATATGGATCATCAAACGTACTTTTGTGATCAACCTTACATTGGAAGCCATACATTCTAAAAATGAATGTTACAAAGTGGAACCCTATGTTTAATATTTTTTTTGTTTTGTAAAGGAACCATATGTTTGACATTTCATCACCAGAGATTTGAATTTAAGATTTTATCAGAGTTTCATGAAACGGTCTTTATGGAATATCATTTTGATTTAAAAATAATTTATGAATGATTAAATGATCATTATGATTAACTAATAATCATATTATGTGGAGAAATTATATCATATTCTTAAGGAAATATATGACTACTCTAAGATATCTCAAGAATTGTAATTCTCACAATTAATTAGGTAATTTTAAGGGATCTCAAATTAAAATATAGGATCTCTATTTAACTTCTATCGGTGTATTATATATATATATATGTGTGTGTGTGATTCAAAGAAAAATATATATTAAGATATATATTGTGACATGTATTCATGAATTAAATTGAATCATTTGGAAAATATTATTCAGATCTACTACAACAATAGATCAGACTCTGTTTTTCAATAGATGAAGCTATAGTGGAAATATAGGTATTCAATATTTTATTTTCTATAAATCTGAAGATACTATTCTTTTCTATTCTTAATTCAGAGATCAATTGCAACCTGATCTCTTTGGAACTAATCTATCATAAAGAAACTATTTTTTGAATAAGGATATTAATCTACAGTCATTTTCTGTTTAACTATAAAGTTCAAATAGAACCCTTAATAATTAATATCTTTTTATTGAGTGTTTCAACTGCTCGCACTTAGTTGTGGTGGAGTATTAGCTTATTGATCTAAGCTATGGTTTATATGTTCCCTATTATAGAACTAGAAGACTCCGTTTTTAGTCTTATTTGTAAAGGTGTCAATTGCCTACACTCAGTTGTGGATTGGTCTTATGATATGGGGACCTGACAAGAGGAATTCACCAAACTCATAGAGAGAGTAATTGGTAGAGCGGACTAGAGGTTATTTATGCCCCGAAAAACTATAAACTTCCCTGTTCTATATTTCTATTTTTATCCACTTCTCGTAATTTCATATATGATACAAACACTTCTCACCTACATTATCATCTGTGGACATCAATAGGTATACTTATAAAGGAATTATAAAAGAAAAAATTCACCCCCTCTTGTGTATATTTTTTATATTATGACCCAAAAATTAGTATCAAAAGAGAGATTTTGGAAAAGGATATGAGAAGATAAATGTATAAGGTTTACAAAAACATGGAAATGACTGATTAAAGAGAAGGAATGTCAATGGTTTGTGCTTTTTTTCAATGTTGAGTACCATGGATGCTGGAAATCACAGACAATTATATATTTGATGAATCGATGATTCAAAGTCTACTCTAAGATCATTACTCGTTATATAATTCATAAAAATCCCACAACATGGACTACTATTGCATAGGTTGACTGGGACATAAATTATAAATCTATGAATGCTATTATATGTATTATTGGACTAGATGAATTGAATTGTTTCTCACAATGTCTTGCTGCTTATGAAATGTGTAAAACCATTGTGGTTTCTTATGAAGGAACATACAATATTAGACAAATGAGGTATGAAATAGTACAACTGAAATTTAATACATTCATACTGTTTGATGGAGAAAGAATCAATTAGATTAATGGAAGGATTACAGAGATTATAAATAACACTACAACCTTAGGTGATTATATTAAACAAGCTGATCAATCCTTGAAAGTACTGAGAGTACTACCTACTAAATAGAATGATATATCTGCTGCAATTCAACAATCATCACTTGTAAAAAATTTAACAATGAGAGAAATCATTGTTATAATAATGATGTATCATGCTGAAATGGAAGCTGATGCTGAAGATCTTAACTTGTTTCTGAAAAAGGATAATACTCCACTAAAGGTAACATCTCATAAGCAAAGAAAAAGAATAAATCAAGATGTTTGAGAATAAATGAATTCAAATACATCTGATTCTAAAATGGAATTGGATTGATTATCCAAAAAATTTAGAATGTTTTATAATAAGAATAATGGATTCAGAACGCCTTTCAAAAGGGATGAGAAAAACTATAGAGAAGTTAGATTATATTAATGTATGAAATTAGGTCATATAAGACTTGATTTTACCTATCTAAAAGGTAAAAAAATCTAAAAATACAAATTAGAAAAACATTAATTATGAATATAAAGGAAAAAGAGCAATGAAGGAAACGTGGTGTGTGTCTGAAGACTCTAATAGATCATCTGATTCAAAAAAATGAAGAATAATATCTGAAAGAAAATATGTACTTCCTTGAAGAAGAAGATAATGTAAAAACTAATTATTCATCTAATTTTTATTTTTATTATTTAAGTAATAAATGGTATGACTATTGAAAAACTATATAAGGAAAATATGGCTACTTATTAGGGAAACAAAGTTTTTTTAAAAAATATTAACAATGAAATTTTTGGGAGAAAGAGATTTCTTACTTAAACAACATCAAGAGTTAATTATGAAATTTAACTCATTTATCCCAAAATATTATTATAATGAAAATAATATTAAATAATTACAAGTTGAAGTGTAAAATTGAAAAAGTTATAATCTCTTCTTTAAAAAGGGATAAAATATTCTGAATGAAATTATGTTAAAAATTTCCTTAGAAAGAAAATATGTTATTCAAAGTAAAGGTGAAAAATATAAGCTATTTATGAATTATTTTCTTCCCAACTCAAAAACTGTTACATGTTATTTTTGTGGAACAAATTGTAATATAAAAGAAAATTATTTTTTAAGAAAAAATAAAATAAGTGGAATTAAAAATGTGTTTATTTCCAATAGCTTATCTGAAGTAAATAGGAGTTATGGAATAAAAAAGTAGATCTGGATTCCTAGATTGTTGCTAGTTAACACTGCTAGACTTAAAAAAATATGGGTACCAAAACAAACAATTGTTTAAATTGAATTTGTAGGAAACCGATCACATAAATAAATAGACATTGTATATAGATAGTGGTTGATCCAGTCATATGTGTGGCCACTCATCAAACTTTAGTAAAATGACTCAAATTTATGGAGGACTAGTAATGTTTGTTGAGAATTCCAAAGGAAAGAAAATTGGACTTATAACTGTTGGAGATCTAAAAATAGTATCAATCAACAATGTAGTATATGTACAAAGGCTGAAGCATAACCTGATAATTATCTCTCAACTCTGTGATGATGGATATTATGTTGATTTTTCTAATAATTCATGTTCTGTGTTTAAAGAAAAACTACTTATGTTTAGACAACCAGGAAGTGATAATGTTTATACATAGGATTTAAATTCCATATGTAAAAAAGGTGAATTGTTTAACTTCAAAGATAAATGAGTATTGGATATGGAATATAAGTCTTGTTCAATGTAATATTTATTCTTTACATAAATTATCTAAGAAATAGTTAGTTTTTGATTTACGTATTCTAAATTTTGATAGTGATTGATTTTGTGATGCATGCCAAATTGGGAAGTAACAGGAATCTTACTTCAAATCTTTTAACATAATTGCTACATAAAAACTCTAGAACTTATCCACAGTGATCTATTTGAACCATCAAGAGTGGAACATTTTGTTGGAAAATTATATGTATATGTTTTAGTTGATGATTAATCCAGATTTACTTGTATTTATTTTATAAAACATATAATGTAAGATTTTATCATTTTTGAAATTTTCTATAAATTTGTTCAAAATGATAAAGGTTTTAAGATAATTTCATTAAGAAGTGATCATGGTGGAGGAATTGAAAATAATGAATTAAATTCTTTTTTTTCAAATATAGGTATTAAATACAACTTATCTACACAAAGAAAACCTCAAAAAATGGAATTGATGAAAGAAAAAACAGAACTATTGAAGACGTGGCTAGGAGAATGCAAAACGAATACAATCTACCTACCTACTTCTAGGAAGAAGTTTTAATCACTACTTGCTATGTCATGAATATGCACTACTAGAAAGACGACATATTCCCACGGTTTTGGGAATCGTGGGGCTGAGAGGCGTCACAATAGGGGTCTGAGCCTATAACCATGGTTGTAATAATCATGGGTATAGGGGTGTCATAGTTTGGCAAACCACTGTACATTGTGGAACATATTACCCCCACAGTTTTCAAACCATAAGGATTTATATTCAAAAAATGGAGATGGTGGGATTCGAACATGGGATGCCCCACAATAATGTCACCCTCTCTGACCAACCGAGCCAACCACATGTTCAATATACATATATATATATATATATATTAATATAGACTCTTATCTAAAAGTGAGTAAGCCGAGAATCAAACACGAGACCGGTTGGAGGAGAATACGTTGCCAGACCAACTGAGCTGCGGAAATTTTGTGAATATATCAATACAGCTATTTACATATATTAATTACTAATCATTTATTGGGAAAAAACACACTAAGATTCGAATAGGGGACCACCTCCAACAACACGGAGTACCCAACCAACCAACCTATGGATATTACTTGTATTTATATGTGTATCTTTGTAATTATATTAATCAAAACCGTGTTATGGCCAAATATTTGTGTTTTCCCATGTATGTTTTTTTCTGCGGGAAATCCATACCCATGGTTTATCCATAACATGGGTATATGTATTCAAAATAAAACACACAATTCCCACTGTTTTGAAAAACTGTGGGTATAGGTCTTCTGAAACAACCCTATACCCATGGTTTGACCAAAACCATGGGTATATGTCTTGTAACAAAACACATATACCCTCAGTGTTTCCAAACCGTGGGTATAGGTCTTTAAAAAATATCTATACCCACTATTTTGAGAAAAACTATGGGTATAGATGAACTATACCCACAGTTTTGGAAAATCATGTGTATTGGTCCCCATATTATCTCTATACCCACTGTTTTCTAAAACAATTTGTATAGGGGATACCTATACCCATAGTTTTTTGATAAACCATGGGTATAGGCCCATTTTCTAGTAGTAAGAGTTTTAATTCAGACTATTTTCAAAAAGACACCTTATGAATAATGGAATAAAAAAATTATAAGGTAAAGTACTTATATTTTTAGACTCATGGTGTATATCCTGAAAACAATGTATAATCTTGGTATGTTCGATCCAAAATCGGATGAAGGAATATTTTTAAGATATTCTCCTACCTCTAAATCATATAGAGTGTTTAAAAAAAAGTCAAGGATTTTTGTAGAATCATTTCATGTGATGTTTAAAGAAACTGACCCTTTTATTAATAAGAATGATCAAACTGATGAAACTACTAACTCCTCCAAAAAAATGAGAATTGAAAAACTAAAAAATGATTTTGAAAATAACATAAATAAAATTCAATCAATTTCAGAAGAACATGATACTAATGAACCTAAAATCGTTTTACCATGATAGTAAAGAACCTTAATTAATCATCCTTTGGAAACAATAACAGGAGATCTAGATATATGAATAATAACTAGAATAAATATAGCAAACCTAGTGGAATTCTCTGCCTTTCTATCTCAACTAGAACCTAAATCTTGTAAAGAAGCCTTAGAAGATTAGTGTTGGCTGTTAGCAATACAGGATGAGCTGAACCAATTTAAAAGGAATTATTTTTGGGAATTAGTTGAAAGACCATAAACTTATCGAGTTATATGAACTATGTGGGTATTTAGAAATAAAGAAGATGATTATGGGATTATAACTAGAAATAAATATAGATTAGTATCTAAAGGATATAATCAGTAAGAAGGTATATATTATGATAATATTTATTTTCCAAAATATCTATATTAAAATAAATTAGAATTATTTTAGCTTATGCATCATATATGAACTTTAAATTATAACAGATGGAGGTTAAATATTCCTTTCTAATGGCTATTTAATGGAGGAAATTTCTGTTGAACAACTTCCTAGTTTTGAAAACATTAAAAAACCGAGTCGTTTTTTAATCATACTAAAGCTCTCTATGGCCTTAAAAAAGAACCTAGTGATTAGTATGAAAGATTAAGTTCTTTTATTTTGAAAAATAGATTTACTTTTGGAATGAAAGATCCAAATCTTTGTAAGAAAACAATTTTTTGTAATATATTATTAGTTAAATTCTATGTTGATGATGTTGTTTTTGGTTAAAAAAAATTTGTAATGATTTTTTAAAACATATACAGAAAATTTTTTCAATGATTATGATTGGGGAATTTAACTTCTTTTTAGGACAACAAATTTATAAATTTTTTATGGAAATGTTTTAATCCAAAGTAAATATTAATAGATTTATCGAAAAATATTGGTCTTTAAAACAACAAGAAATATACAACTCCAATGTGTACCAATATAAAACTTGATTTGGATGATGATTGAAAACCAGTGGATGACAAGTTATATAGAAGTATTATTGGTAGTTTGTTATATCTTACTGCTAGAAAAACTGATATTATGTTTTCAGTATGTTTATGTACTAGAATTCAAAAAATCTCAAATTATCTCATCTTATTGTTGTTAAAATAATTTTTAGATATTTAAATATAACTGTTTTTCTATCCGTTATTTATCAAAATACTTTTGATTTTAATTTAATATCATATTTAGATGATGATTTTGAAGGATGAAGATTATATTGAAAATTTACCTTAGGAACCTATCAATTTTTAGGAGAATCATTTGTATCATGGTCAAGTAAGAAACAACACTCAGTTTCCCTATCAACTGCCAAGGTGGAAAATGTATCTGTAGGCAGTTGTTCTATACAAGTACTATGGATGGAAAACACACTAATTGACTTTGGACTAAATGGTAAAAGCTGCCCTATTTTTGTGATAATACAAGTGCTATAAATATTTTAAAAACAATCTATTAAGTCATTCTAGAACTAAGAATATTGATATTAAACATCATTTTCTAATAGATCATGTTCTTCAAAAGTAAATATATTTAGAATTAGTAAATATTGAAAATCAACTAGCTGAAATTTTTACTAAACCACTTCCAACTGTAAATTTTGATTTTATTAAATGGGAGTTATATTTATTTAATTTTTAAAATGATAATATTTTTAATCCTTTTATTTTTAAATATTTATCTTATTTTATTTATTTATTTTTTCTATTTTATTTATAATAAATTAATAATTGATTAATATTAATCTAATTTGGTTTAATATTTTATTTTTTATACATTTTATTTAATTTGTTTTAAACTTAAATATATTCGCACCATGTTCTTTTACAATTTTCAATGATCATCTTACATAATTACATTGGAAATATGGGATTTTCAGTAATGTTTGGAATACCAAACACTTTCAACTCACAAAACCTTTTGGAATACTAAAACCCTCATTTTACACTCATCTACATTTTCTTAGCTCTGTTTTCCAATGAAACCATAAAAAACCAAAAACCTCCATGATTTATTTTCTCATAAATGATGAAAAAAAGAGAAATGATAAAGGTGAAGCCAGGGATTCAAAGCATTAAAAGGTTTCTGGAAGAAGGATTCTACAGGGCAATGTAGTTGATTTTGAATAGCTCTATCAGACAAATTTAGTTCTGAAGCAAGAACTAGAATTTTAAGTATTATAATCCTTGTTCAATGAGGTGAACAGAGAATTATATTAAGAGGTTGAACTATAGTATTTATATAATAGTATTTAGTTTAGTTTTGGTGATACTGAATATACTTTTTTTGAAAGAATATAAGATAAGGTCTTTTTGGTTTCTTTGACTAAAATTTCTCAAATCTTAAACTATCCTCACAAGGGAGTGTTTCATTTCAATCTACTTTATATCAAAGATATGGTCTATAAACTTGAAGAAATTATGTATTTTGTTTGCTCAAAAAATGTTAGAAAAATGTTTTTTAATGATCTCAATGCAGACCATAAAATCATTGTTATGTTTATTTAAACTGGAATTGATCCTAGAGTGGCTGAGATAGAGATAATTCTATATTCAGACATGTATATAATGTTTCTATTTTTGAGTGAAGTAATGAATAATTTTCCATGGTATATGTTCATATATTTAAATTAATGTTCTCAACTAGATTCTAGGATGACTTTTTATCCTTATCGAAGGATAATTTCTCAATTTTTTTAATAAAAGAATTTATTAACTAATAGATTCTCGAATTAAATGTCATCACCTAAATGTGATCAATGTGGGAACCATAAAAAAGTCAGGATTTTACTGGATTTCATTAAAAGGAATACTTTTACCAGTTGGTGTATATGACAGACAAAGATCAGAATCTTTTTCTCAGGGGGATCAAAGTGCAATTGGGAATGAAGGAATTGGTGAAACTCATGGTGAAGGACTTTCCAAGAAAACCCAAATAAAATTTAGTCGTGTTGAAGAAGAAGAAGATGAAGTGGAAGAAGAGGATGTGTAAGAAGAAGTGGTTGTAAAATCCAAAAATAGTAGATCCACCTAAAATAGAACTAGTGTTGGATTTAGGTGAGGCTATCAAGTATGTACATCTAGAAGATACTTTTCATGAGGAAGATCAACAGGTTGAAATCCAGATAAGATATCTACGGAATTTTGATTTACTAGTTGTTCTAGAGGAACAAATTTCTATTCAGGGAGAGCAACAGTTGATTAGAACTGAAATTGTGGCAATAAATATTGTTGGGAAAATTTTTTTCGCTATTTTTTTTCATGTGGAGGAAATAAATTGATCTAAAACTGAAGAAAAAATAGAATTTTATGATTTTTTATCTTACTCAAGTGACAAATCAATTGAAAAACCTATGGATATATTTAAGAAAAAATCACTTTCAAAATATCTAGAAATTGTGGAAGTTGGTCAGTCACAACATCAAGATGAAGGGTCATCTGATTCCCTGAAAAATCATTATGAGGATCTTGAAATGAAGTTTAATAAGTCTTGAAAAGAGAATGAAAATCTTTAAAATGAGTTGGGAGTTTCAAATAAAAAGTTAAAATATCTTCATAAAAATTATATTTCCAAGAAATAATTTGATTCTTTCAGAAGAGATATGATGAATGAAGTTGGAAGGATAAGATCTAAAGTTTTTTCTAAGACAAAATTTGCTGATCTAATGTTGTGATGGGGAGGTAGTTCAAATCGATCAAGAGTACTGTTGTTCAGAACAGTAAATCTACCACTGCTCTTACTACCAGTCCAGATCTGATTCAAATATTTCAGTCCATCATATCTATCATGGTAGATATGAATGATTTTCTTCAAAATCATCAGTGAAATAGTGCCCCTATCATTTCTATTGGAAAATCAGAAATTTCTAGTTGACCAACTAACAAAAAGTGAAACAAGTATTGGATTTCAGCTGATCAAAATCACAGAAAAGATAGATCAGTTTATGTAGAAAGAGGAGGGTTTTCATGACTTTTTTAAAGTTAATCTGTTTGAGAATTTGAATATCAGTCAATATTCCAGAATTTTAGTTATAAAATTAGGGGATAGTCTGATGAAGAAGTTGTAGTTACATAAAATTGAGTTGAAATATATGTCCGAAGATACTCAAAATCCTTAGAACATTAACTGAGCTAACTTTACCCAATCTTTTGTACCCAAATAATTTTAGTTGGTTAAACATGTTTCTTAGTCAAATTTATTATTGTATTTAAGTAAATTTTGATCAATAAAATTTCCACATTTTTATTTCTATTCATTATATCATATTATTTTATGTATATGTCTAGAAGAAAAAAATCTAGAATTATTTTTTAAAATAGATTATTATAACATTCACTTACAGATCTGTGCAAAATTAATCATGTTTTATTAATTTACGCACTTTGTTTTTGATCTATTAAAAAGGGGGAGATATTTGTATTACACCACATTTTTCTTTATTGAAATAAATTTATAAAATTTAATTTCAAAATGACTTCTTTTTAATTTTTTTTAAAATTCTAAATTTTATTATTAATTTTATGGGTTTTGTGATAATAAAAAGGGGAGAGATTATTGGGCATGGGTTGTCTAAAAAATACTAAATAAATATTCTTGATTTTAATGATCACAATTACACTTGTTTTTTTTAACTATTGATATTAAATAAATTTTATTTGAAGAAATTATTAATATTTATATTCCTTATTTTGGAAATATATTCAATCTTATTATTCATGTCGAATATTCCTCAAATTATTCGGAATTCTCCTAACCATATTGTGGAATAACTGTTCATATCATACATTGATGAAATGTAATGTAAGGAACAAACCATATGTTTGTATTATATATTATTCTGAAATATTAGAACATATTGTACATCAACACTTTATTAACAAAAAAATATGGATAAGGATCCTTACATTTGGATGAAATCTTACATTTGAAAAAGAGAAAAAGTTTGGTTAAAAAACCCTACGTAATTATGGAACATTACATTTGAGAATAAAAGGTAAGGATCAAAAACCTTGATTTTGAAACCTTATGTTTAGAGAATTAATTATGCATAGTTGAACCTTACATATGGTATTTTTTTCATTTTTTGAAGAACCTTACATTTGACTTTTCTTCACTAGAGATTTGAATTTATGATTTTATCAGTGTTTCATGCAACAGTTTTTACAAAATATTAGGATGATTTAAAGATCATTTTAGAATGATTAAAATCTCATTATGATTAATTGAAAGAATCATATAAGGTGGAGAAATCATCTCTTATTCTTAAGGAAATATACAACTACTCTAAGATTTATTAGACATTTGAATTCTTACAATTAATCAAGTTATTTTCATGGATATGAAATCAAAAGATAGGTTCTCTATTTTTATACTATCTGTGTATTTTTTCGATATATATGTGTGTGATTCAATGATATAGATATATATTGTGACACGTATTCACGATTGAAATTTCATTCTTATGAAGATCATTTTCTGATATACAATAACAATCGATCAAAAGTTTTTTTACAGAAGAAGCTATAGTGTAAATATACATATTAAAATTTCATTAACTGTAAGTATACTACTACTATTCATTATTCTTATTAATTAAAAGATCCATTGTAACCAAATCATTTTAGAACTTCTATTTATTAAAAAAACTATTTTTTTGTAGAAGAAGATTCTTCCACCATCAGTGGTTGTTCAACTGTAATGTTCAACAAGAACCATTTATAATAAATAACTTTTTATTGATATTTTCAACTTATCATACTATGTTGTGGTGGAGTATTAGCTTCTTGATCTATGAAGGTGTTTATAGTTTCTCTATTATAGAGCTAGAAATGATATTTTTAGTCTTGATTGAAAATGTGTCAACTTCCAGCACTCCATTGTGGATTGGTCTTATGATATGAAGATCTCACTAGTGAAATTCACGAAACTCGTAGGGATATTAATTGGTGGAGTGTAATAGGGGATATTTATTCTCTAATACACTATATAGAGTCATGTTCTATATTTCCATTTTTATCCACTATTCATAATTTTATACAGATGAAAAACACTAATCACTTATATAATCATCATTCGACCTCAAAAGGGAGAATTGTAAAAGAATTTGAAAAGACACAATTCACACCTATCTTGTGTATATTTTTATATTATTAACTAACAATATATATAATTTTTTTTAAAGGACATATTATCTTATAAATAACTCAATGCGAGACAAAGTAGATGGATAACACTACTAAAATACCATGAATGCTTGTTAAAATACCCCCATGGGAAGGAACACAAGGTTGTTAATGTATTAATTAAGAAGGACCATGGATTTCAGACATTGAAGAGGATAGAAAAGTAGCCTATATTTTTTTATTTAATAAATTATACATGGAAATTATTAGATAAGAATAAGAATAATTAATTTTCCATGAAATTTCCAAATAACCTTTACTAGATATGATAAATAAATTCCATTAGGATGAAAATAGTTTATTGAAGATCATTAAATTTAGGAATGATAGCAGTTTATTAGAAATCATTTATAATGATGGTGTGTTGATGTTTAGTGGTTTATTATGTTTTTTATCCATACTTGAGCAAATGAGAAAATTTACAAATGAAGTACATATCTCAAATATCATTATAAACCCAAGTTTTATAAATATCAACATGGATTTAAGAAACCATTTATGGTGGGAAAATATGAAATAGGAAATTGTAGAATATGTTTATAGATGATTCATGTTCTAGTAGGTAAATGATGAAAGAAAAATATTAAATGTGACATGTAAACTCTCCCTATACTAGTGTGTAACTGAGAGAATGTTACAATGGACTTGATTGTGTGACTTATAAAAAAATAGAAAGAGGAAATATGTGATATGGGTCATTTTTGGACACTTTAACACGATTTCACATTTTATATATATAAGGGGTATCTACACCCACAACTCCTATCATGAATCTATTTTAATGAATTGGTGAGACTTCACAATGCATCTTTATTTATTTTATCTAATCGTGACTCTTATTTTATATATAAATTTTAGAGGATTCTTCAAAAGGATATCAAAATGGAGATATATTTGACCGACACATATCTTCCTCAAACAAATGGGTTTTTGAAATAACTATTAAGAAGATAGACGATTTTTTGGGATCTTTTTCACTTGACATTCAAGGAATATGAGAGAAGTATAAACCTTTATTAGAGTTTTCATATAATAATAGATTTCATTCAAGAATTTAGATGGAACCTTATGAACTGTTTTTCTACACAATATTTCATACTATAATGTATTCGGATAAGTTACATAGAAGAATTACGTAGTTATAGAACTTGTTGAGGAGACTAATCTTAAGGTGTGATCTATTAAAAAACACATCAAAATATATCGAAGTAGAAAAAACATATCTATAGATATTCATAGGAAAGACTTAGAAATTAAAATTTGGGAACATGTATTCATAATATTATCTCTATGGAAACTATTTATAAGGTTCGGTATGAATCATAATCTAATCCCTAGGAAAATTGGTATATTTAGAATTTTAAAGATAATAGAAAATCTAACATAACATTTAACTTTGCCACTAAATCATTTTAAAGTGCACAAAATCTTCTAGGTTTTATTATTGATGAATTACATTACATACCTAAGGCATGTAATCAACACATAAGAAATAAATGTGTAAATTTATTTATCTTATAATTAATAACCTATCTAGTTTCTTGACCCTATAGAGACCATGTTGTAGAATAAAAAAATATGCTGGTGAAAGTACTTTGGAGGAATGACAAGATTCAATAAGTAATCTGGGAACACCAATAGGAAATGATGAAGAATAACCCAATTTTTTATGAATAAAAATATATGAAAAATTATAGGTAATAAGTTATAAAGATGAATTAAAAACTCAAGAGTCTACAATAAAAGGTAATCACTATATACTTAAACTATAGCATTATGAAGTTTCTATTGTATCATTAGTATAGTACAATAAAAATTGACATATTCTAGAATATGATTTAGACCAAGATTCAAATGTTTATTTTATTTTATTTATTTCATTTTTATATCCATGACATCAAAATTAGTTTATGATGAATTTTTATAATTTTTTTAAAAAAGGTTGATTTTTTGGGTGAATAGTAAAATACATTTTTTGTAAGTATTCTTACTTTTATAACCTCATCAGGATATAAAAATTATTTAAAAATACATGAAACCTTTTTATCGATTAAAAATATATTTATGAAAGTGAAATTTTGAATTTAAAATGTTATTTTTGAATTTATTCATCTATATCTAAAATTTTATTGTCTAAGATATATTTTCTTGATTCCTTTCATTTATTTAAGTATTTAAAACCTACCATTCAGTTTTTTCATTATTTTAATGTAAAATAACTCTATTTAATAATATTAAAAAAACTAATGTCACAAGAATCAATACTTCTCATATTTTTATCTAAAATTTATTTTTATCATTAAAACATAATATTTAATATCTTTTTGTTTCCTTAAGCGTTATATTATAAAAAGTAATTTTTTCCACCAATAGAACATGATTTTTTTAAAATTGATTCAATATTATATATCATCATATTCAAATTCAGTATTAAGCTCCATTTAATTTTTGGTCACAAAAATAAGTTACCATGGTAAAAGTTAGTATCCTCGGTAAGGCTTAAAAATGTTAAATATTGTTAAATATATTGATAATAACACATAATACCAAAAAATATGAATAAATGGAAGGATATAGTATTTATCAATCTACCCATGATTCTATCACAACATTAATCAATTTTTTATCCACCTTCCAGGAAAATTACTTTCTTTTTTTACATTAATAAGTTATATTAAAAAATGCCACCCTCCCACGTTTAGAAGGGACCCTTCACCACCCCACTTATGAGCACACATAAATCTTTTTATCTCAACCAAAATAAATCCAATACTATCCATAGAACTCAATTGAAAAACCTATATTTTTTGGTCTCTATAAAATTCTAATCTGAGAAGGCATAAGGAGTGGTTTAAAGAAGGATATCAAAGAATGATGTAGTTTATTTTACTGAGTTCTTTCAAGTATCTTTATTAATTAAATGAATCAAAATATATTATAATAATAATATATTTATTTAATTATTATTTTTAGTATAGTAAATTTATATCATGTTTATGGGAAAAAATTGTATAACAATTTTTCACCCTTTGGAAAATCGAAGAATTGCTTTTGTGAAATGTAGATTACTACTTCCATGAATAAAAATTTTCATTTTTCATCCTTTCAATAAATATATTTTTATAAAAATAAATTTAATAAATAAATATTTTATTTATAACATGATTAATGTTTTTGAAATTCAATTTTCCCTTTTAATAATAATTCTATTTATAAAGGGTCTTTCTAAAATTTAACAACATAAAACATTCATATTAAGACACATTATAAGTAATAACTTATTACCATTCCCTATAAATTATATTATTCACCTATATATTATTTAGATTTATTAATCACATTAAAAATAATTTTTTCAAATGATTATTCGTATGTGTATATTATATTATCATTATTTAATGACATGTTCTTTCTTGATCAATCCTTATAACACAATCTTCTTTTGGATAGTTGTACCACCTGCATGGATGTTGTTATAAATTATATCTCACAAATGAATCATTAAACTAGAATATTTTAAATAATATATTATAATTATTCATGTTTTCATAATTCGATAATGGTGCATTTCCAAGGTATATTACAAATAAAATACATTCCTTTATTAATTTAATAATCAGTCGAAAAGGGGTTTTAGGAATTTCTTGGTATCATTTTCCATAAGTTCCATTTAATAACTATGATACTATATAATTATATAAAACAAGTGAATTTAATTATTATATTTTTTTCTATGAACCTATCGACAATATGTAAGGCCATTCATCGCAAAATCGAAGCATACAAGGAGAACATAATAGCCAACACCCTAATAGTAAATTTATAATGTTATATAATTAATATATGGGTAATGAGGAATTAAAAATGAATATTATAAAGAAAAATATATTAACAAGGTTCATATGAAAATGATTAATAAACATAAATTTATTATGTATAGAAGTTATAGAATGTCTAACTAAGCAGAAGTTTCAGGTAAGGGTTACTTTTTCTATATAAGTTTGAATTTATAATTGATTACATCTAAAGTTTTACTTGAGAGAATAAATTTTTTTATCTATATAAAACATTATATATTTTACTATCCTCTAATTATTTATAGTCTTAATTTTTTTATATTTGTTTCACTTCCAATAAGTTTAAAATTGAACCTAACAGATACCCATGGGATGTACCAACCTTATCATTTATTATCAGTCAATAATATCTATCATCCCTATATATGTTATTTATATTATTATTATATAAACATAAATTATTGATTATTATATTTTTAAGCTATCATTTAATTTATTTACAATGTTTTAAAATATAATTTTCTCAATGTTTTCCATATGGTTTATTTTTTACTTTCTTTACAAAATTTAGTTGAGAATGTATTAAATGTTTTCTACGTGAATGAATTTTTCTAATATTATAATTTTTATTCATTATTTATACTCCTTTAAAATATTACACGATTTTGGAAAGAAAATTTTCTTCCCATTTTTTCTATAATATTTTTATAGTTTCCAAAAGAAAATGATATTTCTTAATATTTTCAAGGAATCATCCTAATGTCTTTATAAAGGTGTTTTTTAACTATGTAAAAATACATTAATGTTTTTTATATGTAACTTAGGAAATCATATAATGATACCATCCACCCTATTTCTTAGGATATATTATTATAATTTTATTCCATGTATTTATTGAGGAAAATATTTACATTCCATATCCTAGTTTTCCAATTTTGATTTTATTAATTTCTAAGGCATGTTGATTATTTATTATATTAATGAGTCATTTGTTTAATATGTTGAATATATACGAATTATTTTTTTATGAGAGGGGACAATAATTATATATCCACTAAATGCATTTTTAGGTCTCATGAGACAAAATAGCCTCAATATTTACCATACTGTATAAGTATTTATGTGCGATATTTTAGAATGAGTCTTTGATTGTAAGATTAAAATTTCCTATATTATACATTTTGTAAAAATGTAACAAATTATTTTTATACTTATCATTTTTTATATTTATATTTCATCCATGTACATATTCCCCTATCATGATATTATTTAAATGAAATATTTTATTTTTATTTATCAATGGAATATTATAAATTCATTATTTATTATGTGATATGTTCTATTGTACACTTCCCTTTACTGAGCATCAGGGATCACCCTTTTATTTTTTACTATTCATATATTTCTTATAAGTGACAAATGGATTATTTCAATGATATAAGAGAATAAATAATAATTTTCTCACTGTAATAATAAGTTATATATTATGTTTTAAAATTTAATATGAGAATTAGGTATGTATCTTATATCCAAATACAATATAACTATTTGATCAGATCGGAAGTAAAATTTTGTATTCATTGCCAATCTAACTAAGTAACCACCAACTCAAGGATACAATATTAGGGGATGTTAAATGTAAATTTAAATATAATGATAATGAACATAGAGATAGTTCTATATAGAAAATGAATGTTATTAAATCGTAATATTTTTTATTGTGAAGTAAAGTAGTTTGAATACTTATTCAAAATTATAAATATAAATAAAGTGACACCTAGTATCACCATTAATAAAATAAAATTGCATTGAATATATTAAATATTTAAT
This sequence comes from Viscum album, assembly GCA_963277665.1. Lineage (NCBI taxonomy): Eukaryota > Viridiplantae > Streptophyta > Magnoliopsida > Santalales > Viscaceae > Viscum > Viscum album. The sequence goes on along the minus strand of OY728153.1, from coordinate 603,942,861 downwards.
GTTTTTAGTGAGAGTAAATTATTAGATAAAAATAATTAGATGTGATAGAAAATAGATAGAGATGTAATGATTTTAACAAAACCCAAAAATCACAGAAAAAATGCCTATATGGAAGTATTTTATGCGAGATATCATTAGATAGGGACATAAGTATGTTTTTGTTAGTATTATTATATAATATTATGAATATACAATGTTTTAGGATTTACAAAATTTTTATTTGACAATATCATTCTTTTAGGATGGGTATATGAAACAATAATTTAACTTTCAATATAGGACTTTATGTTATGAGTAACCAATTTTCATCATGGATTATTAATAACATGAAATGACCAACCACACAAAAAATATGACATAACTATCCAAACATTAATAGGCCAGGGGTCAAATAATATCAGCAATAATGAATATATATACATGGTAATCCTTATACTTTGACAAGCTACAACATAAAATAATCTAAAACATATTTAATATCAAGAAAACCCAATAAAATATTTAGGAAAATTAATTATAAAATAAAGTTAGCTTGGTTAAAAAGATATATAGAAAAAAATAATGGAAAAATACAAATAACATGGAATATAAATGTAGTAGAAAGAAGTCAATAGGCATAATAGACAACAATAATTGGTATACACCTTCTCACTATATAGTCTCCTAAAATGAAATCCATTCAAAAAAATCCCTACCACATACCGTCATCTGATACTATTATATCCCAAGATAGTTTGTTTGGGTGTGGAATCAAGGTGTTAGTAGATTCAATCATTATCCATTTACTATAATCATTAATATATTTTTCCCCTTATTATAATGACCACAATTCAAACTTGCCTTTCCCAAAATGCATCCACATCGCACATTATACACTAGTAATGAAATTAAATCATGAAATAAAAATCATATTTTACTTGGTTTACCCATAATATATTATATATAAGAAGAACACACTTTTTATTGTGATGGTGTAACAAAATCCAAAATAACTCACTATTTATTTGGATACAAGATTTAGGTAAGATCACTCCTCCCCAAGGATCACAGCATGTAAAAGTTTAAGTAAGGTCACTCCCCACTAAGGTACATTTCCTAACGATTATTTTAAGGATTAGCTCTCATCATACCATATGTAACACATTTTAACCTCCATTTTGAATATCTCAATAAGATATTGTTTTATAGACTCTTCGATCTATTCTTATTTTATTAACATGAAGGTCAATCCAAGTTCAGTACATTAAATCTATTAAATAAAACCATAGATGAGATAAATCATTAATACCTAATGTTACATTAAATTAATCTTTTTGATATGATCAATTCATTTTGATATGTCTTGAATCGTTTACCTTCAATATACCTTCAAAAAATTCTTCAAGATAATTATTACCAAAAAAATTTCAAATTTTTTTTCTTGTATATTAGTTATCTTATTTCTGATCATCGAGAACATGATCTGAATAAAGTAGATATATAATTATTTACACGATAATTAGTGTATTTAAAAAGCTTATCTTGAGTATAATCCTATATATAAAACAATGTTCCTAAATATGGTATGATCAATGAGATGATGGGTGAAACATTGATAACATTTTATGAATTATTTCTATTTAATTTAACATATATAATCATTTATGATCTTGATACACTCAATTTATATCACTCAACCTTAACTGAATTCCATAGAATATATATGGATCATGGTACAATAATTTTTATATGGTCTTGTCACGACATGTCCCCTGGGGCCCCTGCTGTAACTACCCTAATCCCGCCTTCCATAGCCAGGGGCTGGTGACTTGCACCGAAAAGGATCATCCCTAAAATGGGAGGGTATTTCCTCAAAACCTACACACACAAAAACTAGGTATACAGTTAAATCAAACCACATATTATAAATGATGAAGGTAAAAGTAAAAATTGAAAGTAAAGGGGCCAGTATACAGGCCCAACCGGAAAGAAAGTACAACAAAAGTAAAAGCTGCCCCTGAGCTCGTCTGCCAAGGATCCTACCTGAAGGGTAGGTATAGATCCTCTATATGGATCACCATGCCAACTAGTCACCTATGTACACCATCTAGTATGGGATACCATGTCTTGGTCAAGGTTTCATGTCGTCTACACAAGAAACAACAAGGTACAGGTTATGCCCATGTAGGGGTAAGTATAACAATACTTAGTAGGGACCCTGAGACCACTGAAGGTCTCTCAGAATTCCACAAAGTAAAAACCACAAGGAATTATCTCAATCACAACGTACGAAGCAAAAGATAGCTCACACCAGGTATAATTTAAGTATAGAAGTACAAATGATTAGTTGTAAAGATAGATCATTTTATTTTGTCGAGAGGCTCGGCTACTGATCCACACATGATCGATAGATGCGGACACACATAGGATCTCTAGGTGATAACCCACATAGGATCACTAAGTGATTACCCACACAGGATCACTGTTAGGTGAACTACATTGGGTTGATAGATACTGACTTCTATAGGATCAATATTCATTCTTCACGTCATAGTTTCCCACTAGATACCTGCACTTAGAACGCTTTATTCCATGAGGATATGCTTCTACAGAAATCAGTCGTACCATAATGGCCATGAAGTACCACTAATAAGTAACAAAAATAACCACCATTTCATAAGGGTTCCAACACAATAGACGACATGTCAATCGAACACCCGGTCTGTGAGTTATAAGAATTTTAGTACTGAGGGCCTTGTTGTATTTGGGTTCGTTCCAACATGTTTATACTCCAAATTTCATAAAAATACAAGTGGAGTATCTCAAAAGGACCACCTATTGCTAAGATTTCTAGTACTGCAGATGGTTCTCCAAATGGACGTTTGATTTAGAAGATAATCCCCTTTAAGCAAAAATTGATTGAAATAGGTCCGAGTCTGGTTCGACCCGGATGGTCCAACCCGAAAAAACCTGTTCTGGGTCCAACCTGGGTCTGACCCAGTGTGGCCTAGCCCAAACCGACTGGGCCCAACCCGAACCGGTTGGGCCCATCCTGGACCTGCTCGACCCAGTCCAGACCAGCTAGACCCGGTCCTGTTCTCCAACTGGGTGCATCCAACCAGCTTGGCGTAGAACCAGTACCCCACTAAACGTACAAATTCTGTTCGGTCTTCAAACAACAGTTCTAGGATGGTGTTTCCTCTTTAGCTGTCCATTCCCGTGGACCGATCTAGGGAAGGCCCCTTAGTCCAGGTCTACCTCCGCTCTGGCCAGAGCTGGCACATATGGTCCGCAGTGTGCCTCCAACCTTCAACGCGGCTGGCATTGGTCGACTGCCCCTATCTATTGCGGTGCCTACAGGTGCCACCACATCCTCATAGCTATTCAGAGCTGACCACCTCCACACAGGTAGATCTTATAAGGGTCACTGGTGAATCTTCATTGATCGAATTCCCTTTCTCTCTATGCCTACGGGCCTCTCAGGATGCCACCTTTATTGTGTGGCCCTTGGTTCCACATTGCTGATAAGTTGACCATTCGGCCATGAAGAACGCACCAAGAACAAATTTCAGCGAAGGATATGAGTCTTGTTTGTATTCTCCCACGCCTTCCGAGTTAGCGTTATTACATTTGGGTGAAACAATAATCAATATAAGATTTAATAAAACCCCAAAATTAATTCATGTGACAACCTCCCACAAAAACAAATGAGTCGCGGATCAACCTGTTATTTGGTTGATCCACGTTCTTTGTATCAATCAATAATGGGGAGGTAAAATCATTTAAATGCATAAAAAAATTTAATCCCCCTAAATCGAATACAATGGATTCACATAAGAAAAAGGAGGGTAATCTATTCTTCGAAGCTGTGCATCAATGATCGACATCGCCCATTGTTGTCCGATTCGAAACATTAATGGCATCTTAGAATATTCATTCTTCATTGGTGGAAGATGGTACCTGCTTTTCGTCAGAGGTTCCTCTCATGGGATCCAAAACCCATGCCAAATATTTTATTAAATAATGGAAAAATGAAACTCCATTACTGTGTTTCATTAACATGGTTCAATAATGAACTCCATTGAATGTTCCATTAAAACCTATGAGCATCGCAGTTACACAACCAATGGTTGAGTCATTAAATGACTCCCATTCAATCCTGAAGTTACACTGTGGTCCTTCCACCGTCACTCAACGGTTGAAAAAAAATAAAATAACTGATGGATTTATTTTTTTATAAAGTATAATAAATTAAATTTGTTTTTCGACCCTTATCGGTCGAAATTAATCGTCACCTAAGCGAATCCCAGCACTAAAAATTCAACAGTTCCCTCAGATTTCTAATTTGAGAACTATTTTAAATGATAGATATCTCCCCTCACGCGTTTAATGAATGTACCTTAATAAAGCTCAAAATTCCATTCCATGCTCTTCCGGCCCTAGAATCACGTGTTGTTAATTTTCACAGACTCATAATAAACACAAATAATATAAAAAAGTTTGTATAGAAATTCTGGGTCCTTACATCCTCCCCACCTTAGGTATTTTCATCCCCAATAGCCACAAAAGAACTAGGGAAACAAATGGGGGTACTGAGCATGTATATGATCCTTCATTTCCAATGTGATCTCTTGGAGGTTCCCGTGCTGCTACCAAACTATCACTAGAGGAATCGACCACCCATGAAGTTCCCACTCCTGTCGATCCTCTATCTCCACTGGGAAATCTGTGAATGTATCCCCATCATCAATTTAATGCTCACCCTAGTCCATAACGCGTGATTGATCATGCAGGTACCTCCTCACCTACGACATAAGGAATAAATTACACACCCGGTGCATCTGTGGGGGAAGAGCTAGGTGGTACACCACCTCACCTACTCTATTGAGGATCTGGAATGGATCAATAAACCTTGGAGATAGCTTGTCACCCTAGCCAAATCACCTCAATCCTCGTCGGGGTGAGACCCGTAGGAATACATGGCCTCCCTCCTTTAACACTATGTGTCTTCATCTCCTATTGGAATAAGAATTATGTCTGAAATGTGCAGCCTTCATCCACTCCTGGATGATCTTCACCTTCTCAGTGGTAGCCCGTACCAACTCTAGACCGATAAGTGCTGACTCCCCTAGGTCTTTCCAGGATAGAGGTGATCTACATAGTCACACGTACAAGGCCTCAAATAATTCCATGCTGATGGTGGAGTGATATTTGTTGTTGTACGTGAACTCCCTTAGTGGAAGGTGGTCCTCCCAACTAAAGCCAAAATCAAGGACACAAGCACGAAGCATTTCTTCAACTGTTTGTATAGTCTGCTATGTCTGACCATCTGTTGGATGATGAAAGGTGGTTCTTAAGCGTAGATGAGTCCCAAAATCTTCATATAATCCTTTCCACAACCAGGATGTAAAACATGCGTCAAAATATAAGATGATCATCAATGGTACCTCGTGAATCTGTATAATCTCCTATACTTAGAGGATTCCCAATCTCTCTACTGATCACTACCCTCAGATGGGTAAGAGGTGGGCCAACTTAGTGAGTTGGTCAATGATCACCTAGATGGAATCGTGGGCCCTGGATGTGTTTGGTAGACCTATCAAAAAGTCCATGGAGATACCATCCCACTTCTATTCCGGCACCTCAAGTGGCTGTGCTAAGCCTACTCGAACCTAATACTTGACCTTCACTTGTTGACAAGTAAGATATCGTGATATGAACACTGCCATTACTTCTTTACTTCCCTAGCCACCAGTACTGATGTTGTAGGTCCTGGTACATCTTTTCCACAAACATGATGTAATGCTAAAGGGGGTGTGTGAAACTCCATCAGCACCTCCTCTTGCAGTGTCTTTGGTACCATGGTGCATCCTATGAAATAGATGACGGTCTCCCCACCTTCAGTAAATCCTTTAGTAGACCTTCCTGGGGATATCTAAGCACGTTTGACCTCACAGTTAATGTCCCTATTCTATGACTCCCTGACTCGCTAAAGGAGTGGGCAATTCACTGTCATAGACTGGAGGTAACATGATCCATTACTATCTATGAATAATATCTACAACGTAGCAACCTACTATGTTGCCTCACTCAGCAACTATAGTCCAAACCTTCTACTATGTGAGTCTACCACCACATTCCCCTTCCTAGGATTTTATACTATATCAACGTCAGAGTCCTGGAGGAACTCCAACCATCATCATTATCTCGGGTTTAGGTCCTTCTGTGAGAAGATATACCTGAGACTCTTGTGATCATAGTATATGTTAAACCATTCACCCATCAAGTTGTACCGTGACATATGTAAGGAAAATACCCATAGTACTAACTCCTGGTCATGGGTAGCGTTGTTATTATCATGGTATCTAAACTATTTTGAGTCATAGGCGATCACTTCTTGCTCTGATATCACGATACATCCTATTCCAGTCCTTGATGCGTCGCAGTAGACTACATACCCAATGCCCTCTTTAGGTAGCGTGAAGACGGGGGCACCCGTCTATCTCCAACTCATCTCCTAGAAACTATGTTGGAATCTCTCTTTCCAAAAAAAGGTTTTCCCCTTCTTTGTAAATGCTAAAAAGGGTGATGCTACTGTGTAAAAGGCAGGCACAAATATCTGGTAGTACCCAGCCAATCCCTAAAAACTCCGCACCTCGGTCATACTATAGGGTGGATCCCAAGAAAGCATTGCCTATATCTTTGTTGGATCTACTAAAACTCCAAAATTTGAGATAATGTGGCCAAGAATGTGGACTTCCTGTATCCAGAACTGCCAATTCATGATATTTCCATAAATCCGGTGCTCTCAGAGTATATCTAGAACTATCATCCGATGTGTGGTGTGCTCCTCTTCCGTTGCCAAGTATACCAAGATGTCATAAATGAAAACCACCATGAAGCGATCAGGGTAAGGCTAAAAGATCATGTTGATGAGTCCCATGAACATTGTCAGAGAATTGGTTACACCAAAAGGCATCCCCAAGAACTCATAGAGGCTATACTGACATCTAAATTTTGCCTTCGGTATGTCCTAATCCCATACCCTGAGCTGATGATAGCCTAATCCTAGGTTTATATTCAAAAACCATCGTGCTCCCTTTAGTTGGTCGAAGAGAACATCAATCCTTGGACAAGGATACATTTTCTTCATTGTCACTAGGTTTAGGCACCAATAGTCTACACATAGCCTCAAAATCCCATCTGCCTTCTTGACAAACAAAATCAGGGCAGCTCAGGGAGAAACACTGAGCCTTACGAATCCCTTTCTCTCTGAAATCCTCTTAATTATACCCTCAACTCATGAACTTCCATATGAGTGATGTGATATCCTAGTGTAGATATCGGTGTCATCTCGCGGTAAAGATCGATGTAAAAGTCAACCTCTCTAGAAAAAGGTAGTCCCAAAACAATATTAGGAAAGACATCAATATACTAGTCCATGACAATAGGATAGCTTGGACTCCTTTCATCCACTACACCGAGGGTGAGGATATCAAACTATTGAGTGATCAGTTACACCATACTTTGAGAATGTCTATACTATGCTATAATGGTTTCCTTCTCACCAGTGGAACAAAAACCAATCATATCCTTGTAGACACACTGAAAATTGCACATAAAATGGTCGATTTGAGAATGGACTATGGATAACCAGTCCATACCCAAGATGAAATCGTAAGTCCTTGACACTATTACTAGGAAATCCCAAAAAAAAATATCACCTCCTGGAGTAAGATCACACTTCATACACCAGTGTGTAATAATTAAATCCTGTTTTGTTGGAGTCTCTAAACGTAATGCCCAAGCCAAAGACACTATCAGAATGTCTGAGCTCCGAACGAGATCCATATCAATGAAAGAGTAAATATAACCTATGTCTATAAGTATTGCAGGTTGGGTGGAGTAGAAATAGATCATACCTCAAATCATCTCTGGAAATATATGATCATAGGCCTCTGCCACCTAAATCTAAGCTCACCCCAATCATCCTTCTCCCTGTGGTCGAGGTGGACCACCTAGGGGTGGTGGCTGTAGAACCACAAATCATCAACCACCTCTTGCTACACGTCCATCTCCTTTGCCACATCTGCTGCCCTTCAGACCTACCCTCTTAAATATCTTCCTCTGACTCAGCAGTCCCTTGACCGTCTGAGGGCCAGGCAGTCACAAGCCATTTGACCCTACTCGCCACACGTGAAATGTTGTTTTCTCCTCTATTGACCTCCTCTGTCCTGTGAGCTATGCACTTCCAACCCAATATCCTGGGGTCTCCTTATGGAAGGTTTGTCCTCCTTAGGCCTCTACTTCATCTGCTTACTACCTATTGTACATGACTTGCCTATCAGTCATCCGATGGTGTCTCTCACCGTCAGGGCCTGCTCAGCAAGAAAAATCTCCATCAATAGTGCTCGCTCTATCACTCCAGCCTGCATCGGGATACTGAGAGATATCATCAATGCTCCGATCTCCCCTCTAAGACCCTTCTCAAAGTCCAGGTCCTAATGAAAAGGTCTTGTACCATGTAGGTGGAGTAGAGAGAGAGGTCATTGAATCTCGTTGAGTACTCGGATACTATCCGGCTTCCCTGCAATAAGTGCAGAATCTTATTACGCAAAGAGCATAGAGTTACTGGAACTATGTTTCTGCTGAAGAGGCCCTCGAAGTCCAACAAGGGAACCTTCACCTTCTCAATAATCTAGATCATCGAGCTCCTTCATATCCCTGTTGTGTTCTGAAAGAGGCTAGTAGCTTGGATCACCATATGGTCTGCTGGTGTCCCAACCAAATGAAAAACCTATGCCACAACCTCCATCCAGTCCTCAGCTGCCTGCATGTCTATCTCACCTTGAAACCTAAGAGGCCTCTATCTTTGGATCTCATGAAAACTTCTCAATTGGAATTCATGATCTACTGGTGGGGCTGGTGGCATCTACTTCCCTACGGGTAGTGGTGCTGCTGGTACACCACTCGAAGCTGCTATCATCATAAGAGGGCTCTACACCGACGACTCATTACTTGGGGGGCCGTCATCATGATCTCTCACTATAATCCAGGATGAATGTCTATACAGAGACATACTATAAATAAATAGGTGTGCCTGTAACACCCCAGTATTTCATAGTAGGTTATTTCTACAATGTAATTTAATAACTTTCACTACACGCAACACTGAGTTCAAGCGCACCACGACTTACCAAACTAGCCGTTAAAAAGTGGGTAGGAATTTTATTAACTGAATATTTTATTTTATATAATCCTTATAATTTTATAATCCATATTATGAGTTTCTTAGACATAATATAAGAACAAATTCATTTTTTCAGATAAAAGAATTATTTTATTTTAAAATGCTATTTTACCGCCTTTTCAAAGAGACCCCTTTTTAAATTTAATGTTTGAAAATTTTATATAATAAATTTTATAAAATAAACTTCTTCTTTAGAATAGTGACATAAAATTTAGTTCTGATATTTTTTTTGTGTTTTTGTGGTAACTTTCATATTTGGGTGAACAATGAAAAATACTGAATTTTAACTAAAAACAACTTTTAAAATCAAAATAATTTATATTGTTAAACTATAAATTCGAATGGTTTGGAAGTATCATTAGGTTCTAATCTTATCATTTAAACCAATTTGGATCATTGGAAGTAATTTCACATTTAAAATGGACATAAACAAGTATCAATCTTTTGGTCGTTATTATTTCATAAAAATACGCTTTATGATTTTGACAATGGCAATTAATTTTAAATTAATAAAGTAAATTTATATTTTTTTAATTTGGTAAAATAGAATAAATTTTTGAATTTGGAATATCAAAATTATCTTGGTGTGAATTTTTTGTATTTTTCTGAAAACGTTCAATTTTTGATGAACAGTGCAAAACACTACGTTATTAAATAAAACCGACTTTTTATTTAAATAATTTGTTATTTTATTTTAATTTATTTTATGTCAAAATAAATTTATAATACATATATATGTTCAACGTAATTAATTGGATTCATTTTATAATAAGTTAGATATATAAAATTTTATCGAACTATTTACCGTCTTTTACCCACATCCTAGGAGATTTTGAAAATTTGAAAAAAAACATAATTTTACCACTTTTGTGAATTGAATTTCTAAAATCTGAGAGACATGGTGGATATCAGTATGTAATATGTGGTTCAATAAGATAAAAATAATTTTTTGTTGAATAGTATCTTTTGACTTTTATTTACAATGTTTAAAAGTAAATAGGGAAATGAAAGGTAAAAATGATATTATTATTACCCTAATAGATGTCTTAATTCTATTGGATAAGTGTAATTAAACCAAAAACAATATTAGGAATAAAATAGAATCCTTTTGGTCAACTTGGATTAGATGAGGACATTTATTATTATTTAGTTCAAAGAAAAGTTAAAAGAGTTAACTTCAATGTTTAATAACTAAACAATTTTAAATATAGGGTTACACATAATATAAATTCGACAAAAAATATTCATTAAAAATTTAAAAATATTTACTACAAAATGGTATTTTATTTATAATTTTTAGTCGTTTAATAAATTAATTTATTTATGACACAATGATGATGCAAAAAATACTTTATTAATGAAATATTAAAATAATTGATATTATAAATACACAAATAAATGTAATTTGAGACTTTTTATGAATTCCACTAATTTTATAGGTTAATATGACATATTAGGGTTGATTAAATGTATTTTTTCGAGGTAATAATGCTGTTATAAATTCATAAAAAACAAAATACCAAATACTGGAAAAATTGACATAAAAGTGTTTTTAAAACAAATATTATATTATTAATTGGTATTGTTTTTCTAAAAATATAAGCTTCAGAGAAAGGCCTTAAATAATATTATATATGTCCTTAATGAATCACTTGAGGTTCTCTTGGAAGTTTAGAGTAACATTATTAACCATGTAGTGTAAGAATACATGAAGACATGGTAAAAGTTAATCAGTTTAACTAAGTGTTAAATCTAAAATATAGGGTTAAAATGGTAGCCTAGACTTTTATAAAACCTATTGGTTGAGAAGATTTAGACCCATAACCACTAAGGCTCTATATAAATTCATTTGGAGAAATTATAAACCAAATATTATTGAATAATAAATTAATACTTTAATCTTTTCCAAAAAGTTACCCTCACCCCTCTTATAAAAGGGAACTTACCCTTTTCTAAAAATCACAACTCCAAAGCCATTTGGCTCGGCAAAAACCTGCCCAAATATCCTCCCAACTTTCCTCCCATAAACCTAGAGGCCTTACTTTTGACATAAATCCATCCTACATATCCCTTTTGATCAATTCAAAAGGAAGAACCCAAATAAGAGGTAAATATTTCATCACCTCTTTCAAGTTATTTCCTTCTTCCACCTCCTCTTTATTTGTTTCTTCCATTCTAAATTAATAACTCCAGTATCTTATATATACAGTTATGTTATTGTAAAAACCTTACAATCATATTCTTTATTCTATCCATCTTATAAATGACAAAGTCACCATACATGTGTACGTACGGATTACCGTCTCCACGTCGTGGTGTAGTTTGTTATTCAAATACTTCATCATTTGGATGGGTATAATAATGAGTATAAATGATGTAAATAATAAATATAAATGATAATGATTCTTTTTATATGATATACCATCCAATTATATAAGATTTAAATATCCAATTAAATGATATTATTTCTCATGCGTACGTACGGATTACCATCTCCACGACGCCACGAGATTCATTTCCATGTTAACCATTTATTACCGATTATAAAAATATATATTACTAAAAAGTATGTAATATATGACATAATTATTCTAATGGATATATAAATATATATATATATGTGTGTGTGTGTGTATTTATGTATTTACATATATCTTATTCACTTACTTTTGTTCAATACGATATGAAACCAAAAACTGCGTTTATGCATACGTACGGCCTACCGTCTCCTTAAATGGTGTTTTCAATTTCATTTATCTGTCTATTTTAAATATTTATATTCTAAATATATATGATATATAAATCATGGTTTATATTCTGGAATTATTTAAATCATGATCTAAATGATACGATCATGAATAATAAGTTAAAATACATACGATAAAGAAAGTGATTATTACCCAAAATGTTAATTTATCATAAAAATTATTATTAAATTGGTATTATAAAGTCATAAATGAATCATGTATGATATTATAAATAGTAATATGTTTCTTTTATAATATAATAACAGAAAATGGTCATTATACAGGAGGTTAAATGTACCCTCGACCAAAAGAATGTGCAATGTAAGGGTTAATTCCTCAATCTCATTATTATTTAAGATTTTTTATGTGTTAGTATTTTTCTGGGAAAAGTTTATTATCCAAGTACAAGTTTCAAAAAAAAAATTCAAAAATATTTTATTAAGGTTCTCTTTAACTAAAACATCATTATAAATTTTTTAAATATTTATTCTTCAAAAATATTTTTCATTAATGTCCATGTTTTCAAAATCGTTTTTAAGGATTTATTTATATGGACAAGAATGTTTTTAAAATGTTAATTCCTTTAAAAAGTTTCAATGTAGTATGGGAAACTTTGATTCAAAAATTTCATTAAATGTATTCTTTTCAAAATTTTGCAACTTTTAAATGTTTTCAGGAAAAAAGGGTATTTCTCTCAATGAATTTTACCAATCATTTTCATCTATGTCAACATCCTTTGATGGATTTTAAACTTGTTGGAAGTTGATACAAATATTCCATATTGAAATGAATATTTTGTGATATGTTTGACTATGGATGTTTTTTTATACCATTCATGGTTTATGGATAAAGTATTAACATTTAGTATGCTAGTTTTAATATGAATGTTTATGTCATGTTTAAACCTTTTCATTTGAGGAATGAATTTGACTTAGTAATTGACGGGTGGAGCCCACTATAGATTCTTTATGCATCGGTAGGTCTCATGAAACAATTAGTTTTGGAATTGGATGAGGTCGTTCCCAATTTTATATATAGTCTTAGCCGAGGCCTAAATCATTTTTAGATATTTTGGCCGAGGCCATGACAAGATGTTTCAGAATGTCTGGCATTATGCATTCCCTCATTATGAAATTAGTTATTACCTGTGATTATTTGACTAGTATAATATCCATGTGCATGTATATATGGTAATGTTTGATTTATTTTTTCCATATTATGTTTAAGTTAACATTTTAAAGGCTTTTGTTTTTATTACACATTTTTCCTTAAAATATTATAGCTTCTACTAAATTATTTACCCTTACTATGCATCTGAGCTCACCCATTTATTAGGTTTTATTTTCCCAGGATATGAAGATGTTATTTATGAGTGACTTGCTGAAATAATCTTGGAGGATTGGACATTTATAATGGAATAAATTACAGTTTTTTTCTTTTTAAGATATAATGTTGAATTTAATGTATGTAATCTATTTTCCAAGACTAATAAATTGATTTGTCCTTCGAGACATCATCCCTTATAATAATTCCAATGTATTAAAATAATGCACTGAATCTGGGTAACTGGGGTTAGGGAGTTACAGTACCAAGATCAATAAGTTATTTCTGGTGAGCTGACTCAACGAGATAAAAAGAAAAAAAAACATTTTCAAAAAACACGCAAACAGTGGTTTCTTGTACTAAGTCAGAAATCAGAATTCAAGGTGATTGGGTATGGATACATATAACATTACACCAACACTAGAATCTATAAACTGAAACCCGAACTCAAGACAATAACACTATTACTCTATTGAAAAAATAGACTCTTAGTCATTCTGGTAGAATCGACCACCCTCTAATACCACTTTGTCACAACCCGTACCTTTGGGCCCATGCTGTAACTACCATAATCCAACCTTCCATAGGCCAGGGGTTGTCGACCTGCACTGGAAAGGATTATCCCTAATATGGGAAGGCATTGCCTCAAAACCTATACACACAGAAACATGGTATTCAATGAAAGGAAACCCCATAGTATAACTATTGAAGGTAAAAGTAAGTACTGAAAGTAAAGGGACAGTATACAAGCCCAATTAGAAAGAAATTAAGTAAAAGGAAAAGAAGCTCCTGAGCTCAACTACCAAGGATCCTTCCGGAGGGGTAGGTACAGCTTGTCCGTATGGTTCACCATGCCAACCTGTCATCTCCACACACCATCTAGTCAGGGCTACCAAGTCTCTGTCAAATCTTCCTGTCATATTAATAGGACACAACTAGGTGCGAGAGAATCCCATACAGGGGTGAGTATAACAATACTCAGTAGGGACCCGGAGACCCCCGAACGTCTCTTAGAATTACATAATGGAAAAAACACAAGTCATGATCTCAATAACAAAGTACAAATAAACATATAGCTCACAAGAAGAATAACTTAAGTACAGAAGTATAGATGATTAGTTGTAATGCTATATCGTCTTATTATGTCAAGATAAACTACTACTGACCCCCACATGATCCATAGATGCTGACCTATATAGGATCTCTAGGCACTGACCCACACAAGATCGCTGAGCGCTGACCCACATAGGATCAATAGGTGCTGAACCACATAGGATAACTGAGCACTCAACCACATAGGATCACTGAGCACTGACCCACACATGATCGATAGGTAATGACCCACACAAGATATCTATTCATTTTTCAGGTCATAGTCAACCAATGGATTACCGCACTTAGCACACTATATTTCGGGATGATCCTTTCCTCAAGTCATCAGTCATACCTCAACCACCACGATGTCCCACGAAGAAGTAACCTGAAGAACCGCCATGTCATAAGGGTTCCAACTCAATAGTCAGAGCATCAATTTGACACCCGGTCTATATGTTATAGGCATTTTAGTGTCGAGGACATGGTTGGATTCAAGTTAATTCCATCCCGACCGTACTACAACATTTTCCAAAACTCAAATGAAGTTTCTAAAAAAGAACACCTTAACCTAAGGGTTTCAGTGTCATAGACGGTTCATAAAAAAAACTTCATGTTTAGAAGATATGCCCCTTTAAGTGAAACTGGATTGAAATGGGTCCGGGTCTTGTCCGACCCGGTCATACCGACATGACCCAGTAAGACCAACCATACCTAACCTGGTCTGGGTCTAATAGGGTCCAACCCAGCCCGGCTCGAACGAACTGGAACCGACCTAGACCGACTGGACCCAACCCGGACCAACTGGACTCGGTTCAGTCTGCCAGCTTTGCGCATACCGATCTCTCCACCGAATGGAAAAAGTTCATTCGGTCTTCAACCGGCAGCACCAGGTTGGTACTGCCCCTTTAGTTGACTAATATCGTGGACCTGTCTAGGGTGGAACCCATGGTCTGGGTTTTCCTGCTCTGTGACAGGAGGCGCGAAATCTCCTCCGCGGCGCACTGCCTGCCTTCAATGGGGCCATTGTCGGCTGGCTTTCGTTATCCACTGTGACACCTGCGGGTGCCACCACCTCCTCACTTGCACTGGTCACCGGCACCGATGCATCTTCTTCGGGCCACTAGTGAAGCTCTGGTGGTCCAATTCTCTTTTTATTTGCGCATATGGGCCTCCCAGGATGCCACCTTCACTGCATGGCCCACAGTTCTGCATTTCCAACATTTTTACCATTCTCCCATGAAGAACGCATGAAGAACATATTTGGTAGAGGGTCCATGACTTGTTCATATTGGCCCGCGCCCTCTGCATTAGCATTATAACATGCGGGTAAAACCATAATCATCATAAGATTTAATAAAACCCAAAAATGAATTCTCGTGACAACCCCCAGCAAAAACGAATGAGTCACAGATCAAACAATTAGTTTGTTTATCCATGTTCTTCATATCAAACAAGTACTAAGAGATAAAATCATTTAAATTCATAAACAATTTTAAACCCCGTATCATGAATATTCTAAATTCGCTGAAGATGAATTAGGAGAATTAATTGTTTGAAGGTGTGCATCGGCATTCTCCGTCACCCATCGATGTTCATTTTGAAACCATAATAGCGTCATCGAACATCTGTACATCATTTGTGGGAGACGGCGCTAGCGTTTCATCAGAGGTTCCTCTCATGGGTATCCAAAACCCATGCCAAAGCATTGTTTAAATAAGTGGATAAGATCCTCCCTCATTGCATTTCATTAATTTGGTTCATTGATGTTCCACATTGAATGTTCCATTAAAACCTATGAGTGTCGTGGTTATGAAATCAAAGGCAGTGTCATTAAATGACTCCCATTCAATCATGATGTTACACTACAATCTCTCCACCATCGCTTAGTGGAAAAAATAAAACAAAATAACTCATGAATTTATTTTTTATTATATTTTTTATAAAGTCCAAAATTTTTTCTTTTTCTTCTGACCCTATCTGGTTGATGTTATGATCCACCTAAGAGAATCCCGACATTGTGAATTCAACAGTTCCTTTAGATTTTTAATCCGAGCACTCGTTCAAAGTATAGAAATCACCACCTTCATTCTTTTTGAACGTACCTTAAAAAAGATCAAAATTTGGTTACGGGCTCTATGGGCCTCAGAATCACATGCCGTCAATTTTAATTGACTCATAATAATCCAAAATAATTTTAAAAATTTATATGTAAATTTAAGGCCTTTACTGGTCCAACCATAGAAACCTCCTCCTTGTCATTATTTCTTAGATTCCCTAAAAATGGATAACCCATTATAAACATAGGTGGATTAAATAAGAATATTATTGTTCCCATTAACATATAACACCACCACAATCCTTCCAAATTCCCACTAGAAACTACAAATTCCTATTGTCCAGAAAAATATATTTGAATCAAAACCCGATGATCACCTTATACTCTTAGTTGGTTCAACACCACATGATATTGATATACCTCCTTGATCCTTTTTGATCAATAAGGCTACATTTTATCTTTAACCCAGGTCATTGATTTCTAATAAATATGAAACTCCATTTACATACAATTTGGTTGTGTACTATTCTAAATATATCAAATGATGTAACATTAGATTTAGATTGATTTACCATTGGAGAAAAACCTTACAATTGTTCTTATATTTTTCACAAAACCTATATTCCAAATAGTGTATTTAGTCTTTCTCATCATTTTCATAACTTCATGAGATTTTTTATAATTATCCTAGCTTTTTCATGCACTTCAATGCATTGAATATAGGAACATTATAATAAAATTTTGATCTTTCTCACTTATCAATTAATTCTTCATCATGAGGTAACTTCAGAACACATACATGTCAAAACTAGATTTCAATAGTTAATTAATAGAAACATCTAAGGAAATTATACCATATAACCTAGCTTCACATGAGTTTTTGTTTCAAAAACACCTTTTCAAAACTAACAACACTCAATATTGCCTTCTTGAAAACCTCTATAGTGTAAATTTTTAAAATTCTAGTTCATACTGGTTCACAAACCTCTTCTATAAAATTCTTAGCAATAAACATAGTCTGTAGTTTATTTCTTGTACTTTACATAGCTTTCATCAATATATTTATGCTATTATTCATATAATATGAAATATTTCATGGTCTCATCACAATTATTCATGTAACTAATGAGTACATAGATTCTTCATTTATGAAATTTATATCTTGTTATGACCATATCAACATATTTACACAAACAAATATTGTGTATCATCCTCTTACTATTACTTATGCATCTATACATGTGTGGTTTCATTTATACAGACGTTTCTTGCTTCATGGACTTCAATCTCACATATATATTTCCTTACAAGAACAATAGACATAGGTGTACTTCATGTAAGGAGCTATCTCTTAAATTCTAATGTCAATAGAGAGATCACATTCCTTTTTCCCTCCCTCAATTTTTTATAATATAAAAATGATGTTGTAACTCATATTTATAGAATTTCTATAACCATAATCTTTAAGAAATCATAGGGAGCCACTCATTTTTCTATAGCTGTGATAATTATGGTGGCACGACATCTCAAGCGAATCTAGGTTCACACTAACCCTCATTCTCTTCATGAAATACATATATCTGAGAGATGAAATAACTGGTTTCAAAATTTACTAAAAATATATGGATTATTTAGTATTTTATAATTCAAGAATTCACATCCATTATCATTTATTATACTAAAAATATCTAAACATGGATGGAATTTCTAAACTTTATCATTCTCAGAGAATTACATGAATTTCCATCATCATTCGTCCTACTTGTTAATTAGATTATACTATTACTATATTTATCATGAAAACATAACACATTATATATGAATATATAGATCATATCTTATAAAATAACACAGCAATTACCTATCAAATGCTTAACATGAACATAGTGATCAGAATCCCATACGAAGAAACCCAATGTGTCATGTGAAGAAGACTGGTACAAAAATACCATTTAAATCAAAATACAATAAGGGTTTTATAAAGAAAGGCCCATATAAAAAATGAAATTATTCTACCTTGGAATCTAAACATTAAAGAACATTACTTTTTTTATGTGACTGTCCTCAATCATCTCTGAATATTCAGTGGATTCTCCCTACTCCCCCAATCTAATTTTCTATACTCCATGATGGTTCCCCACCTATAAACCACCATGTACTTATAAATATTCTTATACTAGTGTCATACCAAACCAAAATTAAGCCTTCTAGAAACCACGGAGACTAGATATTGGATGACTTTGAGCTCGACTGGTACCCTTGGAATTATACTACTAGGGTGTCTAGTCGGGTTGGCCCCTTTTAAAACACATTAAAAAATCTTTGTTACATAAATAAACAGAAATAAATTATCATTTCTATAACATTTATTCCATTCTCATATTAAATATACATCTTCAACTTCAATATTTGTAAAATTTTATCATCATATCTCCAATTAAATTGAAAATATTTCTATATCATGGTAGTGTATTTAACTGAAAACAGCTAGAGAGAGACCTCTTGAGACATGGTACGTATAAAATCCTGACCTTTTTTAGATTTGGGTCACACTATTTTACACGTAATATTGTGTTTAATTTTTAGTGAATTTTATTTTTATTGTACCTTGGGATGTTGTTTTGTGAAAATTGAGAAAATATGAGAAAAAATGGCTATTCATAGTTGGCATACATTTAGAAAAACATGTGCGCCACAACCAATGAAACCGTGCAACCCTGGATAGTGAGGATATTAATGGTTATAACACAATCTATCAAACCATGCACACTCCTTGGAGAAACCATGAACCTCCATTATAGATTTTCACATTTAGGCACACAATTAGGAGAAACCATTGGCCCCTATATAGTAAACTATTCCCAATAAATAAAGTCACCTGAAAATTAGATTTTAAATCAGCAAAACCCTTGAAACTCACCCAATTCGACCGCCATTCAACCCTAATATCTCATTCATGGTTTTATATCTCTCTAGGTGGATTACAATACTTCTTGAACTCAATTATTTTCAATTTTAAGACCATATCAATGATCTACACCCTTCCTAAAAAGGGAATCCAATCCTGCATGGTTTCTTATTCTTCTTCCATCCTTCACCAAATATTTTGGTGGATGTTCCTCTTATTTTGGATTATATATAGACCTAATATTTTCTATCAAGATGCAGTATTGTATATCTAGATCAATACTTTAGATATCATTATTTAATTGATCTTGATATAGGGTTTTTTGATCTGGATCTTATTCTATGTCATTATTCTACTCAATTTTTTGGGGGTATCTATTAGGAAATTGTTCATCAAAAAATTGAGGTAGGTGGACGGAAATTAAAATCTTATAGTATTGATATTGATTATGTCTATTTATAATATTGAATTTTTAGAGATTTTTAGAAATTGAAAATATAAAATTTAATTAATTAATGTGGACAAATAATTAATCGTGAAATTTAGAGATTTAGGTTTTGTTGAATTAGATAATTATTTGAGGAATTAATTTTTATTTTTAGGGATTTTTGAAATATATAATTAATTGGATAATTAATTATTTTATATTTGGATTTTCAATTTGATAATTAATTAGGAAATTAATTATGAGATTTAGGTATTATTGAATTAGAAAATTATTTGGGAAATTTAATATGATATATTTGGATTATGAATTAGATAATTAATTATGGAATCAATTATATTAAATTGGGATTGTGAGTTGAATAATTAATTGATACATTAATTATAAAATATTTACAATATGTATTGAATAATTAACAGATGAATTAATTATAGAATGTTGATATTGCGAGTTGGATAATTAACAATTAAATTAATTGTGGGATTATTGGGATAACAGATTATAAAAAATAAATTGGAAGATTAATTAATGAAATTAATGTGTAGAACTAATTGATGAATTAGTATTGAGATTTATAACAATAATTGTTTTTTGAGTTAGTTAAGAGAATAGTGATGATTAGTTAATTGTTGAGTTGATTAATGAGAATGATATGAATAATTAATTATTGAGTTAATTAATGAGATTGATAAGATTAATTAATTATAGAGTTAATTAATAAAATATAGATGATTAATGAATTTACATGATTAATAATTAAAATGATGGGATTAATTAATTTTTGAGTAAATTAATGAAAATGAGAAGAATAATTAAATTTTATTTAATTAATGAGAATGAGATGATTAATTGATTCTTTATTTAGTTAATGAGATAATGAATGGTAATAATGAACTTTAGATGATAATTGATATATATATTTGTAACAATGGAATTATGAGATTTAGATGAGATATAGAATGATAAAAATGTCATTCAATGATATAATATCCCTTGGGATTATTTAGAGTTTGGTGTGGTACATAGAAGGTATTATGTCTCAAGTGTCCTCAGAAACCTAGGGAGTTTATGTGGTTAAATAAATAATAAAATGAGAAAGTGATAAATGTTTATTTATTAATTATTATAATTTAATTATACAACTTTATACCCTATTATTTATTGGATATTTTTTATAAGACATTATTTGTGGCCTACTGAGTCATACTCACACCCTACTCAGGCTTCCTGATCGATACTTGAATAAATTTCTTTTCTGTAGAACATGTTAAGATGAAATTCCATATGTTGGATGATTGATTTGGGGATGAAGAATAAAGGTGGTAACCAGATGTTGTTTGGGACCCACTTGGGAGTCGTTAGTGTCTTTGCATTGAGTTTCATCTTGACATTGACACATATTTGGGCATGGAATATATGCTATTTAGTTTTGATATTGTATTCCCAGTTTTTTTATCTTGATATACTGGTATTGTTTTAGTTATGATGTCAATTGGTCATTCAGTTTTTATTATTTATTTATTTATATTAGTGTATTAATTTGATGAAAAAGTGTGTATAGTATTCTTGTGACTAATATTAGACCCTCAATACTAGTCGGAAGCCTCTGGAATATAGGGAGGTGTGCCTAAGGTTACGTGGAGAACCAGCTCAGGGAATTAGTGTCTGGAGCTGAGGATGGGATGTTACAAAGTGGTTTCATAGTCTGATTTTATTTTGTTTTTATGTTGACTTACTATTTGGGAAAGGTATATAAGAGACTAGAAAGATTTAGGTATCATCCATGAGATAATGCATGAGAGTTTCAAATCCCATTATGAGGGAAACCCCAGGTTCCCATGGGGAGTTTTTTTTGTTATTTTTGTTTTCTTTTATTGTTGAATATTATTTCACCTTGGACGAAGAATCTTGGTGATATGTGAAAATTATTTTTGAGACTTTCTGATTTATACAAATTTCCAGGTAGGGAATGAGAGTTTAGTTTGGATTCATTATTATAGGTACTCAGTATTTTTCTTGACATGCATCATCGTATGCACACACTGCAAATGTGTTTTGCTTAAGTCGTTGAAAGTGAATTGTTTTTTATTTCTTGTTATATCTAATTGAAAATGGTGCCTAATATGAAATTGAGAATGTTGAAAAATGATGAAGGATAGGAATAATTGGGTGTCAAAATGTGAAAACATGAACAGTGAAAGTGATTTACCCTTCGATAACCCTGACCTAGAGATAGGATGGTCAAGGGTTATGATAGTGCCCTAGTTTTGACTATGTGACAGGGTTTGTTGAAAATAATTATTGTTCCTTGTAGTAATTTTACCGTAAATGTGTTAATATTGAGAAAGGAATCATATAGTTCGTGTTTGTCTTATAGTGTTATTCCTCAATAATGGTGCTTGTCGATAGGACGATGAGAGAATATTTATAGAGATGATCCACTAGCATCCAAACCTGAGGAGCCGATTGTTCTAGGTAAGGAAGTTGGAGAAGTATTTTAGGAGAAGATTTCTAAGTTCATGTAGTTCATGGAGAGATACCCAATGACGTTTGTCAAGATCATGTCATATTTAAAGAGGGAGTTTTAGGTGAAGCACCCTATGACTTTTTCTAGAGAGGGCGAACCTGAGGGAGTTGAGTTTGAGAATGATTCTATCCAAACTATATGTGAACACTTGTAGACTCCTACTGAGAAGAGAGTCAAGAAGGATGATTATTTGATAGGATGGCCAGTGAAACGCTATTGATTCAGTCAAACTCTGACTGGATAGGCTAATGTTATTTTATGGAAGGAATTATTTAAGAGGTTCTTAGATAAATTATATCCAGAGTTTCTAAGGTATGATATATTAACTAATTTCTTAGGGTTGACTCAAGGGAGTATATATTTAATGAACTATGCATGGCACTATAAATATTTGCAGAACTTTTCCTCAACGTCGATAACATATGATGCCACATCAAAAAAATGTTTCAAGAATGGATTATGTGTGAAATTAATTATGAGGAAAACATATTCAGGATGAATATATTTTCTAAAGTGTTAAATCAGGCTCTCATTTGTGAGGGGAATCTGAAGGAGGATTCTAGTGTAGGACAGTTAGTCGTAGCTGGATGATCAGGATGTACTTCATATCAGAGAAGGAATCATCATTATGTGAACATTAACAAGAGTATTGGGAAGTAGAGTGGTTAGGGGAAATTCTAGTTACAAAGGAAGTTTCCTTGCTGATTTATCACCAGCGCAGTAGGCTAGGACACAATCATATACATTATTCCATACCACAAGTGGAGTTCTGATCTTGTGAAAATATTGTATATCTACAAAAGTTATCTAGGATCCCCTGATAAAATTATAATGATGGGGTTGCTTTTGAATATAAAAGTGTAGGAAGGGGATATTTTAATCTATATCAGGATGAAAGTTGGAGTTATACTGGAAGAGGAAATAGAGGAAGAGGAAGTGATACTACTGGTAAAGAGAACACGTATCAGCCGGGTGGTGCAGATATGGGGAGTTAGACTACATCACAAGGAATATGGGTATGACTGTTTCATATGTTGCGACATATAATGGTTGATAGCGAGGCTGGACCATCAAAATTGCGACGTACTACTCTTACAACTTATATATTACTAGTGTATTATTTGATATTGGTTATTCTCTTTCCATTATTTTTGTAAAAATTGTTAATGGGTTGATCCTGGTGGTGGAATTCAAGAGTGGGGTTATGACGATATATACACCATTGAGAGTATGGTCTTGAGACATCTTATTGTGCAAGGGATGTTCTATTGAAGTTGGTGAGTAATGTTTTATCTGGTATCTTTATATTCTCTATATGTCATGCTTGGACTTAATTGTGGGTATGGACTAGTTTGGAGTGTATGGATTCCATATTTATTGTTACTGGAGGAGAGTGAATTTTTTGTCTCCTAAGGATGAAAAAAATATTTAATATGGAGAGTGGGATATCAAGAAAAGTTAAGCATGACCAATTACTCAACAACTTGGAGATCTCACTAGCTAGGTTTCTTGTGTGTTTCTAGATAACAAAGATGTAATGTATGATGTATTTCCATCTATAGTGGAGCTGTTTTTGGATGTATTTCTTGACTTCTTAGGGTTTTTACCTAAGATAGATATGTAATTTACTATTGATCTCATGTGATGATCTAAACCAGTTTCTATTACATCATAAATAATGGAACCGATAGAGTCTCAAGAGCTCAAGACTCAGCTGTAGGTGTTGATAGATAAGGGATTTATCTATTCGAGTATGTATCCTTGGGGAAAACCTGTGTTATTTTTAAAGAAGGATAATAAGATTTTGTACTTTTCTTTATTTCCAAAAGTTTAACAGGATGATAGTGAAGATCCGATATCATTTTCTAAGAATCGATGATCATTTTGACCAGTTTAGAGGATCATGTGTATTTTGGAAGATTTACATGAGACCAGGGTATCATTAGTTGAGAGTTTGGAATTATTATATAAATAGGACTTATTTTGGAAGCAGTTATAGTCTATATGAGTTTTTCATAATGCCATTTGGGTTGATGAAAACACAATCAATTTTTATGGCCTTGATGAACAGGATAATCCATCCCTACCTAGAGCAGTTTTCGGTAGTATTTGATGTCAACAAATTTGTGTAATCTATGACTCATGATGATCATTCCCAACATCTTGAAATTATACTGAGTACACTAAGAGAGAATTAAATATACACTTATATATATATGTTTCAATTTTGGATTGAACATGTAAACTTCTTAGAACACATAATATTATAGGAAGGCGTGTCTTTGGACCAAGAGAATGTTTAGGAAGTGGTTTATTGGGAGAGACCGAATATTTTTTTTGATATATGTATATTTCTGTGGTTAGCAGGATATTATCGGAGATTTATCTATGAATTTTCCTAATTAGTAGTTCCTCTCTCAGGATTGACAAAAAATTGGACAAGGTTTGACTAGTCTGAATCATGTGATCATGCTTTACAGTATCTAAAGAAGGGTTTGACATCAGCACAAATTTTGATCTTCCCGAGCTAGGTGAGGAGTATATAGTGGGGTTTGAGGATTCTAGAGTTAGACATCGAGTAGTGTCAATGTAAGGAGATCAATTTGTGGTGTAAATGTCTCAAAAGTTGAGGCCACTTGAACAGAACTACCCTAGGAATGAACTTGAGTTGGAAACAATACTTTATGCTCTGATGTGTTGAAAAAATTATCTATTGGGTGAGAAGTTTACAGTGTTTATCGATCACACACTACTACAAAAATGGGAAAGGGAAGAGCTACCTTTTTATCAGTGCTAAAAAAAGAGTTGACAAAGGGGGGCCTTTATCAGTGATTCTTTTAGTAGCGCTGATAAAGGGGGTATTTATCAGCGCTTTTTCTTACCATTGATAAATTTTAGGTTACAAAAAAAATAATGAAAACAATATTGTTATATGAGTATATATATATTTATATAAATTTAATTTCTATTTTTTTAATTATATTTTAGATAATTATAAATAGACTATTATATTTAATATATAAGAAATTTAGGAAAGTGGTTTTAAAATATTTTAAGAAATATTATTAATTAATAATTTTATAATTATTATTGATTAAAAATCATTTAATAAAAATTTTAAGACACAAAAAATTAATAAAATTAATAAAATATCTAAAATAAGTTAAAAATGTAACTCAAACTTCAAATGGCCATAACATTTGATCTGGGTATCCGTTTGAGCACTACAACATATCAAACCAAAGCCTACGACAAGCTCTACACGCTAGTGACTGAAGAAAAGCTTTTGTCTCAGTTTTTAGAGGCCAAAAGGTCTATAATTCTTCCAAAACTATTTCTTTACTCGGGATACACCGATTTTTTAACATTCAAACAAGCATAACTTCTGATCCGGATGTCCGTTAGGCCTGTACAACATATCATATCGAAGATTGTTTCATTTTTTTCAATTTTACTGGTAGTGAAGTTGAATCGGGATTCTAGATTATATGTTATGGACGTTTTAACATTCTATGGATTTTGAAATACACATATATATGTATTTATTCATAAATATATATGTGTATATGTGTGTGTGTGTTGTATATATGTATGTATGTATGTATTTATTTATTTATAAACACGTATAAAAAACATATTTCATAAATGTATTTAAAAATAATCTTATAAATATATATTAATATGCAAATAAATATACAGATAAAAAATTATAACTAAATAAATAAATAAATATAAATAAATATAACTATATATTAATATTCAAATGAATATATTTATACTAATATATGAATAAATATATTTATATTAATATGAATCTAGACTAATATACAAATAAATATAACTATATATATATAAATAAATAGATATATAATTAAATAGAGAAAAAACGAAATGGCTTAGTGGTAAAGGTGGAGCCGTGAAAGGGGGGAGGTCGCGGGTTCATGTTCGGGTGGAACCAAAGGGGTGCGCGCATGTGGGGATGTGTGGGAAGGGCAGTGCACAAGAGAGTGTGAGGGGGGGGGGGGGGGGGGGTCCACCGAGCACTGATAAGGGGGGGGTCAAGTACCATTAAAATCTCCCCCCATATTATATATATATTTTTTATTTTTTTGACTTTTATCAGCGCTTCTTAAAAGCTCTGATAAAAGACCACTTTTATCAGCTCTAAAAAATGTAACACCCCAAGAATTTTCAAATTGATTTATTATAGAATGAATAGATCACTAAGTCTCTACAAACACCACTTTATTGCAACCTAGCTAAGTAAACCTAATTTTTTCACTTCTATGTTGTGAATTGGGAAAATCTGATATACATGGTTGTGTTCAAGGTGATATTTAGAGTCCGATAGAATTAACTTAATTTTCAGTGAATAGTAACCTACCCTTATGAATAGTAACCTAACCATATAAATAGGAACTTAACCTTATGAATATAAATATGACTCTTATTAATTTTATCCATACCCTTGAATGTATAAATGAATTTAGGCACCTTAAAAATGAAGATGAATATTTTAAGTGTTTGTATATTTGAATTAAATAATGATTTAACTAAATATTTAATTAATCATATTTAGAAAATTATTTTTGAAAAATAGACTGCAGTTTTGGATTCTACATGTCGAAAAATGGTTAGGATGAATTTTTGGGATTTTTTTCTGAAATACATGAATTTTTGATGAATAGTAAAATCTGATAATTCACAATAAATGATAAATAATAGATTAATTGAGTCATTGATGATGATCTCCTAATGTAAGCCCAATTGGTTCGAATTCAAATTCATATATTACTATTCTTGGTCATGGAATACTCACTATTGGTTTTCTTGAGAGGAAATAATAAACTAATAAATTTTATATTAAGAAACCTCATTTCTCCTCCACTATAAAAACCCCCCTTCACTCCCCCTTCCATTCACTCCTCTCAAGCCTTCTGACTTCTTCAAATTCTATCCAAATACCTTCCCAACCTCCTCCCCCACATCCATCAAGCATTTTTCTAATATAAGGACGAAAACCACTCCCCTTAAGAGGTTCTCAAGGAGGAAGTCTCAAGAGGTAAATTCCTCTTTCAAATCCATTCTTTTTTCTTTTAAGTTTTTTTATTTTGGTTTCTTTTCTCACCTCCATTCACCATAATGGTATGAAAAATCCAGTAACATAAATGTACTGGAATTTATTATTTATAATGTTATATTTCAATACCTTCTCTTCTTTCCCCACCATTTATTTGAAAGAAATGAAAGCACTGTTTGAGATGTGCTAATTTAAAAAATTCAAGGACAACAATTTATCGATTTCTATTATAATATTTAATTCTGGTCAAGAAACCATTCATGTTATGGTTGAACTATATTATTATATATGTAATATAACCTATTTTAATTTTGATAATCCTTTTGTACAAATGGTATTATTTTATAATGAAAAACATGTTTATTGTAATCAAACCCACAAAGTAGCCAAAACGGTTGTCACAAAGGTTATATATATAATAATTAAACTTCACTCTAAGTAACCAAATTAAATTTAAAACCACATAATCTTCTGGATATGAACTAATAGAATATAAATTCATTTCTGTACAACCACATCTATCTTATATATTTATCCGAACTTGAATATAAGTGAACCGATCATTTAAAACCAAGTAAAAAAATGCTTCCAAAACAATAAAATTGAATCTCTTAAACCCATAAAAAAAGGCCATTAATGAACTTAATAAGGTCATAACATATCAATTAAATGTTTATTAGGTCCTGGAATATTTAATTAATGAAGCTAAATCTTATTATTCATGCCGTTAAGAATAAACAAGAACACCATCAAGCGTAAGGTAAGGGATTGCTTAACTAAATTTTCATTCTTTGAGTTAAACATCTATTTCATTAGTTACATTGTTAAAACAATATGTGTGAATGAACTATTCTTGTTTTATACTTTATATCCAATTATATTTTTTGGATTTTTATTTGTCACACATAAATACTTCATTGATTTATCGTCACTCTAATGACACAATCTTTGTAAGGGATTTTCTCTCTCACCTTTATTCAAGAATCCACACTATCTTGTGTGCTTTTGTTTTTAATTTCTAATGATGGGGTATGTTTTCTAATCTCCCCCATACTTCCCTTATGATATATAAATCATGGTAAAACCTTTTATGTCTCATTAATCCCTCGCAAGAATACTCGTTACTATGCCAAAATGTTTGTAAGAGGTTTTCTCATCTCACCTTCAATTCTGTGGGATCTCCATTGTGCACCTCTTATTTCTTATATGTGATATAGGTGTACTACCATTTGAAATATTCTATCATGGTTATCATTATATTCATTGTATTCTGTGACTATTTTGGTGGTTATTAACTCTTTTTCATACGACTCAATTGAATACAACACGGTAACAAGCTTTGTCTCAATTTTCACTTCGTTGTGACTTTCTTAGTAATTGTGCACCTACCCTTTCTTATGTGGTGTAACTATTGCCCATTTGATATCAATTTTCAATTGAAATTATATTCCATTTTAATATCAATATTATCATATCATGGATATTATTATTTTCTAAGTGGTATAACATTTAACATACGGTATATATTTTGAATGTTGTTTTGACTGTGGAAATGTTGATGAATCCATATCCTCTATTCTATACGGATTATCTAAATACATATTTCTGTTGTATTGAATCTATTTATAAATAATTCTTGGATATAGAGGTGGGTGGGGCCCACTGCAGCCCCTTGATGCATCGGTAGGTCTCATGAGACAAAACAGTTTGGTGACGAACCCTTCAAGTTTGTTTACAAAAATCAGACGGGTTTCTACCCATAGAACTAAAATGTTTTTACAGTATTATGGTTCATGTTCCATATACATGATTTCCAATTAATAATAATTCTCTTTATTAATTATCACTTATTATTACTATCCATGATATTTTCATTATGAAAAAATCTATGGATGCAGTTTCATTCTCAGTTTATTAATGGAATTAGTTGTTCCTTTATTCACTATGCCATTTTGATTATGTAAGATTGATTATGATTCACTTATTATTGTACTCATGATTACGCTATTTGTAACCGTTACTGAGCATTTGATCTCACCCCTTTCATTGTTCACCTTCAACAGGTCATGAAGAGAAAGTCATTTATTGAGTGCTTGTTGATGCAGTTTTTGTTTTTCATTATGTATTGTATCTTGTAACCTTATCCAAGGTAATTTGTGTTAAATATATGTATCTAGTTTCTTCAAGACTACTAAAATGATCATTCTATCGGGACTTTCATTCCTTCTAACCATGCCAATATCATAAGTAATGCACCAGCTCCTGTCTAGAGGGGCCGGGTGTTACAGTTGGTATCAGAGGAAGTTTAGTAGGAAACGTGGAAACTAGAGTAGGAAATTTATATTAGGGAACAAATCCCTAAGGTAATATTTGAGGATAAAATTACAATAATATCCTGGTATTTTGGTAAGGAATATATTATGTGAATCCTTATTGAAAATAAATCCCTGTATGGATATGAGCAGGTAGATGTGGCTCTAGCACAAAGGTACCTAGGAGTGAAAGCTCCGACAAGGAGTTTTGGGCTTGAACTGGAGTATCCTAGTACACGACAATGAGCCTTGATTCACTCTTTGTTGTGAAAATCCTAGGGGATATGCTTACGATAATTCACATTTTCATTACAAGCCATTATGAGGGAGTTTAATGTAAATTTTTCCTCAGGGGATTTGGTTTGGATAACTTCTGAAACTAGAACTGAACAATGAAAAATTTACTTAAACAATACTAAGAGTGATTTTTTCTTACTTTTTAGATGGAGAATGAAGGTACTTGTCTTTTTTATCTTCCAACGGAATTATTAGACCCCATTGTGGAAAAATCATGTGTAGAAAACTATGTGACATTTTAAAATAATCGTTTATCATGAAAAACCCTCTACCGAATATCGAACTCTCCTTGGACTTCACCATGGAGAAGGTTTCGTTTATTACCTCATTAAGAGTGCACAATTATTATTCTATGTATTACAAGGGAAATAATTTGAGGGTATCTTTAAATGTTTTACCCTAGCTAATACTTTCTTTTCCCTTGAGGACTTTGAGGAGGCTACACGAGGGGGAGACCTCCGGGCATCAAATCTATGTCAGCGTTTGACCTATGGACTCCTGGGTTGAGTTGTGGACATTGAAGCCCTGGAGGATGAGACTGCCTGTTTGCATTATCGGCATCAAGTTCATACTAATGTCGCTCAACTAGATACCTGAAATTCTTCTCTCAATTTGATTTCTAGATGTCCACATGCGGTAGACCCTAGTTGTACACGTTGCATCTGGACCAAGGAGATAGAGGAATTTGGAATCTCTTTGGGGATCCGTTTGTCTGAAAGATGGAGAAAACACCAACATCGGTGGAACCTTTGAGTAATCTTATAGGACTCAGGGAAGTCCATAACAGTATCCTATAAAATGGATCAATAGATTGCGTAATTTGTTATGTTTTATAAATCATGTCAAAATGAATGATGTTGTATTCTCTGTTTTGAAATGTTTTTATAAAAAAATAATTTTGTATGAAATGGATTTTCCATACTGAATGTTTATTTACGAAAACTTTTCAGATAGAAGATATGAGTCAACCAAAAAATATTTTATCACTACCTACCGAGTTGTTAGAGACAATAATTTTCAAGACATGCTCTGAAGAAGACCAGCCCTATGCCAACTTACACACGACATGTAAACTACTCCATTGGGTATTGAATCATCCAGACATTCTCCATATTTACCAAGGAAGCAATCTATTCTATTATCGTATTGCATATGCACAATTTTCAGCATATAGGAAATGAGGGAAGTATCATGATGAACTTTTTCTATGTTTCACTTTGCTTGATAACTACCGAGATGTGGGTAAATTTCTAGAAGTTGCTTTGGATGGTGACCATTGAGCGACCTACCTATTTCTGAACCTATGTTTTAGTATGTACAGAGAACTTTACAACATCAATATATTCAAGAATTATGTGGTGCGTGGGAATTATAGGGATTTAGTCCACACAGAAATTTCCAACCTCCACACTTCTCGTGCCTCTCTATGGAAGCCTGAGTGCCTTAAAAACGGATTCGACCCTAGCTGTCTGTAGTGTGTCTGGGCTAAAGAAATCGAGTAGCTGAATACTACCTTAGGAATCCACCTATGGTCTTTAGCACCCTAGAATCGGTGGTGTTCCCAGTAAAGGGACTTCGGGAGTGACTTGTGTCTAGTGTTGCATATGGTTATGAGAGATTGAAATATTTGAACTAGTTTTGGGGATTCAGTTATTGGGGGACTGGGGAAACCATTAGCCCTATTTTACTTTTGAACCATTGGTTATATAATAATATAACTTTTTGTATCATCTTTTTGTTATCCTTTTATCGGTTATACTTTTGAATGAGTATCACTAAGTAAACTTTTATAATAAATTTTCAGATGGAAGGACAAACCCATATGTTATCTCTTCTTGTGGAGGTACTGGAGACTATTGCGATCGAAACCTGTGAAGAGGAGTACCTAACTCTCATAAACTTGAGAAAATGTTTTAAACAACTATATTAAATGATAAACAGTCCGAACATTCTCTGCACCTATCAAGGGAATACTTCCATTTACTACTGCATAGACACGACACAATTGGCCGAGTATAGGAGAAAAGGAAAATACCACGAAGGGCTTTTCTTATGTTTTACCCTAGACCGAAACTACACGTCCAGGTTATGCTTTCAAAAGGATACTTTGGAGGGAAACCTTTGTGTGGCCTACATGTACCAACTCCTCATTTTTAGCATGTACAACAATATCTACGACTTAGATGTCCTCAGTTGAGACATAGTTTGATGAGTTCTTTGTGTGTTGTTCCATTCAGACATTTCCAAACATTCCACCATTCGAGGCTCCCTCTGGAAGCCCAAGTGTTTGATGCAAGAGTTCAACCCCTTCTGTCTGAGGTGTGTTTGGGTCAATGAACTAGAAGAGTTGAGCATAAATTTGTGTTTTCAGCAGAACGCACCTGAGGATCCTCTACGATGGGAGATGTGGTAAGAAAATCAGAGAGCCTTCTTTTGTGGTTATGAAATGAATTGCGAGGACACAATTATTTGGAGGGAATAATGTAACACTCCAAAAATTTTCAAATAGATTTATTATAGAATGAATAGATCCCTAAGTCACTACAAACATGACTTTGTTGTAACCTAGCTAAATAAACCTAATTTTTTTCACTTCTATGATGTGAATTTTGAAAATCTGACATACAAGGTTATGTTCAGGGTGATATTTAGAGTCTGATAGAATTAACTTAATTTTTAGTGAATAGTAAATTACCCTTATGAATAGTAACCTACCCGTATGAATAGTAAATTAACCTTATGAATAGAAATATGACTCTTAGGAATGGTATCCATACCCTTGAATGTATAAAATAATTTAGGCACCTTAAAAATGAAGATGAATATTTTAAGTGTTTATATATTTCAATTAAATAAATATTTAATTAAATATTTAATTATTCATATTTAGAAAATTATTTTTAAAAAATAGTCTTCATTTTTGGATTCTACACAATGAAAAATGGTTAGGGTGAATTTTTGGGATTTTTTCCAAAATACTTGAATTTTTTATGATTAGTAAAATCCGATAATTCAAAATAAATGCTAAATAATGGAATAATTGAGTCATTGATGATGATCTTCTGATGTAATCCCAATTGGTTCGAATTAACATGCATATATTACTATTATTGGTCATGTAATACCCAAAATTGGTTGTCTTGAGTGGAAATAATAAACTAATAAATTTTATATTAAGAAATCTCCTCTCTCCTCCACTATAAAAAACCCCCCTTCACTCCCCCTTCCATTCACTTCTCTCAAGCCTTGTGCCTTCTCCAAATTATATCCAAATACCTTCCCAACCTCCTACCCCACGTCCAGAAAGCTTTGGTCTCATAAAAGGACCAAAACCTCTCCCTTTAAGAGGTTCTCAAGGAGGAAGTCTCAAGAGGTAAATTCCTCTTTCCAATCCCTTCTTTTTCTTTTAAGTTTTTTCTATTTTTTTCTTTTCTCACCTCAATTCAACATAATGGTATGAAAAAATATACTAACATACATGTACTATAATTTTTTCATACTAATGGTATATTTCATTACCTTCTCTCCTTTCCCCACCATTTATTTGAATGAAATGAAAGCACCATTTGAGATGTGCTAATTTAGCACATTCAAGGGCAATAGTTTATCGATTTTATTATAATATTTAATTATGGTCAGGAAACCATTCATGTTATGGTTGAACCAGATTATTATATATTTTATATAACCTATTTTTAGTTCTGTAATCATTTTGTACAAATGGTATTAAGTAATAAAGAAAAACATGTTCATTGTAATCAAACGCACAATTTTGCCAAAACAGTTGTCACTATGGTTATATATATAATAAGTCAACTTCACTCTATGTAACGAAATTACATTTAAACCATGTAATCTACTGTATATGAACTAATAGAATGTTATTTCATTTCTGGACAACCACATCCATCTTATATATTTATCCAAACTTGGATATAAGTGAACCGATCACTTAAAACCAAGTAAGAAAATTCTTCCAAAACCATAAAATTGAATCTATTAAACCCATCAAAAAGGCCATTAATGAATATAATAAGGTCATAAAATATCAATGAAATGTTTATGAGGTTCTGGAATTATTAATTAATTAAGCTAAATTTTATTATTCAGGTCGTTAAGAACAAACAAGAACACCATCAAGCGTAAGGAAAGGGATTGCTTAACTAAATTTTCATTCTTTGAGTTAAACATCTATTTCATTGGTTACATTGTTCCAAGAATATGTGTGAATGTAATATGCTTGTTTTATACTGTATATCCACTTATATTTTGTGTATTTTAATTTTTCACACATAAATACTTAATTTATTTATCGTCACTCTAATGACACAATCTTTATAAGGCATTCTCTCTCTCACTTTTATTCAAGAATCCACCCAATCTTGTGTGCTTTTGTTTTTAATTTTTAATGATAGTTTATGTTCTATCATATCCCCCATACTTCCATTATGATATATAAATAATGGGATAACCTTTTATTTCTCATTAATCCCTCAGAAGAACACTCGTTACCATGCCAAAATGTTTGTAAGAGGTTTTCTCATCCCACCTTCAATTCTGTGGGATCTTCATTGTTCACCTCTTATTTCTTATATATGGTATAAGTGTACTACAATTTGACATATGGTATCATGGTTCTAAATATATTAATTGTATTATATGACTCTTTTGATGGTTATTAACTCTTTATCATACGACTCAATTGAATACAACACGGTAACGAGCTTTGTCTCAATTTTCACTTTATTATGACTTGCTTAGTAATTGTGCACCTACTCATTCTTATGTGGTGTACCTACTGCCCATTTGATATCACTTTTCAATTTAAATTATATTCCATTTAAATATAAATATTATCATATCATGGATATTATTATTTCCTAATCCATATACCATTTTACATATAGTATTTATTTTGAATGTTGTTTTTACTGTGGAAATATAGATGAATCTGTATCCTCTATTCTATACGGATAATGTAAATACTTATTTCTCTTGTATTGAATCTATTTATAAATAATTCTTGGATGTAGAGGTGGGTGGGGCCCACTACATCCCCTCTATGCATCGGTAGATCCCATGAGACAAAACAGTTTGGCGACAGACCCTTCGATTTTGTTTCCAAAAATCAAACGGGTTTCTACCCATAGAACTAAACCGTTTTTACGTTATTATGGTTCATGTTCCAGATACATGAAATCCAATTAATTATCATTCTATTTATTCATTATCAGGTTTTATTACTATCCATGAGGTTTTCACTATGACAAAATCTATGGATGCAGTTTCATTCTCAGTTTATTAATGTAATTAGTTGTTCATCTATTAACTATGCCATTTTGATTATGTCAGATTGATTATGATTCACTTATTATTTTACTCATTCTTCCGCTATTTTTAACCCTTACTGAGCATTTGAGATCACCCCTTTCATTGTTCACCTTCTACAGGTCATGAAGAGGAAGCAATTTATTAAGTGCTTGTGGATGTTGTTTTTGTTTGTCATTATGTATTGTATCTTGTAACCTTATCCAGTGTAATTTGTGTTAAATATATGTATCTAGTTTCTTCAAGACTACTAAATTGATCGTTCCTTATGGATATTCATTCCTTCTAAAAATTCCAATATCACAAGTAATGCATCGACTCCTGTCTAGAGGGGTCAGGGATGTTACAAAAAAACACTGATAAAGGGGTCTTATATTAGATCTTTTTATCACTAATAAAAGGGGCCTTTATGAGCACTTTCCAAAGAAATGATAAAATGGACCCCCCTTTATCCTCACCTCGATTAGCAGTGATTTTTTAGTGCTGTTAACCATCTTTTATAGCACTAATAAAGGCCATATATATAGTATTGACAAGAGATTATGGTATATCATCTCACAAAAAGATTTGAATATTTGAAATTATATATGAGATGTGTATATGAAATCATTTTATTTTGAGCTATAATATACGCTCGAGAAATGAAATTTTCTGGATGATGCTTTAAGAAGGAAAAATAAAACTCAAACATTTTTTGAGTATAGTGGTCAGTGGAATATGATGAATCTCTTTGTAGAGATACATGTGGTAGTTTAAGAGATTCAGAAGTAGATGGATATGGTATCTATTTTAGAGGATTATATAATTTTAATATGGATCGGGGACAAGTAGTATGAGAATAAAAAATGTTTATCTTTGAGGGAATGCCTTGAAAGTGGGGACACACCTTTAGACTGGTTGATTGATTAGGATTTGATCATACATATTAAGAATTAGGTTTTTGTGCTTATGAGTATGAAGAAGGAGTTGACATGGGAATTTCATGCCTCATAGTGGGTGGTGCATCCAGGAATGACCAAAATGTACCAAGACCTACGATGATAGTTTTGGTGTTAAGACATGAAAAGGAGTTATTAGGGTTTATTACATGATGTTACACATATCATAATGTGAAATAAGAGAATCAAATATCTAGAGGATTTCTATAGTCGTTGCCTATCCTGATGTGGATGTGGGATGACATGAAAATGGATTTTGTGGTAGGTATTTCAAGGATGCCTTCTGGGAATGAAGCTATTTGGATTTTGGTTTATAGACTAATGAATGTGAAGCATTTCTTTCATATACGGGACACTTTTTCAGTGGAGAAGTTGGGATATTTTCTTGTATGAGAGATAGTCCACCTAAATGGGGTTACAAATACTATTTTCTTATACTATGATTCATGTTTTACTTCGCACATTTGGATGGTCTTGTAAAAGGCACTTGATATACATGTTTTTTTGAGTATGACTTTCCACCCACAGACAGATGGGTAGTTAGATGATAATATAGAGGTTCTTGATGATATACTTCATGCATGTGTCCTAGACTTTAATGGATATTGGGATAATAACCTAGATTTAATGGAGTTCTCCTTTAACAATAGTTACTATGAAACTATTCATATGAAACTATATAAGGATCTTTATGGAAGTCCATGTAGATCACAAATATTATTGATGTAGGAAAGTGAGTCAAAGTTTTTGGGTACAAGTCTCATCATGGAGATATTGAAATAGATACAATTCATTAGAAAGAATATGAATATATATCAGATTATACATAAATCACATGGTGATAAATGGAGGTGACCCCTAGATTTCATTGAGGGTGATCATTTCTTCCCTAAGGAGTCTCCTTGGTTGGGTCACTATTGGACATTGATGCAGGGAAAGTTGGCACCCGTGTTCATTGAACCATTTGGGATTGTGGAAATAAATTGGGCTAGTGGTATACCGATTGGGTATTCAATAAAAATACAGTGCTATGGATGATGATTTAAATGTTTCACAATTTTGACATTATCACCCTTACCCTTCTCATGTCATTTATTTGGAGGGCGTTGAGCTTGATATAGATGCATTCATTGGAAATAATCTGATACATGTGTTGGATCATGATGATAAAGTGTTTTGGGGAACGATAGTTCTAATAGTTCATATATTAAGGCAATATGGCTGTGTTCAAGAGGTAACATGGGAAAGTGAAGAAGATATGTAGGCTCAATGGCCAGATATTTTTTGACTTAGAATCTTAGATATTCTTGGGATTATAGCTCGAGTAAGAGATATTATAAGGAGGAAATATTATAAGATCCTAACCACTTCTAGAGTTGTCTCAGAATTGTTTTTAGGTAGTATTTTGTTTTATTTTCCGTAATTTTTTTCCTTGTACTTTGACATGTCTTTGGGTGAAAAATTGATAAAATTGATGAAAAAAGGGTTATGCGCAGTTGGCACATGGTTAGAGAAAATCATGTGCCCAAACCCAACAAAATGTGCAACCCTGGACGATCTAGATTTGAACAGTTGGCACATGGGTTGTCAAATATGGTGCCCTTTTACGAGAAAACATGCACAACCATGATAGATTCAGCATGTTAGGAGAAACTGTGTTCCCCTTCTTAGTAATCAGTGTAGTGTAATTAAAGTCTCCCAAAAACTAGATTTTATATCACATGAACCCCCAAAACTCACCCAATTTAACCCCAATTCAACGCTAGGATAACTTTCACAGTTTTAAAGCTCTACCAATGGATTCCAAGTCCTCACAACCTCTTTTATTTGTGGTTCAAAGCCCGAATTGAAGATATGAAACCCTCCTAGTTGAGAATCCTATCATACTTGGTTTCCCATTCTTCTTCATTCCTTTTATAATTATTTTTGGGGTTATTACTCCTCTTTTGGATTATATCTAGACCAAATATTATATTTTGAGATCTAGGATTGTAGATATAGATCTAAATTGGAGAGATATTTATTTAATTGATCTTGATTTTGGGGTTTCTGATATTGAACTCGTTCTATGTTGTTATGTTGCTCAAATTTTTGGGGTTTTTGTTGGGTGACCATTTATTAAAAAATTGTTGTAGATGGTATAGTATTAAAATCCCGTATTAGTGATCTTGATTACATATATGAAAGTTTAATACTTTCAAGATTTGTTTAGAAATTAGAATTACAAGGTTGAATTAATTGGTATAGTCAATTAATTAATTGATAAATTGTGTGATTTATGGACTGTTGAATTAGATAATTGATTAGGGAATTAATTATAAGATTTAGGTATTATTGATTTAGAGAAATAATTAGGTGATAAATTTTGAAATATTGGTATTGTGAATTTTATAATTAATTGGGGAATTAAATATGAGATATTTAGATTATGAAAAAACTGAAATTATTTTATCCTGGATTGATCAAACTAATTTCACATAACTATTTATTTCCTATACACATCTAAAAAAACAATTACTTGAAATCTATATTTCCCCCATTTTCAATTTTAATCTCCCATTAATGCATAATATTTAATAAAATGAAAATCATAACAAGAAATTTATCCTCATACATAAAGCATCAACTTATTTAAGAATATGGAACCATACATTTCATTCATAAATATTACATGTTATTAGATGCATATTCATTAAATAATATTATGATCCACACTAAAATTGTATAGGTTGAGTATCTTTTGGAACATGGATACATAAAAAACTTTTTCATTGAGATATACATCATCACCCACTAATATCATCATAACTAAAAACCTTATTATACATGTCGTACTTAATAAAATTCTTCATAACATAGGGAAAAAAATAAAGGGTGAGTCTAAATGCTAAGTGTAAATAAGGGAGATATCAATGATCACTTAAACATAATATGAGAATAGTTGTATGATAACATGATCTTAACATTTCAAAATGATACACATCATATCATAGATCATAATGTTGAATTATTTTATAATGATTGTTAGTTTATAATACATGAATCAAAAAAGAAATTAAAGAAAATGATTCATGGGAGAACAGAATTGAAATAAAGAAAAATTTTTTGTATATACATAATTATTAAAAAACAAATTTCTCAAAAATGGCTCATATACAAGACTTTCAGAGTGGATTGGGTTCACTCTCCATTCCATCATATCCTTAGTCAATGTTCTCCCCCAAGAATATGATAGTGGGTAGAGTCCCATACTAAACTAGGTTTAATCCCAATTATACTCGTTATTATCTCATGTGGTAAACATATTTACCCAATGTATTATAGAGATACCTATTTCACGGACCAATGTTCATATAAATAAAATCATACATATGTGTGACATAAGTTCATAAAACATTCATCCTAGCATAATCCTTGAAAAAGAAACATGTCTCATAAAAGTTTTATTATTTTTGTAACAACCCTAGATTTAATACATCTAATAAATTTTTATTATTTGATTTTTTTGAATTCAAAACAAACTAAAGCATAATAAAAAACAAGCCTAGGTATATTTACTTAATCATTTTTCATGATGTTGATAAATTATTATTAAATTTTATATATTAATTTAATTTCCATGAAATATTATTTTTATAGTTTAATGAAAATATATTAATTTTTATACAATTAATTAAGTAAATATATTTTCATGAGACAAGTAAATATATGGAATTCTTAACTTAAAGAAATTTTTTATTTTGATAGAATACGTTTTAATACTATATGTGGTTAATATGTTATTATTTTGGAGGAAAAACTAAAAGAATTATATATAAATACTTTTTCATGTTTTTATAGGATCCCTTATTGAACTTATATAATTTATAAGTCATAAAGAATATTAATTACTTTATTTTTTTTACTTTGAGTTACATATAATTTTCAATATTAAAATATCTACCATATTTGATTTATTTGAGATATTATTATTTGAGTAATAATATATATAATAATAAATATTAAAACCCTTATTTGAAATTATTATAAAACAAACATTTCTTTAGAACTCTATCATAAAAAATTAATAAAATTGAAATTATAAAAATATACATAAAATGAAATTCACAATAATAAAATAACAATAATAATGTTTAATTTTATAAAAATGGATTAAATTATTTTTGGGTAGTAAAATAATAATTTCTAAAAAATATAATTCAAAATTTTAATAATTGAGTTTGATCACTTAAAAAAGACATTAATACATATATATATATAAACATAAAAAACATTCGATTAGATAAATAAATTTTTAGGATTATTTAATTATAAGAAATGTTATATATATATATATAAGAAATATAATATATATATTTATATCTAAATCTATCTTTAAGGCATAAAAACAAAAACAATAAAATAAGAAGAAAAAATTAAAAGAATATAAAAAAAGAAATAGGATCCCATGGAGGTGGGTCATTTTCTCCATCAAGCCCCCATGAAATCTCACTATTACTAACCAGTTTATGACTGACCTCTATATATCCCATTTTCGATGCCACAACACCTTATCTGAACCAATATTTACAAAACCCCTCACCAATCACCACCATCTAAAATGAACCCAGTCGAACCTCTTTGTAGTATGAACAGATTTTGAAACACGCGTCATCCATGAAATATCCAATGAAGGATACCTCATATTTCATTTCACACTAAGAAAACTACAGTATTGATCAATCCAAGAACAACCCCTACCCTACTATTTTTCATTGGAAAATAGGACTTTAGATCCTCATATATACCCAATTTTTATGTTCATTTTTCATCCCACTCTGATTAACCCCTCAGATTCATCTTTATCCTATGTAGTATCCGTCTTTGTGATCACCTGATCTTTAAAATTTTCATAAACTTCCCCTATCATCTATCATTAAGAAGAATATTCCTCCTGTTGTCTTCTCAAATCTCTTTCCAATTTAGGAAATAAGAAGTATAAGAGAAATATGTGATGTATATTGTTAAAGTTAATTTTTCCCATCTACATAATAGGTCTTATAGCCAAAAAATCATTGATTCTTGAAAAATAAATTTCCAGTAATTTTTCTAAATATATACACTTATTTATGTGTTCATAAAAAGATCAAAAATTTCTTTTTCAAATGAAATCAAATATTTTTTTTCTTCCCTTGGAAGTAATCATCTAAACCTATATATTAATATAATACTATTCTTTGGTTGTAACCATCTCATATTTTCTATCTCTTATACTTTCCCTAGGTTCAATCACTCACATCCAGTAAGAAATAAGTCAATGCCATCACTTGGTGAGGAAGAACCCCCAACCTCCCCATGGTTCTTCTATTCAGTTTCTAAAAAGGTATAGAAATTCTTTAAAACTATTATTTTTAAATTCCAAGCATATTTATTTGTTAAAGTATTTTTATATTTATGTTTAATTATGTCGAATTTTTATTTTTATATATTCGCGAACTATTTTCAAATTAATTTCTATATTTCCAAACATGTACAAAATCCATAATTATTTATTTCCAGAATTCCATGTGTATATGTATTTTAATATTATTTTCATGTAAGGGTAAATCAATTATTTATAAACAAAAACTATTTCAAATTCCATGTTATATATATATATATATATATTATTTACATGTTTATAGTTTTGGGATATAAATTCATGAATTATATATACATGTTTGTAGTATTTACATTTATTCTTGATATATATATATATATTTAAGTAATATTTTTCATACCCATTGATTATTTACTTTAATATATTTTAAGTATTTTTATTGGTGTATTATATATATAATTTGTTCATTGTTCAATATAATTTAATTTCATGACAACTAGTTTGAATTTGATAATTATATATATATGTACTTTTATAAATCTTAAAGTTTATAACCATCAAAACAGACATGCATGTACTTCTAAATAGGTAAGTGTATAGAATTTATATTAAAGTACGGTTTTTCATAATAACGATGTATGTTTATAAATATATATAGATATTTATATTTGGTTGTTATTGACTTATTTTAATGAATAATTAATTCATTTCAAATCATGATCTTACTCAATTTGATATTTCCATATTGAGCACATAGGAAATGGATATTTTAAAAAATTGTCACTCTTATAATTTTAATGCATGTTATATAATAATTCTTTTAAAATGAAAAGTTAAGGGTAAAATTTATTTTTTGTATAATTACTTTTGGAATGTAAATATATATATATATATAAGAGAATTATTTTATGAAAATAATAATTTTAAAATTACTATTATTTTATGTATGATGAAATCATACCTTCACAATAATATTTTATGTTATTATATTTTGTGTGACAAAGAGAGTATTCTCATTGTTTCAAGAATGTATACTTTCTATGTGTGTGTATATATATATATAAATATACAAAATTAATCATAATTTCATGATTTGAAATAATTAATATTTCATATACATGAAATTTCACC
This sequence comes from Viscum album, assembly GCA_963277665.1. Lineage (NCBI taxonomy): Eukaryota > Viridiplantae > Streptophyta > Magnoliopsida > Santalales > Viscaceae > Viscum > Viscum album. The sequence continues at coordinate 603,900,086 of OY728153.1, read as the reverse complement.
TTTAATATAGGGTATGATCATACTTAATTTGATATTTTGTAATTATTTGAGGATGAAATGTTTTATTAAAAAATGATACTTTTTATAATTTCACGAGTATTATGTGTAACGACCCATATTTTTTCAATGGAAATTCCCTTCTAATAAATATTTCATAAAATCACATGAAAACACAAACATAATGACTTACTAAGTGCTAAGTGGCCTTTAAACATATGTTTGTCACTTCTATGTTTTCAATTTCGAAAATCTGACATACACGGTGTGTTCAAGATGATTTTTGGAGTCTAATGAAACAAAAATAATTTTTAGTGAATAGTAATGTACCCTTTTGAATAGAAACCTACAATTATGTATATTAATATGACCCTTATGAAAATTAAATCATCCAACATAAGAGTAACATTACCCATTAATAATCATATAAAATTTAGACATCTTAGAAAGTGACAATTTGACCTTAGTAAACATTTTGGTATTTTGTAAGTCATAAATAATTAATTATAATTAATTAATTAATTTGAAAGAAAATTTATTTTCTTAAAATGCGTTCATAAATTAAAAAATCATTGTCTTATAGTTTTAAGATAATTTTATAATACCCTACGTAATTTTTGAAAGCACTATAAAATCAGTCTTAATTTTTAAAACTGTTTTTAAGTAAATTATGATTTTAATTAAATATTAGATTAATAATATTTATAAAATTATTTTTGAAAAATAGAATTTATTTTTTGATTTTACACATCAAAAAATGTTTGGGGTGAATTTTTGGGATTTTTCTAAAATACTTGAATTTCTGGTGAATAGTAAAATATATTAATTTACCGTATAAATACATTATAATTGAAACCCAATATTCCTGACATCACAAGTGTTGTAAGAACCCAAAACCCATACTCACATGCCTTATTTACTATTCTTGTTCATTGATGACTCACTATTCCTGATCTTTTGAAGAAATAATAAACTAATGAATTTTATATTAAGAAACCTCTTCTCCCCTCCACTATAAAAACCACCCTTCACACCCTCATTTACTCAAACCTCTCAAGCTCTAAGACTCCTGTAAACTCTGCCAAAAAATCCTCCCTATCCCCTCTCCCATGTTCAATATCTTCTAGTCTAATCAGAAGATTAAGCCTAACATCCTTAAGGAGGATCTCAAGAGGAGGATTTAAGAGGTAATATCTCTCCCTTTTCTCCTTTAATTTCTTTTCATGTTCAAGTTCATTTCTTGATCTCTCCCCACCTATCTTCATCCAAATGGTATTGTAACAGTAGTATTATACATGTACTAGATTTTTATGATTATAATGGGATATTAGATCATCCAACCTTCTTTCCCTCTTCCATTTATTTTATTAAAGAAAACGTTGTTTGTGAGGTGTTAATTTATCACCTTCAAGAACAAAATGTTTTCTTCTTCCATTTATAAAATCCGATCTGGTCATGAAACCATTTTTATGGTTGAACCAGAATATTTTATATGTATTATCTCCTATTTAAAGTTCAGTAAGTAACTTATTACCATATTTCTAGAGATAAAATAAAACAAGTTCATTATGATCGAAAAATCGCTCAAATTAACCCAAACAATCATAATTTAATTCTTATCTAAAGATTCATCCACATGGATATAATATAATTAATTATAAATCATTAAAAATACTATAATATCATTAATAACATGTAATATTAGTTCTGAATGTTTACCCATGTTCTACCTGAATTTCAATATAAGAATACAAGTGAACCACTCAAGAAAACGATAAAAACAAGCATTCCCAAACAATGTTTTTCAAACCCTATAACTCATCCAAAGGAACATAAAATCACTTAATAAAACCATAATAAACCATAATAATGTAAAAAAGGTTCTTTATTTCTAATTAATGAATATAATTTCATTATACAGGACATTAAAGAGAAGGAATCATTCAGATACAAGTTATGGGGAAATTCTCGAACCCAACTTTCATCCTTCAGGTTCTCCATCTTTCACTTCATTTTTTGATATGGTTTCTCCTTAAATATAATTTTTTCATCATTGTATTTCCTTTTCTAGGGTATAAATGTCTGTCACTAGTTTTTATGTCAAGAAAATTTTTTTCCAAAAGAACTCTTCTTTTAAGAACACACCTTTTACTTCTCTCTCAATGTGGACGTTTCTTGTAACTTGTTTTTATTCCATATTTCTTTTGGGAACCCAATGTTTATGAATGTGTTCTTATGATATGTAACCCATTATTTTCCATGGGTTAGTTATGTTCAATTTTAATTGTGTTCCATGTGGAATGAATGATAATGATAATGTTATGATGTGACAGGTGTGCCCAGAATTATATAGCACAATATTAATGTTTGAATGTGATGGGTGCACCTGGAATTATACAACACTCCAATTAATTGGGTAAAGTGATGAATATTATGATTAAATGTTAAATGATGTTTTAACAAGATGCTATCTTGGTTCACAAGTATGTGTATTAGTTAACCACTAAGACACGATGTTTCATTTTTATCCATTGCCACATTTCTAGTCTTATATTTATGCTTCCTCTCATGTTCGTGATCATTTCCCCATTCTATGATTATGCTCATCCATTGATATATTGTTCTTATCTATCATCTAACTGGGATTCTTTCTCACCCCTTTTTATGTATATCCTCATGTGGCTAAATATACTAAGGAGAGGACAAGTGCTAACAATAATCTAGAGAAGAATAAATTAGATAAATGTTTATGCTTCATATTGTAATTGTTATGTATGGTCCTAGTTTTCCCAAGACACTAAACCATTGGATCCTCTATGTGTAATACTATTATGTTGTTTATCTTTAAAATGAAGTAATAGTAATATTATTAAAGGCAGGGTTACTATAGTTGGTATAAGAGGAAATGCTTAATTAATTTAGGAATTAGGATTAGTGAACCCTAGAGAAAACCTCTATCATTAGACTATGTAGAAATATGCACACGTAAAGCATTACATAGGGATCCCATATGTTATTCTTTTAGTATAAATTGTTCAAATGAATATGTTATGTATTCAAGAATAGTTTACCTATGTTTTGTTATAACATTTTTTTTAGAAAATGGTGGGAACCATGAGCAATCAAGCCAACAACTCATGCGAGGGCCAATGCAATGATTTCCCGAATGACATCTCCAATGATTTGGGAGGTGGAGTTCAGAACATCATTGAGATGATTACCCAATTATATCAGGTTATGAACAATAACCATAACATTGGGGAACTTCCTCCTTCACTAAAGAGGGAGAAACTAGCTAACGAATGGGTTATGCAGCAACAACCACCGACGTTTAATGGATCTTCTGATCCACTAGCTATGGAATAGTGGGTCAGCTCCATGGAGATGATATTTTTTTTTCTTCATTGTTCTAGGATGGAGAAGTTTACCCTATCTGTTTATCACCTAGATGGAGAAGCCAATCAATTGTGGGCTTTGATTAATAACACCAAGCCAAGGGAGGAAATTGAAGAGATGGAATGGGAAGTCTTTGAGATAATGTTTCTTAATAAGTATTTCCCAAGAACTATTTGAACGAAGATGGAGATAGAATTTATATAGCTCAAGCAAAAAGAATGGGAATCTGTCACAACCTATGAAGTGAATTTCAAAAGGATTTCAAGGTACGCTTCAGGTTTTGTTAAAAAAAATGATAGAAAAATTGATAGATTCAATAGTGGATTAAAACCACACCTTCAAAAGGATCTTGAAATTCGAGACTTTGGGAGTTATGAAGCAGTTGTTCGATGTTCAATCAAGGTGGAGATGGATTTTGGAGAGTGGTCCCATGGATATAGTAATAAGAAAAAAATGATGGAGTTTCAAGCCAGTAGATCTAATGATAAGGGTGGGAAGAAAATTCAACGACCCACATGCAAAAAATGTGGGAACTTGCACCATGGGAACTTCCTAAAAGGTGTGGGGAAATGCTTCAAGTGTGGGAAAGAATGAAAACATGCTCATGAGTTTCTAAAAGACAATAAAAGTAAGGAGAATGTGGTAGAAGAAACGAAAAAACCACTCATGGTTCAATGCTACAACTGTAGGGATCTAGGGCACTATACAAGTCAGTGCACTAAACCTCGAGTTCTCGAGGGTAATCAATGTCAGCAACCACCAAAGCCAAAGGAACAAGGGAAGGCTTATGCCATCACTAATGCAGAGGTGGATCCTGATAATGAATTCATACAAGGTAAACATCTTATTCACTCAAGAATGGTAGACGTCTGATTTGATTCCGTTTCTACGCATTCCTTTATATCTTGAAAGTTTTCTAGAACCATAGAATCGATGCCCCGAAACCTTAAAGTAGATATATCTATAAAAACACCAAGTTGTGCAATCATTGCAACCCAAGTGTTTAACTCCTCTCCTGTTGGAGTATGTAGGAAAATTCTTCCAGTGAATCTTGTAATACTTCCTTTGGTGGAATTTGACGCTATAATGGGAATGGATTGGCTCTCGTTATATAGAGCACATATCAGCCATCAGGAAAAGGAAATATCTTTTCATATTCCTAACCATCCCATGCTCCTCTAAAAATTAAAGTAATATCATGAATCTCCTTTGAAAAATCCTTCATTGGTTTGGGTGTTGATTCCCTATGAAGAAGCATACCTCACCCAAATGGGTGAGTTGAAGGGAAGTGCCAACCTTGAGGAAATGACCATCATGAGGGAATACGATGATCTAATTCCCAAAGAGTTACCCGGAATTCCCTCTAATCGTGAGGTAGTGTTCTCAATTGAACTCATACCCAGAGCTACTCTTATCTCAATGTGTCCCTATTGTATGGCTCCTATCAAACTGGTGAAGCTAATGATGCAGCTGCAAGAGCATCTAGACAAAGGGTTCATACGCCCTAGTTCATCACCTTAGGGAGCACGAGTTCACTTTGTGAAGAAGATGGATGGAACAATGCGGTTGTGTATCAATTATCGAGAACAAAATAAGATCTCCATAAAGAACATGTATCCCATTCCAAGGATTGATGACTTGTTCAATCAGTTAAGAGGGTCTAAATACTTCTCAAAGGTGGATATTCATTATGAATATCATCAGGTAAAGGTGAACAAGGAAGATATTTAGAAGACTGCCTTCCGAACAAGGTATGGGCACTATGTGTTTTTGGTGATGCCCTTCGGACTTACTAATTCCCCTGAAATCATCATGGATTTGATGAATAGAGTCTTTATACATTACCTCGACATATTTTTGGTAGTGTTTATTGATGATATTCTCATCTACTCCATGAGAAATGTGGAACATGAAGAACATCTAAGACTTGTTTTGGTGACATTAAGAAAGGATAATTTTTATTCCAAGTTAAAAAACTGTGACTTTTGGATGAAGCAAGTCACGTTCTTGGGACATGTGATCACAATTGATGGAATTTCTTTGGATCCTTCAGAAACAAAGGGGATTGTTGAATGGCCCAGGCCCTATAGTGTCATGGAAATCAGTAGTTTTCTTGGATTATTTGGGTACTACCGATGCTTTTTGAGAAAATTCTCATGATTTTCAAGCCCGCTAACTAAGTCAACAAGGGAAGGGGTAAAGTATGTATGGAAAAAATAATGTGAGGGAAACTTCAAGGAGCTAAAGAGAAGGCTGATCACTACACCTGCACTCACACTACCAAAAAGTAAATAAAGTTTTGTGATATCAAGTGATTGTTCAAAGAAAGGATTGGGTTGTGAACTCATGTAAAATAATAATGTGATAGCCTACGCCTCACGATAGTTGGAGATCTATGAGAAGAACTACCCAACGCATGATCTTGAGCTGGCATCCGTGATTTTTGCCTTGAAAATATGGTTGCAGTACCTTTATGGCGAGAAGTGTGGCGTATACACTGACCACAGGAGACTAATGTATATATTCACACAAAAGGAGCTCAACATGTGTCAAAGGAGATGGTTAGAGCTAATAAAGGATTATGATTTCACTATTCACTACTATCATAGGAAGGCGAACATGGTAGCTGATTCTCTAAGAAGAAAAAAACCTACTACTCTATCCGTTCTATGGATTGAGAAAGACCCTATCTTCTTGGATATGAAAAGAATGAATTTGGAAATCATAAGGGCATGAGATACATACTACCTCTCCCAAATGATTGTACAACCATCCATCAAAGAGAAGATTAAGGAAGAAAAAAGGGATAATGTGGAGATACAAAAGAGGGTGAATGCAGTAAAGGAAGGGAAGCTGCATGAGTTCTATATGAATGATGATGGTTTGATTCAGTTTGGAATGCGGCATTGTGTGCCTTCATCACCCGGGTTGAAGAAGGAGCTATTCAAAAATGCACATAGCTCAACATTCTTTATCCATACTAAGAGTACCAAGATGTACTGTGATCTCTGAGAACACTTCTGATGGGATTACATGAAGAAGGAGATTGCAGAATATATATCAAGGTGCTTGGTATGTCAGTAAGTTAAATGTGAGTGACAAAATTCCAAAGGTATGATGCAGCCATTTCCTATACCCATGTGGAAATGAGAAAATGTTACTATAGAATTTGTCATGGGTCTCCCGAAGACTTCAATGGGAAATAATTATATATGGGTTGTGGTTGAACAAAGCACCAAGACTGACCATTTTATCACTATTTGGGAAGATCTCTCACTTGAACAACTTAAAAAGATACATATGAAGGAAGTGGTAAGAATTTATGGTGTTCCACTCTCAATTGTCTCTTACCATTACCCAAGTTTCACCTCATAATTTTAGAGAAGCCTTCCACATGCTTTGAGTACTAAATTAAATTTCAGCATGACCTATCACCCTAAAACTGATGGCTAGTCTGAAAGGACTATTCTGACGCATGAAGATATGCTAAGAGCCTACTCTCTAGAATTCAAAGGTGGATGGGATCAGAATCTCCCATTGGTTGAGTTCTCATAAAACAATATCTTCCACTAGAGTATTCAGATGGCTCTATATGAAGATCTGTATGGAAAGTGATGTAGAACTCCCAACATATTGGGACGAAGTTGGAGAAAGAAAGATACTTGGACCTGATCTTGTGCAAGAGATGACAGAGAAGGTTTAAGTCATCCGGAGACACATCAAAGCTGCTCAGAGTCAGTAAAAGAGCTACGATGACAACCGTCGAAGGGACTTGGAGTTCGAAGATAGAGATAATGTCTTTCTACGAATATGTCCATGGAATAGATTCATGCAATTTGGGAGGAAAGGGAAGCTAAGCCTAAGGTACATTGGACCCTTTGAGATCCTTGACCGCATAGGATCTTTTTCCTATTGACTTGAACTTCTACCGAATATAGCTCAAGTTCATGATGTGTTTAACGTATCACTCCTGAGGAAGTACATACCAGACCCCTCACATGTACTAAACTCAGTGGTGGTACAGCTGGAAGATGATATCTCTTATGAGGAACAGCAAGTAAAGATTTTGGATCAGAGAGGTTAGGTACTACGCAACAAGACAACCCATCTTGTTAAAATGTTTTGGTCGAACCACAAGATTGAGGAAGCAACTTGGGAACCAAAAGAGGCAATGAAGGAGAATTACCCTCACCTGTTTGTGTAATGTGAAATTTCGGGGGTGAAATTTCTTAAAGTGGGAAGAATGTAACAACCCAAAGTTTATCAATAGAAATTACATTCTTATAAATATTTTTTAAAATCACACGAAAACACAACATAATGAACTAATAAGTGATAAGTGACCTTTAAACATAAGTTTGTCACTTCTGTGGTTTCAATTTCAATAATTCGACATACAGGGTTGTGTTCAAGATGATTTTTGGAGTTTAATGAAACAAAAATAATTTTTGGTGAATTGTAACATACTCTTGTGAATAGAAACCTACCCTTATGAATAGTAATATGACCCTTATGAATAGTAAATTATCCAACATAAGAGTAACCTTACACATGAACAATTAAATAAAATTTAGACATCTTAGAAAGTGACAATTTGACCTTAGTAAACATTTTGGTATTTTGTAGGTCATAAATAATTAATTATAATAAATTAATTAATTTAAAAGAAAATTAATTTTCTGAAAATGTCTTAATAAATTAAAAAATAAATGTCTTATAGTTTATAGATAATTTTATAAGATCCTACTTAATTTTCTAAAGCACTAATAAATTAGTTTTAATTTTAAAAATTGTTTTCAAAGTAAATTTTTGATTTTAGTTAAATATTAAATTAATAATATTTAGAAAATTAATTTTGAAAAATGGAATTTATTTCTGGATTTTAAACTTCAAAAAGGGGTTGGGGTGAATTTCTAGGATTTTTCTAAAATACTTGAATTTTTAGTGAATAGTAAAATACATTAATTTACCGTATAAATACATTATAATTAAAACACACTATTCCTGACATCACAAGTGATGTAAGTACCCAAATCCTGAACTCACATGCCTTATTTACTATTCCTGTTCATGGATGACTCATTATTCTTTGTCTTGTGAGGAAATAATAAACTAATGAATTTTATATTAAGAAAACCCCTCTCCCCTCCATGATGAAAACCACCCTCCACACCCTCATTTCCTCCCACCTCTCAAGCTCCATTCCTTCTCTAAACTATACCCTAAAAACGTCCCTAGCCCCTATCCCATGTTCAAGAGCTTCTAGTTTAATCAAAATACCAATCCTAGCTTCCTTATGGGGGATCTCAAGTGGAGGATTTAAGAGGTAATTTCTCTCCCTCTTCTCCTTTAATTTCTTTTCAAAGTCAAGTTCATATCTTGATCTATCCCCACCTATCATCATAAAAAGAGTATTTTAACTCCAGTATTATACATTTAATCTAATTTTATGATGGTAATGGAATATTATTTCATCCAACCCCCTTTCCCTCTTCCTTCTATCTTATTAAAGAGAACATTGTTCGTGAGGTGTTAATTTATCACCTTCAAGAACAACATGTTATCTTCTTCCATTTATAAATTCAGATCTGGTCATGAAACCATTTTTATGGTTGAACCAGAATATTTTATATATATTATATCCTATTTAAAGTACTAAAACTAACTTATTACCATATTTCTAGTGATAAAATAAAACAAGTTCATTATGACCAAAAAATAACTCAAATTAACCAAACAATAATAATTTAATTCTTATCTAATTATTCATCCACATGGATATAATATAATTAAATTATAAGATCATTAAAAATCCTGTAATATCATTAATAACATGTAATATCAGTTCTAGATGTTTACCCATGTTCTACCTGAACTTCAATTTAAGAATACAAGTGAACCACTCAAGAAAACCATAAAACCAAACATTCCCGAACAATGTTTTGTAAACCCTATAACTCATCCAAAGGAACATAAAATCACTTAATAAAACCATAATGAACCATATTAATGTATACATGGTTCTGGACTTCTAATTAGTGAATATAATGTCATTATACAGGACATTAAAGAGAAGGAAGAATTCAGATACATGGTAAGGGGAAATTCTCAAACTTAACTTCCATCCATCAGGTTCTCCCTCTTTCACTCAATTTTTGATATGGTTTCTCATTAAAGATCATTTTTTCATAATTTTCTTTTCTTTTCTAGGAACATTGGGTAAATTGATGATTATCATGAGTAAAGTGATGATTATCATGAGTAAATGTGAAATGATGTGTGAAAAATATTCTAGCTTGGTTAACAAGTATGTGTGGTAGTTAACCACTAAGACATGATGTTTCATTTTTATGCATTGACACATTTCAAGTCTTATATTTATGCTTCCTCCCATGTTCATGATCTTTTTCAAAAGTTATGATTATGATCACACCATGTAATATTATTCATATATATCCTCCTTCTGGTCTTCTAGCTCACCCATTTTGATGTATATCCTCATGTCACTACATGTTCTAAGGAGAGGACAAGTGCCAATAAGAAGCTAGAGAAGAAGAAATTAAATAAATGTTTATGCTTGATGTTGCAATTGTTATGTATGGTCCTAGTTTTCCCAATACACTAAACCTTTTAATCCTTTATGTGTAATACTATTATGTTTTTTATCTTTAAAATGGTGTAATAGTAATGTAAGAAAAGCCAGGGTTTCTATATTATGTAGTTGATTATGTTTATGATTATTTATCCATTATTTTATGTGAATATCAATTTATAATTTCTGTTATTTTATGTGAATGGTTCACGCATTTACACTATTATTTAATGAACAAAATTATATTTTCAAATATCATAATTTTAATAATGTAAATGGGTATTTAATACTTTTTTATGTGTTAGTTTTAAATGATAATGTTTAACTTTTTAATGAAAAGTAATTAATGGGAAAGTTTGAGTATACCGATGTAAATTATTATTTTTATTAATAGTCCATGCAAGGGCTTGTTGTCATGTGATTTGTTCATACGAAATCTAACAAGTTTTTTCCAAATAAAGTTAATATTTATATGTTTATATATTAATAAATGTGTGCATGTGTATTTAATGCATTAATATGTTTTTAAATCAAAATATACAGTAAAAATACATACATATATGTGTATTGAATGCTGAAAAATGGAAGATGGACATTATAAAATTGAAAGAGGAATGGGGTGTTAACCCACTCATAAGGAAAGTGGGTAGGCCCAATCAACCATCAATCCTTAAAGTGGACATATTATTTTTTCAAGATATTTATTAATGTTTCTAGAAAAGTACAAAAAAATTTTTAATTCATTTTCAAATAATTAGTATTTTCAAAATCATATTAATATTTTTAAAAGGTTTAAGTATTTTCCAAGATGCTTCAAAATTATATTTTTAAAGGATTATCTAAATAGTTTTCAAAAGATATTATATTTGTAAAAGTGTTTTCAAAATTATTTTTAAAAAAATATAAGTATTTTCAATGTATTTTTGAAGGTATTCTCAAAATGTGTTTCTAAAAATGGTTTTTCATTGGATTTTTAAAATCCACTTAATGGGCATTTTTTATCACCTTATATCAGTATAAAAAATCATGTTCATTTAGAGGCTTCATGGAGTTGAGATTCAATAATGATATAGATTAAAAAAGTCTTATTTATTCCTTTTTATTTATAATTTCAACTTTGATGATATTTAATATTGGTCATTTCCATATATATCTTAGACTAGAAATGATCCTCATATGTAAATGAGTAAATATTTTTATGTTTCTTTTTATAAAAATAATATACAAAATTTCTTTGTACCAAATCTGGAATTGAGGGTCTGGGGACTCATAGTTCGTATCAAAAGAACCAATTGGATAACTTTGGAGATTAGGAAATTTTATTAAAATAAGTTTAGATTGTATGTATATACTTTTAGTAACACCATATTATTATAAACATTCATATTGAGGAAAAATATGAGAGATTAAAACCAACTTTTGAACTCCTAAGTAATTAATTAATCTTTAATTATATTAGTATCTAGTAGGTCTAGTATTCCAAAAGATGAAAATAGAATTTTATAATTTTCTTAAATTACAAAAATTAAATTTTGAGGAAAAAAATCAGTTTACGGGGGTTATAATGTAACAGTCCATAAATTTTTTCTTTTAATTATTGTTTATTTATTTATTTGTTTTAGATTTAAAACTAACTAAAGTATAATGTAACAGAAAAATAAGTATAATTACTTAATAATTTTATATCATATTGTTAAATATTAATGAAATATAGAATAATAATTTTATTTCTATGAAATAATATTTTTATAGTTTATTGAAAATATATTAATTTCTCTACTATAAATTATGTAAATATTTTTCTAGCGACTAGATAACATTTAACCTTATTTGAATAAAAAAATTATTTATAAATCAAATTTTTTAATATTAAATGTGTTTAATATTTTATTATTTTCAGGAAATAATTATATGAATTAAATGCAAATACTTTTTCAAGAGTTTGTATAATCCCTTGTTGAACTTATAAAATTTATAATTCATAATGAATATTATGAACTTTATTCTGTTGATTTTGAGTTACATATTATTTTCAAGATTAAAATATCCAATATCTTTGATTTATTTATCATATTGTTTTTTGAGAATTAATTTATATAATAGTTAATAATAAATCCATTATTGTCAAATATTATTAAAAAATGATTTCTTTGGTAATCTATCTTGAAAATTAGTAAAATTGAAATTATAAAAATATAATAATAATGAAATTCATAAATATGAAATAATAATTATGTTTTATTGTATGAAAATAGATTAAATTATTTATGGATATTAAAATAATAATATCTTAAAATTGTAATTTATAAATTTAATAATTGAGTTTGTTCATTTAATGTAGATATTTACATATATATTTAATAATATAAATAATATTTGATTGGTTAAATAAATGTATATTATTATTTTGTTATAAAAAATTACACATATATATATATATAATAGAATATATATATCTATATGTACATCATAAAATAACAAAAACAATAATGATAAAAAGAAAAAAGAAACGAAATATTCAAACAGGATCTCATGGGGCGGGTCATCTTCCTCCTTGAGCCCCCTTAGAAACCCACTGTAACTAACCAAGATAGGCCCAAAATTTCTGTATCCTAATATCGATGTTGCATCTCCTTATACGAATTAGCTTTGATAAAGCCCGTTATCAATTAAATCCATCTAAAATGAACCCATCAAAGCCCTTCAAAGTAAAAACAACTTCTCGAGCATGCCTTATCCATGCCATTTCCATTGATGGGTACCTTTTTTTTTCTTACACCCCTCATAAAAAATAGTGTTGGTTAAGCCAACAATAACCCCTACCCCACTCTAGTTTTCCTATGGAAACTAGGACCATTGATCCTCTGATCTGCCCATTTTAGGTGTTCATTTTTAACTCACACTATTCAATACCTTTGAATTACATTTGTTTTGAGATGTCTCCCTCTTCATAACCACCCTATCCCAGGAATGTTCATTGGATTCCCTCACAAGCTATGATAATTTCAAAAACAACCCCCCATAAATTTCTCAAATATCATTTTGATGTAAGAAACAAATTGTATAAGTGACATGTGTGTAGTATATGCTTAAAGGGAATTCATCTCATATCCTTCGTAGGTCCGGACCCAACAAAGACCCCATTATTGAAGAATCATTTTGTATTCTATTTCATAAATATATATACATATTTATGCACTGATCAAAAAAATATAAATAAATCATTTCTTTTCAAATGGAAATTATTATTTGTTAGCTTCCCTGAGAAGCTGGCATCCAATCCTATATAGAAATATAATCATAATCTTACGTTAGAACCCTCTCATATTTTCTCTCTTATTATTCCATCAAGTTCAATCACCCACCTCTATTAAGAAAGAAGGCAATTCCTTCACTTGATGAAGAAGAACCCACCACCTTCCTTTGGTTCTACTCATCCATTTCTAGTAAAGGTAAGGGAAGTTTTAAACTATTATTTTCAAATTTCAAGCATATTTATTGGTTTAAATATTTTTATATTTATGTTTATGTAACTGGAATTATTATTTTTATTTATTCATGAACTATTTTAAAATTCAATTCTATATTTTCATAAATTTACAAACTCTATTCTTATTTATTTCCAGTCATCCATGGGTATAAGCTTTTTCATAATTATGTTCATATAAGGGGATCTTTCTTATTTTCATACAAGAACTATTTCAAATTACAATTTTTATATATATGTGATTTCCAAGTTTATATTTTTAGAATGTAAATTCATGATATATATATATATATAGATTTTATGTTTATTATTGATATATATATTTAAGCATTATTTTTCATACACTATGATTATTTAGTTTATAATCATATAAGTATTTTTATAGGTGTATGATATATATGATTTTTCAATGTTCAAGATTGTTTAATTTTAAGAATAATAGTTTCAAGTTGATAATTATGTACATATGTTTATTTATACATCTACAAGTTTATGATCTTCAAAACATACATGCATGAAAACTAAATATGGAAGTTTCTTTAATTTATATTCTAGTATAGTTTTTTATAATAATGATGTATGTGTATAAATATATTTATACACATATTTATATTTTGATATTACTAAAAGATTTTAATGAATAAGAATTAAATTTCAAATAATAATCTTATTGAATTCTAAAATTATAATTTGATCAAGGATGAAATTTTTATTTTTTAAAAAATGTCACTCTTATAGTTTTTATGTGTGTTATATAATTTTTCATCAATAATTATATGTTCAGGATGTAATTTATTTTTCATATAATTTTTTCATGAATTTAAAATTATATATATTGCTAATATAATCATTTTATAAAAATATTAAATTAAAAATTTCTATTATTTTATGTTTGAAAGACTCACACCTTCAAACCAATATTTTATGTTCTTATATTTTATGTAAAAATGAGAGTATTCCCATGGTCGAAGGAGTTTTATACTTTTAATGTGTACGTATATATATATATATATTGATATATATAAATATATACACAATTAATTATTATTTATGATTTCAAATAATTAATATTTCATATGTATGAAAGTTGACCTTTAATCTACGTTATGATCTTACACAATTTGATATTTTCTAAATTAATCAGGGTTTAAATGTTTTGTTTAAAAATATTTTTTTATAATTTTTTGTGTTTTGAATAATTTTTTATGATGATGATTATTTATCCATTCTTTTATGTGAATATAAATTCATAATTTTTATTATTTTATGTGAAGGGTGCACGCATTTACACTATTATTTTATGTATAAAATCATATTGTAAAATATCATATTTTTAATCAAGTAAATGGGTATTTAATAAATATTTTTAAGGATTACATTTAAATGATAATGTATAACATTTTAATGTAAAGTAATTCATGGGATGTTTGAATATATGGATGTTAATTTTTATTTTTATTAATATTCTATGTAAAGGCTTACTGTCACGAGATTTTGTTGTACCAAATCAAACAAGTTATTTCCAAGGATTGTTAATATTTATATATTTATACATAAATATATATATATATGTGAATCTGTATTTCATGCATTTTTATGTATTTAAATAAAAAAATAGTGAATATATATATGTATATGTAAGGCAAGATCAAAATGTTTTTATAAAAAAAATTGGCACTTGGAAATTATAATCTTGAAAGAAGAATGTGGAGTGGACCCCATTACTAAGGAAAGTGGGATGACACAAACAAAATTCAATGTTTAAATTAGAGACATTTTTTTCAAGATCATGCTTAATGTTTTCTGAAAAATAACTAGATTATTTTAAATCATGTTCTATGCATAATTATATTTAAAATAATCATAATATTTTAAAAGGATTAAGTATTTTCAATGGATTTTTCAACGTTATGTTTTCATTGGATTTTGAAAAGTGTACTCAAAAGATATTATATTTTGAAATGTTTTTTCAATATAATTTGTTTAAAATCATAAGTAATTTCAAAGGATTTTTAAAGTTATTTTAAGAGGATTTCCTAAAAGGCATTTCCAAAAATTTATCCTCAATTTATTTTTAGAAACCCCTTTCTAGGAATGTTTTCTCTCCCTATGTTATTATTTATTTTATTCATGTTCATTTAGCGGTTTCATAGAGTTTTGATTCAGTAAAGAGATAGCATGAACCATCATTTTCACTACTTTTTTATTTATTATTTTAACTTAGATGATACGTAAGAGTGGTCCATTTCATCTAAAGTATATACTATGAATGATCCTCAAATGAAAATGATTGTATATTTTTTAGTAAAATTTTATAAAAAAATAAATGTTTTTTGAACATAATCCTGAACAACAGGTCTGGGGCCTCACAATTGTTTCATAGCAGAACCTATTGTAAAGATATGGGTATGATAAATGTCTCATCATAAATTAATTAAAATGTCTAAAACAAATGCATCTAATATAATTATTCTTAAATTATATTCATCATAATCCATCAAAATAATGAGAGTAGATGGTTTCATCAGATCATATACGAAGTAAATCATAGGTAATAATAATGAATGTTATCATAGATGAAAAATGTATTTAAAACATCATCGAAACATTTATTGAGGAAATTAACTTTTTCACTTTTAAATAATTCATTTAATACTGTAAAATTATCCCAATATTAAGGAAAAAATTTCTTTTAATTTAGTGTTTGGAAACATTTAAACGAGGCTTAAAATCATTATATATTCATGTTGGTGGGAAATTCCATTCATTCGATTTACATTAAAACTATGATTCGTTTCACATTTTCAGTAAAGATTTAGACATACCTATTTCAAAAAATGATAATAATATTCCATTAAAATCATTTTGAGAAAATTCAATAATGTCTAAAAATGAATATAAAAAATCATAGTATTATAAAAAATAATTCTTCAATAATATTTTTTGTAAACATGGACATGGAAGAAGAATATTCTTGATCATAAAGTTAAATATAATCTATTTTACTTAAAATCATTCATTCAACCTCATGAGTAGTTAAAGTGATGAAAATTAAATGATAAATGTAATATATATAAATAACTATAGTACAATAAAATTCATGATATTATTGAGATATATGGAATAATATTTTATCATAAAAAATATAATCTAAAAAATACCAATAAACAATGGGATTACAACTTAAAACCCTTAACACTATAGTAACATTAACATAAAGACCACAAAGATGAGATAACCATAGATGGATATAAAAATATAGATAATTTTCATGTGTATTTTAAAAAAATAATTTCACTTGTCTTTCATAAAACACCAAAAATAAATAGGTGGTAAATACGTGTGTCTTATATAAATAAAAGTGAGATAAAAATCACTTACATCATGTTTGACTTGAATTGAAATCACTATAACCACTTATATAATAAATTTAAATTTATTATAATATTATAACAAAAATTTAAATAATTATAATATCATATATGATCCTACAATAAAATTTAAACGCTAATTTATTAATTCTTTTATATTTAAATCATTATTTGTTTGTGTTTATTATTTCATTTCTCTGGTAAATTTTGGTTTGGTGGTTACAGTCTATGTACATTGATAATGGTTCCACAATATACACAATATTAGTAGTGAGATAAATATCATATATATTAATTATATATATTGTATCGATAATAAAAGTTCAAGATATAAAAATGAATTACATTTTTTATGCAGATGGTGGTCTATAGGTACGAATGAACTTGGATCTCACATTTTGACAAATTGATGGAAATAAAGGAAAATAGAAATTCCAATTTACATAATCACTATTATATCATATATAAAATATATTTGCATCAAATATATCCATATTACCATACATTTAATGCTTAATATACAAACTAATCTAATCACTTCATGGAGGTGGTAGCACACACGTGTACATGAGCAACGTTATCGTTTTCCAATGGATTGGAAGGTAAGAAGGTACATATGATGTTATTATAACTAAAGAATAATTATTTTGTTAATATCCTTTAAAATAATAAAATGTTTATATTAATTATACATAAAATTTGGGTATGGAATATTAATTGTATAACTATGTGGAGGCGGTACTCCACACATAAGCACAAGTGATACTTTCAATTCCCATTTGTTAGAAAAGAGGGTTAATAATTGTTTTTACATAATTATAATAAAATTAATGATATCTAGGACACAGAATGTATTATTTTATTAATAATACCAAATATTTATATGTGGTAAAAGAGTAAATAATTTGAAAGAGGTCAGATAGTATGGTTAACTATATTTTAGTTGGCCTCTTTTAGATCATTTCTTAAGGATCCTTTGAATAATCATTAAGGAATACTGAACCCAATATTTTTTTGTTATGAAAATTTTAAAATATAAATTTTCATGGTTTTGATGATATATATGGTTCAAATTGGTGTAAATAAAAGAAAGGAGGTGTTTCCTTTTATAAGTGGGGGAGATGACACACTTAGAGTTGCATAATAAATTAAAATATTATAATGGCATATTGAAGAAAAAAAGATTCCAAATAACCAGATATTAAAACATGAGATTAAATAAAGCATAAATATTTCCAAATAAAATTATTTATTAAATTTTTGTTTTTAAACATACCCTTATCTCTTGATTTACCCCCTCCTCATAAACCCCTTTTAACATTAATAGTGATAATAAGTTTTTACTGTTTTAACTATTCATTATGATAAAAGATATAAGTGGAATAACTGCCAAGTCCAAAAATAATTATTCTAAATATAGAATAAATTTTATAACATTTAATTCAAATAATTTGATGAATTTAAATTTAATTTTAACCCACAAAATGTGACAAAAATATGTTTTCTTGCAAAAAAATTTTCTTAGGTATAAAATTTTCTTATACAACATACGAAAAAAAATAATTATAATGACCTCATTTGGATTAATAATTATATAAATGATTTAATATTTTTATTAAAATAATTTTAAAACAAAATTAAACCTTTTAATGTCCATAAATAAAAAATACTGTTTTCAATAAAGAAAGCAATTTTTATTATTTCTTGGAAAATCAATAATATTAAAAAATTCTCACTCTAAGATAATTTTGAAAATATTATTTCAAAAAAGAATATAATTAGATAAAATAAATTTTATCAATATGTAAATAATTATTTGTATTATTTTCTCATAAAAATCAATAAAACCATTTTGGAGGAAATGATTTTATCAATCATATAAAAACTATTATAAAAATTGATATATTTTTATCTAAATATTTTATTTATCTAAAACCATTATAATTTTTAAAAAAATTGTTGGTAATAATATTCAATTATCCAATTCAACAATTATTTTATAATTTTATAATATATTATAGTTTATTTAGACTTATGGTCATGTGTATTATAATCTATTGATGAAAGTAAATTTATTAGAAAAGAATTATGACATAAAATATCCGGGAGTTTCATTCTAACTTCCATAGAAAATCATTAATACCTTGAAATTGTATAAAAATGATTAAAAAATGAGTATATCTATGTGTCATCACATCCTCGTCTTCTTTGAATATCTAATTCTGATAGAGAAATTTAACTTGATGAGTAGTCATGTTCTATAGAACTTTATCTCTATTATCAAAAATTTATACCTATTGTTCTTCATAGGAATGATCATACTCCATTGATATAACCATTGATCTTAAAACATGTATTGGATTAGGTATGTTATTTTTTAATAGGTATATGCAGAACACATCGTGATATTGAGAGAGATTCAATCAAATTTCTAAGAGAATATTTACCATCGATGCTTGATCAAGAATATTAAAGGGAAAAATAATCCTAGATATCAAATTTACCTTTATTCTAAATATCAGGACCTCAATCTATAGATATATTTATTATAATACATTCTCATGAACTTTTAATTCTATATTTCACTGATGTTTGTTAGAAATTTTTTTTTGTTGACATTGAGCTGCCTTGATCTGCTCCTAAATAAACTTGACTTTATTTGAAATTTCCTTATCTAGATTAGGTCCCAATTGATCTATCTATCCAAATTAAACCCATTAAATTTTAACTATACATTGATTTCCCATACATGACTTCGTTATTTTCCACCTAAATTCATGAGTGAAATATATTGTTGTAAGAAAACTCGACTTGAGGAAGGTGTTGATCCCAAACACCGTTGAAATCCATAGAACCAGACCTAAACATATCCTATAGGTAATAAATGGTTCTCTCATATTGTCCATATTTTAATGTTTTATAATATTTTTTAAGACATAACTCAAAATCCTAATCTTGTTATGAAATTATCAAAAATATTGAGGTAAAGCTCATATCTCAGTCAAATACAATAAAATGTGGTGCTCCATGCGACCTTTCCACTTACATAATGTATAGTTTGGAAGGATAATCTTGAGAGAAATATTATCTAATAAAAATTAAGTATACTTATTTTATAAGTTATTTTATGACAACCCAAATATAATTATTGACTTTAAAATTTTTTGGGGAGTCCAAAAAAATCAACAATGATGTTTTGCCATTTCTATTCTAGAATAACTAATGGGTGTAACATCCCCATATACTTATATCCATCTTAATTAAATTTCTAACATACTAGGAAAAAATATAATTACAATGTAATATATCACATCATGTTGTTTCACCAAAAATTACTCTTTTAGGTCACTATATTTTTTATATTTCTATAATGAATAGTGAATGATGAATTATGTGTTTCATCCAACATATTTTTTTTAAATATGATATTGATAGGACATAAAAAAAATTCTTAAAACTTATTAATTCATCATCATCAAGGTAAAATTCATGAACACTAATCACCTTCTTCTGTTGATTTACATCTACTTTTTATGCCTATTTAATATTCACATGGATAGATGGTTAAACAGTCATTGGATGATGATAATATCTCTCATATTACTTCAAGATTTATAGATCCATAATTTGGAACGAAAGAAATTTGTTATTTTATGATCATAACCATAGATGATATACAATGTTCCTTTTAAATAAATTTAATGAGTACCACTTTCACTTTCCTATGGTGGTAATGAATTGAATAGTAAAAATCATTAATCATTACCAAGTATCTTGTCTTATGCATATTCAACTCTTTATGAGTGAATATATACGTTAAAATTTTATGATTAGTATATATGGAACACCATTCAATATAAATATAGTTCTTTCACATTTTTAATTAAAAAATTACCATATTAAACTACAAATCATGAAATGGGTAATTTAGATCATGAAACATAGATTTTCGTGAGATATAAGCTATAATCATATCATTCCACATGATGAAACATCCTGATCAATTCTATGATGCATCATTATATATTAAAAACACCTTCTCTATTATATGGTAGTTTATTCACAGGTTAAATTACTAACCTTATCTTTAGTTCCTTGAATATTTTCACACTTTATTCTACAGAAATAAACATTGACCTCTTCTGAGTTAACATGGTTAGTGGATTAGAAAGTCAAGAAATTCTTTACCCAAAGTGAAAATAATATCCATCCAAACCAAGAATAATAATAATATTAGTCACAGTGGTTAGTCTGAGCTAATGTTAAATAACATATATCTTTTACAGATCCTACTTCATTCCATATCTTGGGACTTGATAACCCAAAAATGAAACTATTTGTATCCCCAATTCAAACTTGATAAAATTTTCATACAACTTATCCTTCTATTAGGTCTTCAATACAATCCTCCAGTGATATAAATTCAATTCTAAGGTCTTTTAATATATAATAATATCTTCTATAAATGAAACCACAAATATATTAAGGTAATATATAAATAATATATTCATTAAATCTATGAATATAATTGGGCATTAGTATGTCCAGATGACAATCCTACATATTTTCCGTACCTCATACAGTAGGATTTACTGTGTTTGTCTTCACTTTTGACCCTAAAATTATTATATCCATATGAAATATTAATATTTGAATAATATTAATTTCCTTTTAATTCATAAAAAAATCATCAACATAGGGAAAAGGATACATTTTTAGATTATGGTCTTGTTATGGTCTTAAGAATTAATGAAGGGTGACACTGATAAATATTTCTTCTCAACAAAAAGAACACGTGTACTCAAATGAGATGCACTTGGATGAAATAATAACATGTAAATATTCTCATGAAGTTTGTTTTTCAATTATTACAACTTAATCAGGTCCATTATACATATTTTATTTGAAATAGGTGTAACTCTAGGTATGTGTTTAGTTGAAAACATAACTTCATGATTAGGTATGGACTGGGAAACTCTTCTATATGGAAATAAATGAAAACCCACAAAATATTTACATTTTCAGTGTTGAGTATCTCCCCAACCATTTAAGATAAATACATCTTTTGAATAAGAATAAATAAAAATTAAATGGATGAAAATTTTATTATATGTTCATATGTTTTATCCCACCTATATATGATCATTGGTTGGTTTAGAATATCAAATGTAAATTCCCATCTAAAGGAATTGATTTCATATCTATGTAAATAAATCCAATAAAATACAAAGTTAATATGAAAATGAACTGCATATAGAGTAGCTATATTAAAAGGAAGTACATTTTGATAAAATTCAATTAGTGAATAATCATAGGCTTGATATGCAATCATCGTACCATTAATAGTTTTCACTAATAATTCAAAAACTAATAATTAGATTGGTATTTTGGTACCCTTATATAATTATACTTATATAATATAGTGGGTAGATCAAGAATCAAATTATACATTATAAAGTCTAGATATGGTGATGAATATACCTTTCACTACTTCTTTATCATACCCCACATCAACAATAGAGATCGCATAATATTTCCCATCATCTACATGCCTCGGATATTGAAGATTTAGATCATCATCATCATTAACATTTGTATTTGAGTAGTTCTTGTTATAATTTCCACACCCCTTGCATTTTAATAACTAGAGTGTGGTTGTTTCATTATGTGGTTCTTTTTTTTCTATAATTAGCTAAGTTATTATTCCCATCACTTTTTCATTGAACTTTCCAATGAACTTCTATTTCACACATAAACATTTTCCAGCGCCCTTACAAAAATTTCCAATATTTTTTATCCCATAATTTTATCAAAAAATAAAACATATTCTTATTTTTCTAAATGTGTTTAATAATGTTTATAATTTAATTTGAATTTAATCTTTATTTTCCTATCAAAACAATGAGATTAATGGGTATATTTAATAACTATTTCCACCTTGATAAAACATCAAAAAAATTTATAGATACAGTAGTTTCTTATGAATAAAAAAACTCTAAAAATTTGTTTTAAGACAATGATAAATCAATCAAATATTACTTTCTTATTGGATGATAATTCCAGAAGTGTACCTCAAAAGTTTTGTAATGTTATCCTCATTAGTACAAATAGATTCATGATACTTTTTATTTAGATTAATTAATTCCTTCTATATTTTGTATAAATAATAAATGTAATTTACTTATTCAAAAATAAAATCTTAATCCATCTCCACTCTATGGAGTTAATTTCATCTAGTTTCCTCATGTAATTTATAATATTCCACCATTTATCTTGTTCAATTTTCCAAAGATAGACAAAGAAAATAACATTTCCATGTTTTAAAAAATGGATAATGAAAAATATCACTTTAGTGGAACTCATCCATTTTGAAGTATGAAATTGATTAGTAAACCCACTAAAAGAAGGTGTATGTTATCTCACAATGGTCTCAAAATAATGTTTTTCCCTCTATTGCTTGATTGAATGCTTAGAAGGTTTCATGTCTTAACAAAGATTTATAACAATAATAACGTCATTTTTAATTCTATATCCCATAAAATTTGCTTACTCACAAGGAAAATTATTTCAATTTCCATCAAATTTAGTATTAATATGGGTCCTTTGGATTCCAACCATTTACTATATACAAAAAGAGTATGGTGAGTAACAATAATCATAGTGGGAAACCACATTGTCCTGAAAAGTCATTTATAGGATGTCTAAATATTAAGACCAAATTTGAAATATATGAAACATTTGTTTTAAACATGATAATTTTTAATACTCATAAATTCAAATCCCTTATAATGGTTCATAAATAAAATATGAGTTAACCCATGAATATCCCACAACTGTCTCAAACTTTATGAAAAATAAATGCATGCTCACTATGAACCATAATATTTGTCAAGATAAATTGGGCCAACTATTTTCATTGTTATTACCCTTATATGAATCTATCTTCATACCATATCCACTTTTATTATTAATACCTATATGTATTTATTGGAAAAAATTATAATATATTTCATTAGAAAGACATTTGGATGTTATACCATACTTATACATATCCATAGGGTTTTCACATAAATTATCTAATCATACTCTCAAAATATTGAGTAAAACCTTATTTGATACAATCTATATGAAACTATGGTTTTAACACATAAAATTTTCATCTTATCAGATCAATATTCAATATATAACAATACGATACACTGTATAATCATATCGTTTTAGTTTATCGGGAAACATCAATACATAAAAAACATTTTCATAAGATATCTTCATCATCACCCAATAATTTTTAATTACATTCACCATCTTATAAATATCATAAAGAAAAAAATTATTCAGAACTTTGGGAAAGGAAAAAATAAGAAAGGGAGAGATAATATTCCAAATAAGGTTAACAAGGGAGATATCAATGATAACAAAAATATAACATGATATTAAGGGTATGATAACATGATCATGACATTTTAAAACCATAAATAACGTATCATAGATCAAAACCTAGATTCATAATATAATATTTGGATGTTCATAAGAAATGAATCTTAAATTAATCAATGAATATAATCCATGAGGCTATAACATTTCCATAAGACATATGTTTTTTTCATACTCATAAGCATAGAAAATCATATCCTTGGTTAAGGATAATTTCCAAGACTATCACAGTGGACTGGGTTCACTACTAATTTTTTCATATCATTATCCATGTTTCATTCCCAATACTATCATAGTGGACATAGTTCCTAACTGAATTGGGTCAGCTGCCCATTCTAGTCCTTATTATCTCATGAGATATCAATATTTACCCAGTGAATTGGAGGGCTATATAATTCTGAAACAACTATTAACATAATAAAAATAATATATGTGTACAAAAAGATAATAAAAAATTAAAAATATCATAACCTTTTTAAAGGAATCATTTTTCCCAAATATTTGATCATTTCATCACAACATAACCCATTGTTAATAAATTGGTTTAATAAGTGTTTCATCACAACTTAATTACCCTGTGGGAAAAAGTGGGTTTTATAAAATCATTATTAAATCATGACAATCATAAGCCATCCAGAGAATAAATTTGGATGGTATCATTGGATCAAATCACTAGTAAATAATAAGTAACATTAAAGGATGTTATCATACTTGAAAAATTCCTTAAAAAGATCACTCAAACATTTCTGGAGAAAATACCCTTTTCACTATGAAATCACTTAATTTTAATCTATAAAATTTCCTAAATATTATGGAAATTGATTTATTTGAAATGAATACTATAAAATTTTAATATATTCTTCAAAAAATATAGTGTCTCTGATGATAATATTTTTTTCCATGCAGTGTACATTAAAAAATGAATACATTCACAATTTCGGTAATAAGATAAATACAACTCATAAATAATACAACAAGATGATTCCATTAAAATAATTTTTTAAAAATTAAATAATTTTTAAAGATAAATTTATAATCATATGATAATATAAAATGTGATTGATTTTTTTTAGAAAACATGGATATAGAAGAAAAAGATTCTTGATTAAAATGTAAAACATAGTATGTCTTCCATAGAAATATCATGTTACTATCCTGAGAACATAAAGTGATTAAAATGAAAGTAAAACATGTAATCTATATAATTAACCATAGTATAACATAATTAGTTGGATTATTTATTTATATATCATAAAATTTCATCATTGGAAACATAATCATAGATAATCGGGATAAACAAAGTGATTATAACATAAAAACTTTACTACATTGGTAACTATCAAATGAAAACCTCATGAAAGAGATAACCATATATAGATATCTAATCACACATAGTTTTCATGATGAGAAAATTAAAAATAATTCATTGGTAGTATATACACTACATAAAAGAAAAAAGAGGTGAATATAGATTGTGTCTCTCATAAACAAATGTGAGACGAAAATATCTTACCTCAAGTTATAATTACATTAAAAGCAGTATAAACACATTTATAATAAATTTAAATTTATTATAATTTTTACATGAATAATTTCAATAATTTTTACATCATATATTATCCACTTATTACATTTCAATACACATTTTTAACAGTTTATTATAGAAATCATAGTTTCTTGGTGTTAACTGTTTCAATTTTCATGGTAATTACAGTTTGATTGTTTTAGTGTGTTTACCTTTATAATGGTTTCATAACCTCAATAATTCTAATAATTATATAAATATAATATATAATTAATATATATATATATATCATCAATAAAAGGTAGATATTGAATATTGAATTACACTATTCATAGAGACGGTTGGTTGTACATATGCATGACCACAATTTTTACTTTTTAATAGATGGAATAAAATAAATTTAAATAATAATAGACTGTTATTGAATAATTATTAAGTCATTATATCATATATATTTATTAAATATATCCTTATTTCTATAAATGTAAATTGGGAATGAAAAATGAATCACATCACTACATGGAGGTGGTGGTTCACATGTATGCATGATTGACATTATAGTTTTCCTACAAGATAGATGGTAAAAATTTAGATATGATATTTTAATTATAGAAGAAAAATTATTTCATAAATATCATAGTGAAATATTAAACCCATATATGAAATATGGTCATGGGAAATTAATTGTATGGATATGCAAAGGTGGTAGTCCACACATACACACGAGCTATGCATTCCCTTCCCATTTGATAAAACATATATTCAATAATTGTGGTTAAATAATCATAATAAAATTGAAATATATTTAGTATGATTATATTGTTATTTTATAATCAATAACATATATTTATAATATTTATGAGAAGAAACAATTTTAAAGAGGTCGGGTAGGATGATGACCACTCCTTCAGTTAATATTCATTATATCATATCTTATAGATAATTGGAATTGTCTTTTAAAAATAGAAAAACCCACTAATTCATGGAAAGGGATGTTGAGAAGAATTTTTTGTAGGCTTTGGATGAGCTATATGGATTAATGTTGTGTAAATGAAGTATATATAAGGTTCCCTTTTATAAGTGGGGGAGAGGACACAAGTGGAATTTCTTGTAAGATTAAAATATAATAATGTCATACTAAAGGAAAATTATTCAAAATGGACATGGATTCGATATTAGGATTGGATGTGGTTAAAATATACCTATAAAATAATATTGAGAGTATTTGAATAGGAAAACATACCCTTATCTATTATTTTAACCCCTAGGTAAACTTATCTTATCCGTAATCGTAATAATTATTTTAATATTTTAGTATTTATTATAACCAAAAATGAAAGTACCATCATTAAAAATGTTTAAATTTGGATAAAAAATATCAAATCAATTTTCTAAAATTAGTGGTAGAATTATATTTAAAATTTTACCCATAAATATTGATGAAATACAGTTTTCCAAAAAAAATTATGTTTGAATTTTTTATAAAAAAATCCAATATAAATTTAGTTATAATGATATTAATTGGATTAATCATAATATAAAAGAAATAAATTTTTAGAAATTTTTTTAAAAAGGAAACATTGTAAATTCTAAAAAAAAAGAAATTTTGTAATAAAAATCTATATTATTCACTATTCATTGAAAAATCAATATTTTTTAAAAAATATAAAGAATTTATTCTAAGATAATTTTGAAAACATGATTTCTAAAATGGAGTTAATTTCTTAAAATAAAATATATATTTGTCAAATATTAATTTATATAACATTCTCATTAAAATAAATAAAACCATTTTGAGTAAAAATTTATTTTTGATTAAAAAATTACTTTTGAAGAACATATATAATATACTAAAAATTTAGTACATAATTGTTAATATATTTTCCTTATATAAAAATATTAGACATATTTTTTAAAATTATTGTTACTCTTATTCCTACCACTAATTTAACAACTAGGTTATAACGGTATGGTATATTATAATTCATTTAGATACGTGGATGTGTGCATCAAAAGATATTGAGGAAATTTTATTTATTCAAATATAAATATATAATAAAATATTGGTGTGTTATATAAGGAACTATATATTGTTCCATGTTAAAAAAACAAATATTTTTCATCTTTTTTAAACTTCTTTTCACCCCCTTAATGAATTATCTTCAATAGCCTTTATGTAGGTAGTTTTATTTCAGAAATAATCATCAATAATCTATGGTACTAGTTTATGAATTATTTTAATTGGGTTATTAAAATTTATGTTTTTTAACTAGATAATAATTAATATACTTTGTAATGTATGTATTTCAAAATGTAATATAACACAAAAAATATATTGTTCTTATTTTATATCCTTGAATCCATGTGTCACCTTCAATTACATGTATAGAAAAACAAACACAATATATATATATATATATATATATATATTGGAATAGGGTTGTTATACCACATGCTCTTTAGATAGAAATACATGGATGAGATTTATTTCATATCCTATAAACACTTTTATCTTCAACTGATGTTTATTTCATTCATTCACCCATGATTTTATGAAAATATGTTTGTTTTCGTATTATGGATATCTTACAATATTTATATTTTTCCATACATGGAATATGATTCTTTATATTAACTATAAAAACAATTTTATTCTTATATCTATGATTTATCTAATTATTTATTTCCAACATATATATCCATATTATATACTATTCTTTTGGTACATATATAATATTCTTCATTTATGGGGAATCATTAATCTTGGAATCATTATTAGCACATGTAGTCACTGGGGATTTTCATTTGTTCATCAATAATTATTCTTGTCTAGGAAACCATTTCATTATTTTTAAGTTATTTTCCCAAAAATTTTACATCTTAAAATATATAATAATCAATATTAAACTTTTCATTATTATGAGACCTCTCATTAAAATAAAAATTTTCATCTTTGATGTAATTTGACAAATAAATCCTAAAATGTTTCTTGTGGAATGATTCCTTCTTTGTTTTCTAATTTTATTTTTTCATTAATGTTCATAGAAAATTTACAATAATCCATTATGTGTCGTCTTCTTTAAAAATAAAAAAAAAATATCATTATAGGTGTGGAATATATTCAATTTCATTAATTGAATTCTTAGGAATAATTTCGTCATCTCTCTTCTTCTTTTTCTACTATAAGGAAGTAATATCTTCTTACACCACTTACACCTATATATGTTATAGTCTTATATCCTTAATAGAATATAATTTCAAATTATTTGGTTCATAAAACACTCTTTAAAATAATGACCATTTCATTTTCAATAATACCATAATTTCTTTAAGATTTTAAATCTATTTTTTATAGACATATTTCTCTTTTTCTTTCAAAACTGATTCTCTACAGTAAAATTTCTCATTCCATTAGCTCTGATCCCCATAAATATAATATTTTTATAAATTTTATACACTGATATGTTTTTTAAAAAATTAATTATTAATTAAATTGTGTCTAAACATCCAACAACACCATTGGTAACTTATAATTATCATCCTTTTACTAGTAAATTATGTTTATCCATACATGGTTCCTTACTATTATTTGAATAAACATTTCTTATTTTGTGCAATAATTTGGGATATTATATTCTCAAACATTCTAAAATCCAGATTTTATCATGTTATGGATTTATTGGAATTTATAGGTACCCATATTTGTCTACATTTTTATATAGAACCTACAATAGCGGATGAAATTCATTAATACAAAGTTATTAATTCGGACAATGAATTATCTTCTTCCATGTTATTATAATATAACAAATAGTAGATGATGTCAATAACTTATTTATATCAGTTTTATTTTTTAAAATATAATATTAATATTAATTTATTTTTAGAATTACATACATTCTCATTTGTTTGTGAACTCTTAACTTGTCTATATTCCAAATTTCATAATTTTCAACTATATTTCATGAAAATTTTTGTTGAAGGAGTTAGTCAAACTGAAACTAATGTCAAACTTTATTATTTTTATCTATTAAACTTATTAATATATTCTTCATGAATATTTATTAATTATTTTATTTGAGTTTTCAATATATCTTAATCATTTTTATTTTAACTCTAACATGAATCTTTTAGATTCTCTATGTTTTTATATAGATTTTTAATGAAAGGGGTACTTATAAAAATAGTTTATTTGTCATATATTTATTACAAAAACATCAATATAATTATTAATAATTTATGTAAATATGTTTATTTCGACATGTTATAAATTCTTCTTTGACATTAATAAGTAATGTGAGAGTCTTTATTTTTTGAAACTTCTTGGATAAAGAATTCTGTATTTCTTCAGAATCTTATTCAATCTATGAATTTTCATCTAATAGTACCTTGGTAACACAAAATATAAAAGTGAATAATTCTCTGGTAATATTATTCAAATGATCCTGGATTTTAAAATGAAAACCACTATGTGGTTTATTAAATACAAATTAATCACAGATCCACTTATATCCATATAAAGAATCATAATCAAAATATTTATCAAGTATTTTTCTAATCTAACTACCATTAAGAAGTGATGTTTCTTTATTTATCAATGAATTATTATCCACCTTATTTGACACTCATTTTTCTATTTTTCTAACTATTGGAAAAAGATTCTTAGATTATATAAACAACACTATATTTTTTAACGATCTATGGAATCTTTTTAACTTCATTAAATTTAAATTTTATATAACTAAGAAAATTTTAGGTCCAATTAAAGAATACATGGTTTATTTGATACTAATTAATGTTTTTTATATGGATAGATTATAGATAGGTGTGAAAAGTGATCAAAATTTATTAATTGTTTTATTCTAACTAAAATTATATGATTGCTTAAGATCTATATAGACTCAACGTATATTATCTAGCTTTACATAAATATATAAAAAATCAAAATTTCCAGGACACAAAAATTTTTACAAGGTTTTTCCTTAACAGTCTACTTCTTATCATGGTTGGTTAGACACCCCAATCATGGATTCTATACTATAAACCCATGTAGTTGTGAATAGAATCTAATCAAACCCATATGTATATAGTTTCATTATACTCCATTCAGTGTTCCAATGGAAACTACAACTTATTGCTGATAAATAAAAAATGTTTGAATTTGTTTTAGAAATATCACCCTATACTCTTGGTTATTCTACACCACTTGATATATATTATCATCATTAATCATTATTAGTCAAAATTAACATCACATTATCAGTAACACATGTCTTTAATGGACACTAAATAAGAAAATATAATTACCTACAAGATGATTATGTAATATTTTTAATATATCAAAAAATGTAACATTCTCTGTAACTCACATTACTATAAAAGGATGAAACTTTTTTATATCATCTTTTTCAAGTAACCTAGCTTCAATACTGATAGTTATTATTTATCACCATTTACATAACATATCAATCTTTATTTTATGGGTATCTCTGCTTCTTGATAAACATTAAAGAATATAATATAACTACACTGAAACAAAATATCAAACATTCTCAATTCTTAATTAATTAATTAACTCAAGATATATTTAGAACATATATATATCGGATCAATCATGAAATATTTACTTCACAAAAGATTTAAGGAATATTATTCTCATACAATAGATTCATATCAGCCCATTTTGTTTAAATTTTTTTGATTAACTAACATTACTTAGTGAGTTACACATTAAATTATTCACATTAAAAAATTGACAAACTCTACTTTATTCCACCTCATAAAAAACTACATGGAAATATTTATTATGAACCCCAGTTAATAGCCCTTTCTTGTAATTTTCATAATTTTTTAATGTTAATTGTGTATTTCATCATAAAAATGTGAAATATTTCATTCTATTTGAACAATTATTTATGTAAATAACGAGTGTTCAAATTATTTATTCATGAAAGTGAATAACAAATCATAACATTTTCAGTAGATTCACAAAAACTAGAGTGCATAATATCCTCTCACTTTTCCTCAAAAAAATTATACAAGAATGGATCACTTCATATAGAAATTAAAAATTCCATGGAATTAAAGATCAAATATATATTTCCATTCCCAAATATACAATATAGATATACTATGTTCGAGGAGTTAACTCATATCTTCTATGTGAATATGGATCTCATATTCTCTTGGAATTCCCTCTAAATATTTTTCAATCTAAAAATGAACTGGTAGATCATATTTATATAAAATTTATACTACCCTTATCTTACAAGAATAATGTGGATCCAGTCAATACTTCATGGATGTGAAAATTAAGCATAAATAATTCTCCAGTTAATCCCTGTCTTCTCTAACCCTAATGCACTTTATATAATCTTTGTATCATAGACATGATATCCCCGACATCAACATTTCTACAAACAATATCTCAAGCATTCAATATTGGGGAATTCAAATATTCTATTACATAATTATCCAGTATAATAAAATTATCGGAACACACATGAATGGTCTATATTGTTTCATTATTGAGCTACTAAATGCACTATCATCACCATTCATCTTATTTGTGTAATTTCATCATGTTTCTGATCTGTTCCTCAGTAAAGCATAACATATATTATATTAATGTGGATCCCATCTATTAATAGAAGAATTTATTACTATCATATCATGGGCCCTAGAATGACAATGAATAATGTGGAATCTTACAGGCAGAAACCCTAAGCGTCGTGTGAAGAAGACAATCAAAATAAAATTGATTAAATTAAAATATGATGCAAGTTTTATAATGAATGAATAATTCATTTATTAAACTCACCCTCATTTGAAATTAAAAAATAATATTTTTATTATTATAATATTTGGAAAATATTAATAAATTTTACAAATATAGTGGTGCCCCAACTCCCACAGGCTCTTGTGTCACCTCACACGGTGGTTCTAAACCTATGTTCTACCCCATGATTTTGCAACACCATTTTATAGTGGTGTATCATGTTAATACTATGAATCATTCCCAATATGTACACATAATGTTAGATACCATTAAAAATATCCAATACCCTTAGAATAACTCTTTTTAGGTTTCAATCTTGTTAGGATGTTTTTTAACATCTTACTGAATCTCTTTTTCCAAAATAACAAGAAATTGCATTTTATTTTTACAGAATGTCTAGTTTACATATATTAAAGTCTTTTCATCATCTTTAATCCATTGAAAATTTATCCCTATATTTCCAAGGAAACCAATAATATTTAAAAGATATCTCAACCACTACACATCTCTATCCAACTATGTAATACCTCTCTCTCAATAGTTTCAATGAAAAATAAACAGAATAATTATTTTCAATTAACAACAAAATATTAAATATCCCATTTTATATATAATAAACATCCAGATGTATCATGTTTAATATAAAATTACTCACTCATTAATTATAAAATTTATTTTACATTAATACAATATAAATAATTTTTTATGTAAATGTTTCTTCATTTAATGATTTTTTCACTCAAAAATACTTTTCCAATGTATATAAAATTTTAATGAATCATATAATATAAAAAAATCCCAATATAAATCTTTTATTTTTACTATTATTTATCAACCATGGGATACATCAAGTTCTTCCATCCATTAATAATTTAAAATTTTCTATCATTAGTACACCAAAATCGATTTTCATTTATATCAGTATTATAACAAACAAAATTAATATATCTTCATCAATATACATGTCTCTTTAGAAAAAACTCATCATCTTTAGTTTAGATATTAAATAATGATCATGTTATTGATTATTATTATTTATACATAAAATAAACATTTCCCCTAAACTATATACATTTTATTATAATTTCAAATATATATTGAAATTAAATATATAACTAGAAAATATAAAATATAAAATTCAAAACTCAAAACAAAATAAACATCTTGTACCTTATAATTAAAAATAGAAACTTATATATTCTTCAAATCAATCTATACCATATAATTTTCAAATGGTATGTAAATGGATGTTCCAAAAACATATAAATCACCTTGATTTTTCAAAATCATTATGTCATATTGAATTACTCTAGTTTACAACTATCATGGTGTGACATCATCCTTTGTGCCATGATGAGATAACATCTTTTTTAAATTATTTAATGATCAATATGGGTCATAGTGTATAATAGGGATTCATAATACATAGACTTATTTATGTACTAAATATCTTGAATCTTAAAAATCTTGGTTCAATAGATTTTCCTTGGTGGGAAATCCAAGAAGAATTACTTTAAATTTTATTTTTTGATCTAAGCATGAAAAAGTGTAGAAATATATACATGGAGCAATATAATGTCATTAGAACCACTAAAAATATATTGACATAAGATTTAGTGTGTTCTAACATCTTTTAACATGAATAAATCTTCCCATAACTATAAAAATTCTACTATTAATCCTTTGTATTTTGTAAAATATGATGTGGTGTATAATATGAAACTCATAATTTAAAAATTTAATAAGTCTTATGTATTTACCAATTAAATCTTACAATATTCTATATAATACAAATAATGTCTTATCAAAATCCCAAATCCTAAAAAAATATATAATAAATCATGAAATAAGAAAAATATTTTGAATTCCAACAATGTTTTATGAAAATAAATTTTTTTTTGTGTGATTCAAAAGAATAACGTAATTTCCACCAAAAGAATTATGTACCTCACAAATAAGTCATAAAAAAAAATTAATGTATTATGAGGTTGATGTAATACATAAAAAATATATCATCTCCTTATAAAAACGTTAAAATGTCAAGATAAAGTATCACATATATAGGGGATCTTCTACAATTAGTCAATTCTAAAAATTATTTACTTATAAAAGTATTATGCACAAAATGAAACTTATTTTATTTTTACAAATGATTATTTAACCTAATCTAGTTTGAAATTAGAGTTGAATTCATTAATTTTACAAATAGGACATATTTTCTCAAAAAATTATTACATCATGATTATTCAAAATAGTATTTTTTTTAAATATCTATATTTATCTGAGAAAAATCCTTACCCTCTAAAATACCATTCTGAATAATAAATCACATCCAGGGAATACTAAAAACATTCCACCAAACCTTTTATGTCCATGATATTCTGATATATCAATGTTTCATCTTTAATTAAACCAAAATTTCATTAAAATTTCTTTATTTTACAATTCTTTATAAAACATGCTCAAATTTCAAATTGTTCTATGTCTAGTCATAATTCAGAACACATCCTACTATTCTATTATAAAAGATCCAACATAAATCCAATTTGGTTGAAGCATTAACCCATTTTGTATTTTTTTGAAAATACTACTAAATCATAAATCCTTCTTAAAAAAATTATGTTGGGTTTCTTGATAATAGATGAAGATGTTATGTGTCACAATAGGAGAGTTTATAGAAGACTTTGTAACATGAGGAGTTTTTGAAATTTTATTAATAGAAATTGCACAATAAGGATCTTGTGGGGAAAATAATGAAGTCCCCTTAATATCTAATAATATAAGTGTAATTGAATTACTAAGGGAAAGTTTTTTGGATTCTATCAAAGTGAATCATTACTGTAAAAGGTATTTTAGAACAAATTAATATTATTGAACAAATTATTATGTATTTTAAGAAATTCTATAACAATATTGGACAATTTTTTTTGTGAGAAGTTATCTAAAAATTTAAAAATACCAAAATTAAAAAATTATTTTGTATGAAATTAGGTGAAATAAAAATTTATTAAATAAAATTTTCATATTTATGTGCCTAAGAATTTCTTTAATTGTGGAATTTTTAGAATTTGTTAAGTCATGTATTTCTATTCTATTTGTAAGACTTTAATTGGAATTGTCCTCGTTTTTCTAAGGCAATGGAATATTTTATAATAATTTTCTAAATTTTGGAATACTTTTACTTGGATTTCATAAGAGTTATTTTTGATTTGTGTAAGGTTTTTTGAGTAAATCATAAGACTTTTTGAATTATTTATGACTTTGTAGATTCTCATAACACATAGTTTTTTTAAATACCTCTATGATTTCATAAGACTTGATATATTTTTTTATATATTTTTAATTATTATAAGACTTTATATGGATCACTAAAAGAATATTTAGAATCCCATAAAGTTCATTCGTTTAGTATATAAAATTTATAACTTTTATAGATTTGGATTTTCTTGTTACATATAATGTCTTTATTGACCTCACTGTAAAGGATGCATGGATCAATTTCAATGGTTTTAGAGAGGGTGAGTTAATTTTTTTGATTTTATACAATATTGAAAATAATTCTAGAAACAATTTCAATGGATATGCTCAAATTAGATCACCAAGTTTAAATATTATCATGTTGTGACATGTTAAAATCATAAAATACGATTTAAATGAATTTTGTCGAGACATAACACTGTGGACAAGATACGTGTCCTTGATTTTGGATATTTGAGCTATTAATAACTTGAAAATTTTTATGAAATATTAATCCCTATTCAATTCTAGGAGCTATATGGTTTTTGAAATATGGTAAAAGAAAAACTAGAATGTCAAGAGATGAAGGTTGATGTCATGACATGACTACTATATAATAGATGAGCTCCACTGGACTTAATGATTAAAAAACATAAGGTGATTTATAATTTTTTGGTATATATATTAAATTTAAATTTTAAATCCTATGGAAGATATATATATAATGAAGATCCAAATAATTGAATTTAATTAGAATATGGCATAAATTTATTATTCTTTGAGTTTTGAATTAGGTGTTCAAAAATCTAGAAGGCAATACTATATTGAATTCAAAGGTTTATATAGAGAATATATCATAGAGAAACTCTGTGTTCCATGTGGAAATAAGAATAATAAAAACATGATTATTATTGAATTTTTAAATAAGAGTGGCTACGTTGTTTTTGAACATGTTTATATTGATTTTAATTTTTTTTGAAAATAAAGCGTATTATGGACATTATTAAATATCTATTTTTTTCAAATCATATTTTTAAAGACCAGAAAGAAGATAATTAATTTATTATAATTATTATATATGATGTTTTTATCTTGTTAAAATTTTCTTAATGAACTGTGTGAAGATAGATGAAAGATCAAAGTTTGAAATTCTCTCATAATGATTTTATCATTTCATATAGTGGAATTGAGAATATCACTTAGTATTCACTGATTCATATCCTTTAGGAGTTTAGAATATATAATAGAATTACAAAACACGGAATTTCCTTCATGTTAATAAAAATACTAGATACCTATACATACACAAACTTATATCATCTAGAGTAGTGTTTATAGGAGGATATATGGACTCAACGTTGAGATTCAATGATCTAATCTATAAACCTATTAGTATTTAATGATATTTTGTGAGCCGAGACCTTATATAAACTTTTATAAGAAGATATCCTTGGTGAGTAGTGATCTTTAATAAATCTTATATCTATTAAAATAGTGCATTATAGTGAATTTCGGTACACTAGTACAATAGAATGTGTTTGCTTTTTTGATATATATTGGAGTGGGTGAACCAAGTAAAATCGATCTAATTATTCATTATTTACATTTATAAATTTTGTATGATTTTTTGTGTGGATGAATTTGTGGAAATAATAGGTGTAATTGTACTACTTATATCAAGGGAACATGATACAAATAAAAGTAACATATGGGAAACAATTTGAATCATATAATGCAGTGATTAAAAACCCGTCCTCAAGTATGTTGTATATGGTTATAACAAGTTGAATGAAATCAAACATGTTTTGATCTGTATTAAAATAAAAAAAATTAAACATTTGAATATACTTTATCTGATCATGAAAATTCTATTTTTATTTTTTCAATTTCAATCATGAAGATAATTTATCATGTTATCATGAATCCTATTTATCATAATGAAAAAAATCTGAGGAATATTTTGAATATGAGGTAGATATTGATGGTTCTCTTGATGAATTGAATGTTTAAGGAAAGAATAAAGAGAATATTATAGGATTATTGAAAGAGTAGTATGAGTATGTTAAACAACTTGAGGCTAAACTAAATTTTTATGAGAATGTTATTTGAGATCATAATTACACTCATAAAAATATAAAATTAGAAATTTATTTGAAAAAAAGGGTGAAGAATAATCCAAGATGATAAAAAATATTAGTATTTTTTAATAAAGAAATTAGAGAATTTTTTCTCTTGAAGAAGAAGATGGTGTATTTAATAAAGGACTTATGATAATCCACCATATGACAATTTAGTTAAAAGAAAACGATTTTGAGGATTTAGAAATAAATATGAGTCATGTATGTATGATGAGAGTAATGATGATTAAGAGAGGGACATGTTATCATTAAATGGTATTGAGGAATGGATTCTAAAAAGATTAAATTTATTGATAAATATATAAGAGGCTCTAAAGATACTATAACAACACTTTATAAGAATATCATTGTGAAATAAGTTCAGGAAATATATTTCCTTGATCAGTAATGGATTGGAATAATAGAGTTAGAGATAAATTCTTAATTAATGCTCTTATAAAAAATTAAATCAGATTAAAGAGAAATAACATTAAGACTAGCTAAGAATAATGATTAGTTAGATTCAAAGGGAAGAAGTATTAAAGAATGTGAAGGTTATTTTTTATCTTTATAAAAAGAAAATAAATATGAATTAATGTTGATAGTGTAATATGTAGAAAAAATAAAATATTTATTAAGATAAATATGTCTTCCTAACATGTAGTGATTTTCTATGGAGCTGAAGTAGATAAATTTTGAAGACATAGTGTTAGTAAATAAGAAAAATAAATTTATATATACTGATTCAGGGAGAAATGATATTATTATTTTGAGGCCCAAAGATCAGATATTATAAAAAAGGATTTAGGTTTGGTATATCATAATATAGTGGAATAAAAAACCTATAGTTAATTATAAAACAGATATAATAATAGGCCACAAAGAAAAATGGAGGAAAAAATTATAAAGTGAAGAATGTTTTAGAATTTAATAAGGGGATTCAATGAGAGAGATATGACCATAGATGTTTCTATTTTTGGGTTATTTTCTAAATAGTGAGTTTTTTTGAAGATATTATTGAGTTAATTTTATATAATGAAGTAAAGAGAATATAAAAGTACTTAATAAGATAAGAATAAATATACAATTAATATAATTCTACTTAATATATTTCTAATAGTAGTGTTCGTGTTTTGAATAAAAAATATAATATTAGGACGAATGATTATGCTTAGAAAATGTAAAAAAACTATACCATTGGTGAAATTTTATATTTATGTGGATTAAAATATAAATTTACAAGTGAATGATGATTTTAAATTCTTAAATGGAATCCTTTAATGGTATATATAAGAAATGATATTTTTAAACAGGTTTTTTATAAATGTGGTTACAAAATTTATATTTCAAGGTATTGAAATTGGAGAAGAAGAAAAAGAATGATAAGAAATTCAATAAATCTAGTGACCAGTTAATGTGATGAAGATATGGAATAAAAATTAGTTACATTAAAAATGTATTGTTAAGCATTAGAAATGGTGAGATAGATAATTAATGATATGTATTTAATACATAGAATCCTATAATGGTATAATATTATTCATGGTAGGAAAATAATAATTTGTGGAAAATTAAATGGATAGTTTAATGTATCCCCATGGCCAGAAAAGAAGATTTAAAAATAAAAATATGTTCTCAAAATGAGAAAAATATATGATATGATAAAACTTGTAACACTGGTAGAAGGTGTATTTTTATGAATTTGAGGGAATA
Source organism: Viscum album (assembly GCA_963277665.1). NCBI lineage: Eukaryota > Viridiplantae > Streptophyta > Magnoliopsida > Santalales > Viscaceae > Viscum > Viscum album. The sequence goes on along the minus strand of OY728153.1, from coordinate 603,860,439 downwards.
TTTCATGAGTAGAACCAAATTGTTTTATCACATATGGAATATAATTGATGTCAAAGAAGAATAGAGATAAATAATCAATGTATGAAGAAAAATTAATATAATGAATAACATACATTTTAAAAAAGTGACATTTTTTAAAAAATTGAGATGTTTTAAATAAAATACTTAGAAGGTTATTTGTATAAATGGTGATTAACAATGGTTAATAACTATTAATCCTTGTAAATAAGAGATAATTAAAGGGTTTGTTCATGATGAGCAACTGAAATACTATACTTTATGATGTTATAGGAACACATCTCCCTATGTTATAAATATTCCTAATATCTTTTAAATGTGGTGCAGGTTTAAGGGGTAGATGATCCAAGATATTTTATATGCTAAAAATTTTATTTGATTTTAATAAAGGAAGATGTGTATGAGTTGGAAATAGATTCATGAAACAATAGAGTAATTTTTTTTTGAATTTCCTAATTTTTATTATACCATGACAAAATTCTCAAATAGTTTTATGGTCAAATCTTTATTAATAATTTATGAAAAGAAAAACTCTAATTTTCAAGTAAAATCAACAGTATTAGGTTAAAAATAAAGATGTTAAAATGGTAAAGAGCTTGATATAAAGTAAAATATGTGTTAATACAATGTTTGGAATTTATAGGGTTATCAAGATGCCATTAAATATCAATAATTAATATCCAGATATATCTCAATTGGTAAAAAAACCTTTTCTAATGAGTATCCATAATAGAGGTTAAAGAAGAAACACTCATGGATTTCATGTTTATTTTTTATATGATAACAATTTGTATTATCTAACTGTTTTAAAATGCCAAAAGATTGTTGAAGAAAATAAAATTACCAATATGAAGTTAAAAATTCTAAAAAACATATAACAATATATTTTCAAAAGATGAAGTCATTCAGGGGGAGTTGGATGTAATGCTCCAAAATTCTATTGAGATAACATTTTATTTAATAATGTATGTGACATGCAACACCACAAATATAAGGGAATATTAAATATGTAGACCCTAAAATATATTTTCTATTTTAAATAAAAACATTATAAAACTTTCAATGCACTCATTATTTAGTTTTGTTTGTGTTACACACAATAATGAGTTCTGTCAATAGCATGTGTTACATGCAAGATTATGATTTACTAACAACTATATACAATTAAACATTATTATTTGAAATGAATGTTTTTTCCTAGATGGTAAATTTGATGTTTTAAATATTATTAAATAACTTATGAGAACATATTTTTGATCTCATTGGATACTAATTAATTATAAATGAATATAAAAACCAATATCTTATAAAGGAAATGTTTTTATAAAAAAAACTATTTTTATGCACTAAAGGCATATAATATTAATTAATTAATTATTATTAGTTGATGATATTAATGAAATCTATATATTATATATTAAATAAATTTTTTAATTAATCAATTATATTTTATATCGATAAGAAAATAAAAAATCCAACTTAAAAAATGCTATATTTTTTAAAATGCAGTTTTTCCACCTTTTAAGGGTAAACATATTTTAAAACTAAATTTGGGAACTTTTAAAAACTTTATTTCAAAATTTTTACTTTATTTATTAAATTTAAATGTAAAAATTATTTTAGGGTGAATTTATGGTATTTTTCCGATAAGTTTTATTTTTTGATAAATAGTAAAAAATACTGAATTTTAATTGATAACTGATTTTTCATCTAAATAATTTTAATTTTTAATTATATTATGATTTTTTTTTTGAATTAAAAATTTTTAAATTATACTTATATTAATCCTATTTATTTCATTAGATTTATATTTATATTTAATTTAGATATAAAAGATTAGTAAACTTTTGAACATGTTCGCTTTAAAAACATGATTTATCATCATGTCCACAGAAAAAAATATTAAATTAAATTATTCAAATACTATGAGATATATTTAAAAAAAATGGGTTAAATATTTGGAATCATAATAATTTATAATTTATAATTATTTAAATTTAATTTTTTATCAATGTGATTAGAGAAAAAAATTAATGTTATTCACAATGATTATTGTTAGAATGAGTTACTTAGTGGTTAATATAAAAAGACAAGGTATGGAAATGAACCAGTTTTTTTAAAACCCCATTTATGAACATATATAGACCCCATTCCCACTTTTACGGAATATTTTTTTGGAGGCAAATTTGGTATGAGAAACCTCCCAATAGTGTTTACTTTTATCTATTTACAAGAATGTCACACCTCCTCCACTATAAAAGGGCACTAACTACCTTCACTTATTCGAACCCTGAAATCCATTTTGATCATTCAGTACCAAAGAAATTAAATTTAAAACTCCCCTATATAATTTCTATAATCCTTAATTTGGGATGAAATCCAAAAATGTGTGGATTTTTGGGAAAACCAAATAGAGGTACCCAATGAAGAGGTAATGTTCAACAATGAATGTTTTGTTTTATTTCTTAATCAGAACCATTAAATTATTTTAGTATCATAATTATATAAAACAATAATTGTATTAAATATATTTATATGTTTTTACGTTAATTTTATGACCTAAAACTTCAGACACATCCATCAAATGGGTTACAGAAATTGTCGTTCATGTGCATGAAGGGTTGTCGCCTTTCGAACCGATGTCGTTCGTTTTTTAATTACGACCCATCAAGGTTGGTAATAATGATGTAAATGATATTAATATACTATATTTATGATTTAGTTTTTATTTTTTAATTATTATATAACAAATATCTTCCTTATTTCCATTTTGTGGGAATACTATAACATCGTTCATGTGTACGACGGACTACCACCTCAATAAATGATGTGAATCATTCACCAATTACATGGAATGTATTAGCGATATTTTTAATAAAAATATGTGATATATATGTCATTAATATGAAACTTTACTAATAATATACATATATATAATTTACTTATCTTTTTTTAATATGATAAAAAATGGATGCAACATTCATGCATATGTACGACCTACCGTCTCCATGAATGATGCATTTCATTTCTATTACTAAATATTATAGATTACTATAAAAACATATGTAATAAATATATATTATATTGAATTCTTCGTTTAAATTCTTATTATAAGTAAATCGTCATTTATTTATGTGGAACAAAAAAATAACTAGTCAATTTATACTTGAAAAACACGGCGATTAAAACCCAAAAAAAATGAAATTTGGTAAAGATTATTTAGAAATGGATGATTAGATTTTATAAAAGGATCATATATGTTATTTGAAATATTAATATAGGTCATTAATAAGTTAATATAATTGTTATAACCATTATACATTTATGTGTTCATGAAAAAGAAAGCGTAATGTAAAGGATTTCATCTCATTTTACTTTATAGTGATACTAATTTTTTATTATGTAACAATTAAATTTTATTTAGTGTATATAATTCATATTTTAAATATTATATAATAAATAATTTATACATTATGTTATTTTATATTTTAATTTTAATTATTTTTTCCAAGGGGATTTGACTTAAAAATGACAAAGTTGTGAAGATTATTGATAAATGTAACTTTCTTTTGTGATAAATAACTTCGTCTTATAGAAATCAATTTCTTATTATCAGTTTTCTTTGGTTATAATATTTCCACTAAATATATATATTATTTTTTACTAAAACTTTTTCAATTTTTACATATGGGTTTTAGTATTTTATTTATTTGATTAACTAGGTAAATATTGATAAATTCTAATCCTTCACTCAAAACAAATATTTGATCAGGAACATTTTTTAGGAATTAAATTAATTATTAAATTTATGAGGAATGACTTGGAATAGTGTAAAATGGTTTGGGGACTTTTAAAGTAATCCCCTTGATGCATCAGTAGCCACATGAGATGAATCAGTTCTCCAAATCATATTGGTTTATACACTGAATGTTTTAAATCCTCTTGTAAAATGTCTTGACCGTAAAGGTTACATGTTCCAATGAAATGTAGAATATAATATTTAATAATTACATTAATTTATAATTAAATTATTATTCTTATTATCCATGATATTTTATCTATGAAAAAATATGGTTGTATTTCATTCTCAATTTATTGATTAAATGGAATGGTTTTCTGTTATTTACCGTGCCATATTGATTTTTCCATATATTGTTATTTAAATGGAATCTGTGCTTATTTATTTACCTCTTTATATTGATTCTTGTATGTCCAATTATTTTCCTTTCCTTATTGATTTTCCCTATTGATTAATTATTTCTTTGGATGTACTTAACCCTTATTGAGCATTTGATCTCAGCCTTATTTGGTTTCATTTATATAGGATTTCATGATGTTTAATAAGAAAGATATTCATGTATATTCTAGATGGTATAATGTTATTTGAATCAAGAAAAAAAATTGTAATTTTTCTATTCATTTGTAATATAAGACACATGTATATATATAGTTTACCAAGATTACTAAACAGGATAGTCCTTTGAGACACGAATCTTATATATATGCCAATGTAATGGTAGTAAGGCACCAAGTCTAGGCATCTAGGGTAAGGGTCAACATATTGGTTATAGGAACTTCATGTCTATTTATCTTTATCTATAAAAGAAGTACCCAAGTGAAGATAAGATGAAAATGTAAATAATGTCTTGTCATAAGTTTTTCACAAATGAGTGGACTTAATTTATTATAAAAGTGATATGTCCCAAACCTTTTTACATTATATAATATTTGTATATTGTTTGGTGAAATTTTTATTAAGATCAGAGGAATATTTTTTGAAAAATAAGAATATAAAGCTACATGTGTTAATGGGAGTTAGTGAGATACATGGACATATTTGGGGTTGTTGACATAAACTATTGTTTCTTATTTAAGGTTCCAACTTAGTAGGCTTAGATTATTTGTTAATTAATAATTTCTAAGTTGTGATTTATCTTTCTAATAATAATTGAGTGATTAGTATCCATATAATAGAAAGTTTCTTAAATATGTAATTGTTATAATTCTTGAATTATTCAATTTAATAAGTTATTAAAAGGTCAAAATAAAAATCTTGAATCTATTAATTCAATAGGTGGAATAATCATGTAAAATCATGTTCTATATGAACATATAATGTATCTTTCATACTAATGATACCAATATGTGATAAAAGATCAAAAATTTATTCATATGTAAACTTGTGGTATTATGTTCGTTGGGAAATAGTACATGGAAAAGGTGGAGAAAAATCTCTCCAGTCAAGATTTTAGAAGAATCGGCTAGATCTAAAATGTCCATGGTGAGGATTATTAAAAATATGCTGAAAGTATATTTTTGAAATGGTGGGAGAAACTACTGTTGAACATACCAAAATGGGTGTTCAGAGATATAGGGGAGGATACTAGAAAATAAAAATATTAGTAGGAAGTCCCATGAATGTTTTTTGACAAAAGGAGTGTGATTCAAATGAACCATTAATCCATGTGGAGAAGGATTCATGGTGTGGATGTATTTTCAAAAAAAACATGACCACTTTAGTTGAAACATTTAATATGCATCAACTCAATCAATACCACTAGCCCTAAATTATACAATTGTAACTATGAAATGTTAAATGTAAATAAAAAGAAAATATGTGTGGGAATGAGGTTTTTATGTTGCTGAGTATCAACATACCAAGTAGGAAACCCAAAAACATAAGGTGAAAATAAACACTAGGTAAGTACAAAACCTTGGTCCAGAGGAAAAATGATGTAACATCCCAAATAAATACCATATATTCATTATGGTTAAGAAGACCAAGAAAAAGTAATAACCCACATATTCATATCTCAACTCTATAAAGGACTATAATTTACAACAACTAATGATACCAAATAATGTAGTATTATAAATTATGAATAGGATATTCAGCTACTGGATATATCTATAAATTAAGAAAAAATGTTCCGAAATACTATCTAAAATCTAATAGAAATAAAATATTCAATGCAATATAAGTCACACAACACCTGAATACACCCACATCATTTACATCCATATCATCACTCAGTAGAATCCATAATGTTATCTGGCAACTCATAATAGGGTTCATATTAGTTGAGAGGGTTACTAGCCCCTATAGAAGACTCATGATCTAGTTTCTATAGTGTATATCAACTGAGAGGGTTAACTAATATATAATTAGATGACCTATACCTCATCACTATGGTATGGTTGCCAACTCCAATAAAAAAATAGAGGATTCTAACATTTGTGATGATATTCTGTCAAAAGTGTCACCAACCTCAGGGCCACACTAATCCTCTACCCAGACACATCATCATATCTATGAATTTAGAAATATATGACTATATAAATTACTAAAAAATAATCAATATATTATGAATATATATTTTCATTACATTATTTGTAAAAAAACATTGTCAAAATGGAATACTCATATGTCCAAAGCTGATTCATGAGGAAACATTTATTAAGAATATTAAAATATTCCCTATTGAAAACATATACAATATAGTACACTATTTTCACCACTCATAAGTTGCAGAGTAGAAGTTTTATATGATATTTCATATGGAATCCCATTATAATAATTTTATTAGAATAATTTCCATGATTAAAACTAGTAAACAATATCTGGATTAAAAATCATGAAAAATTATTTCTCGTATAAATAGTCTATTACTATATTATTTAATGTTATAGATATTTGAAATCACTTTAGCTTTAAAATAAAGATTAATAAATGGAAAAAATTATTTGAAGAGAACAAATTCATTAACTACAAAAATTATATATTCAAAAGAAATTCAATAAATCCAATTTTTAACTTTTCTAATTCCCATGAATTATTTTAAATAATAATCTTCAATTAAGTTACCATAAAATAATAGATTAATAATAATATTTTAAAATTTATATAATTTTAATCATTTCATCACTCATATTTAATTTGTTTAATCCTATGAATAATATAATCAAATCACACCATATATGAAATCTGTGTGGATTATAAAATATTTCTACCTCTATGGTATAAATTCTATTTTTCTAATTATGTCATCTAGATACACTATAAAACATACTTCCACAACATTAATTAATCATCTAAAAAGAAAAAAATAAGAGGAATTTCATATATCATTTACCATCAGTGTTACAACCATCCCCTTTGAAATGTTTATAAAAATATATTTATATCTAAGATTAGGTCATCAGTGTCAACAACTAGTATCTTAATTAAAACCCTAAAAATACCCAATCAATTGTTCATAGACTTAATATAAATTTTATATATCAGCTATGAGAATATCTCTATTCTAAACACAACCATTAAATCAAAAGTTGAATCCGAGATTAATTTTGGGAGATAATATAGTTTTCACTTATATGATATATATATATTTTTTTTTAATAAATATTAAATATCCCATAAAAATTAATTAGCTTGTAATATTTAAAAAATCATCCCAAGGGTAAATAATAAATTTCTAGTTTATTAGAAAAACTATTTTTGTATGGTAAACCACTATGGTTAATTTCTTATTTAATAATCTTTAAAGGGATCGACCTTTGAAACTCAAAAATAAACTATGTATTGTTTAAAAAAATTCTATGTATTACATCCACACCACCTTTAAACCTTTTCAAAATTGAAAAATAATGAACTCAAGATAATAAAAATGGAAACTTGTGAAGAAAAAAATATGGAAGAAAAATCATCCTCATGAATTCACATTTTATCCCTAGAGAACCTAGAACTAAATGGATATGGGATAAACTACTCTATGAAATATCCTTCACATCTTCATTAGAATCATCTCAATCAAGAATATCTCAAAAAACCTTATAAAAGAGAATAATATCATATTACATGAAACCTATAAGGATTATATATTGAATAAATTTCTAGTAATATTTCACAAATCTATATAGTATAAATAAAAATACATCAATCCGTTTACCCAAAAAAACAATAACATGCCATCATTTACATTATATTGGTTTGTTATCAAGGAAAATACCTATGAGAGCACCATACACCCCCTATATAAATAGAAAAAATATAATCCAACACATTGAAATAATCAATCGATATTAACCCTATAGAACAATGTTCCAATTAAATATTTAACATCGACATATCTAGAGATCACAAGGTAAGATTCATAGATCTCTGCTTCAATTTTCATCACCACACTATGAAATTTATACACCACCATCACCTATATCAAGTAGTAAGGACTCAAAATATCGAAAGATTATTCCTAATTATTACCCAAACATTAATACATAACGACTCCTCTAATTCCACATAATGTTACAAAATTTATTGAATATCACTTGGTTAGATTATGGTCACCATATATGCAAGTGAAAAACTTGAATTCCTTGTCACAGTGTCATCGTCCTTAAAATTAAATGAACACAACTAGAATAAGATTAATTACCCATTCCATTATAAACAATATAAATCATTTGGTAATATTTAGATAACCCAATTATATTTGATGTAGAACCTAAGAGAACCCTATCCAAACTAGATCATCTAAAACTATAACCAATATAGAAATATCCTTTAATGAGTGGATAAAATCACCACAAAATAAACACCAATGATTCAATAAACATACTCCTATATTTCTACATTACAACTAGTAATCCTTAGTTTAAATTTAGTTATGACAACTCCTTTGATGAGTATTACAAAAACATCATTATCTAAACTTGATGTAATATGACATACATCAATATTTTAAGAAAATCCATCAAGTTAAATCTCCATAAATACAATAAAAACATTATTATATAATAAAAAAATCTATATTTTACATCTAAAACTCAAAGATATTTTAGGGCTATTATAACCAGTGAAAGACATACCACATATTCTTTAAAAACCGATAACACAAAATCATGTTACATAGATATCTCTCACATCCATTGATCACAAAAAAACCTTACTAAGGTAATATTACAACACAATACCAATACACCACACTTATCACATAATCTTTTATAAACATGAATGTAAGATAGATTATCCACTACACCACTATATAAAATATCTTTATCAAATAGATGGATTTCTGAAATCCATAACATACTCATTGAAGAGTACGACACCATTGGTTTTCATTAATTAGGTTAACTGAAATATTTAATGCATGTGATGATCACCATGTATTTTTTTTCTTATGAGGGTCAATTCAATGGAGTTAATACAAAAATCTTGGGTCACATTATCTGAGCATGATGTTCATTACTCCCAATAAAATCAATAGTTTATTTTTTTGAGTTTTCTCTAACGATGTTTAAACACTACTCATTGGGTTTCATTATCAAAGAACCAAAAATGTTACAATCGAACCCCAATCTCAACCTCAATAAATCATTGTTTAAAGGGTTCCAAATGATCCTAATAAAAACCTTCATTTAATCATTATACCAATCACACACAAGCTCAATGAGATTATCCAGGATATTTATGAAGAGTATGATATAATGACACAATTTATAATTAAATATTATATTAAAAAAATATTTCTAAGGGTAACCATAGTATATTTTCTTAGATAAATTTCATGATACTAATAACCATTATGGGTAATGGCCTCACTAAAATTAAAATGGAACACCAAGATGAACATTCCAACTAATGGATGACAGTCTAAATTCTCTAGAAACTTGGAGTTTCTAACTATTATTTATTTTTAAAAGTTATAGAAAATCCAAAACACACTAATAAATGTTAAATATGGACTTATAAAAACACATTGGATTCCTAAAAAATAATTTCATTAATAGAGGAAAAAATTTATACTTCTGATCCCTATGAGTAGAGGATAAATTCCCATAGTATAATTCTCTAGAAGTAAGGTTTTTTCTAGGATCACCTAAAGAATCAACACCACTAAAATAATAAAAAAATAAGTATAAATAAACTATGTTGATATAAATGAGTAAATGTAAAAACAAATAATACACAAATCAAACCTCAAACCATATTGGTTTCCACCTACTCATAACCATCCACCATGAATAGAGATATATAGTTTGACTCTCGATCATAATATATCAGGAATTTTTTACAAAAAAAATTAATTGATTAAATAGTATATATCTTCATATATCAATATATAATAATTCACCACCAATTACCATGCTAGAACTTCCTCCTATATTGGTATAAATCCTATAATAGGTAGGCATCTCATCCAAGTAGAATTTATCATGGAGGCTCATCCATAACTCGACTTTATTTGTATAAAAATAAGCATTATTCAATTCCGAAACCTACTTTCATTATATCATGGAATATCTAAACAATAAAAACAACCTTCTTGATTCTAGAAAATGTTGGTATTTCAAGATAAAGAAAAAACCAAAATCAAAAATCACATCAAGGGACCTGAACAAGCTCTCATGTTCATTTAAATCAATATCGAATTAGATCCATAGAGTATCAGATCTATGATCCAAAAGATGGTCATAATCATGATTCCCTAAAAATTGGTATATTATATTATGATCTCATGAAATATACAACATCAATGAAAATAAAAACCTAATAAAATAACAAACTCCATTTGTGGTAGGATAATACCAAAGTGGATTCATAAACACATTAAATAATGACTTGTTCCATCATACATGGAAAATAAAATATAATAATAAGTAATTGTTCATTGGATATCTGAGCCCGAAAGGGAGATAAACTTTTAGACTCCAACCAATTATACCACCAAATTATTAGGATTGAAAACATATGAATCATCCATCGTTGGGACACACATAGAATATTTACACTATAGGTAGTCCTATTCAGATTAATAGGAACTATCATCAGATCTATAAGGAAGATATACACTATGCATAATGGGAATAATATATTTACTTTTTTATGGGGAAACGACACCACCCAATAGTTCTCCAAATTGATGACTTCTGATTAATCTATTTAGTATAAAGGGGATTAATCGATAGCATGGGCGCATCATGACCTAGCTCTTAAATATGAGTTGGATGTCTATGGGTATCAAAATTTATTGGAAAAGATATACCCATGGATACTAAATTTTATCCCAGTGGGATGATATGATAATTAAATAGTAGATAATAATTTACCACTATATATTTCATGTACCTATAGGGTTTCATTGGGATCTAACAAAACATATTAGAGATAGTGGAAGTGATATATAAACCCAAACCAAAATATCCATGCATGATAAATGAAGCAATGCATACTAGAAATGAATAAACCCCTAAATTTATGTAACATATATAATATATGGTTACTATATCATTCATCATCTATTATTGAGGATGATCACCTAAAAGAAGTAAAATGACTCTCCTCTCGAGGATGTATCCATGGGTGTTCCAAAATTTATCATCGCATAAGTGAGATCTCGCACCTTCTAAAAACACTAGTAGATCAGTGTATGTAAGAGTTATGTGAGGAGATATATGTATTGGGTAGTTTTGGATTATCTAGGTAAAGTAATAACACTGGTTAACATAGTATAAGAGCATGATTTATAAATCTCTATTGGATACTCATTGATAGTTCATGAATTTACTCATGTTTTATAGCACAAGAGTAAATGCATTGGAGACATCATGTGTGAATTCATGAAACTCTCTGACAGTAATTCCCATAAAACACATTCTTTAATGATAGATATAATGTGCCCAAGCCTCTTTACAGATATTATTACATATTTTTTAAATATAAATATCCAATTAGTACAATCAAAAGACCATGAGGATTAATTTCATTGGAATAATATATTTATAATACATCAAAAGAAATATAAGACATGAAATACATATTTTATTTTCTATAATGAGCTCTTAAATCCATTTTAGATCCAAATACCTCATTGGATAACCTAGATAATATATAAAAGGAAGGGGTGATCTAAAAATACATGTAAGGAAACAAACATGATATGAAAAAATGACATGCGAATCAAAGGTATAACATGATATCATAAAAAAGAGGGCTTAGGAGTATTCATGTGGTATTATAACATAATTAACATTGTTTTATAAATGTAGTAAATGTGGAAACAAAATATAGCATGACAAAAACATGGGTCAAGACTAACTATCAAGACATTATCACATAGTGAAAAAAGTGTTATAATGAATTAAGTTTACTCCACAATTATATAAATAATGAATCGTGTGACTAAATATTTACCTAATGAATTCGAGGGATATATGGACGAACCCATAATAACATGTACATTCTTATGTGTGCCACAAAAGGAATTCCATCATAATTAATAAATAAAAAAATAACGCATGGAATGAAATGGGTTGAATTTGATAATAGAATTGGTGGAATGTATTACCCCATCAAATTAAGGGTTAATAAGACAGGTATATATGTGAGATATATTTATAAAACATTTATAATAATTCTAAAACATTAAATAGTGGTAGAAAGTGAGTTAATGATATAAAATGGTCATAATCTGATGAAAAAGATTGTTTAAAGAGATCTCTTACCTTGATTCAAAGACATAAAATTCATTCTTTATCATCCTAGATAATAAAACTATGTTAATTATTTACTTTATAAATTACATTTTTCATGTTTACTAATCATTGCATATTCAATTACTTAATCATTTTGGTTCATGTTGGATGTTTAAATGATATTCTACCCATATGTCCAAAATCTCATTAAAAAGATGACTATTGTCAAGATATTATTAATTCATCATCTACATAATTATAATCATGAAATAATTAAATTTCGTTTATATTATATATACTTTTAAAAATAACCATGAAATATGGTTATGAAAAATGAACAACGTTACAATCATACAGGCAGTAGGTCGTATGTACGCATAAGTAACATTTTTTTCAAATATCATGATAAAGTGAAGGTAGCAATTGTTTAATCATTATATAATTGTAATTATATAACATATATAATATTTTTTAAATATACTTATATTTACCATTCATGTGATGCAATTATGAAAAATGAATCACATCGCTTTATGGATTTGGTAATCCACAGAAGCACATGAGTGACTATATATTGTTTTAAATAAAGGAAAGACAAGAAACCACATGTTATATTAATTTTAAATAATTATATATATCTCATAAATATCATATATATACATTAAATACATCATCATTAATATCCATGAGAGGTGATGATAGAGAACGAATTACATTGGTTCGCGAGACAATAGTCCTCCGTACACATGAATAATGTATTTGTTTCCCATTTGACAGAAGAGGATATGAATTTATATTATTTTAATAAAATAATAACATATAATAATAGGGTAGATAATTATTCTAATATATTATCATGATTGAATAATATTTTATGGAGGTGGAAGAATAAATAAAACAAAACACTTGTTTAAGAACGATACAACTTATTTAGAAAACCTATTTATATTTTCACCAAAAAACATCCTAAGAATATTTTATAAAAAACTAATACATATAGTATATGTTATTGTATTTTATTAAGGTACTTAGGTTAGTATTGGCTGAAAAAAAAATCATTTTATGTGTGAATGAAATAGGAGTTGATGTTTACTTTTTTAAGTCATAAGGAGGGTCATTTTTTAAGTATCTAAAACAATTTGATAATGAGAAGTCAGTCTCAAGGAACATTCCTAAAAAATTGATAAATTATTTATTGGAGGGAATATAAGGTTGATCAATACAACCACCGTTACTGAATAAACTTTTTTTATGCATGTTATTCCATTTTCCACTATGGTTACTCACTTTTAGTATTTTAGTGTTCACTACAGTAACTAGTTTTTACTAGGAAATTTATACCTTAATAATTAAAAAATGATACATATTATATAATTTGAATCCACTAGTTATAAATATTTTATCAAAAAAAAATTCTATCTTTGTGAAAAATTAATTTCATCACAAGCCTATGTAATACAAAAACCTCTTTTTAACCTTAACAACAATATTTAATATTTATTATTTTTGTATTAATTTTGACCAAAAATTATGTTTTACTTATAAACTAATTTTAATTATGATTATTTTAAATTTGGAATAGATTTTATGAAATTAATTTCATATAATTATATTAATTTAACTTAAAATTAAACTTTCAAAATACGATGAGAAGTGGCCTTTCAAGAAATTACATTTTTTAAAAATAGATGATAATATATTAACTATATGAATATAAATAATCATTATATGAATTTAAAATCATTTAATTAGATATATAATGTATAAATTTCATTTAAATAATTATTTAATACAGGTTAGTTTAATGAATTAAAATTTATAATCGTTTTCCGCTTAAAAAAAATTTGTAGAAAACCACATTTTAAGTATAAAAGTAAATTAATACCAATATACTGGAAATTTATAATTCAAATTAAATTAATTATATTATTCCAAAAAATGATTCATATTTAAATTTAATAACAAATAAAAAATACAATTGTACTTTTATATTACTTGATTAATGACAAGAAATAATTTTTTTTGAAAAATCATCAATTTTCATTATCCACGGAAGTACCAATAATTTTTGAAAAATCCCAAAATTTCACCCTAATTTATTTTTAATATGATTAACTAGAATATAATAATCATTTTACCTAATAAGTTTTACTAAATTTCAAGAGAATAATTATAATATTTTTTTAAAAATATCAAAATAATTTTTGTGGAAAAATATTTGTTATGAATAATATACCTTCATTAAAAAGTGAGTGATTATTTTATAGGAATTTATAAATAAATATATATTGACTATCAAATTTATATATATTTCATAAAGAATTTAATACTAGTAATACCATCCAATTTAATGGATATGTTATAACATTCATATTTAAATAGTCATGGTTTTTTTGGCTGTGTGGTGCATCTCACTTATGTTATCAAACATAGTTTTCCTTGTAAAAAACATTAGGTATTAAAAGAAAAATATGGAATATCAGAAAAATGTTAAATCTAAATATTATGCATCCATAGTTGTTTTATGATATATCAGTATATCATACCATATAATTAAATACATATCCCTCCTTATTATATGATTTAATCATATGATATGATTAAAAAGGCGATCACATTGTATCTTTAAACCATGTATTATGATAGACCAATATCATAAGATATGATATAAAACATTTCATCGCATGAAAGAGGCTTTGGGGAATATCATCTCCTTCAATATCACACTTTCACTAGAGCATAATCACATTGTTTTGTTTCACATTATATCATATCATAAAAGATAACTTATGAAATCATATCCAAAACTATTTAAAATAACCTTCAAATAACTTTTTTAAATATACCAGTAACTTTATTATATATCACATCATATTAAATCCCATGTGAAAATTCATATAAAACAAGTTTTGAATAACATTCGAATAATTTAAGGCCATCCCTCAATGTGAAACTCAATCCCCATTTAGTCAACCAAAATGTGTTTCCCCACAACCATTTATATCATTGATAAGAAAATTTAATCATCATTTAGATAAATTTATGAAAATGATATCCTTTGGAAAAGAATCATTTCTACCCAATATTAAATGGGGTCTAGATTTATTTTTAGTAATCATTAGTATATTTATACATGTTTCCACATGTCACATTACATTTTAAAGTAAATTCTCATATGATTCATTTGTCTAAGAAATTTTGTGACCATGGGACAGAAATTATATCAATGCCATATAGAAAACACACACATTCTTGAGTATCTGAATATAGATTGACCAATTTATCAAATATTTCACACTACATTCACCATTATGGTTGATAACATCACATTTCCCTCATATGAATTGATAAGTATATCATTTTCACCATCTAAATGTTCCCTCATTCTCCTCAATCAATCTAAATTGAGGGTACACATATATTACGGATTATCCAAAAATAAAAATCATATCTTGGTTGAGCTCAAACTGATAACATGATCAGCAACATACCCAACACCCCCTGATTAGAAAAGACTCAACAATTTCATCAGAAATGTATCAAAGTATAAGGGTACTCCTGCATTTTATCTCATGAACCTCTATTATTGGTGACTACAAAATGAATTATACACTCATAGTGTACCAAATATATATTATATATCACTTCATGTTGTATACATAGTGGTGTTTTCAATGCACAAAAACAATTTTTTACCAGATGATCATAATATATAACTCATACAATATCTATTCCCATGTAAATCATAGAATTTTTTCACATCCTACAATACTCCATCATGAGCATCTATTAGGGATAACTCAAAGTTTTACTTAGAGAGGTCAATTATCAATACATTTCATGAAATTTATATAAATATATACATATATGCATCCAATGTGATCGAATCATTATGGGGTGATTTTGTTTCATATGATACAATTTATATTCCGTAAACTCTTTTAATAATATAGAAAAAAACCCTAGACAACATATTTTTATTATATCATATACGATAGAATGCCTAATAAGAATTAGGTTTGTTATAATTTATAGGGGAATTCTAAGTCATTACATCCATATATAATTCCCACCACATATATATATAATTATATGATAAAACCCTCCCACTAAACTTTTTAGTGATTAAAATATCTATTGAAATATATTTCATAATTACCTCATCATTATTCGTGTATCCGATTTTTTCAAGAATTTTCTTTGAAATATTATTTTAATTAATGTAACTATTCACATTATTACAAACCATCAAAAATTAAACTCCATTAGGATAAAGTTACATACACCATTTTACAATAAATAGATTACAGTTTCACAATTCTCTTCACCACCAAACCCTAAATATATTTTAGGGACATATATACAATTCACTTAGTAATTTCACCAGCATAATCCTTTAGTAAATAATGATTTACAATTTCTCAAGGTAATTTACTATACCTCTTTACATTTCTATTTTTTGTTACGTATCCTAAACTCTTTAGAATTTTAAGTGGAAATAATTTTTAATTTTCAACTTGTATAATTTTTTATTTATAAACATTGAATGTCTTGAGTCCTAAAATACTCCAGATACCGTTATAAACAATATATTATTTTGAGAATATTATACAACAAAAGAAAAAATTATTTGTGTTAATAAATAAAACATAATTTCTTTTAGTATCAATATTTATCAAATAAGCTACTTTATCCATATCATATATGGTGCCTTATGTTATTATATTGTTTATCTAGAAAAAATAATAATTTATTCTCTATAATATACCATTTATGGGTGATAGAAACAACATTAATCATATTTTCTAAAACATTTGGATATAGACATTACCCTTTATAAAACAACCTAATCATTGAATTCATTTTAAAACAAGTTATAGAATCTAATGAAACATAAACCATGTTTACCATCTCACACTATTCATAAAAACACATTGGTAACAAATAAATTCTATTATCATCAAATATAAATTAATATTGAAATACTTTATTTATATTCATTGGTTCTTTAATAATTCTATTATATAAAATATATTGATGCAAATCCTATTTTATTCATCACATGAATTTAAAATACAGGTTCTATCAATTCATCCTTTTATTTTAAACAACTATGTACTTATAACAATTTTAAAGTATATAGTTTGTATCATATACCCTTCAAAACCAAATAATAAATTTCTATAATAGTGATACTTTAAACTAACATTACATATGATTTCTAAAACACTTTTTTGCATCCTAAAAAAACATTATCCTATAAAACAATTACTCATTCAGAAATGATTTCACATTTATGTTTAAATTACATAAACTACCTATGTAGTGAAACATTGTTGGACTATATAACTAAATTTTTTCTTTTGGTCTAAAATTTTAGCCACATGTATTTTAAATAGAGAACGAAAACATAGATATCAAATGAATATTTCTTTTATTATCAGCACCTAAGAATATTGGGTATTTTTGTTGAAATCAATCCCAATATTAATACTTTTACATAAATAATAATAGAATGAATTCCTTTGCTAGAATAATACATAATGAATACTTTTGTTTCATAAAGTCTTATTTATAGTAAATCATATTTACAATATCAGAAGAGATTAAAATACCTTAGGTTTTTTCATTTATTTCCTCTCTCCTTAGACTGAAAGAGATTTAAATTTTATTTATAAGATAATACCCTTTTTAACATGTTTGAGTGGGAACCCTTACATGAAATAGAGGCCTATAGTACAAGGACCAACTAATGAGTGGAATATAGGAATTAATATTTCTTGTTTTCCAAACATCACAACAATTACCCATCATAAACACCTCTTTAATGTATATTCCTAAAGAACCACTTGAAAATGTGTTCATCATGTAATATTATTGCACATAGTTGTATGGGGCCTATACCTAATGGTTTTACTCATTTTTCCTTTCAATCCATATTTTATTATCTCCACTTAGTGATGTTCAACACATTAATACATCTTCTGTAAAGACCCGTAAATTTCAAGCAAATTTTTTTTCTTAATTTTCTTTAGAATTTTACAAGAACGCAGTTTTTGACGGCACGTGATTCCAAGGCCCGGTGTGCCTGGAATCATTTTCCGAAGTTTGGCTCGGGTACGTTTAGTGAACGGACGAGCGGGTTTTCTTAACTTTTGAACCGGTGCTCGGAATCAAATTTTGAGGGCACCGATTCAATCGCAGTGCTGGTATTTTCTTGGAAACGCCTCTTCCGGAGTTGCGTTTGCTCGGGTGTGGTTTTTAATTTTTGGGCTTTATGTTAAGAAATAAAATAAAGTAGTGCGACAACTTTATTTTTATTTCACTTAAGCCGCTTAAAAGCCATTTAAAGCCACTTAAGCTGAGTTGAAGTGGATAGGGTGGAATTCAAAATATCCTACCCTCTTGGTAGGATATTTGTGAGGTGGGGCCCACATGAGCCCCACCGTTTCTTTTCCGCTAAGTAAGGCACCCGCGAAAACCCCTATTAAATAAAAGTAAACTGGGGTGTTTTCTTAAACAATTAAACGCTCCTTTTAATTGGGTGGTTTTATTCATTGCATTAATTCTATGAATTAATGGGTTGTTACTTAACTTAGTTTTTCGTTTATTGGCATGTAATAAAATAAGACCAACATTTTCCTTCTTGTGCGTTGTTCGTTGAGAGGATTTGACATAACCTTAAGTCCTTCAACCTCCTTCGCGAAGAACGTGAAGAACGCGAAGAACGTGAAGAATGTGAAGAACGCCAGCCTCCAAGGAAGGGCGACAAAGAATGCCGAGCCCTCAGAGATCGACGACGCGACGCCAAGTACCGCAACGCCGATGATTCTTCTCCTGCAACGTTCTTCTACGACGTTCCTTCTTCCGTGAAAAATCTTCGAATATTCGGTTGGGGTAGGAGTTTACGAATCTATTAAATTCCTTTGTGGATTTTGTTCTCGAAATTGATTTAATTCGTGTAAATTAAATCCGTGTGTTTTCTTTACCCCTCGGAGATCGTCGACGCGACACCGTATACCGCAATGACGCGACGCCCTTCTGCGACGCGACGATCCTCTTCTTCCGTGACGATCAATTCCGCGAAGAACGCACGTTCGATGACTTCAATGGCAAGAAAGTGGTTTTATCTCAGAATAACATTTAATTCCCGTGATTGTTTCTTTTAAAAAAAAGAACCCAGATCTAAGTTTAATTTTAATTTTCCTTGATTGTTATTCATGTGTTGAATATTTATTCCCGATTGTTATCACCTAACGCGGAGGGTGCGGGCCAAAAAAACACGGCCCGACAACCCTCCGCAGTTTTCTGTTGATACGCGGATTAGTGGACGATGACAAATGGGGCCGCAATGGCGTTTTGAGGGCCTGACAGTGAAAAATGGGACCCAAGAGGAACTACGGTGCAGATGTAAGTGGATTCGGACCACCGGAGCAACTCCGGTGGCCTGCGGAATCCACCAGCGGCGCGGGTCGCCGGCGCGGCGGCGCCGACGGCCGACGGCGGCGGCCAACCAGACCCACAACCGCGCGGGTCCGGTGACACATGGGACGCGGCAAAGCCGCGTCCGTTGACCCAGCGCGGCCCCACGCGGGGCCGCATCACTTCTTCCCGCGGGGGAAGCGCCTCGCGGCTTCCTCTGCTGGGCCGCTCGGCCATGCCGAGCCGGGCTGACCCGACCAGCCGGGTTGCGCCCCGGCCGGGCCGGGTCCCACCAACCGGATCGGACCCGGACCCGGGTCGGGCCGGGCCCAGACCCCCCGTTTCCGGACCTTTTCGGTCTTTTGATCATAACATCAGCTACAGGCCTTCGAACGACGCGCCGTCAGCGGCGATGCGATCCTTGGATCGAGACGGTCATTTCGGTATATCACAGAAAAGGTTTCGGAACACTTTGGGTTCGGCCGGGTTGGTTCGTACATGAAACCAACCGGGGCCTTGGAGCGGAAACGCTCATATCTTGAGCTTCAGACGTCCAATTGGTGTCCTGTTGACTTTGATGGATTCCTCTAAGTGAGACAGATCTTTTTTCTTACTCCACCTGAGGATTGGACGCAGGTGGAGTATGGTCGGGTAGGTTTTTCCTTAGAAACCAACTGGGCCCCTGGGACGAAAAAGCCAATAACTCTCAGACCGGGCGTCCGATTGATGCGCCGTCTGCGACGTTGAGTTCTTGTTGACGATACAGAACTTTTGGAAACATCAACTCTGGAATATGTGTCAGTTGATGTATCAGCCTCTCGGCTCGTGGAGCGGACCCTCCCGAACAAGCTTGCTGTGTGCGGGAACCCTAGAGCTGGTTGCGACTGCTACTGTAACGACGACGACTATATAGATATCCTCAGTGGATTTGACGGCGATGACTACAACACTCAGTGATCCTTTGTGGGTCAGTGCTACCGATCCTGTGTGGGTCTGATCCTGTTTGGGTCAGCGCTCAGCGGTCCTGTGTGGGCCAGCGCCTACAGGCCATGCGTGGGCTCGATCCTGTGTGGGTCTTTGCGGGGGTTAGTTACCTATCGATCCTTTGTGGGTCGGATACTTTGTGGGTCATTGCGGGGGTTAGTACCTATCGATCCTATATGGGTCCGACAGCTTAGATGGATCAGTGATCATCTCTATCGTCATTCGAAGAAGTATACCTATGTGAGCTAAAACCCTATTTGCTTTCCTTTTTGGATTGTGTTCAGCTATCCTGTGTGGATTTACGTTTCACTTTCCTTGTAGACTGTGTTGTGCTATCCTGTGTGGATTTACATTTTACTTTCCTTTGTGGATTTTGTTGTGCTATCCTATATGAATTTACGTTTTCTTTCCTGTGTGGACTGGGTTGTACTTGAGCTCGGATGGTGGAGCCGAGCGAGAATTGATGACTTAGGTATATGTATGGGCATATACCTAAGCCGTGTCGGTTGTTACTTTGTGATTGTATCTTTTCTTTTTGGATTATACTTTGTGGATTCTGGGAGACCTTAATGGGTCTTGGGGTCCCTACTGAGTAGCTTATATTCACCCCTGCACAGGCTATGCCCGCACTACGTTGTGTTGGTTGCAGACGACGGACAGCGCTGATCGTGGTGGAGGCTTGCGGAGCAGGACGGTACCTGGAGGTGGACCACTGGGCGGGACGTACCCGGAGCAGTCGACTAGACCCGAGGAGCAGTGGAGACTATCTATACCCACTCTTCAGGTGGGACTTCCAGTGGATGACTCGATGCTACGACTTTTTCTTTCAGTTGTTGTTTTTCCTCTTTCAGTTGTACTTTACAGTTGGGCTTGTATTTCCAGCCCCCTTTACTTTTCCGCACTTACTGTTGTACCAGTTTTTACTTCGTGTTTAATTTTTACGCTTTCTTACTCTGTGGTGCTTGTTTACTTTACAAAGGCAATGCCTTCCCTTTACCGGGATTTACGCCTAGGTGCTAGTCGCCAGCCCCTGGCCTATGGAAGGTGGGCTTGGGGTAGTCACGGCACGGGCCCCGAGGACAGGTCATGACAAATTGGTATCAGAGGTGGTCGGTTCTACCGCAGACTCTGATCCTTCTTCTATGTGGAGCAATAGTGTTAAGCATATTGAGTGTGGTTATCAGTCCAGGGAGCCCAGTGTTGGTGCGGAGGCCGACGTATCCGTACACCAGGACCCTGACTTCTGATTTCCGACTTAATGCACGAAAACATTGATTGCATGTGTGTTTCAATTTTTCTTTGTGATTACTTTGTATCTGCTCACCAGGTATATTGTTCTGACTGTGGAGCACCTGTTTTCTTTTCAGGATGGCCCCACGATGGCAGCCATCTAGGGTTCCGAGAGTTGTACGTGACGACAGCTTGCTGAGCGACGAGGCCTCGGTACAAGGCCCTTCGATAGTAGAGGCACCGGAGGTACCTCTACCCGCCGAGACACCGATGCTTCCAGCCCCAGCTGCTAACGATGCACGTCGCCTTAGTTCACTGCATGAGTTCCAGCGCCAGCGACCGCCCATGTTCCATGGGGAGACGGACACCCAGGCAGCTGAGGACTGGCTGGAGGCAGTTGTACGAGTTTTCAGGCTAGTGAGGACACTAGCAGACCTCATGGTGATCCTCGCAGTGATCCTACTGCACGCAACAGCGGGCCGACAGTGTATCTTGATGCTCCAGGTTCACGATGAGGTATCTCTTCTCTAGACAGACTTTGAGGCCTTCTTCAACTCAGAGTTTGTCTAGGCCACCCTCCGTGCGGTGCATAACCGAGAGCTTCTTCAGCTGCGGTAGGGCAGCTTGACGGTCGCCCAGTACTGGGTGAGATTTACCGATCTCTCGCGCTACTCGACCGACATGGTACGAGACCCATTCTTCTGGGGTCGGACCTTTGAGCAGGGATTGAGACATGAGATCCGGGCATCGCTGATCTCCTTCAGCATTCCGACTCTGGAAAGAGTACTGGAGAAAGCCTTCTTGATCGAGAGATTTCTTGCTGAGACTTCTCCAGCAGCGAGACCTACCACAGGGCAGCACGTAGCAGAGTCTTCCACAGCAGGCAGTCGACGGATGACTCAGGGGTCCAGGCATACCAGACCCTCACGCAGATGACCTCAGGACACTGAATCAGCAGTGCGGGGCACACAGCATTGAGACAGTCTTTCGAGAGGCAGGCAGTGCTACACATGCGGCGGACAGGGTCACATGGCTCGTGACTGCCCGACCCACCGTGTCGAGGAGCAGCAGACAGTTGAGGGGCCACCCAGGCAGAGGTAGAGGGTCGACCGTGGCAGTCCACAGGGAGGAGGCAGACGAGGAAGAGGAGCTGGCCGAGCAGAAGGTGGTGGGTGACGCTTTGAGGCTCTACCACCACCACCACCAGGTGGTCCACCCCGACCTCGGGGAGCTGGCGGGCAGAGACAGGCATAGCTTCAGGAAGCAGAGGCCTACGACCACGGCCTGCCCGAGATGATTCGAGGTATGATCTGTGTCTATTCCACCCTTGCTGCAGTTCTTATAGACACAGGAGCGAGTCACTCTTTCATAGCTGCTGCCCTTGTTCGGAGCTCGGAGATTCCGACAGAGCCATTGGCTCGATCCTTACGGCTAGAGACACCTACGGGAGCAGACTCGACGATTATGCACTAGTGCCGACAGTGTGAGCTTACTCTAGGAGGTGAGAGCTTCAGTTGGGATCTTCTTGTAGCAGCGTCGAGGCCTTATGACGTCATCTTGGGCATGAATTGGTTATCTACAGTCCATGTACAGATTGACTATTTTAGGCACAAGGTGCGATGTGTACGCACCGACGGGAGCAGGTTCACCTTCACCGGCGAGAAGGGAGACTTCGCAACACAGGATGGACTTCTGCAGAGGAGAGGACATCCCATCACTCATAAGTTTTCTAGCCTCATCCTAGGAGCAGTTGACGTGTGGAGTCCTAGTTTTCCTGCAGTGGTGGATCAGTACGCGGACGTCTTTCCCGACGACGTTCCAGGACTACCTCCTCGTAGAGAGGTAGACTTTCATATTGACATGTACCCTAGGATGGCCCCGATATCGACTCCAACATATCGGATGGCCCCCGCTGAGCTTCGGGAGCTACGGGTACTGTTGGAGGACTTGCAGGTCAAGGGTTTCATCTGACCCAGTGTTTCACCCTGGGCTTCCCCGATATTGTTCGCCAAGAAGGCAGACGGGAGCATGCGACTGTGTGTCGACTATCATCGCCTGAACCAGGTGACAGTGAGGAACAAGTATCCTCTACCGAGGATTGATGACCTCTTCGATCAGCTCAACGTAGCACGATGGTTCTCGAAGATAGACCTCAGGTCGGGCTATTATCAGCTCAGAGTTTGAGATGAGGACGTTCAGAAGACGGCCTTCAGATTTCGGTATGGACACTATGAGTTCTTGGTTATGCCATTCAGTGAAACCAATGCTCCAGTAGTGTTCAAGGGCCTCATGAACAGGATCTTTCAGCCATAACTCGATCGATTTGTCGTGGCCTTCATCGACGACATTTTTATATACTCGACGACTGAGGAGGAGCACGCCTACCACTTGCAGGTTGTACTAGACACACTCCGAGAGCACCAGCATTATGGGAATCTCTCGAAGTGTCAGTTTTGGATACGTGAGGTCCACTTCTTGGGACACGTCATCTCTGAGGTGGGAGTTGCGGTGGATCCCATGAAGATCGATGCAGTGCTAGCTTGGGAGCCACCCAAGACCGTGAAAGAGGTGCGGAGTTTCTTGGGACTAGCTGGATACTATCAGAGATTTGTGCCAAACTTCTCCAGAGTTGCGGCACCACTCTCAGCTCTTACGAAGAAGGGGAAACCCTTTGTGTGGTCAGACAGATGTCAGAAGAGCTTCCAGGATCTGAGACAGAGATTGACCAGTGCCCCTATCTTGAGGTTTCCTGAGGAGGGAGTAGGGTACGTAGTCTACTGCGATGCATTAGGGACCAGACTCGGATGTGTACTGATGCAGGAGCGGGCAGTGCCCGCCTATGGATCACGTCAGTTTAGGCCGCATGAGTAGAACTACGCTACCCATTACCTGGAGTTAGCAGCAGTGGTCTTCGCTCTGAAGACATGGCGACACTATCTGATGGGATAGCGCTTTACAGTCTTTTCTGACCATCAGAGTCTCAGGTACATCTTCTCGCAGAAGGACCTGAACCTGAGACAACTGCGATGTTTCGAGTTCCTCCAGGACTATGACTTTCAGATAGTCTATACTCCTGGGAAGGGTAACATGGTAGTCGATGCTCCCAGCAGGAGGACGGTCATTCAGCTACTTGAGGAGGTGACAGAGCATCTAGCCACTTTGCAGATATCCTTCGTGGATAGAGATGGAGTAGCCTTCCTTCAGTCTCTCACAGTCACTCCTCCACTACTACAGCGGGTTAGAGAGGCACAGCGTGGGGATGCTGACTGTGAGACGCGACGTGAACAGATATCCTCAGGACAGGAACCTAATGGCTTCACCTTGGGAGCAGAGCACGACATCCTTTTCATAGGACGTACCTTAGTACCAGTCGCTTTACGAGAGGAGGTGCTGAGAGAGTTTCACACTTCTCCTTTGGTGGTACATCCTGGAGTGGAGAAGATGTACCAGGATCTCAGATGACAGCACTGGTGGCAAGGCATGAAGAAGGTTGTGGAAGAGTTCATTTCTCGATGCCTCACCTGCCAGTAGATGAAGGCAAAGCACCAGGTACCACCAGGCTTGGTACAACCATGGGAGGTCCCTGAGTGGAAGTGGGACGGGATATCTATGGAATTTGGGACTGGACTTCCATGCACATCAAGAGGTCACGACTCCATCTGGGTGATTGTCGACCGACTCACCAAGTCGGCTCACTTCTTACCCATCAGAGAGCAGGGCTCAGTGGAGAGTTTGGGGCGTCTCTACGTTCAGGAGATTGTATGGCTTCATGGTGTGCCATCATCTATCGTCTCCGATCGAGATGCTCACTTTACTTCCCGGCTTTGGAAGGGGTTGCAGGAGGTGTTCGGGACGCAGCTACGTCTGAGCACCGCCTTTCACCCTCAAACGGATGGTCAGACGGAGAGTACCATTCAGACTCTCGAGGACATGCTCCGCGCATGTGTCCTTGACTTTGGTCGCAGCTGGGAGGACCACCTACCCTTGGTAGAGTTTGCGTACAACAATATTTACCACTCCACCATCGGGATGACACCATACGAGGCGTTGTACGGCAGGCCTTGCAGATCTCCTTTGTGCTGGACTGACCCTGGGGAGTCAGCACTTGTGGGACCAGAGATGGTCCGAGCCACGATAGAGAAGGTACAGGTCATCCAGGAGCAGATGAAGACAGCTCAGAGCTGGCAGAAGTCTTACGCTGACAGGAGGCAGAGGCCACTAGAGTTCGAGGTTGGAGACCACGTCTTCTTGCGTGTCTCACCACGACGTGGATTGCGGAGATTTGGCTGAGGCGGAAAGTTGTCTCCACGCTTCATCGGAGCATTCCAGGTCCTCAGCAGGATTGGAGAGGTGGCTTATCGCCTGGCTCTACCACCTCAATTGCACCAGGTTCACGATGTCTTCCACGTATCTCAGCTGAGGAGATACGTGCATGACCCGACGCACATCATTGACCATGGGGAGCTAGACGTTGATGATAGGGTGACATTTGTGGAGGTCCCGGTGGAGATCGAGGATCAACAGGAGCGGGTCCTACGTGGACGGTATATTCCTCTAGTGTGCATCAGATGGCAGCACGGGAACTTCCAAGAGAGCACTTGGGAGCGGGAGGCTCAGATGCGTGCTCAGTACCCACATTTGTTTCCCTAGCTTATGATGTATCTTTACGGGGACGTAAATCCCTGAGGTGGGAGTGATGTAAAGACCCGTAAATTTCAAGGAAATTTTTTTTCTTAATTTTCTTTGGAATTTTACAAGAATTCTGTTTCTGACGGCACGTGATACCGAGGCCCAGTGTGCCTGGAATCATTTTCTGAAGTTTGGCTCGGGTACGTTCAGTGAACGGACGAGCGAGTTTTTCTAACTTTTGAACCGGTGCTCGGAATCAAATTCTGAGGGCACCGATGGAATCGAAGTGCCAATATTTTCTTGGAAACACCTCTTCCAGAGTTTTTTTTCTTGGGTGTGGTTTTTAATTTTTGGGATTTCTGTTAAGAAATAAAATAAAGTGGTGCGACAAGTTTATTTTTATTTCACAAAACCCACTTAAAAGCCACATAAATCTACTTAAGCTAAGTTGAAGCGGATAGGGTGGAATTCAAAATATCCTACCCTCTTAGAAGGATATTTGTGAGGTGGGGCCCGCACGAGCCCCACAGTTTCTTTTCTGCTAAGAAATGCACCCGCGAAAACCCCTATTAAATAAAAGTCAACTGGGGCGTTTTCTTAAACAATTAAATGCTCCTTTTAATTGGGTGGTTTTATTCATTGAATTAATTCTATGAATTAATTGGTCGTTACTTAACTTAGTTTTTCATTTTTTGGCATGTAATAAAATAAGAGCAACATTTTCCTTCTTGTGCATTGTTCGTTAAGAGGATTTGACATAACCTGAAGTCCTTCAACCTCCTTCGCGAAACACGCGGAGAACGCGAAGAACGTGAACAATGTGAATAACGTGAAGGACGCCAGCCTCCAACGAAGGGAGACGAAGAACGCCGAGCCCTCGGAGATCGACGACGCGACACCAAGTACCGCGACGCCGACGATTCTTCTCCTGCGACGTTCTTCTGCGACGTTCCTTCTTCCGCGACAAATCTTCGAATATCCAGTTGAGGTAGGAGTTTACGAATCTTTTAAATTCCTTTGTGGATTTTGTTTTCGACATGGATTTAATTTGTGTAAATTAAATATATGTGTTTTCTTTACACCTCGGAGATCATCGACGCGACGGCGTATACCGCGACGACGCGATGCCCTTCCGCGACGCGATGATCCTCTTCTTCTGTGACGATCAATTCCGCGAAGAACGCACGTTCGACGACTTCGCCGGTGAGGTAGGGGTTTTATCTGAGAATAAATTTTAATTCCCGTGATTGTTTCTTTTAAAACAAAGAACCCGGATCACAGTTCAATTTTAATTATATTAAAATTGTGCCTTGCTTGTTATTCATGTGTTGAATATTTATTCCCGATTGTTATCATCTAACGCGGAGGGTGCGGGCCAAACAAACACGGCCCGACAACCCTCCGCAGTTTTCCGTTAATGCTCGGATTGGAGGACGATGAAAAACGGGTCCGAAATGGCGTTTTGAGGGCCTGGCAGTGAAGAATAGGACCCGAGAGGAACTACGGCGCAGACGGAAGTGGATTCGGACCACCGGAGCAACTCCGGTGGGCCGCGGAATCCACTGGCGGCGCGGGTCGCCGGCGCGGCGGTACCGGCGGCCTGCGGATGGAGCGGCCGCGGCTTCAGCCGTGGCGGTGGCGGCCAACCAGACCTGTGACCGCGCAGGTCCAGTGACACACGGAACATAGCAAAGCCGCGTCTGTTGACCCAGAGTGGCACCACGCGGGGCCGCGTCACTTCATCTCGCGGGGGCAGCGCCCCGCGGCTTCCTCCGCTCGGCCGAGCCGAGCCGGGCCGAGCTGAGCCAGGCCGACCCGACCGGTCGGGTCGCGCCCAGGCCGGGCCAAGCCGGGTCGCACCAATCGGGTTGGACCCGGACCTGGGTCGGGTTGACCCAGTTCGGGCGGACCCAGGGGGGTTGGATCGGGTCGGGCTGGGCCCAGACCCCCCGTTTCCGGACCTTTTCGGTCTATTGCTCATAACTTGAGCTACGGGCCTCCGAACGACGCGCCGTCAGCGGCGATGTGATCCTTGGATCGAGACGGGCGTTTCGGTATATCTAACTCAAGGTTTCGGAATACTTTGTGTTCGTCCAGGATGGTTCATACACGAATCCAACCGGGCCCTTGGAGCGGAAACACTCATATCTTGAGCTTCGAACGTCCAATTGAAGTGCCATCGACTTTGATGGATTCCTCTAAGTGAGATGGATATTTTGGCTTACTCTGCCCAAGGTTTGGACTTAGGTGGAGTACGGTCGGGTTGGTTTTTCCTTAGAAACCAACCGGGCCCCTGGGACGAAAAAGCCAATAACTCTCAGGCCGAGCGTCCGATTGATGCGCCGTCTGTGATGTTGAGTTCCTGTTGACGATACGGATCATTTGGATACATCAAATCTGGACTATGTGTCAGTTGATGTATCAGCCTCTCGGCTCGTGGAGGAGACCCTCCCGAACGAGCTTCTTGTGTGCGGGAACCCTAGAGCTGGCTGTGACTACTACTGTGACGACGACGACTGTACAGATATCCTCAGTGGATTCGACGGCAAAGACTACAGCACTCAGCGATCCTTTGTGGGTCAGTGAAACCGATCATGTGTGGGTCCGATCCTGTGTGGGTCAGCGCTCAGCGGTCCTGTGTGGGCCAGCACCTACAGGTTCTGTGTGGGCCCGATCCTGTGTGGGTCTTTGCGGGGGTTAGTTACCTATCGATCCTTTGTGGGTCAGATCCTTTGTGGGTCATTGTGGGGGTTAGTACCTATCGATCCTTTTTGGGTCCGATGGATTAGATGGATCAGTGATCATCTCTATCGTCATTCGAAGAAGTATACCTGTGTGAGCTGAAAACTTGTTTGCTTTCCCTTGTGGATTCTGTTGTGTTATCCTGTGTGGATTTACATTTCACTTTCCTTGTGGATTGTGTTTTGCTATCCTGTGTGGATTTACATTTTACTTTCCATTGTGGATTGTGTTGTGTTATCCTCTGTGGATTGACGTTTGCTTTCCTGTGTGGACTGGGTTGTACTTGAGCTCAGATGGTGGAGCCGAGAAAGAATTGATGACTTAAGTATATGTATGGGAATATACCTAAGCCGTGTCAGATGTTACTTCCTGATTGTATCTTTCCTTTGTGGATTCTGGGAGACCTTCTGGGGTCTCGGGGTCCCTACTGAGTAGCTTATACTCACCCCTACACAGGCTATGCCCGCACTACGTTGTGTTGGTTGCAGACGACGGACAATGCTGATCGTGGTGGAGGCTTGCGGAGCGGGATGGTACCTGGAGGTGGACCACTGGGTGAGACATACTCAGAGCGGTCGGCTAGACCCGAGGAGCAGTGGAGACTATCTGTACCCACCCTTCAGGTGGGACTTCCAGTGGACGGCTCGATGCTGCGGCTTTTTCTTTCAGTTGCTGTTTTTCCCCTTTCAGTTGTACTTTACAGTTGGGCTTGTATTTCTGGCCCCCTTTACTTTTCCGCACTTATTTTTGTACCAGTTTTTACTTAGTGTTTACTTTTTCCACTTGCTTACTCTGTGGTGCTTGTTTACTTTACAAAGTAAATGCCTTCCCTTTACCAGGATTTATGCATTGGTGCAAGTCACCAGCCCCTGGCCTATGGAAGGCGGGCTTGGGGTAGTCACGGCACGGGCCCCGAGGACGGGTCATGACATCTTCCTTGGGATAAGACTATATAGTTGAACCACCTTTCCTTGACACTCTAGAGGCCCAATGGCATGGAGGCCCAATACATGTCCCTAAATACCATTTCAGTTGAATAATATCACTTCTATAGTACCAGAACTTATGAAACAATATATTAATACTATATTACACTAAATAAATTATTATATGATTTTCATAATCATCTATATTCACATATTGAATATTTTTAACACTTTATTACTCAAGAAGATATTTCTATAAAAGATATTATTTATTCTTTCTTAAGAACACTTACTATGTTCCCATTATATGAATTTTTTTAAAAATAATATTATTACCATATAATTAATTTAAATTATATTTTTTATAATGCTGAATCTATTTATCTATTATATAAGATTTTATCTTATGAGTATCAAATGCTTCTAACATTTTGTATCGACATTTATTAAATGCGATATCATTAAAATAACGACAAATTTTTAATTCCATCATATCCAATAGTGCACCAAGATCAATATTTCACTATTAAATGAGACAAATTTTGTGTTACTCACACAAATTATATATTTAGGTATGGAAATATCCCAGTCATATCATATATGATTCTTTGATAGCTGAGTGGATAACATATTTTCCAATTAAAAAAATAGATAAACTCAACTCTCATAATTTAGTATCACTCCAATGTTTTTCAAATTGAAGTGTATCCCAATGTACATAATGGGATTTTCTTACCAAAATTTTAGGGTTATCCATTTCCACCATACATTAAACGAGATAATTCCTCCTAATCCTACATTGGAGAAGCCAAACTAATTGAACGATTGAGGCTTGCACATACTTTTGGAAGGAACATAGTAGTTAATATTTTAAAGGGAATTTAATCCTGTAATATAATCTTATGTTATTCCATTTATATATGCATTCATTAGGTGATTTAGTTTTGAATATTATTCCATCGACTAAATAAATATGTTCAAACCAAAATTATGTGTAACTATTTTCAAAAAACACAATTCATGTCATTGGAATGTCCCAGCCCAGGTTCCACGCCTTAATGCCCTAAGATGGTTTTCCACATGACCTTAGGCGCACCTCCTCGGGATCTAGAGTTTGATCACTATCAGAGAGTTTCTAATATAAATCACAGGGTGAATATACCCTTTTTTTAATCAATGTAATACACCTACAAAAATAATAAAAATTACCAAATGATATAGCATAACTAGAATAATATTGTATCATAAGATGACCAAAACTAGAAATACTATGTAAAAAATGAATAGTAAAAATGCTAAGCAGAATCATTTCAAAAGTGTAAAAAACCCAAATGTAAAGACACAGAAAACTCCCCAGAGGGTACTGAACCATGTATTGTTACCTCATCCATGCTCCATCTCCACTGAGCTATCTAACACATGGCCTTTTCCCTTATCTTATCTTATAATCATGTATTCTATTCAGGTATAGATCAGGAATCCCATGTACGTTTTTATTACAACTCAAAAGGTCACCACCAATGGTGTCTGAAATAATATTAAATCTATAACAATTTATACAACTCTACAAGGAAATAACTATAATATATAAGTAAATAATTATCACATTATCAACTATTCTTTTGTTTAACAGATAAATCCCAAGGTTCCTTAGGAAATCCAAACCTCAATACCTCCTTTAGCCATTTCCAGAGTCTGAACCATTTCACATTATCATTTCAAAATTAATTTCACAAATTTTATTTATTTATACATTTCATTTCAATTCAGGATATGACTAATTAGAACAATAGTAAAATGAATCAATTTTATATATAGATCATCATGTTTAGTGCCCCTTGATTATTTAGAGGATCAGTCACTGTCACACACATCATGGGTATTTGGAGCATCAGTCCCTCTGCCACACATCATGGGTATTTGGAGCATCAGTCCTTATCCCATACAATTTACATGAATGGCTTTGGTCTAGAACTAAATTTTTATGATCCCAGAGGTATTTAAAGCATCATTCTATGTATCACACCCTATTTCACAATTAATCACATATTAATTAATTTTTTACAATTCATTATTACTTTAATTAATTCAATAATTAATTAATCAGATCAATTTCATTTAGTAATTCAACCATAAAAAATCACATTAATAATATTAATTAATTCATCAATTAATTAATCAAATCTATTATTTAATTTGACAATTAATTAATCACATAAATTCCATTAATAAAATCAACAATTAAAAAATCACATTAATAACAATAATTAATTAAATAATTAATAAACCACATCAATTTACTTATTTAATTAAAAAATTAATTAATCACATAAATACCATTAATCAATTTAGTAATCAATTAATCAAATAAATTTCATTAGTTAATTGTACAATTAATTAATCACTTGAGTTCTATTAGTCAATTCAATAATTAACTAATCATACAAATTTCATTAATAATTCAATTATTAGTTTATCACATAAGCCCCGTTAATAAATTCCCTAATTAATTAATTACATCAATCCATTTAATTAATTACTCAATTAATAAATCAATATCCACAAACTCAATATATTATATCTAATTAAGCAATTAATTATTCAAATCAACAATCCCAATATCTCATAATTAATTCTATAATTAATTATCCCATGTCATATATCTCAATATCTCACAATTAATTAAAAAAATTAATTATCCAATTGGAAAATCCCATTTTATCATAATTTATTCGACAATTAATTATCCAATTTCATCAATTAAATATCCCAACAATCTATATTAATTAACTCACTAATTAATTAATTCAATAAGATAAATTGTACCATAATAATAATCTCTATTAATTAATTCATTAGTCAATTATTATAACTCATTCAATTGCATCAACAAAACAATTCACCATTAATTAATTCACTAATTAATTAATCAAACACATTAGACTTCATTAACATAATAATCTCTATTAATTAATTTCTCAATAAATTAATCTTAGTAACAAATCATAACATTACATCAATTAATTAATTCACAAATTAATTAATCTAAATAATTTATATTCATTAATTCCAAAATTAATTAATCATATTCATCCCCTTAAATTAATTCACTAATCAATTATCCTTGTCAAATTTAATTAATTAATTCACGATTAATTAATCACATTAAATCCCTTCAATTAATTCACCAATTAATTATCTATGTTAATCCCATAATTTAATTCAATTAATTAATCCCATCAATTCAATCATTTAACTCAAAATACTAATAATCACATTACTCCCATTAATTAACTCATCAATTAATTAATCCTGTAAATCCCTTTATTTAATTCATCAAAAAAATAATCATATTACACAATTAATTAATTAAAAAACTAACTAATCCCTACTAACACATTATCTAATTAAATAATTAAATAATTATATTACCCAATTACGTAATTAATTAATTTTTTAATCCCATCAATCCCATTAATTCATTCATCAATTAAATAATCAGATTACTCCATTAATTAATTCATCAATTAATTAATCCCAACATTAAAAATTAATTAACCATCAATTAATTTTTCAATTAATTTTTCTATCTCAATCAATTTAACATCCCCAATTAATTCTTCAATTAATTGTTCCAACACTCTATTAAATATTTTGTTAACTAAATCAATAATTATTTATCAAAAAACCACCATCTCAATATCTCATAATTAATTCAATAATTCGTTATTAAGAATCTATAACTATAATATCTCGAATTTGAATATTTCCTTCAATAAATTAATTCCCAAAAATAATTAATTCAATAAATAATGAAGTTGTTAAACATAAAATAAGAATTATAAAATTACATACACATAATTTTAATTTAGACTTCTAGATTTGAATTATTGACCACCTACCTCAATTTATTGATAAACACTCCCCAATGGAAATCCCCAATTTAAAGAAGATCAATCAAGGACATGATGATTAACATTGTATAGATCCAAGACCTAAATCCATTTTGAAATGAAATGTCATATATTAATTTTAGATCTAGATCCAATAAGCCTGTATTTAGATTAAAAATATTTAGAGCTAGATCCAACAAAACAGAGGATAAAAACCCACCAAATGAATGGGAGAAGAATGAGAGAGATATGGGAAATCAATTGGGGGAGAAACCACATACCTAAGGAGGTGCATATATTCCAAATAAGCTTCAGATCACCACGAACAGAGGTCATAGGGCCTTGTAATCCCTCCGGTAGGCTCTGTATTAGAGATAAGTCAATTATGGTTAATCTAATGTCATTTTGGGGTAAATATGGGAGTCTATAAAAATTTAAAATCAATTTCTGTAACATTAATTTCTAGGTGAACTGTTTGATGGGCCATGTCACACGCTCAATCCAAACTGTAAACCTTAACCATGAAATATTTCACACTGAGGTTGAAATCAAAGTTTAGCCAAATGTAAACCATGAGACCAGGCTATAAAATTAGTTTAACCATGCAAAAACCACGCGAAAACCAGACCCAAGCCATGTAACCCCTTTCCCACTTTGTTTAACCATGCACAAACCATATCAAAATCCTGAAACCCCTACACACATTGATTAGACACACAAAAAAGATGCGTAAAACATGAAAATAATCTTATCCTTCCAAAAGTCTGCAATTATTTACCCTAATGTGGCCAAATAAAGACCCATACAAGTTGTAATCAAAAATAAGAAATATAATACCTATAATAAATCCTGTGAAATCTCTAGAAAGAATTTAGGATCTTACATGCTCCCCACCATATAGAAGATAATCCTCGATCATTACTCCCATGTATTTTAATGATTTCGAGTCAAAAATATATGGCTACTAAGACCTCAAATCCATTTCTCTCTACAATAGTTCTTTGCAAACACATCAATTTTTAAAAAATAAAAAACTATTGGAACTGCCTTTCCCCTTAATAATATCTCACTATAATCAGACACATGTATGAAATTATCCTCCATGGACACATCTATTTCCTTCTCAACTTCCACAATATAGCCCAAACATTTCTCTAATCACTATTCATAAAAATATAAAAAACACGATCCAACATGATAAATTTTCCTTTCTATAAAAAACCTAGAAAAAAGTATATATAACATCTCAAAGGCCCACTTGGTCTTTCCCTGAAGAGTTTAAACATGTACCTTATAGGTTCCTCATCGGCATTCTGATGCCACCAATTCCAACCCATGGTTTTTGTAGCACCTAAGTTTTTATGTACCATTTTATTATATTTGAATGAATAAATTTTCATTTATTTCTTGAATTTCAGTAATTCAAACATTCCTTTCACAAAGTACTAACTCGACATACACAACATCAACTTGGCATACGTTACATGCAACACTGAGTTTCTATGAAGTATATTTTATTATTATAACTATTTAAATGAGATAGTTATAACCTAGCCATTAAGCATAGTAATATGAATAGTAATTAATACATTTAAAATAACATTTATAATTTTTTTATATAAATAAAACATATTTATAATGAAAAATATAATATTTAGGGAAGTCCTTATATGTTTTAAAATACTATTTTCTCAAATGAACTACTTTTTATGTCCTTCTATGAAAAATAAAATTAATTTTACACACATTTTGAAATTGGATCAGATAATATAAAATTAATTTTTTAATTTATTATTTCTAATTCATCATTGTGTGACATTTTTTTATTTTTATGAGAAACTTCATTTTTGGATGAATAGTGAAAATACTAAATTATAATTCAAAACTGATTTTTCATCTAATTTATTTATAAGGTTAAATTATTTTTTAAACTAGTATAAAAGTTTAATTAGATAATTTTATAATTAATTAATCCAATTTAGGTCATTGGAAAAATATTTACATTGAAATTAGAAAAAAAAATTAGCAAACTATTGATAATTGTTTAAAAACCTGTAGTGCTATCAAGTCAGTGAGATTAATAATAAATTAATTTCTCCCATTTATATGATCTAAATTAAAAACATTATTTCCATATATTGAATCATAATAGTTCATAATGTATAATAAGGTGAAATTATTTTTTAACTAAAAAAAATAGTAAATTTAAATAAAATAAATTACATTATTTAGGTAAAATTAATCTTAACTAGGGACTAAAACTAAAATTTAAGACACAGAAAAACCAATACACTTATCCAAGATCTATTTTAAGGAAATATTTATACATTATCCATATATTGATCTGTTTTTTCTATTATTGGATACACATGGAATGTGAAAAAAAATGTATGTAATTCCTTTGTCAAAATATTACAAGAATGCCACTCCTCCACCACTATAAAAGGCATCATCTACTCCTACTTCCTCACACCCCTAATGATACTTTTTCAAGACCAATATATACCTAAATATATCTTAAAAATATCTAACTTACTTTATAAATCTTCTATTTGTTCAAAAATCTTTCCAAGGAACCCCTTTGGATAAAACCAAAAGGAGTTACCCGATTAAGAGGTAACACCCACCCAGAAGATCCATTATTTTCTTTTATTTCTCCACCAAATAAATTAATATTAATATTTTATTAAAAAAATAGTGTCCTAAATATACTATGATTTTTTTGATAAGGTATTTTCCTTCACATACACATACAACCATCTAGTGGGCAATAAACATATTGTTTATGTGTATGGTGAACTACCACCTCACTAAACGATGATTGTTCATTTTTTAATTACCATCTCTCATGGTATAAATTATGATAGACACTAAGTGTATATATATTATATTTTATATATATTATTTACTAAATATTATGTAATCTTTTTATCACATATATCATTATACTTTCCATTCAGTGTAAATATGATATTTTTGTTTGAGGAAGTGTGGGCTACAGCCCACTCAAAGCGATGTGATTCATTCACAAACTATATGGAATGAATTAAATATATGTAATGTAAAATTATATAATATTTATCAGACAAAAAATCTAATTTAATAATTATATATACACATATAATGAAATATATTTCATTTACCTTCGTTGTTTCAATTTGACAATTAAATGGAAACAACGTTCATACGTGCATACGACCTTCCATCTCTATGAATGGTGTACTCCATTTCATGTTTCTATATTATATATATTATTATAATACAAATATATTGAATATAATAGATATTTATATCATTTTTTACATTCTTTAAATTATTATACAAGTTCAAGGACCAAATATATAACAAATTAAGACACATGCGAAGAATAATGAAGATATTACATGAAGTGGAACCTTAACATAGAAGTGTTAATAAGAGGGTAATATAAAGTCATAATCAAACCATATGTGGTATTTTATATGAGAATATTGTTCTTTTAAATATTTATAAAAGACTTATATTTATTATATTGGATTTTTGTATGAGTATGATGAGAATCAAGACACATGGTATGGGAATTTAATATCACTTTTTATATCAATGAGATACATTATATGTTCATCACTCCTTTTTTTTAATGGTGTATATACTACACATGATTGTATTCTATAATTATTATTACTAAATTTATGGTCAGTTACATATCAAATCTATTATATTTCTTTATTGGGGTTTATGTTTTAACAGTTAGAAAATCAGTACGATAGTTTTTTCTTACTTTTCCTTATTTGAGATAGAAGTATTATTATGAACCCACATTAATTTTCAAGGTTTATATACTTACATTTTACATGTTATATCATGAATCAAATTCATATCATGATATTTTAGGCTTCACGTAATTTAATTTTCTTACATGGATATTGTGATCCCATGTTATAATGGGGTAAGAGTTTATTTAAACAATCTCATCGCTTATCAATATTTTTTATGATTATGATTCCATTGATGAAATCTCATGATACATTTCTCAAGAAAAATCGTGAGTTTTATTATCATGTGTTTATTCTAGATATATCAATGTATTAGTACCGTTTCCCACTCTTTGGTACATGATATGATTAAAAAAATGTTTTTATAAAAAATATAATCATATATCATTTTTCGATCTAAAATCTATTTTATTTAAAAAACCATGTTTTAAAAAATGTTTTAAAAAATGTTTTGAAAAATGTTATTATATGGAAAAATAATATCAAAAATGTTTTATGGTTTTCTATGAATAATTTATATGTTTTGAAATATATTTTTAAAGGAAATGGTTTCAAAAGGTTTTAGGTTTTAAAAAGTATTTTTTAAAGAAGAAATAAAATTTTACTCAATAATTGTTTTTAAAAGGTATATAAATATTAATTTGTATCTAATATGAAATCCATTGGTTTTACTCATGGATTTCTAGGAAAATTATTCAATGTTTCTATTTATACTCTTTCTCTGATTGGCTTATTTTTCAATGGCATGAAGTTTATGATACCCATTTATCTTTCATGGGGTATATGATTTTGAAACCTATTTCCTTACATGGATTATGATTTTGATGAAATGATTATAAAACCTAAATTTTTTCCATAGGTTATGATATGATTTCATGTTTATGATACCCATTTTATTTAGTTCCTTATGATATGATTGATTATGATTTTGTGGCACATATATATATATATGATTTAATTATGAGATGGGTGTGACCTATATCATAAACCAACGAATTGGGTAAATATTTACATCTCAGAAGATAAAAATAGATGGTATGAGTAGTGAACTCAGTTCAATATTATATGGATAGAATGAGTAGTGAACTTAGTTTAAAAATACGTGGCAAGAAAGGGGAGTGAACTAGCTTCAGTAAATGTCTTTTCCCATTAACATGACCTTGGTAGTGATACCGTGACTTATATAGAAATCATTATATAACTTTATTTGTTTCCCATGATTCCATGTTTTGTTACTATGAAATGCTTTAATGGATTATGTTCTTTGTTTATTTATGATTCATGCCTAATGATATATCAATATTATGTCATGATTCATGTTTATGATCCTTGATATGTAGGGTATGATCCCATATTTTTTTGAGTATGTTATCATACCCCTATGATCATGATTATTATAACACATCTCCCTTGTTTACACTTACTAAGAATCTGATCTCCCTTCTTTTAATGATTCCTTACCCTAGTTATGAAGATATGTATTATGTTTGATTGGTCTAAAAAGGGTACTAGTCATGAAGAACCTAGAGAGAGATAATTTAGATCACTTATGTACAAGTGTATATGTTTCCATGTTTCCAAAGTCACTAGATTAATATAGTATTTGCGTGTCTATTTGTATAATATTTTAAGTATTCTTCAAAAGTTATGTATTGTTCATGTATGTAAATCGAGGGTCCCTATATTTGGTATGAGAGAAAAGATTTAGTTAACTTTTGGAAGCAATAATTAGAAAAACTTAGTGATAATCCAAAGGGAATGTCTAAGGATAAGTCTAAGTATAAAGAATAGTATAGAAAAATGTCATGGGATTTCGGTAAAGGATATAGTGAGTGGCTTCCTAAAAATATGTCACTATCTGGATATTACAAGTAAATGTGACTCTGATATAGATGTACATAGGGGTAACAACTTTGAAAAGTTGTCCGATGACTAACATGGGGTAAACTGGTATACAAAAAAGGAACTTACTGCACTCCTGGTTTGACACTCCTGGGGGATATACTATGGGAATTCACTTACTGATCACTAAATATTATGAAGGATTTAAATATATGTTTTCCATGAATGACTTAGTATAAACCTAAGGCGTCCTAGATTAAAAAATGAGTCTAATTTAGAAATCCTATATGTGACTTTCATGATTATGTGGTTCCTTATTATCATTACTACTTCTTACTCTATGATTTTGGTTTTAGTTCGTGGTTGGAACCTCAAGGAACCACATTAGTGGTGATTGTGATGGACAATGGAATGAGTGTCCTCATGAGCAAACATATGCTCTGGGAGAAGGATTGGAAAATCATGATTCTATGCTCACACAAATTTATCATGCTATGAATCATGGTGGACCCGAAAATGGGAAAAAGAGGGAACAAAATATTATTTATCCCATCATGAGGAATCATATACCTTTTTTTAGATGGTCTTCTGATCTACTTGTGTCTAAAAAATTGATCAGCACTACTGAAAATATATTCTCTATGTCACGACCCGTCCTCGGGGACCGTGCCGTGACTACCCCAAGCCCGCCTTCCATAGGCCAGGGGCTGGCGACTAGCACCATGGCGTAAATCCAAACAAAAAAGGAAGGCATTGACTTTGAAAAGTAAACAAACAGCACAGAGTAAGCAAGCGGAAAAGTAAACACTAAGTAAGAATAGAGTACAACTGAAAGTGCGGAAAAGTAAATGGGCCAGTATACAAACCCAAACTGAATGTAAAGTACAACTCGAAAGGGAAAACAGAAACTGTAAGGTAAAAGACGCTACACCGAGCTGTCCACTGGAAATCCCACCTGAAGGGTGAGTACAGATAGCTCCACTGCACCTTGGGTCCCACCGTCCGCTCCGGGCACGTCCCGCCCAGTGGTCCACCTCCAGGTACCGTTCTGTTCTGCAAGCCTCAGCCACGATCAACGATGTCCGTCGTCTGCAACCAACACAACGTATTGCGGGCATAGCCCGTGCAGGGGTGAGTATAAGCTACACAGTAGGGACCCCGAGACCCCTGAACGTCTCCCAAAATCCACAAAGGATAAACTACAAAGGAATATACAATCACAAAGTAACAATCGACACTACTTAGGTATATGCCCATACATATACCTAAGTCATCAATTCCAATATGCTCCAACCTCCGAGCCCAAGTACAACTCAGTCCACACAGGAAAGTATACGTATTCCACATAGGAAAGCAAAATGAAATCCACACAGGATAGCACAACACAATCCACACAGGAAAGCAACAAGATTCAGCTCACACAGGTATACATCTTCGAAAGATGATAAAGATGATCTCTGATCCATCTAAGTCGTCGGACCCACAAAGGATCGATAGGTAACTAACCCCCGCAAAGACCCACACAGGATCGGGCCCACACAGGACCTGTAGGCACTGGTTCACACAGGACCGCTGAGCGCAAAGACCCACACAGGATCGGACCCACACAGGATCGGGCCCACACAGGACCTGTAGCACTGATCCACGTAGGATCGCTGAGTGCTGTAGTCGTTGTCGAATCCACAAAGGATCTCTGTACTGTCATCGTCGCAGTCATAGTAGCAGTAGCAGTAGCAGTAGTCGTAGCAGTAACAGACGCAGCCAGCTCTAGGGTTCCCGCACACAGCAAGCTCGTTCGGGAGGGTCCGCTCCACGA
This sequence comes from Viscum album, assembly GCA_963277665.1. Classification (NCBI taxonomy): domain Eukaryota; kingdom Viridiplantae; phylum Streptophyta; class Magnoliopsida; order Santalales; family Viscaceae; genus Viscum; species Viscum album. The sequence goes on along the minus strand of OY728153.1, from coordinate 603,818,705 downwards.
GCCGAGAGGCTGATACATCAACTGTCACAAAGTCCAGAGTTGATGTATCCAAAAGTTCTGTATCGTCAGCAGGAACTCAACGCAACAGACGGCGCGTCAATCGGACGCCCGGTCTGAGAGTCATTGCCTTTATCGTCCCAGGGGCCCGGTTGGTTTTTAAGGAAAAACCAACCCGACCATACTCCACCTGCGTCCAAACCCCGAGCGGAGTGTGCCAAAAGATCCGTCTCACTAAGAGGAACACAACAAAGATGACGACACGTCAATCGGATGTCCGTAGCTCAAGATATGAGCGTTTCCGCTCCGAGGGCCCAGTTCGTTTCGTGTACGAACCAACCCGGCCGAACTCAAAGTATTTCAAAACTTTGAGTGCGATATACCGAAATGACTGTCTATATCCAAGGATCTCATCGCCGCTGACGGTTCATCAATCGGAGGTCCGTAGCTCATGTTATGGGCAAAAGACTGAAATCGATTCGAAAACGGGGGGTCCGGGTCCGGGCCGACCCGGCCCGGCCGGCGGCGGCCCGGCACGGCGGCGCGGCCCGGCGCAGTGGCGCTGCCGCGCGCGGCCCGGCGCGGCGGCGCGGTCCTGCGCGGTGGCGCGGACCGGCCGGCGGCGGTGCGGCCTGGCGCCGCACGGGTGCTACGCGCGGGGGGCAAAGCCCCCGCTTCCCTGCTGGCGGCGCGGCTGAGAGTCGCGCCTTGATCAAACGGCCCCCCCTCGTGGGGGCCTGCCGTTTGGAAAAACGGGGGGGCGCTGCCCCCCCCCTTTGTGATACCGGCCCCCCTCACGTGGGGGGCCTGCTTTGAGGAAAACGGGGGGGGGGGGCACTGCCCCCCCTTGGTGTAACCGTGGCCCCCCTTTATGGGGGGCCGGTTTTGGCCAGCCGGGGTAATTTATTCCCCCGGTCCTTCTCCCTTCCGGCCGGCCCAACATGGCCGGCCGGTTCTTACTCAACGGGACCGGCAAGGCCGGTCCCCCTTCCTGCTTCTGACACCGGCGGCCCGGCGAGCCACCGGTCTTCTCGTTCTGCCGCGTCTCGGAACCGGCCGCGGCCTTCGTCTTCCGGCACGGTGCGACGGCACCGCGCCCCTCCGTCGGGGCCCCGCTCCGGCCGCAGCGCCTTCGTTTCCCTTCGACGTGGCGTGACGGCGTCGCGTTCATGATAATCATTCCACGGCGTGGCGCGACGGCGCCGCGCAATATAGCCGTGCGATTCTCGCGTGGTGCGACGGCACTACGCCTTCTCGTTCATCCACAAGAATATAAAAATAATCGAAAAAAAAGGAGGGGGAATTCGGCCGTGTTTGTGCGGTCCGACCCCCCTCTCGTTAGACGATAACACGTAAATATTTATCCACCAGATTGTCATGCTAGAACCAAGAACGAGATTATGTAATTAATCCACAACAAACCCCTACCTCGGTTTCAAGAATGATGATCGTCAACGACCCACGGAGGACAAATGTCGTGGAGGTCGGGCATCGCGGTAATCGTTCGTCAATTCCGTTGACGAAGAGGTACGTCCGAAGAGGTACGTTGTTGGTGAATCTTCGTAAGCCGACGAAGGAAGTCTGAGGAGAAAGCGGCGTTCCCTTTCGTTGACATGGAAGGCGTCGTCGATCTTCGAAAACAAACCGGCTACAAAGAAGAGAGGAGCGGCATTATTCATCGGAGCTTGAGTGTTCTTCGTCAAAGATTGAAGAAGAAGAAGGAGCTCTCAAATCCTCTCAAGATGGCTAACCAAAATAAAGTAAGCTAAGGCTTATTTTATTTACACAAACAACAACTTGAATTTCAAAGGTTTGAAATTCAAACCAACCCACCTTAATTATTTAAACCAACTTTTCAAACATTAATTAAAGGGGGGTTATAGGGGAGTTTTGAGAGAAGATGAGGAGTTGGGGTTCGGGTGGGCCCCACCACACTTAATCCTCCCAAGGGAGGTTAAGTGGATGTGGGTACCACCTTTAACTCCCTTTGGGAGAAGTTAACCAACAACAAAAAAAGTGTTTCCACATTTTTATTTAACTTCTTATCATTTCTCCCAAAACTAACTTTCGTCCCGCATAAAACGCAACCTCGGAAAAGGTATCCTTAAGAGAAAATCGGTGCTGCGAGTTCATCGGTGCCCTCGAATTTGATTCTGGGAACTGGTTCAAAAGTTAGAAATTCCCGCTCGGTCGTTCACTTAACGTACCCGAGCCAAACTTCGGAAAATGATTCCGGGCACTCCGGGCCTCGGAATCAGGTACTGTCCGAAACCGCGCTCTTGTAAAATTCCAAAGAAAATTAAGAAAAAATTTCCCTTGAATTTTATAGGTCTTTACATTACTCCCACATTAGGGCTTTACGTCCCCGTAAAGATACATCAAAAAATAGGGAAACAAATGAGGGTACTAAGCATGCATCTGAGCCTCCCGCTCCCAAGTGCTCTCCTGGAGATTCCCGTGCTGCCATCTGATGCGCACTAGAGGAATCGATCGCCCACGCAGGACCCACTCATGTCGATCCTCTATCTCCACCGGGACCTCCGTAAAAGTCACCCCATCGTCAACGTCAAGCTCCCCATGGTCAATGATGTGTGTCGGGTCGTGCACATATCTCCTCAGCTGAGACACGTGGAAGATGTCGTGCACCCGGTGCAACTGAGGTGGTAGAGCCATGTGATAAGCCACCTCACCAATCCTGCTGAGGACCTGGAAGGGTCCGATGAAGCGCGGAGATAACTTGCCGCCTCGACAAAATCTACGTATACCTCTTCGAGGAGAGACCCGCAAGAAGACGTGGTTGCCATCCTCGAACTCTAGTGGCCTACGCCTCCTGTCAGTGTATGACTTCTGCCGGCTCTGAGCTGTCCTCATCCGCTCCTGGATGACCTGGACCTTCTCTGTCGTGGCCTAGACCATCTCCGGTCCCACAAGTGCTGACTCCCCAGGGTCTGTCCAGCACAAATAAGATCTACAAGGTCATTCGTACAACGCCTCGTACGGTGCCATCCCGATGGTGGAGTGGTAGTTGTTGTTGTACGCAAACTCCACCAAGGGTAGGTGGTCCTCCCAGCTACGACCAAATTCGAGGACACATGCGCGGAGCATGTCCTCGAGAGTCTGAATGGTCATCTCCGTCTGACCATCCGTCTGAGGGTGAAAGGCTGTGCTCAGACGTAGCTGCGTCCTGAACGCCTCTTGTAACCCCTTCCAAAGCCGGGAAGTAAAGCGAGCATCTCGATCGGAGACGATAGATGATGGCACGCCGTGGAGCCGCACAATCTCCTGAACGTAGAGACGTCCCAAGCTCTCCACTGAGCCCTGCTCTCTGATGGGTAAGAAGTGTGCCGACTTGGTGAGTCGGTCAACAATCACCCAGATGGAGTCATGACCTCTGGAAGTGCGTGGAAGTCCAGTCACGAAGTCCATAGATATCTCGTCCCACTTCCACTCCGGGGCCTCCAAGGGCTATACCAAGCCTACTGGTACCTGATGCTCTGCCTTCACCTGCTGGCAGGTGAGGCATCGAGAAACGAACTCTGCTACAACCTTCTTCATGCCCAGCCACCAGTGCTGTCGTCTGAGATCCTGGTACATCTTCGCTACTCCTGGATGTACCGCCAAAGGAGAAGTGTGAAACTCCCTCAGCACCTCCTCTCGCAAAGCGACTGGTACCATGGTACGTCCTCTGAAAAGGATGTCGTGCTCTGCTCCAAGGGAGAAACCATCAGGTGCCTGTCCCGAGGATATCTGTGCACACCGTGTCTCACAGTCAGTGTCCTCACGCTGTGCCTCTCTGACCTGCTGTAGTAGTGGAGGGGTGATTGTGAGAGACTGAAGGAAAGCTACTCCATCTCTATCCACGAAGGATATCTGCAAAGAGGCTAGCTGCTCCATCTCCTCCTCAAGTATCTGAATGCCCGTCCTCCTGCTGAGGTCATCAGCTACTACGTTCCCCTTCCCATGAGTATAGACTATCTCAAAGTCATAGTCCTAGAGGAACTCGAGCCATCACTGCTGTCTCAGGTTCAGGTCCTTCTCCGAGAAGATATACCTGAGACTCTGATGATCAGAAAAGACTGTAAAATGCTCGCCCATCAGGTAATGTTGCCATGTCTTCAGAGCGAAGACCACTGCTTCTAACTCCAGGTCATGGGTAGTGTAGTTCTGCTCATGCGGTCTCAACTGACATGATACATAGGCGATCACTGCCCGCTCCTGCATCAGAACACATCCGAGTCCGGTCCCTGATGCATCGTAGTAGACTACGTACCCTAATCCCTCCTCTGGCAGCCTCAAGATAGGTGTGCTGGTCAACCTCTGTCTCAGCTCTTGGAAGCTCTACTGACATCTGTCTCACCACACGAAGGGTTTCCCCTTCCTTTTTAACATACGGCAAAACTGCAAATATTTATCCTTTGCTGAAAAGTGAAATCCGGTCTCATTCCCTATATGAACCATGTTCCTTGCCTAATACAGTCAATCCCGTCATGATTAGTTAATTCATGGAATGGATGACTTCGTAAGGCCTCAACGCTGCTACCAAGAGATCCAACTGTTACTCTCGCCTCCAAGGGTTGAGTCACACTGTCGGCATCCGTGTGTGGTCACTGGGTTTCCTCCAGTAAGAATCTCGCAAGTGAGGGTCAAGTCAACAGTTTTTAACCGGCACCTCTTAGTAAAAACAAACAAAAGAAAAGAAAACAAAAGTCACCAAGGCAAGTATCTTTTATTACCTCAACTTAAAGTACAAGTACACAAGGCCACACAAACTACGAAGCTAGAGGCATTATTGGCAAAGGCCTCTATGCATGTAGCTAGTCCTGCACTAGTCCACCCGCTTCTGGAGCTCCATGATCATAAGCTTCAGCTTCCTGAAGCTGTGCTCTCCCCTGAGGTCGGGGTGGACCTCCTGGTGGTGGTGGTGGTAGAGCCTCAAAGCATCGCCCACCACCTGCTGCTCGGCCAACTCCTCTGCCTCGTCTGCCTCCTCCCTACGGACCACCCCGGTCGAACCTCTACCTCTGCCTAGGTGGTTCCTCAACCGTCTGCTTCTCCTCTGCATGGCGGGTCGGGCAGTCACGAGCCATGTGGCCCTACCCGCCGCACGAGTAGCACTGTCTGCCTCTCGAAAGACTGGCTCCGCCCTGTGTGCCCCGCACTGCTGAGCCAGTGTCCTGAGGTCGTCTACCGGAAGGTCTGGTCTGCCTGGACCCCTGAGTCATCCGTCGACTGCCAGCTGTAGAAGACTCTGCCACGTGCCGCCCTGCGGTGGGTCTCGGCGCTGGTGTAGACTCAGCAAGGAAGCTCTCGATCAAAAGGGCCCGCTCCAGTACTCCTGTCTCAGTCGGTATGCTGAGGGAGATCAGCGATGCCCTGATCTCGTGTCTCAAATACTGCTCGAAGGTCCGGGCCCGAAAGAATGGGTCCCGTACCATGTCGGTCGAGTAGCGTGAGAGATCAGTAAATCTCGCCGAGTACTGAGCGACCGTCATGCTGCCCTGCCGTAGCTGAAGAAGCTCTTGGATACGCACCGCACGAAGGGTGGCTAGGACGAACTCCGAGCGGAAGAGGCTCTCAAAGTCCGTCCATAGTAGAGATGCCTCATCGTGCACCTGGAGCATCAAGCTCCACCATCGGCCCGCTGCTGCGTGCAGTAGGCTCGCAGCGAGGATCACCATGAGGTCTGCAGGTGTCCTCACTAGCCTAAAAACACGTACCACTACCTCCAGCCAGTCCTCGGCTGCCTGGGGGTCCGTCTCCCCACGGAACCTAGGCAATCGCTGGCGCTGAAACTCACGCAGTGCGCTGAGGTGACATGCATCGTCAGCGGCTGGTGCTAGAAGCATCGGTGGCTCGACGGGTAGAGCTACCGCCGGTGCCACTGCTGACAAAGAGCCCTGCACCGAGGCCCCATCGCTCGGTGGGCTGTCATCACACTCGACTCTCAGAACCCTAGCTGGCTGTCGTCGTGGGGCCATCCTGAAAAGGAAGAGGTGCGCCATGGTCAAACAGTATACCTGGTGAGCTGACACAATGTAATCACAAAGAAAACTTTGAAACACACACGCAATCAATGTTTACATGCATTAAGTCAGAAATCAGAAGTCAGGGTCCTGGTGTACGGATACGTCGGCCGCCGCACCAACACTGGACTCCCTGGACTGATAACCACACTCAATACACTAAACATTATTGCTTCACATAGAGAAGATCAGAGTTCGCGGTAGAACCGAACTCCTCTGATACCAATTTGTCACGACCCGTCCTCGGGGCCCGTGCCGTGACTACCCCAAGCCCGCCTTCCATAGGCCAGTGGCTGGCGACTAGAACCAAGGCGTAAATCCCAACAAAAAGGGAAGGCATTGCCTTTGAAAAGTAAACAAACACCACAAAGTAAGCAAGCGGAAAAGTAAACACTATGTAAGAACAGAGTACAACTGAAAGTGCGGAAAATTAAATGGGCCAGTATACAAACTGAAACTGAAAGTAAAGTACAACTCGAAAGGGAAAACATCAACTGTAAGGTAAAAGACACTACTCCGAGCTGTCCACTAGAAATCCCACCTGAAGGGTGAGTACAGATAGCTCCACTGCACCTCGGGTCCCGCCGTCCGCTCCGGGCGCGTCCCGCCCAGTGGTCCATCTCCAGGTACCGTTCTGTTCTGCAAGCCTTAGCCACGATCAACGTTGTCCATCGTCTGCAACCAACACAACGTAGTGCGGGCATAGGCCGTGCAGGGGTGAGTATAAGCTACTCAGTAGGGACCCCGAGACCCCTGAAGGTCTCCCAAAATCCACAAAGGATAAACTACAAAGGAATATACAATCACGAAGTAACAACCGACACTGCTTAGGTATATTCCCATAGATATACCTAAGTCATCAATTCCAATATGCTCCAATCTCCGAGCCCAAGTACAACTCAGTCCACACAGGAACGTATACGTATTCCACATAGGAAAGCAAAACGAAATCCACACAGGATAGCACAACACAATCCACACAGGAAAGCAACAAGATTCAGCTCATACAGGTATACATCTTCGAAAGACGATAAAGATGATCTTTGATCCATCTATGTCGTCGGACCCATGAAGGATCGATAGGTAACTAACCCCCGCAAAGACCCACACAGGATCGGGCCCACACAGGACCTGTAGGCGCTGGTTCACACAGGACCGCTGAGCGCAAAGACCCACACAGGATCAGACCCACACAGGATCGGGCCCACACATGACCTGTAGCACTGATCCACGTAGGATCGCTGAGTGTTGTAGTCGTCATCGAATCCACAAAGGATCTATGTACTGTCGTCGTCGTAGTCACAGTAGCAGTAGCAGTAGCAGTAGCCGTAGCAGTAATAGACGTAGCCAGCTCTAAGGTTCCCGCACACAGCAAGCTCGTTCGGGAGGGTCCGCTCCACAAGCCGAGAGGCTGATACATCAACTGTCACAAAGTCCATAGTTGATGTATCCAAATGTTCCGTATCGTCAACAGGAACTCAATGCAACAGACGGCGCGTCAATCGGACGCCCGGTCTGAGAGTTATTGGCTTTTTCGTCCCAGGGCCCGGTTGGTTTTTAAGTAAAAACCAACCCGACCGTACTCCACCTGCGTCCAAACCTCGGGCGGAGTATGCCAAAAGATCCGTCTCACTAAGAGGAACCAACAAAGCCGACGACACGTCAATCAGATGTCCGTAGCTCAAGATATGAGCGTTTCCGCTCCGAGGGCCCGGTTGGTTTTGTGTATGAACCAACCCGGCCGAACTCAAAGTATTCCGAAACTTTGAGTGCGATATACCGAAAAGACCGCCTTGATCCAAGGATCGCATCGCCGCTGACGGTTCGTCAATCGGAGGTACGTAGCTCAAGTTATGTGATAAAGACCGAAATCGATTCGAAAACGGGGGGTCCGGGTCCGGGCCGACCCCCCTGGGTCGGCCCGAACTGGGTCGACCCGACCCGGGTCCGACCCTGCCCGGCAGGCGGCGGTCCGGCGCGGAGGCACGGCCCGGCCGGCGGTAGCGTGGCCTGGCGCCGCACGGGTGCTCCGCGCGGGGGGCAAAGCCCCCGCTTCCCTGCTGGCGGCGCGACTGAGAGCCGCGCCTTGATCAAACGGCCCCCCCTCGTGGGGGCCTGCCGTTTGGAAAAACGGGGGGCGCTGCCCCCCCCCCCCCCCATTGTGATACCGGACCCCCCTCACGTGGGGGGCCTTCTTTGAGGAAAACGGGGGGCGCTGCCCCCCCTTGGTGTAACCGCGGCCCCCCCTTTATGGGGGGCCGATTTTGGCCAGCCGGGGGAATTTATTCCCCCGGTCCTTCTCCCTTCCGGCCGGCCCAACATGGCCGGACGGTTCTTCCTCAACGGGACCGGCAAGGCTGGTCCCCCTTCCGGATTCCGACACCGGCGACCCGGCGAGCCGCCAGTCTTCTCGTTCCGCCGCGTCTCGGAACCGGCCGCGGCCTTCGTCGTCCGGCGCGGTGCGACGGCACCGCGCCCCTCCGCCGCGGCCCCGCTCCAGCCGCGGCGCCTTCGATTCCCTTTGACGCGGCACGACGGTGTCGCGTTCATGATAATCCTTCCACAGCGCGGCGCGACGGCGCCACACAATATAGTCGTGCGATTCTCGCGTGGTGCGACAGCACCACGCCTTCTCGTTCATCCCCAAGAATATAAAACTAATCGAAAACAAAGGAGGGGGAATTCGGCCGTGTTTGTGTGGTCTGACCCCCTCTCGTTATATGATAACACTTAAATATTTATCCACCAGATTATCATGCTAGAACCAAGAACGCGATTAAGTAATTAATCAACAATAAACCCCTACCTCGGTTTCAGGAACGATGATCGTCAACGACCCGCGGAAGACAAATGTCACGGAACTCGGGCGTCGTGGTAATCGTTCGTCAATTCCATTGACGAAGAGGTACGTCCGAAGAGGTACGTCGTTGGTGAATCTTCGTAAGCCGATGAAGGAAGTCTGAGGAGAAAGCGGCGTTCCCTTTCGTTGACACGGAAGGCGTCGTCGATCTTCGAAAACAAACCGGCTACGAAGAAGAGAGGAGCGGCGTTCTTCGTCGGAGCTTGAGTGTTCTTCGTCAAAGTTTGAAGAAGAATAAGGAGCTCTCAAATCCTCTTAAGATGGCTAACCAAAATAAAATAAGCTAAGGCTTATTTTATTTACACAAACAACAACTTGAATTTTAATGGTTTGAAATTCAAACCAACCCACCTTAATTAATTAAACCAAGTTGTCAAACATTAATTAAAGGGGGTTATAGGGGTGTTTTGAGAGAAGATGAGGAGTTGGGGTTCGGGTGGGCCCCACCACACTTAATCCTCCCAAGGGATGATAAGTGGATGTGGGTCCCACCTTTAACTCCCTTTGGGAGAAGTTAACCAACAAAAAAAATTAAATGTGTTTCCACATTTTTATTTAACTTCTTATAATTTCTCCCAAAACTGACTTTTGTCCCGTATAAAACGCAACCTCGGAAAAGGTCTCCTTAAGCGAAAATCGGCGCTGCGAGTTCATCGGTGCCCTCAGAATTTTCTCCCGGGCACCGGGTCAAAAGTTAGAAATTCCCACGTGTTCGTTCACTGAACTTAACCGAGCCAAACTTCGGGAAATGATTCCGGGCACTCCGGGCCTCGGAATCAGGTGCCGTTAGAAACCGCGCTCTTGTAAAATTCCAAAGAAAATTAAGAAAAAATTTCCCTTGAATTTTACAGGTATTTACACTCTATTATCCAATGATTGAAGAGTGATAAATTTATTTTATATATTTATCATTTATTAGGTGAATATGACAAGTGGTTGACTCTAATCAAGAATAATCTGTAGAAAGATGAGATTAAATCCATGTATTGGGATGGGTTCAAGAACTTATTTTTCAATAAGAAATTTCCTTGAATTATTCTTACCATGATGGAGAAATTATTCCTTGAATTTAAGAAATTGTATAATAAATCTATCGGTACTTATGAGGTTAATTTCATAAGACCTGTGAGGTATGCTTCAGTAATTATGATCCAAACCGAAAGTAAAGTTGATTGGTTCTTTATTGGTATAAATCCTTGTATTAAAAGGGAATTTCCCATAACAAAATTTAGTAGCTATGAAGATATTTTGTGTTGTGAAATCAAGGATTAAATTGAGGTTGGTGTCACGTATCAACATCATGGTTTTGAAAAGAAAAAGAAGATGGACTTCATAGGAAACTTTAAAAACCATGGAAAAAGAAGTTGATTTTTTTACTTTATTCTCCAAATGTGGGAAGAATAATGGTGGAATTTGTCTTAAGGGTACTATTAAAAGTTTTAGGTGGTAAAAGGAAGGTCACTAGAAAACTGATTATCAATGTGATGGGAAGAAGTTATCTCAAAATAATAATCGAGAGAAAGATACACAGAACGAACCTACCTCGCTTCAATGATATAAATGTAAGGATAATGGGAATTATTCTAATAAGTGACCAAACCCAAATGACAGTGACAATGATCAACAACAACAACCTCTTATGTCTAGGGACAATGGGAAATCTCATGGAATAAATATTTATGAAGAGGTTTCAAATAATGATGTGGTGAAAGGTAAACATAACCACCACTCTAGAACTAATAATATATTATTTGATTCTGGATCAACCCACTCTTTCATATCTAATGAATTTTTAATTTGTGTTTTGATTCAAAAAAAATAGATGTGGAATTAGCAGTAAAAACCACTAATGGTATTATGATTACATCCTAATCCAATAATTCCTATCCAGTTTATGTTTGCGGGGATGAGATTCCAAAAAATATTATCATTATTCCTTTTTTATAATTTGATGTCATCATAGGCATGTATTGGATTTAGCTTCATAAATACCACATCAATTTTAGAAGAAAGAAGGTTATTTTTAATATTTCAAACCCTCCTATAATTTTCCTCTAATGTAATGATATGAATGATATTCCTATGGAAATTATATCCAGTGTATGTGTCTTAATTCCCATTCAAGAGGGTTGTTTATCTAGAATTGTTTGGGAGAAAATTAGCACCAATGGTATACCTGTTGTTCGAGAATTTGTGGACGTATTTCAGGAAGAGTTTCCAATCCTCCCACTAAAATGAGAAGTTGATTTCTCAATATAACTCATACCCGGTTCCACACCAATTTGAAATACTCCATATAGAATGGGTCCAATTGAGTTGTAGTAATTGAAGAATAAACTCCAAGAAAACCTTGATAATAGATTCATTCATCCAACTGTGTCACATTGTGGTGCACCTGTTCTATTTGTGAAAAAAAATTAAGGATAAATTAGACTCTGTATTGATTATTGGGAGATGAAAAAGAACAAAATCAAGAATAAGAATAACCTTCCCTATATTTATGAATTTTTTGATCAAATACTATTTCTGACGCTTTCGCTGGGGCGTACACATCTATCTGTTGAGGACGACGCTGATCATACCATGATTCACTGTTTTATTTGACCCTTATACCAATGTGATATACTGGTTTTGTATTGCAAATTATAAGTATAATATTAAATTTAACACCATTTATGATTAATTTTTTTTAACACTATTAAAAAGGGAACTATTACTTGTTTTGATAATTATATTATTGGTGGAGGTGATTTGGAGGACCTATGATGAAGTCCCAAAAAATGGGCCAATCTGCACATGATGCAAGCACACTAGTGGACTAAAATGAATTCTACTACTAAACCGTGCATTTAAATGCTATGAAACTTTGTGGTATGGTCCTAAATTTAATTATATCTATTTCTTATGAAGGTATTGAAGCACAACTAGTTTATTAAGAGGCACATAAAAACTGATATGTTCAACAAAGTGGATCTGCCCGGGGTCAAAACTTTGCATCTATATTTTGGAAATATCTCTTATTATATCTTATATTTGGAATCCATATTTGAAATCGACGTAGAAATGGTGTCTGCGAAAAACTAATTAGTTTTTTCCAAAGTGATTAAAGATTTTATGATTGGCCAAAACCATGGACCAAGAAGATTTATGAAATCATGGTGCCCAAAACCACTTCCCACTTTGCCTATAAATTTGCACCTTTGGCACCCCATTTGGGAGTTCGAACCTGAGGAATGGTGCTACCATTTTGGAGTCCCAAAGGAGTCATAATGACAATATTTGATGTTCTGTAGGCTATGGGAAGTTCTACTTCAACGTCTTCTTCTTCCCCCCCCCCTCAATGGGTTTCTAAACCCCATGTGATCACCCGGGGTGGAACATATTGTAAATCCCAAGCTTAATGTTGTAATATTTGAATGGTATTTTTAATTAGAGGTTTTTATGTTGTTTTTATTCATCCTCTATCTTTATTTAACAGATTTATATACTGGTATGTTATACTCAAACTCAAATCATCAAATTTGTGGTACCCTTTCATGTGATGTTTTACACACAGCTCATCCCTTTTTATTCCATCATTCAATTACGGTGTTTAAGTGGTTCATATTGGTCAATTGAACTCACATAAGCACTATCAAGGCCATATAAATTTATTTCATGTTATTACAATGAAATAATATACAAACTTGGATTGAAGATCGAGTTCTTCATGTGTTGTCTTGGTGACTTTCGGTTATGAAGTTGAACACAAATCACTCAATCATCGGTAGTGTTTGGGTGAATCATTTTGTGTTTTCGACTGAACCCTCAGAGTTATCATATTATAAAATTTGTAACATTTTTCTTCTATGTGTTACAAACCAATTATTAAAAGATCATAACTATATCTCATGATGTGATGAAGAATGAGCATCATGAGAGTACCATAGGTTGATCACCTTTAATAAATCTTGTTTACTTCTACTGTGTTTTATCACATTCATTTTCTATTGTCATATTTAATCATCAAACCGAAGTATTATAAAACCCCATTTTACTTTTTTTTCTTTCATAATCAAAACCACATTTGGAAAATAATGAACTAAGGCTACGTCGAGAGATGACCTAGGGTTGCTGCTATACAACAGAAATTCTAGTTAAAACTAAATAACTAATTTGATGTGCCCGAAAACGTGATCAAATTTTGGAATCGTTGGTAGAGAGTCGAGATATGTTTTTCAGTAATTCCTTTTATTTATTTATTTTACTTTTTAGTTAGTTACCATTTTAATTCCCCACCCCCATTCGACTATTTTTTTTTTGTTTCTATTTTTTTTGTCTTTGGGTGTTCTTCATCTCTCTCTCTTTTTCTTCTTCTTCTCTGTATCTCTATATAATTTTTTAGTATAATTTTTTTTTCTTTTCTCCTTTCATTTATTAAGTATTATTATTTCATTTAACTTCCATAAAAAATCTTTAAAAATTAAAAAACAATAATAAGTAAATCAGTCATACTGGACATCATTGTTGCATGACAAGATCGGGTAAAGAAACACTACTTGAATTTGACTATAAAATTGAAAAACCACTCCATTCAGAAATCTAGAAATCTAGAGATGGTCAATCAAGTAATACTTAGGAACCCCTTCTAAAACCTCAAGTGGCCATAAACTAATCAGAAATTGTACCCAATCATACCAAAGAAAACATGGAAGCAAATAATCGACCCTTAACAGAACTGACCACCTCAGATTTGGAGTACCAGCATGCGTACATCCAATATCCTGATAAAGAATCCAAATTTGATCTACAATTAGGCCTCATCCACCTTCTTCATAAATTCCATGGTCTTCCCAGGGAGGACCCTCATAAAAACCTCAAATAGTTTCACATAGTTTGCTCCACTATGAAATCCCAATATGTATCTGAGGGCCTAATTAAGTTTAGGTTATTCCCTTTCTCCCTCGATGGTGTAGCAAAATATTGGATATACGTTTTTCCTACCACTATTGGAGGCTGGAATGACCATAATTGAATCCTTTTAGAGATGTTCTTCCCTACCTCTCGAACTACATCAATTAGGAAAGAAATCTGTGGAATTAGGCAATCAAAAGGAGAGAATAATAATAAATACTGGGATAGATTCAAAATACTTTTCTCAAGAAGCCCCACCATATGATTAGTGAAAAAATATTAATCCAATGATTCTATGAGGGAATTTTCCCCATGGATCATGGAATGATTGATGTTGCATCTTGTTATTCCCTAGTTGATAAAACTTCTTCCACTACTTAGGACTTAATAGCTAACATGGCTCAAAATGCACAACAATTTGGTACCTGACCTATTGAACCAACTCAAGGATTTAATGAGGTAAGTCATTAATCTATAGAAAAAAGGTAGATAGAAATCTTGATGATATGAATACCTATCTAAGGGGATTAGCTCTAGCACATGGTCACACACAATCTCCTCAAGTTCCATTACATTATGGTCTTTTTTCTGAAAATAATCATTTTTCTGAACAATACCCAAAACTTCAAGATTCACCTGAGTATTGTGCAGCCATGTTCCTAGGGCATCTATTCCAACAAGGACCTCCCTTTAATCAAGAAAAATTCCGGCCAAATCAAAACCCCAGGTGGAAAGAACAACCCCAATACCGACAAGGAGGAAACTAATTTTACCACAAGAAGAATTGGTATCAACAAAGCCAAGTTATGAAACCTTCTTATCCTTAAACTTCTCAAAACAATCCCCCTCCTCCTCCCAAATCTGAAAAATCCTTGAGGACATGGTGAAACAAATGGCAACCCAGAACTTCCAGTTCCAAAAGACCACCCAATCGACAATTTAAGTCCTATGAACTCAAGTGGTAAAATTGGAGAACACCGTCAGTGAGCTTAAGATGCAAGGTTCTGGACAATGACCATCCCATCCCACTGAAAATCTAAAGAAAAAAGGTAATTTATGTTTAGTTATACTTCGTAGTGGTAAAGATGTTTCTCTTTATATTTATTCTATGCAACAGGTATGTCCCCATCTTAAAAACACTCTTCCTCCACCCATAAGAGACTCAAATGAAGAAAAAAAATAAAAAGAGTAATAAAATTATCATTGATGATTCAAATGAACAATTCATTCATTTTCCTTTTCCCCAAATACTCTCTAAGTCTCATAAAAATTAAAATAATGAGGCTCATAATGAAATAATGGATAAATTTAAAAAAGTTCAAGTTAATATTCCTTTACTTGATGTATCCATGAAAATTCCCCGTTATACCAAATTTATCAAAGAGATTTTCACACATAAAAGGAGGCTGAAAGGAAATAAGTGAGTCAACATGGGAAGGAATGTCTCAGCTATGATTCAACCAACAATTCTTATTAAGTGCAAGGATCTGAGCACATTCACAATACCTTGTACCATAGGAGAGACCTTCTTTTCTGATGATATGATGGATTTAGGTGCTTCCATTAATGTAATGCCTCACTTCCTGTATACATATCTACATGTTAAAGAACTCAAACCAATAGGAATTATCATGAAACTTGCCAACCGAAGTACTACGCATCCAACAAGAGTGATTGAGGATGTCCTTGTAAGAGTGAAGAATCTCATCTTCCCTACTGATTTCTACATTCTTGAGATGGAAGATACCTGAACCCAAGGATATGCCCATCTTATACTCGGTAGTTCATTCCTCAAAATATCAAGAATGGTCATCAATGATCAAAATGGTATGCTTTCCATGGATTTCAGTGGAGAAATGTTAAGTGTTAATATCCTTGAGGCTATGGAACACCCCGTTAAAGAGAAGTCCACTCTTCCAGTCTATTTGACGAAGTGCTCTCAAATGATGCACACACACAATTATGTCATTAATTGATACTCTGATTCATTTTCATCTTCTTCACCCTTGGATGATTTGAGTTTTGAGTCATGTTTTGAGTGTTGTGTGGGTTCTAAAAAGTGTAAATTTTGCGCTTAAATTGATGAGTGTGTTCATTATGAGGTACCCAAGACTATCGATGATTCTACAAATCTAATTTCAATAGATTCTTTTTATTTAGAGAATAAACATGATAAGATAGATAGTTTAATGGACCTCACTCCACTAAATCCGATCCGTCAGCCTAAAAACCCTTAGTGTTGGATCTTAAACCACTTCTTTCTAATATAAAATATGCCTATCTTGAGGGTGTTGACCAATTTCCCATCATTATTTCCAATAACCTCTCTCAACAGTAGGAATCAAACTACTTCTTCTTTTGAGAGAGTGTAAAAAGGCCATATGATTCACATTGGCTAATATTCCCACGATTAGCCTGTCTATTTTTATGTAACATATAATATTGGATGATGGGGTCAATCCCATATGAAAATATCAATGCTGGTTCAATCCCACTCTCCTTGAAGTGGTAAAATTAAAAATGAGTAAATTACTTGATGCGGTGATCATTTATCCTATATCTGATGGAAAATGGGTTATACCAATGCAAATTTTTCCTAAAAATAGAAATAATGGTTGTGTCAAATGAAAGTAGTGAATTGGTTCCAACATGTGTGAAAACAGATGGCGAGTCTATATTTATTACTGTCGATTTAATCAAGTAACACAAAAGGATTAATTTCCTCAACCTTTCATTTACCAAATGTTAGAATGATTAGCTAGTAAGTCCCATTATTGTTTCCTTTATGGCTATTCAAGTTATTTTAAAATCCATATATCCCCTGAGGATCACGAAAATACAAAATTTACCTATCCATTTGGCACATTTTCATATAGAAGGATGCCTTTTGTCCTTTGTAATGCTCTTGGTGCTTTTTATCATTTTCTGTTTAGTATTTTTTACAAGTACCTAGAGAATTTCATGGATGTTATTATGGATTATTTTATAGGTTAGAGAACTTACTTTGATAATTGTTTGTCTCACCTAGGTTCAATCACCTATCATTGCATAGAAAATGATCTTGTATTAAATTAATAGAAATTCCATTTCATGGTTTTTTGTGGGATAGTTCTTGGGAATGTTATTTCGAAAGATTGAAAACAAGTGGATAAATCAAAAATTGAATTAATTTCAACCCTTCCATATCCAAAATGTGTTTGTGAAGTGTGATCTTTCTTAGGTCATGTTGGTTTTTACAACTGATTCATTATAGAATCCAGTAAGATCACACTTCCCTTATCCTGATTATTACAAAAGGATTATGAGTTTGTGGTTGATAAAAATTTTTAGGATGCATTCAATTCACCAAAAAGGAGTCTCACATCACCTCCCAGTACCCAACAACCAAGGTGGGATCTCCCCTTTGAGTTTATGTGGGATGCCTCTAACTTTGACGTTGGGGTAGTTTTATCACAAAGGGTTAAGAAGGATCCTCATGTCAGTCTATATATCTCATGTACCCTTGACCTTACCAAGTTAAACTATACAAACACTGAGAAAAAACTCTTTTCTATAGGTTTTCCCTTGGAAAAATTTTGTTCTTATCTCCTTGGGTCAAAAGTGATTGTGTTTTCTAACCATGTTGGCCTTCGATTCCTCAAAAAAACCTGAAGTTATACCCCACCTCATAAAATGGATGCTCCTCCTCCAAGTGTTTGACCTTGAGATTAGATATAAGAGGGGAGTGGAAAATGTCGTAGCTGAACGCATTAGTATGATTTCACCACTATTGGAGCATCATGATAACTTACCCCTCCCCATTAGAGAATTCTTCCCTCATGAGAACCTTTGTGATATTGTGGACCTTACCCCATGTTATGCAGACATTATGAATTTTCTAGTAACATCTAGGGTCCCCACTGATTTCAGAATTTCACAATCCCAAAGACTTAGGTATAATTCTTGGTGGTACATTTGGGATCACCCATATTTGTGGAGAATTTGTGGTGACCAAGTAGTTCGTCGGAATGTCCCTAACCTTGATTTCACCTCTCTTTGGACTTTCTTCCGCACTTTGGAATGTGGGGTCCACTTTGGATCTCAACATTCATCTCAAAAGGTCCTTGAATAAAGACTTTATTGTACAAAATTGTATAGGGATTCCCAACCATTTTTGAATTCATGTAGTCTTTGTAAATTCACAGGGAATATCTCCAAGAGGAATGAAATGCCCCAACAACCCATGTTACTAGGTGAAATATTTGATGAATGGGGCATTGACTTAATGGTGGATTTTACAAATTCAATTGGCTTCATGTAAATCGTGTTAGCTGTGGAATACATGCCTAAATGGGTGGAAGCAAAGGCTACTAGGACTGATGACTCTTGAGTTGTTATTGATTTTGGGAGGTCCTAAATTTTTAGTCGGTTTGGTTTGCGGAGATTCATCATTAGTGACCAGGGTAACCTTTTTGCAATCACAACATGAAACATTTTCTTAGTAAGTATGGGGTTGATCATAAATTATATACTACATATCATCCCCAAAATAATAGACAAGCAGAAATATCAAATCGGGAAGTTAAGATAATCATGGAAAAAATGGTACAACCCAATATGAAAGATTGGGGTTTTCACTAGGATGATGTACTTTGGGCATACCGTACAACTTTTAAAACCCCAATCAGAATGTCACCATTCAAGATTGTGTTTGGAAAGGCTTATCACCTCTAAGTGGAGGTAGAACATTGTGCATATTGGGCTGTTAAACAATGTAATTTCAATCTTTCAGATGCAGGTGAGCATAGTAAGCTACATATTCAAGAGTGGGATGAAATTCAACATGATGCATATGATAACTCCCTGATCTATAAAGAAAAAAAACGTTATCCATGATAGAATGATTCATCAGTGGAAGTTCCATATTGGTAATAAGGCCCTTATTGACAATTATGGGATAAATATCCACTCACGTAAGCTTCTTTCACAATGGTTCAGTCCTTATACCATTATTGATGTTTAATTTTTTGGCGCCACATAGGTTTTTCATGAGAAGAGTGGACAAAGTATTACTATCAATGGGAAGAGGCTCAAACACTTCTATGAGGATTTTCCACCTTGGATGATATCCAACTTATAGATGCCACATATAACACCACTTAGCAAGTTATACCTTCTACCTACCATTATTTACTTGTCTATTTATTTAAAACACTCTCATTGTGAACAATTTAACTTTTATGTGGGGGTTGGGTGACATGTCATTGTTTGTATGAAAACAAAAAACCAAAAAAAATGTGTTTTTATTTTTAATTTATTTTTCCTTATTTTGGGTTTTTAGATTAAAATTGATCTTAAAATGAATATCCTAAATGATTTTTCATTATGGAGTAAATTTTGTAAAAAAATTTACCATTTTTGGAAAAATGTCTTTCAAATGAATTTTGATATGGAATCTTTTTCATTAATTTTTATTTTCAAATCATTCTTAGGTGTTAATGGATTATTTAATCCCATGACTCATTAGCACTAACCAATATTTTAATCCCCTACCTGAGAGACATTCTATTCCCTTTATTGCATATTCTTCCTTTTAATCACTTTCCTAAGAGTCTCTGGCCATGTAGAGAAACTAGAACTTGCTTTGATTCTATTTGAATCCATAATATTTAAGTATGCTACATTAATGATAGTATCAATCATTTATTGAAAATTTATTTGTATAATTATCCTATATTTTTTTTCCAACATTACATTTTATCCTTATTGAACCTTAGAGACCATTAAATGCTTGTTAGGTAGCCACATTATAAGATAATTTATCCCTACCTACCCATATCTTATGTATATTCTTGTTTATTTTCAGAAAGTGTGGGTGAAAGGTTGTTTCTATTGGAATTATGGTGAGAGAATATTTTTTTTGGGATGATATAAATGGGGCCTACATTTTTTGTGGGAAAGGGGTTCACAAGCCATATTACATAATTGTTTTAAAAATAACTCAAAAAAACTATAAAAAAGTAATTAGTTCTATACATTGAAAAAAATTGAACAAAAGAAATAAATTTAGAGAAAATATGATGTTTACACATTATTATTCACTTCTTGGTTGTGACCCACAAAAATAGGCAACGGGGAGAGTCAGTTTGAAGTGATACACTTTGTGAGGGGTTGAGTGTGTATGTTCATTGTGAACACTTGCTTAATTTTGACATGTTTTGTACATAACATATCAAACACTCCCCTTCGGCCTCAAATTCTTAAACATTATATCCTACCAACCCTTGAACCTTAGAACAACCTATTAGAAGTCCTCTTGAGTAGCACACTAGTTTATGCTAGTAGAGAAATGAGAATCATGGAAAGCATATGGTAAGATCACATATACTCTTGGAAAAGAGAATAAATCCAAATCCATATATTCCTTCAGTGAAGAGGGGAACTTTTTAGGTGAGGTAGGTTGTGACATGTTCCATGGGTGAACAAATGAAGTTCAATAAATTTCAATGTGACAAAAGAAAAATGATTGGAAAAATGATTCCATAAAAGAGATGTGATAAATTTAAATTTAAAAGAATCTTGTATGTTTTCATAACTTTTATTTAGGAATGGGACACGATTCGGATATTATTATTTTCCTAGGAGTTCACATGCTTAGGTGTGGTGGTGTGTACGTACCATGATTCACTATTTTATTTCACCATTATAACAATGTATTAAACTGGTTTTGTATTGAAAATTACAATTATAATAACAAATTTCATTCCATGTTTGATTCAATTATTTTTTGTTTAACACTGTTAAAAAGGGAAATTTTACTTGTTGAGATAATTGTATTGTAGGTGGAGGTGATATGGAGGACCTATTCTGATGTCCAAGATAAATGGGCCAATCGGCAATGATCCAAGCACAGCATTGGAGTAAAACGCATGATGCTACTAAAATGTGTATTTAAATGGGCTGAAACATTGTGGTATGGTCTTAAATTTAATTATATCTATTTCATATGAAGGTATCTAAAACCAATTATTTTATTACGAGTCACATACAAACAGATCTATTCTAAAAAGTGGATCTACACAGGGTCAAAACATTGCATCTATATTTTGGAAATATCTCTTATTATATCCCATATCTGGCTGCCAAATTTGACATGGAGGTAGAAATGGTGTCCTCCAACAACTCTTTGGTTTTGTCCAAAGTGATTTGATATTTTATAACTGGCCAAAACAATGGACCAAACGGATTAGTGAAATCATGGTGCCTAAAACCACTTCCCACTTTGCCTATAAATTGGAACATTGGGCACCCCATTTTGGAGTTCGAACCAGAGGCAAGGTTATTCCATTTTGGAGTCCCAATGGAATTATCCCATAAATATTTGATGTTTTAGAGGATATGGGATGTTCTACTTCACCATCTTCTTCTTCCACCCCTCCCATGGGTTTCTAAACCCCTTATGATCACCCGAGGAGGAAAATGTTCAAAATCCCGAGCTTAATGTTGTAATATTTGAATTGTATTTTTAGTTCTAGGTTTTATGTTGTTTTTATTCATCCAATATTTTTATTTTATTCATTTATAATGTGGTATTTTATACTCAAACTCTAATGATCATGTTTGGGGGTACCCTTTCATGTGATTTTTTACACACCGTTTATCCCTTTTTCTTCCATCAATTTATTATTATGTTTGTGTAGTTCATATTTGTCAATTAATCTAAAATAATCACTATCAAGGACATGTAAATTTATGTCATGGTATCACAAATAAATAACACACAAACCTGGACCACACATCGAGTTCTTAATGTGTTTCCTTGGTGTGTTTTTGTTATGAAGTCGAACACAAATCACCCAATCATCAGCATGTTCGATGAATGATTGTCTATTTTTGACTGAACCCTAGGAGGTATCCTAGTATAAACTTAGTAAAAATATGTTTTTAGGTATTACAAACCAGGTATTAAAAGATCATAAATCGATCTCATGAAGCGATAAAGGATGAGAATCATCAGAGTACCCCAAGATGATCACGTTTAATTAATATTGTTTCATTATAAATTGTTTTATCACTTTAATTTTCTATTATATTCTTTAATCATAAAAACCATGTTTTATAAAACTCCATTTCCATTTTTGTTACTTTCATAATTAGAACCACATTTTGTAATTAATGATCTATGGATCCGTCGAGAGACAACATAGGGTTTCTTGTATACTGTAGAAATTAAAGTTAAAACTAAAAAACTAAATTAATATACATGAAAATGTGATTAGATGCACATATATTTCCCCACGGTCCTGATTTCCAAAGGAAGGAGTCATCTGTCTCTTATTCAGGGGCGTTTTCTCCTTGATCGAAATAGGATTATGGGATGTTAGCTCCTCCTTCCGTGGATTCCTCCTCGAAACTTGTTACCTATTTCGGGTCTCCCTTATAGATTAAGGCATTGTTCGTTAAACTCTTCATAGCGTCACGAATTCATGGATTCTAGTTAAATACACATCTTCTATTAGGACATTCCAAAGGGTATGGTCAGAGGAACACCCTTTGGTTGGGGGAGTAGCCTTGTTGGAATTCACTGGCATGTCTGGATGCTAGAACACTGGAGAATTTGGGTTTCTTCCCCTTATGATAGGGCTTCTCAGGGGTGTTGAAGCCCAATGGATCCTACATTTAATGAGTGTAATTATATTCCATTGAAATATATAAAAGGTTTTCCTTAGTTTCCCATGTTTAACATAGGGTATGATGTGAGCTTAATGTCTAGCAGAGATGGATTTGACAAAACTGAACACTGACTGGAGTGGATCAAATGGGTGAAACCCCTAAATGGAACACTGATGTTGGGACTAACACATAGATAGATACCTGGTCACTTCTAGGAGTAGTGACATAGTGGGTGACATGATCTTACTAGGATGTGGTGTCATGGGTAATAATCATGATGGATGGTGGAGAGTTGAATGGAGTGGAGGGGTAATGAGATGAAACATGCGTGAGGATGACAGTGATGTCAGTATTGATCCTCAAAGAGACTTCTTAAATATCCATGTGGAAGGGAATCAAAGTCAGTGTATTTGGGTGAGGCGATGGGACACCTAAATAGGCAACCTGTATGAAGGGGACCCATATATATTGGAACCTCTGAGTTAGGGTATGACCATCTTGAAACACAAAGGCTCGGGGGAAAAGACTAGCATAAGACATGGCTGATGGGATTGAACCTTAGGGAGGCCTCCTACATATCAGACCTTAGCAAGGATCAAAGTCCACATAGTTTAAAATGGGGGCATAGAATCAGGGTATACATATAGGACAATGAACCGATGATATACTGGGACTTACGCATGGTTAGTAGCCCGATGTTGGATTGATTCTTGAGGGATGACAAGAGATATGGGTCCCAACAAAATGGAAAACAACAGATTACTATTGTATGAGGATCGCAATGGCTTAATTTCAATTGTGGTATAACGGATTACCGTAAATTGGGGATCATGATGACTTACCATTGATTGGGGGTCAGGATGGATTATCGTCGATTGGTGTTGGACATCAGGGAGGTTTCTTACGTACCTTGTCTAGCATAAAAGAATCAAAACGCACATAGTTCGAATGGGTCAAGTTTAATGTCTTGAGGGATAAAAAAGGGCATATAGTTTAACATCATGCAGTATGGAGGTGGATCGTTGTGAAGAGTTTAAGATGGATGGGTGTTGGGCTTGATCCTTATAGAGGCTTCCTACGCACCTTGACGTGGAAAGAATCAAATTCCACTTAGATCGGGATAGTGTTGGTGAAATGAAATGAAGTGTTCAGGACCAATGGATGTTGGGCTTGAACCTCAAGGAGGATTTCTACGTACCTTGCCTTGGTAAGGATCAAATACCCCATAGTTTGGGATGGTGTTGGTGAGATGAGATGAAATGAGTTGAGGCCAATGGTTTTTGGGATTGAATCTTAGGGAGTCTTCCTGCGTACCTTTCCTTGGCAAGGATCAAAGTCCACATAGTTTGGGATGGTGTTGGTGAGCCAACGTGAAGGGGTTAGGACTAATGGTTTGTTAGGATTGAATCTCAGAGGGGGTTCTTACGTTCCTTGCCTTGGCAAGGATCAATGTCCCCATAGTTCGGGATGTGTTGGGGATTACACTCTAAGGAAGCCCAGAGAGGAAGTCTTGGTCAATGCTTACTCTAAGCCCACGTGAGTCATGCTCAGTGTGAGAAACAAGAGGAATCAAAGACATGAAGATCACATTACGAAAGGTGCTTCTGTGGTCAGTGGAGTGGGATTACATGTGGTTAGCATCCCAAAAAGGAAACAAGGGCTTACGTGTGGATCATAGCCCTGGGAGATGGATATTGGGACTTACTCGAGGATGGAGGCCCGAGTGGAATCAAAGCCCTGCATGAGAGGGATTTGGAATAGAAGAGAGGAGGGATCAGGTGCCCATCCCCCCACTCTGTTATGTGTCCAGAAAGAAGATAAGAGGAGAAGAGATGTTGCCTCATGCAAGAAAGGCAAGGGGCTTACACCAAGGTGGTTGACCTTTCTCCACGGACAGATGATGCTCCAGCAATGAGGATATCATTCAATGTGAGGAATATTTCACTCTTATAGAGACGGGTGGGCTTAGAGAATTCCTGAGATGGGTCACCGCGCGTATGACGCATAGGGTGAGGCCGTAGTTTAATGTCATTTGATAAGGAAAATGTTTCATGAATGTTTAACATCCTTCATCTCGGATGAGGTGAGTTCACTCCACACCCCTAGGACATACATAAATAATACACACCCACCATTGGGGAAGGGAAGACATCAACAATATCGTGGTGAGGGGGTGTCGTGGATTGATCTGTTGAGGGGCTCACATTAGTATGTCTATGCGAAGAAGCAATAGTCGTTAGTGTGCCTATGCAAAGACGTATAAGGCAAAGAAACGCAATGGGAAGAACCGCCCAAGGTACCTTGAAATCAATTCTTTCCAGCCTAGAGGGTTGTATGGGAAAAGGATTTCCGGGGCAAAGGGGTTCATAGAAAGAAGCCCTGTGAAACTATGGTGCTCCGTGTAGGGGATGAGCTTCACTATAACGACCCATACATTACATACATTTTTATTAATTCAAAATTGAAGAGTACTTATTACAACATATAACAAAACCATGAAAGGACCGTATAGGTATAGTGTCTTTAGAAACTGCGAAACATAAACAACTAGTTCATAAAGCGTCTACACTGTCTTCCATTTATTTCATCATATCTATAGTCCCTTTTGGCATATCTTACTTAATAAACTTCTTCCTGACCTGGGGAAATAAAACATTCAAAAGGGTGAGCTCAAATGCTCTGTAAGGGTAAGCAAAATAAATATCAATCACATCATATACATAAGAACATATCTTTTGGAAATCTTAACCTGCAAAAGAGAGAATAATTTCATAACATGGGATAAATCATAGTAGTGAAATGAAATCCCAATAGTCATAACATAAAACATGAAAATTTGTGGAATACACACATAATTATTTAGAATCATTTCATATTAGTCAAGAATCATTTCCCAGACTATCTTAGTGGACAAAGTCCATTTTTGAACCGAGTTCACTCCTCGTTTCAGTCCTGTTTCACTGAACCAGTTTAACCTTCCATTCCAGCCATTTCTATCTCATGAGATATAAAATATTTACCCAATGCATTGGAGGGAGATATAGTTCCCACCCATCTCATAATGATACCATTCTTATGTGTGCCAAAAAATCATAAATCATACATCATTGCATAACCCATGTAATAAAAATGGGATACTTAAACAACATGACATCATAAAACAATTCATATAAGATAAAGGGATTCATAAAAATAATCCCATCACAACATAATAAAATCAATGTAATAATAGGGATAGAAACAGAACCCTATATTATCATAGATGGAAAATAATTTTAATAAAACACTTGAACTCCATTCTTGAGGAAAATATCCTTTCAACTTCAAAAACACTTTTCATTTCTTAACATGTCATACAATTCTAAAAGAAGTTGATTAAAAATAAATTTGAAAACTTTTAAATTAATCTTCTTGGAAATAATGTTTTAAAAATCCATTCATGCCGTATAAGTTAAAAAAAACATTCTTCTCGTACTTTTGTCAGAAAAGTCAAAAAGTACCTCGTACGAAAAACGACAAAAGATTCCTTTCATATCTTTTACTAAAAACTCACCGAATGGTAAAATTGGATTTAAACAATTTTAGGTGGATGTAAAAAATATTAAATATAGAGGAAACATGGATGTGGATGATAAAATACACCCCATTAAATACCAAAGTATAAACAATCTCGGATAAAAATGACATTGTGATATTTTCCCTTACCTTAGGTCTGATATGCTTCGTAAGTGTCTGAACCACCTGTATAATGATTTAAATAATGTTATTGAATTATTCCAGAATCATACTTATTGTTATGATATAATATATGGTCATATTCTTAGCTTCTTGTTAGTAATATTTCATTACTACTTGGTATTTGGGGGTTTATTACTTTTTGTTCTTATGCGTGTTTGTCGAATAAATTCTTATTATTCTCTTTAGTTTATAGATACCTCATTTCCAGAATGGTATTAGTGTAATATATATCATATTAATTCATTAAATTCATTTATATAATCATTATGCAAATGAAGATCATGTAGAACGAATCGCATCACATCGTGGAGACGGTATTCCGTACGTACGCACGAGCAATGATATCGTTCCCATGATCGTGGAATTGTATTGGAGTGTATGTATACTATTTAAGAATCAATACCACTTTAAAATAATAATATATATTCATTACTTTCACCCTTATACCCATCCACGTAAGGCGGTGGTGGAAAATAGCTTACACCACGGCGTGGAGACGATATTCCGTACGTACGCACGTGCGGTGATTTCGTTTTCTTTAGGATGGATAAGAGGTGAAATAGAGTTGTTTCATATTTATAATAACATATCAGTATATGAGTGATACTGATGTTATTAACTCATAATGAAACAACTAAAGAATAGGGAGTAGAATAAGAATGGAACTTGAAGAAAATGGTAGAAGGTATTACCTCTTTCTCGAAGTGCCTCCTTTAAACCTTCTCTTGAGGCACTAGAGTTGGTCTTTTGATAAGACCAGTACCTCTAGTAGGTTTATAAAGAAGTGGGGAAGTTAAATGGGCAGGGGTTGGCCGATCTTGAAGGCTCAAATTGGTGTGAAGAAGAGAGGGAGTAGGTGCCCTTTTATAATGGAGGAGAGGGGCACCTTAGGAAATATATGAAATATTAGTTTATATTAAATCCCAATCCCACATAAAAACTTCCAAAATGACTCATATGAGAATATTAGATGAGATAGGGTTGTAATCTCATCAACCAATAAAATTTATACATGTTAGGAATTTATTTTAAACATTATCAACTTGATTTATCCTTATTTATCAATTTAATTTTATTTGTGGTAATAATATTCTAAAGTTTAAATTATTATAAATAATTACATATGTGTTGTGAATTTAACATAATTTTAAACTTTATGAAATTTTAGACCATATAAATTCTAATTTATAATTTTTAAATATTTTTGTGATTTTTAAACAATTTTATAATATGTTATTTTTATAAAATAACAATAATGTCAATTTTGTCACTATTCATTTATTTGAATTTAAATAAAATATATGTAGAAGATATGTTCAAATTAAAAGATTTAATAGATTCATAAAATGTCATATGTTTCTAGAAAATTATTTTAGCACATTAAATAGTTCATATAATATTTATTTTAATATTTTTAAAACAATTTATTTGATATTTTAATTAATAAAATAATTTCAACATCACTATTGTGTCATAATTAATGATAATTATTTTATCCCTAAAAATTCTAAATAAATTTCTATGATGTAGATAAATGTATTATATTTCTGGATACTATTCATGTTCGAAATTTCATTAAGTTTATCACCAAATTAAAATGATTATACTTATAAGCTTCAAGAAAGTGACATGTTGTCACATTCTTTGGTTATAATAATAATTAAATTATTTTCATGGAACAAAGTCCATTAAATGAATCTAATCCTACCCTTAGGTGATATGGATCTACTTTTAGTTTTAAAATAGTATTTTTTCAGGTGTTAGGGTAATTTTATAATCTTATATTTACCCTTAATTACGTGATTTACCTTTAACTATGGTAAATAAAATTTACCGTAGTTACTATTCATAATGCCCAAAAATAAAAAGTAGCATATTAACATAATTTGGAACCTATGATTCTGAATATGGAATCAATTTTTCAAAATTCAAAACATATAAGTTGCAGTAATTAATTTAAAATGAATCCCGTTGTTAGGAAAACGGGTTTTAGAAGTTAAAACATTGCCAAATATTGAATTGTTTTTACCTATGAATTCAATGTGAAATTAATGATAATGAAATACATTATATTAAATGGTAAAAATATATTCTATTTATACTTTAAAACCATTTAATATTATAATTTATCTATATAAATTATCTCAATGAATAAAGTTGTTTTTAATTAAAAAATAGCATATTTTTACTATTCATCAAAATATGAAAGTTATCAGAAAAATATCAAAAGTTTATCCAAAGTAAATTTTTATACCCTTATTCAAAAGAAGAATTTTATTTTGTCAAATTGAACTTATAAACATGTTTAATACTATATTTAATGTAGATGCGCCATCAAAAGGAGGCAAAACTGTATTTTTTGAAAAATATTTCTTTTATCCAAAAAAACTGATTTTGCTTTTATACCTCATTCTAGAAAATGTATAAGTTGAATTAACATGTTATAAAATTCCAAATTCAGTTAGTACTATTCAAAACGGCTAGTTTTAATAATATTCTAATAGCATATCGTTGTTTAGTGAAACTCGGTATTGCGTACGACGCAAGCAATCGAGGAAGGCCGCAGTTGCGTGTAAAGCAATCCAAGCTAGTGTTGTGTGTAGTGAAAGATTCCTTTGATGATTTATATAACATAAAAACAAAATATTTCTCATAAAAGTCTTGGGTGTTACATTCTACCCACTTAAAATTAATTTCTCCCTCGAAATTCGTCAGTTTGTAATAAACAGATGAGGATACCTCTCCCTCATCATATCCTCAAGCACCCATGTAGCTTCTTCTAATTGGTGGTTCCTCCATAAAACTTTCACCAAGCGAGTGGTCTTGTTCCGTAGGAATTTTTCGCTACGATCCAGAATCTCTATCGGCTGTTCTTCATAAGAAAGATCTTTCTCCAACGGTACAACTTCTGAGCTGAGTACATGTAAAGGATCAGGTATGTACTTTCTCAGGAGAGATACATGGAACACATCGTGTACTTGAGAGAGGTTCGGTGGAAGCGCCAATCGGTAAGCTACCTTTCCAACACAATCCATAATTTCAAAAGGACCAATATATCTAGGGATTAACTTTCACTTCGTTCCAAATCTCATGACCCTCTTCCAGGGATATATTTGTAAGAACACTTTATCACCCAATTAAAACTCTAGGTCTTTTCTTCGGTTGTCGTCATAACATTTCTGTCGACTCTGAGCTGCTCTTATGAGTTGTTGAATAGATCTAACCTTTTCTTCCATTTTATCAATGAGATCATGTCCTAATAGCTTTCTTTCCCCAACTTCATCCCAGCAAGTTGGAGTCCTGCATTTCTTTCCATAGAGAGCTTCATAAGGAGCCATCTGAATACTGTAGTGAAATCTATTATTATAAGAAAATTACACCAAAGGTAGGTGTTGATCCCAACCACCTTTGAAATCCCTATAGAAAGCTCTCAACATATCTTCTAGAGTTTGAAATGTTTTCTCAGACTGAAAATCTGTCTGAGGATGTTAAGCAGTGCTGAAACTCAACTCTATATCCAGAGTATGCTAAAGACTTTGCTAGAACATTGAGGTAAACCTCAGATCCTGATCAGATATAATAGAAAGTGGTACTCCATGCAATCTTACCACTTCCTTTACATATATCCTGGCAAGCTGATCCAGAGAGAAATCCTCTCTAATAGCAATGAAGTGTACAGACTTTGTAAGACGATCAACTATGACCCAGATAGCATTATTGCCTTTGGATGTTTTAGGATGTCCTGTGACAAAGTTCATTGTGATGTTTTCCCATTTCCATTCGGGTATGGGTAATGGTTGTAACATCCCCTTAGACTTCTGTCTCTCAGCTTTATCTTGCTGACAAACCAAGCATCGAGAGACATATTCAGCAACATCTCTTTTCATGCCATCCCACCAGAAGTACTCTTTCAGGTCCCTATACATCATTGTGCTTCCAGGATGAATAGAGAATGAAGAACTATGAGCCTCATCCAGCAGCTCCTTCTTTAATTCGGGGATGGGAGGAACACAAAACGGATTCCTGAACTTTATTATCCCATCACAATCAAGGTTGAATTCAGTAATATTTCTCACCTTCTTTTGTAAAGCTACACATTCTTTCTGTGCCTCTTTAATATTCACATGTATATATGGTTGAACATTCATTTGAGAAAGATACAATTTTCCCCCTTCCATTATAATTCCAAGATCCATCCTTTGTAAATCCATAAATATTGGATCTTTTGTGATCCTCATCATGGATAAACTATCATGGTCTTGTCGACTTAATGCATCTGCCAACTTGTTTGCTTTCCCAGAGTGGTAATGAATTGAGCAGTCATAATCCTTAATCAGCTCCAACCATCTTCTTTGACGCATATTCAGCTCATTTTGTGTGAAAATATACTTTATACATTTATGATCAGTATAAATATCACACTTTCACCATAAAGGTAATGCCCCCAAATCTTTAATGCAAAGATTACCGCAGATAACTCCAAATCATGAGTTGGGTAATTTTGCTCATGGATTCTCAACTTTCGTGAGGCATAAGCTATCACAATATCATTTTGCATGAGAACACATCCCAGTCCCTTCTTGGATGCATCACTGTAGATCACAAACCTTTCTCCACTACAAGGAAGTGTGAGTACAGGTGCACTAGATAACATTCTTTTCAACTCCTTGAAATTCTCTTCACATTCGTCCATCCACACGAACTTTACTCCTTTTCGAGTCAACCTAGTGAGTGGATTAGATAATCGTGAAAAATATTTCAAAAAACGTCGATAATATCCAGCCAAACTAAGAAAACTTTGGATCTCAGTTACTGTTTTTGGTCTTGACCATCTTTCGATAACCTCTATTTTTGCTGGATCCACAGATATCCCCTATTTTGAGATTATGTGACCCAAAAATGCAACTTTTTGAAGCCAAAATTCACACTTGGTAAATTCGGAATAAATCTTCTCCTTTCTCAGGGTCTTCAATATAATTCTCAAGTGATCTTCATGTTCTTCCTTACTATTTGAATAGACAAGAATATCGTCTATAAAGACTACCACAAATTGATCATGGTAGTCTCTAAAGACTCTATTCATCAGATCCATGAAGATAACAGGGGCATTAGTAAGACCAAATGGCATCACTATAAATTCACAGTGTCCATACCTTGTAAAGAAAGTCGTCTTTGGTATATCCCCCCTTTTGACCCATAATTGATGATACCCTGAACGAAGATCAATCTTGGAAAAGTATTGAGCTCCGCGTAGTTTGTCAAATAGGTCATCAATACGTGGGAGAGGATATCTGTTCTTGATAGTGATCTTGTTAAGTTCACGATAATCAATGCAGAGTCTTATTGACCCATCTTTCTTCTTAACAAACAGAATAGGTGCTCCCCAAGGTGACGCACTATGGCATATGAATCCCTTATCAAGATTCTCTTGGAGTTTCTTCTTCAATTCCTACAACTCAATTGGGAAAATTCTATAAGGTGTCTTTGAAATAGGCGAAGCATCCGGTAAGAGTTCTATTGAAAAATCAACTTCACAATTTGGTTGAAGACCCGGAAATTCCTTCGGAAAGACATCATCAAACTCCCATACAATGGGAATATTCTTAATTGTGAGTTTATCACCAACCATTTGAGATAAATAACCTTAATTAAGGGGAATCAAGACCCATAAGATGGAAGAAATTTCCTCTGGAAGGTTATGTTCATCCTTGCATCGATAGACGATCATAGATTGATCTGGCATATGAAATGTGACTTCCCTTATTTGGAAATTGATATGAGCTCCATATAAAGAAAGCCAATTCATGCCAAGAATCACCTCAAATTCCACTATAGGAAGGATCACATGATTTGCAGGAATCACTTTCCCACAAACTTCAATCGGGGAAGAATTATAAACATTTGATACAACTGTTGTGCCATTAGGTGTTGTTACAGCTAACTCAACATCTAATTGTTGAGGTAAAACGATTATACCCTTAGAAAAATATTCAGAAATAAAAGAGTGGGTGGATCCAGAATCAAATAAAACATTTTCTACATTAGAGTGGATGGTAAGTGTACCTTTCACCACATCGTTATCGTACTCCACATCGCTGATAGAAATTGATTGTGACTTTCCTTTGTCTTTAGCCTTAAGATTTTGTTGATGTCGATCATCATAAACAACCCTTGGATTAGGGAATTTATTGGCATAATTCCCCATCTCCTTGAACTTGAATCATTGAAGTGTTGTAGGTTCATTCTGTGTGTCCCTCCCTTTGTTTGCATCATTAGACATCTTCTTCCCATCATTGCGGCATTCAAATGCCCGATGACCTTCCTTTCCACATTTGAAACATTTACTTGTCCCTTTAAGAAAACTCCCTCCATGTTTCTTTCCACACTTTGATCATAAGGGAAAGCTCATCTTCTTTTCATTGTGCTCATTAGATTTTCCTTTGAATTCCATCTTCCTCTTATTATCAAACCCATATGATTGATGGGTTATTCCAATTTCCATCTCGACTTTGAGAGCACATCGATCAATTTCCTCGTAGCTATTGAAGTCCCTTGTGGCTAACTCCCTTCGAAGACTTGGTTTTAAGCCACTAAAGAATCAATCGATCTTACTCTCAGGTTGGATAATAATACCAGAAGCGTACCTTGCAAGTCTTGTAAAATTTGCTTCATAGGTACCAACAGATTCATCATCCTTTTTCTTCAGTTCAAGAAACTCTTTCTCCATCTTTGTTCGGAGAATATGAGGGAATTACTTATTGAAAAATAAGTTCTTGAACTCGTCCCATTCCATGGACTCAATTTCATCCCTTTTCCTCGCATTATTAATAAGATTCCACCATTTATCAACATCTCCTTCCAAACGATACACTTCTAGGATGACTTTATCATGTTCAGAAAATTGAAGAACTGAAAATATCTTTTCAGTGGTACTAATCCATTGTTCAGAAACTAATGGATCAGTAGACCCGCTGAATGAAGGTGGATTCTACCTCATGTAAGCTTCAACAGAATGTTTCTCCTTCCATTTCACATTTGGAATTCCTGTATGATTCATAGCTTGAGAAAGTTGTGTGAGCAAGGATACAAGATTTTCTATTCCAGCTCCCATAACGTTTGGTTGCTCAGGGGGACAATCAATGCATTGCCCGTCGCATTCCACATTAACACGGTTCCTTCGAGTTCTAGACATTGACTAAAACCAAGAAGAATAGTGTGAGAAACACTAATTATAATAGGAAAACCACATAATCAAGAATAAAATTTCACACTTAAGGTCTTATACTAGGTTATTCATGGTCATTTATATAACACTAAGATTGTGTTCTATGCTTAGACTTTTCCTTAGGGTTCTTACTAAGGCTTTCACATCCTAGTTTCCAAAGGTTGACTATACCTTTCCTCTGATACCAACTATAACGACCCATACTTTACATACATTGTTATTACTTCAGAATTGAAGTGTACTTATTACAACATATAACAAAACCATGAAAGGACCATATAGGTATAGTGTCTTTAGAAACTGGGAAACAAAAACAACTGGTTCATAAAGCGTCTACACTGTCTCCCATTTATTTCATCATATCTATAGTCCCTTTTGGCATATCTTACTTAATAACCTTCTTCCGGACCTGGGGGAATAAAACATACAAAAGGGTGAGCTCAAATGCTCAGTAAGGGTAAAAAAAATAAATATCAATCACATCATATACATAAGAACATAACTTTTGGATATCTTAACCTGCAAAAGAGAGCATAATTTCATAACATGGGATAAATCATAGTAGTGAAATAAAATCCCAATAATCATAACATAAAACATGAAACTTTTTGGCATACACACATAATCATTGAGAATAATTTCTTATTAGTCAAGACTCATTGCCAAGACTATATTCGTGGACAAAGTCCATTTCTGAACCGAGTTCACTCCTCCTTTCAGTCCTATTTCACAGAACCAGTTTAACCTTCCGTTCCAGCCATGTCTATCTCATGAGATATAAAATCTTTACCCAATGCATTGGAGGGAGATATAGGTCCCACCCATCTCATAATGATACCATTCTTATATGTGCATGAAATCATAAATCATACATCATTGCATAACCCATGTAATAAAAATGGGATACTTAAACAACATGACATCATAAAACAATTCATATAAGATAAAGGGATTCATAAAAATAATTCCATCACAACATAATCAAATCAATGTAATAATAGGTATAGAAACAGAACCCTATATTATCTTAGATGGAAAATAATTTTGATAAAACACTTGAACTCCATTCTTGAGGAAAATATCCTTTCATCTTCAAAAACACTTTTCATTTCTTAACATGTCATACAATTCTAAAAGAAGTCGATTAAAAATAAACTTGAAAAATTTTAAATTAATCTTCTTGAAAATAATGTTTTAAAAATCCATTCATGCCGTATAAGTTAAAAAAACATTCTTCTCGTACGTTTGTCGGAAAAGTCAAAAAGTACCTCGTAAGAAAAACGACAAAAGATTCCCTTCATATCTTTTACTAAAAACTCACTGAAGGGTAAAATTGGATTTAATCAATTGTAGGTGGATGGAAACAATATTAAATATTGAGGAAACATATATGTGGATGATAAAATACACCCCATTAAATAACAAAGTATAAACAATCTCGAATAAAAATGAGATTGTGATATTTTCCCTTACCTTAGGTCTGATATGCTTCATAAGTGTCTGAACCTCCTGTATAATGATTTAAACAATGTTATTGACTTATTCCAGAATCATAATTATTGTTATGATATCATATATGGTCATATTCTTAGCTTATTATTAGTAATATTTCATTACTACTTGACATTCAGGTGTTTATTACTTTTTGTTCTTATGCGTGTTTATCGAATAAATTCTTATTCTTCTCTTTAGGTTATAGATACCTCATTTCCATAATGGTATTAGTGTAATATATATCATATTAATTCATTCAATTCATTTATATAATCATTATGCAAATGAAGATCATGTAGAACGAATCGCATCACATTGTGGAGACGGTATTCCGTACGTACGCACGAGCGATCATATCGTTCCCATGATCGTGGAATTTTATTGGAGTGTATGTATACTATTTAAGAATCAATACCACTTTAAAATAATCATATATATTAATTACTTTCACCCTTATACCCATCCACGTAAGGTGGTGGTGGAAAATAGATTACACCATGGCGTGGAGACCGTATTTCGTACGTACGCACGCGCGGTGATTTCGTTTTCCTTAGGATGGATAAGAGGTGAAATAGGGTTGTTTCATATTTATAATAACATATTAGTATATGAGTGATACTGATGTTATTACCTCATAGTGAAACAATTAAAGAAGAGGGAGTAGAAGAAGAATGGAACTTGAAGAAAACGGTAGAAGGTATTACCTCTTTCTCGAAGTGCCTCCTTTAAACCTTTTCTTTAGGCACTAGAGTTTGTCTTTTTATAAGACCAGTACCTCTAGTAGGTTTCTAAGGAAGTTTGGAAGTGAAATGGGAAGAGTTTGGCCGAGCATGAAGGCTCAAATTGGTGTGAGGAAGAGAGGGAGGAGGTGCCTTTTTATAAGGGAGGAGAGGGGCACCTTTGGAAATATAAGAAATATTAGTTTATATTAAATCCCAACCCCACTTAAAAACATCCAAAATGACTCATATACGAAGCTTAGATGAGATAGGGTTGTAATATCATCAACCAATAAAATTTAGACATGTTAGGAATTTAATTTAAACACTATCAACTTGATTTATCTTTATTTATCAATTTAATTTTATTTGTGGTAATAATATATTCTAAATTTTAAATTATTATAAATAATTAAATATGTGTTGTGAATTTTACATAATTTGAAATTTTATTACATTTTAGACCATATAAATTTTAATTTATAATTTTTAAATATTTTTGTGATTTTTAAACAATTTTATAATATGTTATTTTTATAAAATAACAATAGTGTCAATTTTGACACTATTCATTTATTAGAATTTAAATAAAATATATACAGACGATATGTTCAAAATAAAAGATTTAATAGATTTATTAAATTTCATATGTATCTAAAAAATTAGTTTAACACATTAAATAGTTCATATAATATTTATTTTAATATTTTTAAAACAATTTATTTGATATTTTAATTAATAAAATAATTTCAACATCACTATTCTGTCATAATTAATGATAATTATATAATCCCTAAAAATACTAAATAAATTCCTATGATGTAGATAATTGTATTATCTTTCTTGAGACAATTCATGTTCGAAATTTCATTAAGGTTATCATCAAATTAAAATTATTATACTTATAATCTTTAAGAAAGTGACATGTTGTCACATTCTTTGGTTTTAATAATAATTAAATTATTTTCATGGAAAAAAGTCCATTAAATGAATCTAATACGACCCTTAGGTGATATGGGTCTACTTTTAGTCACCCTCTAGGATTTTGGAAGGTGTTAGGAAAATTTTATAATCTTATATTTACCCTTAATTACCCGATTTACCTTTAACTATGGTAAATAAAATTTACCATAGTTACTATTCATAATGCCCAAAAATAAAAAGTAGTTTATTAACATAATTTGGACCCTATAATTCTGAATATGGAATCCATTTTTCAAAATTCAAAACATATAAGTTGTAGTAATTAATTTGAAATAAATCCTGTTGGTAAGAAAACAGGTTTTTGAAGTTAAAACATTGCCAAAGATTGAAATATTTTTACCTATGAATTCAATGTGAAATTAATGCTAATGACATAAATTATATTAAATGGTAAAAATATATTCTATTTATACTTTGAAACCATTAAATATTATAATTTATCCATATAAATTATCTCAATGAAAAAAGTTGTTTTTAATTAAAAATTAGCGTATTTTTTACTATTCATCAAAATATGAAAGTTATCAAAAAAATTACAAAAGTTTATCCAAAGTAAATTTTTATACCCTGATTCAAAAGAAGAATTTTATTTTGTCAAATTGAACTTATAAACATTTCAAAAACTAGATTTAATTTGGATGCGCCATCAAAAGGCGGCAAAACTATATTTTTTGAAAAATATTTCTTTTATCCAAAAAAACCGATTCTGCTTTTATACCTCATTCTAGAAAATTTATAAGTTGAATTAAAATGTTATAAAATTCAAAATTTAGTTAGTACTATTCATAACGGCTAGTTTTAATAATATTTTAATAGCATATCGTTGTTTAGTGAAACTCGGTATTGCGTATGACGCAAGCAATCGAGGAAGGCCGCAGTTGCGTGTAAAGAAAGCCAAGCTAGTGTTGTGTGTAGTGAAAGATTCCTTTGATGATTAATATAACATAAAAACAAAATATTTCTCATAAAAGTCTTGGGTGTTACATTCACGAAGGGGTATACTTCGCAATGTGAAGTGGCATATCCTAGGCACAGGGAATAGGTTCATATGGAAGGTGATTCGTGAAGTGGAAAGGCATTCACAGAGTAATGCTTTGCGCAACGTAATGGTGCCCTGCGAAGCATATAATTGTGAATCAATGTGCTTCTCAAATCATAGTGACCCTGCCTTAGTATGTGGGTTACATGTGCTTGAAGGGTATTTCGCAAAGCATAAGTGCATTGCGAAGACCCGAGTCCCTGTGGGGATCCCCTTCCTTTGAGAAGGACCGTGGGCTCCGTGAAAGGCATCCCCCTTTAAAAAGGGGTTGAATATAAGAAAAGGTAAAGGCACTTCACTATTCTAAAGTACCTTGATGAGGTCATCATTCGTAGAGAAGAAATTTCTTCACGATTAGATACCTAAGATGGTGAATGGTTGGAGGATCTGTCCTTTAGGCTCTATGGGAGCCTGGTATTTATAGGCCAAAGGCACAACAAAAGAGATCTCACCTAGAATGAAGAAACATGTCATTTTATCATATCTGTGGAGCCTCTCGCCTCTATGCTCTGCAGTGGCTTTGCAAACATCAATCTGGTTCGTGGATCCTCCCACCTTCTTTATCCATGGTAGCTTCTTAAACGTCAATCCAGGTTGTGGAGCCTCTCGTCTTCATGCTCTGCGGAGACTTCACAATCATCAATTTGGTTCACAGATCCTCCCACCTCCTTGATCCATGGTGTCTTCTCATAGGGGGATATATGTGCTAGTTGTGATGTTATGGGCTATACAAACAAGCATCGTGAGACAGCCTCAGCTCTTAATTTTCCCATAATTTGGAACTAAAAAATTCCCCCCCCCCTTAGGCTTGGAGAAGAGGAGAAAGCGAGGTTCAAAGTATAAGGGTAAATATCCACAATTCAATGGAAAATATTAATGAAGACTCATGAAGGAGGATCATGAGGTGGAGAGGTGGCGTGCAGGCTGAGAGCGCGACAATGCTTTCCACGGTCAGACGCGTCGCAATGCACAAGGGGTCATCGCCTATAAATAAGAAAGTCTGACATCTCTTTTTTCCTTTATCACCTCCGTGTTTTGGAACATAGTGCTCTCAATTCAAAAATCTCTACATACTCCATGATTTCTCTTTGTGAATCGGGCCTTCTTCTTCTTGGAGCACAACGAGTCTTTAACTCCACAATGATGCACTCTTTGGCTTGTGTCTAAAGTACGGGGTAGGGGTCCATGATTTATTTTCTGGAACAGAGCTCCGTGAACAGTCTTCGTGAATGATCTCCACAAATGAGCTTCATTAACCAGAACCAAAAATGTCCATGTTCCAAAGACTGAATTGCTAACTAGGAAGCTATCAGGGGGGTCCTTGCGGATACTGCCTAGAGGGAGAAAATAGTGGATAGATCAGATATTATGGAGTTTGTACGAAGCCATTCTGAGGATAATTCACTAGTAGAGCTACTTCTAGAGAGTTATATGGATTATCCATAGTGTTGGAGGCTACCTCTATATGGATTTGGACTAAGGGATGACATCATCATCCCTGATGTGAGAAAGGATGAACCAACTTACTGGTTCAAGAGCATGCCATGCCCGCACCAGTGCTTCAGGGTGGCTGAAGGCCATTCCTGGGAGGACTTCATGCATGTCAACGTTGATTGTCTATATAATAACTTGAATAATGTCGGTGGGAATGATTTTTAGCCATATAAGTCTCCCCCGTTATACTATACCATTCTAAATGAAGCTTTAGAGAACCCAGAGAAGGGGCGGTATGATGAGGGGGAACTGCGCCAGGGCGTCAACTTCATAGATGACTTGGATTGGGCCTACTGTGTAGGTGCCTTGTGCGAAGTGTTCAGGGAAGAGTTGAGGAGACTAGGTCAGTATGAGGTGGCTTAGGCCTCCCAATTCTATATTTTTTAGCTGAATCAGCCGGTACCAGAGTTACTGAGAAGATGGTTGTCGAGGACCAATACCTTCCATTTTCACCATAGAGAGGTTGATATCAGTTTATGGGGCCTGCATCAGATCTCATGGGTCCCATTACTCGGGGAAATTTATGTTGAGTTCCTCCCCGTTATGGGTACGTGTGAGGATCCAGAGCAGATGTCGCTGCTAGAGATGGTGTTGATGGACCTTGTGCTGGGAGAGGACTTGAAATCCGTGAGAGATTTCCATTTAAAATGGTGGTTAAAGAAGTTCTTCAACTTCATAGAAAAAAGGCAGTTCCCTGTGATTCCTTTGACATTCCCAAGGGGGATCAATGAGGCAAGGATCACTCATTTGTGCAGCTCTTAGAGGATAACTAGTAGAATATGTTGGGATTTAGTGTCAGTGCTGAGCAGCAATCGATATTCTGGTTGGTTACATTCATTGCAGCACTCATTTGTGGTTGGGTCATACCGGTTTGAGACATGAACATGGGCATGTGACTGAGCACATTTATCATGGAATCCAATATGGAGACAGGGGGATGGGTCAAACTCAGGATCCTGATGCTCTCCAAGATGTACAAGATGTTGTGGCATATCGGTAAGGGGAACAAGAAACAGATAATATGCAGGTCATTCCACCTCCTATAAGGGTGGATAATGGCACATGTTGGGGGGGGGGGTCTACGAATATTCATAGCCCATCTCCCCTCTAGGGTCAAAATTCTGCCCATCCATTATGAATGCTTTTGGGAGCTTTCTTACCAAGCTGATCATGCAGGCAATTCTGAATCAGTTCTGGAAGGTAGACGAGTTCAATTTCCACCCGTTCCCATTTTCTATAGGTGTGTTCACAGATGATGGTCAGGAAACATAAGAGCATTGGTCCAAACTCCTGGATTTTAGGGTGGATTCATGGTGGTGTGAGTGAACCGTGAGTCCCTCTGTGAGTCATACACCCTGACCGATTTGTAGGGAAATTTTGGTGTATGCAACGACTTACCCCACGGGTCTATTTGGGGGTGTACTATGAGGACCACACATGCTTGATGAGGTAGATGTGGCTCATGTTCACACAGGAATATGGGAGGATGTGAAATGAGCCACCTCCACCCACATCCATCTTTGATCGGGTGAAGGAGTACGCCAAGAGTTGGGAGGCAGCCTACCCTGGGGAGATTCTCAAGAAGCCAAATGTTTCGGCCAGAGATGGGGGGACTTCCCAATATAGAGGCTGAGGCCAGAAGGTGGAGAGGACATGTCGTGGAGGCAGGGCTGTAGTGGCGGCGAGGCCTGCACCAGTCAAAGGGGAGTTAATAGTGGATCTAGTGGTGGTGACGGACCCGATGGTCCTGGAGGAGTAGAATCATCCAGAGGGGAGGCCACTAAGGGGATTCTGTAGGATATCCACCTTGTCTCCAGGGAATCAATGGTGTCACATAACAGGCAGGATAATGTTTTCTTACCAACAGATTGGGACAGATGAGATTTCATGTAACATCCCAGGTAAATAAAGAATAATACATTTTCATATTTGTTAATATTTGAGAATTGAATATTAATTTTACTTTAAAGGGGTTTCTATGTTCGATAGCGTACCCGATATGCAACAAAGAGTTCCTTTGAAATCTTACGTTTGCACACTAGTAATATAAAAATATTATTTTAAATGGTAGTTAACACGTAGCCGTTGTATTGGCGGGAATGAATATAAATAACTTAAATATGATTATATTTGTTTGTTAAATGTTTTTACATTTATCCAATAAAAGATAAAGGATTAAAATGTGAAAAGAATTCAATTTTAGGCATATATACTCTAATTTTCACTGAAGGTCCACTTATCGCCTTTTGATGGAGAACCATCATTAAATATAGTTTTGGTCACTCTTATACATTCAATTGGACCAAATAAAACTCTTCTTTAGAATCGGGACATCAAAATTTACTTTGTGTAAATTTTTGGTATTTTTCCGATAAAGATCATTTTTAATGAATAGTGAAAAATGTTATATTTTAATTCAAAACCTCTTTTTAATCTAATTTATATATATTATTAGATTATCTTTTGAATTGGGTTTAAAGTAAAATTAGAATATATTTTTACCATTTAATCGAATTGTGGTCGTTGGAATTAATTTCACATCGAAATCGCACTTAAACTAGTGTCAATCTTTTGATACTTTTTGTTTCATAGAAACACGCTATTTGCTCTGACAGTGGGAATTAATTATTAAATTAATTAATGTAACTTATATGTTTTGAATTTTTTAAAAGGGACATCATTTTTTAATTCAGAATACAAAATATAGCTTAGGGTGAAGTTTTGGTATTTTTCTGAAAAACATCAATTTTTGATGAATAGTGAAACCACTAAGTGGTACTTATAAAAACTGATTTTCCGTTTAAATGAAATTTTACCACCTATGTGTTTTAAATTTCAAAAATCCGACATACATGGTTTTCATTAAGAAGTAAAATTTTGTTCGATGGGATTAAAATAATTTTTTGGTTAATAGTAACTTTTAAGTTTTTAATCGCGATTAGAGGTAATTAGTGTAGTTTAAGGTAAAAATAATGTTTTAATAATATGAAATGATGTAGAAACATGTCCTACCCTTATTATATGTGTCATGGCCGACCAATAAAACCCATGGGTCAACTTGGGGACCCCATGGAGCCACTTTGGTAGGAAAATTACATTAATATCTTTTTATTTAAAGTTAAAATAAAAATGTCACAAACTTGAGTTGTTTTACTAAAACAATTTTTAAATGGGGTTATACAAGTCATATTTTTTACAATAAATATTTATTAGAAATCAAAAAAGATTTCATACATCATGATATTTTTTAATAATTTTTATACATTAAATAAATTAAATTATTTATGACACCATGATGATTCCGCGATTACCTCATTATTTAACGATTTAAATAAAATGAAAAGATAATGTAAAATGTAAGACCTACACATGTCCAAAACCTATTGGATGGGTGTATTTAGAACTCTCATCACCTTATACTCTAAATATATAATTGTGGGACCTTTAAAAACTGAAACCCATTTTATAATAAAGTATCTTTTCTTAACTATCCATGAGTGCCCCTCCTCTCCTCTTATAAAAGGCCCCCAACTCTACCTCCTTACCCAAACCTCTCAAGCCTTTGGTTCAGTAAAGTCCTGATCATTTTGTCTCTCCACATCCCTCTATTACTCCTAGAATCCTAACCTTGGGAAGAAGTCTTCCCAAGGAAGCCTTTGAGCTCAAATAAAAAACCTTTACCTGTTTTAAAGGTAGTGTTTTCTCTTGTGTTCATATGTTTTATTTTGCTTCTCCAACCCCCAAAAATATTTTTATTAATTTATTTTGTAACAAATCAAATATCTTCCGTATAATAGGATGTTTTTATAAGAATAATTCTAGCTACACTTACACACACCTTCATCTAATGGTTAAAGAGCATACTGTTTCCATGGATGTCGAATTTCTGCCTCACAAAACGATGATTGTTCAATATTCTTATAACACCTTCAAAGGTGGCCGTTAAGATGTAACTATATTTATATATGATATATAATATGTTTATGTTTTCCTTAAACTTCTGTATTTTTCATTTATGTCATACCTTTATGGTTTCCATTATGGGTAAACACGATATCTTCATTTTAGGAAGTGCGGACTACCACCCCCTCAAAGCGATTTGATTCGTTAATACCATATGTGGTATGTATAGAGGATGTATTTAAAGTTATTATATATGATGTTATACTGGAATTATAATATACCTTTATATCATTATTATTTCTTTACATTAAAATATGAGATAGATATGAAAGTAGCGTTCATGCGTACGTACGACTTACCGTCTCCATGAACGTTGCATTTCTTTTCTTATCCCAAAATGTAATGTACTATTATAAGTACCTATATATAATGGATATATATGATGTATGTTACATATAAATGATGAACATAATTCTGGAATTAAAATATACATATCTCTCATTTATTTTTAATTCCATTAATATGAAATAGAAATGAAAGTAGCATTCATGCGTACGTACGGCTTACCGTCTCCATGAACGGTGAATTTCATTTCATACCTCTAAATGATTATGTAATATTATAAATACATGTATATGATGAATATATATGATATATATGAGATCAAAATCATGAATATCATTCTAGATATAATGAACCTTTGACCACATAAACAACATGTAATTGTAAGAAGTCCACTTTCGACTTAAGTACCAAATATCGACAAAATGAAATTTATTAAATTAAATGATTACATAAAGTTTATAACATGGCAATAAGTTATATAAAAGGAATAATAAACTTCAAAAAAGGTTATTAAGCAAGTATAAATTAACTTTAGATTATTATTTAGCAGATTAAATAGAAATCGAGTCACGTCGGACATAAGGTAAGGGACTTCGTCTCAATCTCCTTTCATTGAGGCATATTTTGTTCTATACACAAATTTCTTTTATACGGTGTATAAACCTCTTTGACTTTTAATTTTATTAAAAAATAATCTTTTTATACGAAGCGTTTTACTAAATGAAAAAAGCAATGTTTTTTTAACGTACGCGGTGACAATAACCTTTTCCGCCGCCGCGAGTATTATTTGGGATTTGGCTTCCTCAACAAGTCGCGATGTTTTTTTAACGAAATAAATACCATATATTATTTTATGTATTTTGGTATTGAAAATGGTTTTTATAATTGATTTTTTTTATGTCAATATATTTAAGTGATATATTGTGATTGAAATGTGGAAATGTTTTATTTCATTTATAATTGTTATGATTTTATAATGGTACGTGGAAATTTGACGGGTGGTTATGT
Source organism: Viscum album (assembly GCA_963277665.1). Lineage (NCBI taxonomy): Eukaryota > Viridiplantae > Streptophyta > Magnoliopsida > Santalales > Viscaceae > Viscum > Viscum album. Next base: position 603,774,331 of record OY728153.1, on the reverse strand, counting down.
GATAAACCATATGATGGGTGGTGCCGTGAATACCAGGACGGGTGGTTATGTTATAACCTCCAATACATTGGGTATGGAAGTCGGTCGTACGGCTATTTCATTAAGTGATATGTGTGGAAGTCTACCATATGGTTATTCCATTTATGTATGTTTATGTCCCAAGTTAACTTTATATGTTATGTGATCTTTATATGGGTTTTATGGTAATATTTTGGTTCCAAAATGGTAAGTAATGATCTTTTATTCAGTATAGTGTTTTTACTACTTCATAAAGGTGAAATGTATTACTTTGATAAAGTATACATGGTTTACTTGTAGTTTTTATAAACTAACAGTTTTCATTCTTTGTGTATCCCTTACTGAGCTTTTTATGCTCACCCCAAGTTTTTTTGAAATGTTTTTCATAGGACTTAATGTGGAATAGGGTCAAGGATGGGATCAAGAGAAAGTCATGCTATATAAAACATGGAACTAGACATGTTTCTTTTTAAGAGTTTTTATTCTATGGAAACTTATTAGAAGTGTCTACTTTGTAATCTTTTGAGATGCAATAGTTATGTCCTAATTCACTAAAACTCTAAACCTGAAAAGATCCTCAATGTGAATTATTCATTTAATTCAATATTAAGTAGGGTTTAAGGCCATGGCCTTTTATTTCAACTGGAAATTAATCAACCTGTCTGAGATGTGGCAACACCTAAACTATCTTGGGATATATTTTTCAGGGATCAGCACTGTTAGGGCCAACTATGTAGTGTCTCAGAAAAAGGCAGAGCAATACCTGGTTGAGTGGGAGGACTTCGTGCACTCCCATATTTCCCCGCATCCAATGAAAGACCATGTAAAGGTGTTTTTAGATCGAATGGCAGCTCCGTAGTTTTTAGATGTGGAATTGAGGGATCTATTTCCTTTACCATAACAATCAGACAAATCATCTTGGGGGAGGAGGCCAGTAGAGTGAGTCCTCTAGAGGATGATGATGTTAGAGATTCAGACCCCGAACATGAAGAGTTTGCAGAGGCCCTCGAGGTAATACCTTAAGTCCCTTCTCTGGGGTCTGATTCTATGTTACTTTGGACTCCTCACTAATAACTGAACTGTGCAAGAGGGCCTTATACACAGAACCCATTCCTTCCCTACAGTAGAAGGAGATTCGGGGCCTTTGATATCTACTCCCACGACTATTAAGATTAATTCATCTAGTGGGGCTAGGACACCAAAGGTTGTTTTTCTAGAGTTTTCAGACATCCCAACAATATACGGAGGGCCAAACCTTGGAGTCCCCATAAAAAAACCAAGAAGTGAGACTGAAAATTTGATATTTGTAAGTATCCTTTAAAAAATTCATGACTGCTACCCATTGACCTGGCTAATTGACATTTTGTCCCTTTTTGGTATTCACAGTTCTTCAACTGGAATGGGATGCCTTGGTGAGGTAGGTTGGTACTCTTGGTGGAACCTTTCCCAGGGGAGAATTAGTGGTTGTGGAAGCAGATATCCAGAAAGACCGAGTTGTGGTGCTCCTGATCACTGGGGGGACCATTATCAGGGCAAAGCCTAGGATTATTGAGGTGGGATCTGATAATGAAGATCAATCGGACCGCACGGGTCCTACCATACCATATGAGACAACATATCAAGACCCTGATGATGAGTTCCTGTGGGATTTACCCATGTATGAGCATGAGAAACTCATAGGCTGGGATGAGATGGTCTCTAATGATGTGGATAGAGAAATAGTTTGTCACCTGTCATTGAAGCTGATGAACCACTTCATCGATGGCACCCCTCAGGCACAATGGATAGTCCAAATGGAGAGACTTCATTTGCGAATACATGAACTATGTGCTAGGGGGTCGATGCCTAGCATGGACACATGATCGTCTGAGATCTCATGATGGAGAAGATTTAGGAATTTGACTATGGCCTTGGTGTGGGTTGGTAGTAGAGAAAAGCGGTGAACATCATGAGGCACCAGGAGGCCAAAAATGAGATTCAATGGCTGCAGGTCTGGGCATATGATCATTCAACTTTCCTCAACACGCAATCATAGATTACATTGTGGTTAAAGTCCCCGTTGGAGGAGGAAAAAGAGCACTTGATGCAAGCCTCTGGGGATATCACAGCCATCCAAACCAACGAGTAGCGAGCCCAGATCGTGGCTGATGAACTGCGTCCCATTACTACTGAGGAGGAGCAGGAACTACACAGGTGACAGCGAATTATGGACTCCACAACCTAGTTGTTGGTATCATTATAACACTCTTTTTATGGGGTCAACCCATCCATGGGAGGGGTCAATCCTCGAGGGTTGTGATTCACATAACTTTTGAATTAAAGTTCATGGTTTGACTATTTATGTTAGATGGATTCCTATGTTCTTTTATTTGTTATGGTTTATTTCATTCACATTAAATTCATTAAACATCCAGTGATGAATCCCTAAGATCAGGTGGGTCGGACCAGATGTGAGAAACAAGGGACGACTGCCTTGGTATTCCATCTGAATATGAGGGTGCCAAACAAACTTCGGAGGGTTTAAGCAACCAATTTGAATTTCTAGGAGGAAAGAGGGAGGCCCGACTGGAGGATGAAATTCTCAGAATAGTCAAATTTTAATTCTCCCAGTGTGCTCTTGCACATGATCAGGGTAACGCCAGGGGCATTGACATCAATCCAAAAATAGGGGAATGGGAGGTGTGAATCACGATACCCAAAATTCAGAACATTATGAGGGTGGCGGGAAAATGAATGAAATTTTTTGATTGTTTCTGAAACATAGTATCATTTTTGAGTTAGCCTGATATAGGGATAACAAATGGGTTCCGACCACTGAACATGTCCAAAACACGGGGCCTGACTCCAAATTCCACCTATTAGACTTCTGGAATGCTGACCCAGGATAGTAGGTGATCCATACGCTGATCATCCTTACTATTATAGGGGCTCCATTAGATATGAAAGCGGATGATGGTCCGAATAATGGTCACAAAAAGCATGGAAGGGGGAGTGGTTGGTTGTTCAAATTCCATACAACACTCAATAAATTATGCCAATATGGTGGAAACACATTAGGTGGGCGTATCGGTCTGATCTGGGATCATTCCTACTTCTAGACAGAACCTCTTTGGAAAGCAGGATGATGTCCCATAATTGTCACAGGGATTCCCAAACTTGTTCATGGTATAGTCACAGTTTAACATCATGCATTGAGGAAATGGTAATTCAGAATTGGAACATGCGGTGCAATACCTACCCTGGTGTGAATAAGGATGATAAGAGTCCATATCATTATGTGTTTCAAAACGGATTTAGGCCATGGGGCCAGAAAAGGGGCATGATTTTAGATTATGGGGAATGGATCTGAAGACAATATGCGTTAGTGTTCCTAGATATCCCATAAGGATAGGAATCAAGCCATACGTAGTTCTGATAACCCAGTTTAACTTCACGTGGTATGATAAAAGGAGTGTGTAGCATGACTGCACCAGTACAAATCCTACAATAACTACTAAGCCCATGTGAGTCATTCTTGATGTGGGAAACAAGAAGTAGTTATGGTAAATTCCTAGAAAAGGAAGGCACATGTTAGGGGTGATGGGACGCTAGGTGAATGATGTCCCAATAATGCCGACCCACCGACATGAAGCACCTAGATGTGCAAAGGGGTAAAGTCGAGTATGTTGGAATTCCACTCTAACATAAGGGAGTGGAAATATGTGAATCATGATGGTCGAGATCTAGAATACAATGATAGTGGCATGTTGATAGGGGAAAACTATTGACTGTGCTCTCAACACAACATCCATATTGCATTTTCCTGGAATGGGGACATAGAAATGGGGGTTGACTGCTAACCATGTTCTAAATAGAGGACCTGCCACAAATGTCATCTGAGGTCCTCAGGGATGTTGGCCCAAGATTGTAGGTAAGCCAATGTGTCATGGGACCAGGCCGTAAAGTTGGTCCCATAAGACATAGAAAATGATGAGGATCCAAATAACGAGCTCACAAAGAAAGGACATGGAATGAGTAGAATGTCCCTATAAAATTTCCACACATCTAGTTCTTTGAAATAATGCATCTGAGCATGACAATAAAACATATTAGATAGAGGGAGTTGAGTCCCTTTCCATGGACAAGGATCCAGGGTTCGCACGCTTCTGGCTTAAGGTCCTAGGGATACCATTAAGGGGGTACTTGATTTAATGGACTGTGCATAGGGTGTAAAAGTATCCAAAACTAACATTTGGTTCCCATAGGTAGATCTTTGTTTAGGGTCATTGAACTCAAACTAGATTGGGAAAAGACAAGGTAGGAACATGGTGTGGCTGTTTCAAAACTTGACGTGAATGAGAACCCTAGAGGTACTCACCGAACCACCTCTTCTAAAAAGAGTCTGGGCAAAGGGAAAACAGAAGAGGGCGTAGAATTTAAGATTATTAGGGTTGGACCCAAAGACAAGAGGCATGGGTGCTCCTACAAATCCCATGAGGATGGGAATCAAGCCATACATAGTTCTGAAAGATTTAATGTAGTTCAACATCTTGAGGTAAGGACGTGGAGTGGACTTTGTTTATGGTCATATAGCTCTAACCATAGATGGAACCAAGGGAGGGAGACACGCGGTGAAGTAATTACTAATACCAATGTGAATGAGGACAGTAGGAGTCTATATCACCAGAATTTTCTCCCTGAAAAACATTTAAGTCGAGGGACACAAAGTGAATGTATGGATGGACCTGAGGCAAAGTTCCCAAGCATTATTATGTACCCCATGAGAATGGGAACCAAGACATATTTAGTTCTAGAGATATCATGGTAAGGTACCAATGCTAGGGATAGGTCATGCGGGTCTGGACCTCGCACCAAAAAGATGCGTCATTTGATAGATCTTTTTTGTCTTTTAGGATATATATGTGTGTGGTTTTTTTAAGTGAAAAACCTAGGAAATAAAATTATAGTATCTATACTAGAATCAAGATATATTTTGGCATAAAAAATCGTATGGTGGGTAACCAATACCCAACATGATATCCTCTTGAGTGAGGACACCATGATTCAGTGTTGTTTTTCATCGTGAATCCAAGATAATAATGTCATAGTTTAAGGTCATGTGGTAGGACCAAACCTTAATTTTAATGTAATTTAATAAAACCACAATATTTAGAGTCATGTGTGACTATAGGGGGAATGTGCATGATGTTCTAAATCATACCTGATGTGAATGAGGACGGGGCCTATATCACACCATGTACGATTCTGAAGAAGAAACCTCGGGCCGGGGGGCCATCAAAGGTAAGAAAATATGGGGCTAGACCAGTAGAAAAAAAGTCATGGTGTTCCTATATATCCCATGAGGATGTGAATCAATCCACATATTGTTCTGAGAAGAGAAAAATTAAGGATATCTTATTTTAAAGTTATAGAGATCGGAACCCAAAGAAGAGAAACTCTCCCAAGAGAGCGCATATCTCGATTTGATCCATTATCCCCCATGAGTCAAAATATGTGTGGGAAACAGGGGCGGGAGAGGTATTTACAACACATTGGATACACATAATGGGTAAGTCGGTGTAGAGCCCTAAATTATGTCATTCCGTGGCTTTGTCTTCCTAACGTGAAAAGGTGAACCGAGAGATAGTAACAGGAGTGTCAAAATTCAACTTGGAAATGATGGGGTGGAGATGATGTGAATCATGTAACCGACATTCAAGGATTGATGGGGTTGGTGTGACGATGGAGGATAACTATTGACTGTTCTTGAAAAATAGTATCCATATCATGTGAACTAGAATGGGAATAACAAATGAGTGTCAACCGTGGACCATATTCCCAACATGGGACTTATATCAATTTTTTTTGAAACCCTCAGAAACATTGGCCCGTAATGGTTGGAGAGCCCTTGGGCCTAGCATTCATGCCATTTGGGGGTCCCTTCTGATGTTAAAGGTGCTAAAATCCCAAATTAAGTGGAACACAAAGCCTGAAAAATGGTTGAAAGCATGTTCATGTAGAATCTGACATTATAGGCTCTGAACAGGAGTGCCCCTAGACACATGGTGAATCACCGAAGAGGGTAGAGGGATCCAAATTAAGAGCCACTGCCTTGAAAATATGAGTGTAGGGTAAGGGAGCAAAGGTCACTCATAAGAGGGAGTTATGTGGCATGGTTGCTACAAACTCGACATGAATGAGGGCATAAGCCCATACCACACCTAATACCACCTCCCCTAGAAAGACTCAGGCCAAGAGACATGAATGATAAAGTGATTTCTATGGGATGGGACTGGACTCAATGAATAGATGTTCGTGTGGTCTTACGTAACCCATGAGAATAGAAATCAAGACATAAGTAGTTCTGAAATATATCATGCAGTTTAATGTTGTGTGGCAGGGATGAGAGGAGGAATGTGTATAGAATAGAGTGTAACTTGATGTGAATGAGGGAATAAAACCACACATTCCATACCATTAATGATTCCTGAAGAGAATTCAGACCAGGTGGTCAAAAGGAAGGGGGAATAAACCTGGACTGGACCCAAAGACAGAGTGTCTGGGTTTTCCTATGTATCCTATAAGGGTGTTAATGAAGCCATACATAGTTTTGAAAGATGTCATGCTGTTTAACATCCTGCGGATAGGACAATGGAGATATTAGTTTATGGTCATGAATCTCAGACCATAGATTCCTAGTTTAATGTCTTGTTCATGGGATAGGAAAAGAGAAAATGAGGGGAGCCATCGTTCATGCTATGTGGGAATCCCCAACATGAAAACAATGGTCGAGGATAACTGTAGACCATGCTCACAAAAAAGTATCCATGTTGTATAACCGGGGACGTGGGAAAATTGAGCATTGACTGTTGTCCATATTCATAACACATGACTTGTATCAATATTTATCTAGAATCCCCATGAATGTTGGCCTGAAATGGCCGGAGGGCCCTTGGGCCTGGAATCCGTGATGTTCGAGGGTTCTTTCATAAATGATGCTAGAGACCCCAGATAATGGGGCACGTAAAGCATGGTGGGGACCTGTGCAGTTTGGCATCTTGAGGAAAGGACGAGAGATGAAGAGGGATGTGTCTCAAGGGGATATGTGTGGCATGGGAAAAATAGACTGACCTAAATGTGGAAATAAGTGCATACCAAACCACATAATCCTAGATGAAAAATTCAACCAGTGGGGCTGAAAAAGGTTTTGGGACCTAGGACAAGGGTGTCCTGTCCGACTATAGACACATGACCCTTTATGCAGGTGATTCCATGCCAAATATCCTAAGCCCATGTGAGCAATGATCGATGTGGGAAACAGGGAAGAGTATCATGCTCTCCCTAACATATAAGAGTATGGAAATGAGGGGAGAATATTAGGCAAGGTATGTCCCAATCAAGTCAATACTCCTATCCAAGTTGGAAAGATGTTTGAAGAGGTAACATGACAAAATGAAATCACTGCACCCATCATTTGGGACATATACTGGCAGTGACAATGATGGATGATAGATGATAACCTTATTGGAAACACAGAATCCATATCGTGTATCTTGAAATGGGAACAAAAAACAAGTGTCAACCACTGACCATATTCTCAACATGGGACTTGTATTAATTTTTCATCTGAAATCCTTTAGAAAATCGGCCTAAAATGGTAGGAGTTCCCTTGGGCCAAAAATACATGCCATTCGATGGTCCTTCCGGATGTGAAGCATAAAGGGTGATGGATACCCTAAATGAAGGGGATGAGAAAAGCATGAATATACATGAGTAGTTTAACATCATACATGATTAGAATCAAGGGGAGACCATGGCGTTTGGTGTTAGGCCTATGGAAAAAAATTTTGGGCCATCCTAGGCATCCCATCCAGATGGGAATCAAGCCTTACATTGTTATGAAAGGTCCATGTAGTTTAATGTCATGCTGTTATGATGTGAGATAATATAAAATGAGGAGGGGCACATGACGTGACCTTTATAATCATTCTGTAATTGTAGACAAAGAAACTTAGGCTAAACCACATGGGATCCTCCAAGGGAACTACACCTAGGAGGGGTAGTCAAATGAGAAGAGCATGGTGATGAACTCGGAATGAGGTGTCTAAGTGTTCCTATGTATTCAATGAAAATTAGAATCAATCCATACATTGCTCTTACAGTTTAAAGTCATGCGGGATGACATACTATTTAATGTAATGCATGACATAACAGTTTAATGTCATGTGGGACTGGATAGTTTAAGGTCATGTAATACCATTTAAAGTTTAATGTCTTGTGGTACGACCCACAATTTATGGTCATGTAGGACCATCTACAGTTTAAGGTCATGTATGAACCTCTACAATTTAAGGTCAAGAAGGACCCTCTTAAGTTCAAGGTCATGAAATAACCCCTACTGTTTAAGGTCATGAAGGACCCTCTATAGTTTAAGGTCCCAAAGGAACCTTTATAGTTTAAGGTCATGAAGGAACCACTTCAGTTTAAGGCCATGAAGGACCCTATACAGTTTAAGTTCATGACGTACTCTCTTCAGTTTATGGTCATGAATGACCCTCTACAGTTTAAGGTCAGGAAAGACTCACTTTTATTAGGAAAATATTTCTAGAGGAACATGGCATTGGTGCGAGGATTTATACGCTCACCATCCATGGTAACCAGGGAGTATGCACCATTTGGGTAATACTTGTGAACAATGTGAGGTCCTTCCCATTTTGGCTCCATCTTGGGTGGTTTCCTATCGGGTATCATTGGAGTTCTCAGGGCCAACACCATGTCTCTTTGTAAGAATGAGAAGAGGCAAACATTCATATTAAAATATCAAGCTATCTTGTTCTGATACCTTTGAAGATTGTGCAGGTTATGCAGCCTATTCTCATCGAGTGCTTCCAAATCCACCAGACGGATTTCAGATACTTTATATGGATCTTTCTAATCATAGATAGATATGAGAAATGAGGGAAATTTAATCTCTCTGGGTAGGATGGCCTCCGTTACGTACACTAGAAAATATGGGGTCACCTGGGGGGAATTTCGAGTCGTCGTGTGATAATCCCAAAGGGCATTGGGGAGCTTTTCCGGACAACTCTTCTTGTTATACACAACCATTTTTGTATAATGTTATAGAGGGTTTTTTAAGGCCTTGATCTGTCCATTTGCTTGCGTATGATAGTAGGAGGTATGGTTAGAACCAATGTTGTTTTTAGAATACAATTTCTTCAGCTCATCTACCCCAAATTTTGTGTCGTTATCAGTGAGGATAACCCGAGGGACTTCGAATCAATAGATAATTTTGGAGATGAAAAAGTCAATGATGGAAGAATCCTCGACTACCTTGATTGAAATGTCATCTTCCCACTTGGAGAAGAAATCAGTAGAGGTTGGGATGAACCTGTATTGGTGAGCTGTTACCAGTGGATATAGTCCCATGACATCGAGTCCCCAGACCGCAATGTGTCAAAAGTACTTGTTAGTGTTGAGAGGCTCTTATTGTTAATTCATAAATCTGTCATTAATTAGGAAATCATGACACATTTTGGAAAACTTGATGCTGTAATGGATCACGAATTGCCAACAATATCCGTGTCACTAGATCTAGTGAGATAGTTTTGTCTCGGTTTGATGAGCCCCGCAGGCACCAGAATGAACATCCTGCACGAATTGAGAAATCTCAACCCCTTAAATGAAACGGATGAGAACCCCATCAAACCCACTCTTTTAGAGTATCTTCTCATGACTAGGACCATCTTGGAGGCTAAAATGTAACATGCGGCATCAGATTCGCTCATGCTCAGCCTGATCTACATGGAGATTACCGTTATAGAGATACTCGACAAAGGAGGTTCTCTAGTCGGGAGTCACCTCAATCACTACACCCGGGGGTCCTGGAGGTCCTGACGTAGAGTCATCGGTGGAAAGGTGTCTTACCTATGGGATTTCATCATCTTCTAGAGTGACAGAAACAATGAATCTCTAGTGTGCCACATAAATAATCTAATCATCCAGTTCCGGCTCTGCAAGTGATACAGATAGGCTTGACAAGGTGTCAGCTCGACCATTCATGGATCGAGGGACTTGAGTAACTTATCTCCATGATGGGAACTGGTCCATCAGCTAGAGAGTGTGTTCTAACAGCTATACCAACTCTGGATTTATAATGACATAAGCATTGTTTATCTTCTTGATGACTAGTTCAGAGTCCTCTTCCACATGCAAGTGGGGAACATCAATCTCAAGGGCCATCTCGAGTCTAGTAATGAGATCCTGATACTCTGCATCATTTTTGGTGCAGCCTTTTGATAATAGGAATAAATATGGTAGAATGGATTGGGATTGGGTAATGAAGATAATACCAAGTCATGCTCTGTTGATCCTGGGATCATTGAGCCTTCTATTGGTGGGGATCCAAGAAGAACTATCGAAATGCATTTTCCATCATGGAATGTCTTTGTCTACTGAGATAATTGCTTCATCGTGGTAATTGAGATCCAGGGACTGGTCCGCTGAAGTAGGATGAGTGGCGAGGAAATCTGCCAATGCATGACCCTTAATAACATTCTAAGGAACGAACCTGATGTTAAAATACAGGAGAATCACTTCCAAATGAGCTAGACGGCCAGTCAACATGGGGCGGTTCAATATGTACTTCAGTAGATCTACCAGGGACACCTGCTATACCATGTGGTGCTGTAAGTAATGTTGCAATTTATGTTCTGTGAATACTAGCACAATTAAGCTCTTCTCGATAGTGGAGTATCTGGTCTCCGTATTGAGGATCATGAAACTAATATAATAGAAACTATTATCTGTTCTGTCATGGTACTTATGGTAGAAAAGGGAACAGAAGGATCATTCCAGGGAGGTCACATAAAGGATCCACCCTTATTTATGAGTCGGGAAAAGGTCTTACACTTGCTGGCCCTGTTCTCGATGAATGGGAGTATGTAGGCTTAGTGGCCCTAAAAGCCTCAAATTTCCCAAATGATACTCGAGGAGACATCTAGTTGATGGACTTAATCTTATCTAGGTAGATCTTGATGCCCATGTATCTGAAAATTAAACCAAGGAAATTTCTAGAGGTGAACCCGAAGGCACACTTCAATGGATTCATCTTCAGGTGGTGAGAACAGAGGACACCAAACAATTTCTCAAGGCCTTTGATATGGTCCCGATGCAGGTAATATTTGACCACCAAATAATCCATATACGATTCCACCAGTGTCCCAATGATTGGTGGCAGTTGAATTATTTAGACCGAAGGGCATTCTTTGGTAATGGAAAGTACCTTGTGGTGCCATTAAAGCTGTAGACTCCTCATCCTCAAAGGCCATTCAGATCTGGCTATACCTGGAAAACCAATTCTTGATGGATAGGGCCGAGAAGCCAGTTGTACCATCGATCAACAATTTTGTCATAGAAAGGGGAAAATCATCCTTCCATCAAAGATGGTTGAGATCCGAGAAGTCAATATAGACTATAATGTGTTCATTATTCTTCCTAACTTAGACAATGTTGGCTATCCATTTGGAGTAATGTAAATCCTTAACAAAATATGATCTGATGAGCTTATCAAATTCTATCACAACCAGGGAACCATGAGAAGGGTGCCTCTTCCTTGGAGGTTGCGTAAACCCAATATGATTTTCTAGGAAGCCAAGGCGGGGGATGACTACCTGAGGATCTAGTCCTGGAATCTCATGATAAATCCAAGAAAATCAATCATGATTCTACTTCAAGAAGTCAACATACTGTTGTTGCTCTTCTATAGGAATAATGACACTAATCAATGGGGGATTTGGGTCTTCCTTGCTAATGAGGTTCACCTGTACTAATTCATCAACCGTGGTGATCTGACCTCTTTAATGGCATGGGGGAATCCTATAAATCCTCTTCTTCACAAATGGAGGTGGGATACTTGGTGGGAGGAGTTTCCTTTGAGTCAAAATATCCCAAAGAGAGGCTGGTACCAGCCTGAGTGGTAGTGGACACTACGTCGGGGGACTCATGTGCTACCGAAACCATAGAGATGAAGGGTTTTGATCTGATCCCATATGGTTTTCGGCCCAAGGGACCATGCTTGATGATATAAAAAAATAATGGCACATTTTCTTGATCTGATTAATCCCAGCCCAATAGAATATGCATCTATGATGCATTGATGTTGCCATGGGGCGGATATCCCGATACCTTATTGAATTAGGGATCTCCAAGATCACCTAAGCCTAATTTGTGTAGGAGTACAAGGTGATCATCCGACATCACATAGACTTGGGAATGTGAACCCCCTAAATCTAGAAACACTGAATAATTCACCCATGTCTAGGGTTTTATCCCACAATCAGTGGATTGGAAATATATAGGTATCATCCAGATCCATCATAGGTCGGTCGCAGCCGAATCATTCTCAACCTCATTAGCCTGAATCTGCATGTCCTTGATCTTGTGATAGTCGGTATCTAGATAAAGGTATTATTAAATGGAAAAGGGTGACAAGAGACCTTATAATATTACCAATCAACTATTAAGTGTTTACTTATGTCACTGATGATACGACGAAGGAACCACCACATGCAGGTGGAACCACGACTTACCCATCAATGCGTTGTAAGTAGTGTCTAGCGAGACAACCATGAACTTGGTGCTAGAAACTAAGGCACTGAACTGGGTATTCATGTAGATCTTTTCAACTAGTGTATGTTTCGTCCAGTCATAACCATGGATTTTCATGTCATAGGGACTCATATCCTCCTTATAAAATCACAATTTTCATAGTGTTCGAGTCGGAATTAGGTTGATTCTGCTGCCTATGTGGACCGGACAACGACGAAAATCCATGCCATTAAACCGGTCAGTTATGTATAGTGTGTGAATGTTCCTCAGTTTGGGGGATCCTACATCTTCTTTCGAGAACGAGATGAAGGCTTGACATTAAGTACGCTCGATTGCCTCAGCATGGAAGGCTTCTACGACTACTACCTCTATCTCAAAAATGATAGGGCTTCTTAAGGCATCGATATGGGCCTCACTTATATATTCTGACTAAAGAACGACATAATGGATAGAGATAATTAATGTAATAACAGAAAGATGTTTTAGGACATCATACTTATGTGACAGGCATGGTCTCCTACTTATAGGAGGTCTCTATGGCATCATACCTTTTGATTACAAAACATTTCATTACATTCCAAAAACAGAGGATATTTAAAGTCTAGTGTCTTGGAAATCAAGAACATAATACATAAAAAATATATCTAATAAAATTTTAAGGATTAATCATAGGTTCATCCTATGTAAAATTATTGCATCTCATAACCTGGAGACATAAATAAAAGGAAAGGGTGAGAAGAAGGCCCAATAAGGAAAATAAGAGAATCAGTTTATTTGTAAAATCAATAAGAACTTGATAAAATCATAAAGACATGAGAAATGGAAGTAAAATAATTTTATAATGAAAATAACATGAACCATAGAATGAATATTTGGCTATAAAGTTTAATTTAGACATTCATGAACATATCACCAAGGATCATCCCCAATGTGTCATAAAATTTACCATGGTTATTCACCACGGTATTGAGAAACTGGTCATCTCTAGAGATTAAATTCATTACCCAATTCACTAGAGCACTATCAGAACACACCATTAATATTTAATTATTTTCATGTGATCCACATAGATCATAATCAAAGATTTCATAAATAACATGTAGAGAATAAAATAAATGGATTTCATTTCAACATCATGACGTTTTAAAAGTTCTTAAAAACATGATCGATACGTCATTTATAACCCACAGAAAGGAAGTGAGGGTTATATGTATGTCAATTATAGAATCAAATAGATGAAGTTAATGTATTTATGAATACCACTAAAAATGAAAATAGTTTTAGGTATTCTCATAAATAATACAAGAGAATTTCTTCGTAAAAAGAGGGAGATTTGAGATGAAAATTCTGCAGCATAACGACTATATAACTTGGATTTAGAAAACATTAAGAAGGGAGAGTACAAGGGTAACCCACTAAAAAATGGAATATAATACAATATAAAGATAGAATAACATGGAGATAATAAAACGTTAGTGAAACTTTAAGGACATACCACATGAAAAGGAAACTTGATAGGAAAGCGAAGATGTGATATTTTTACAAAAATTTCAGTAGCCTAACGTCATCACTTAAAAAGTCAGAAACTAAATTGATGAGAGTGGAAAGGGTCTCTGTTCATTTGGAAATGAAGTGGAAATTTTTTGGGATATATAAGAACAAACCTCAACATAATAAAATAGAAACTAGAAGACATAACTTAAAGGTAGTCATGACTTAAAAGAAGAGGGTGAAAGGTTCCCTTACCTTGAACAATAACTTTGAAAGACTGATGGCTGGAACCTTGTGAGGCTTGAGGGAACCTTGGGAGGACTCCATGGGAGGTAAAGGACAAGAAATTTGTTGATAAGGATTTTTGAATGAAATGGATGAGGGAATTTCTTGGTATTTGTTGGAAGAGTGGGGGAATAAATTATTAATTTCCATGGGACACCTCATCGGTGGTATTAGAAAAACTATGGGTTCTCCCAGGGTATTTTCCCTTGGTATTGGAAACATGGGACACATCATAATATATCTTACTATTCAGAAGTCGACCAGATTATTTAGATCATGATTACATCAACAATGATGTCATTAAACACCAGAAACTCAAAACTGTATTTTTACTATTCACCAAAAAATCAACGCTTTCAGAAAAATCCCAAAAATTCACTCTAACCTAATATAGATGCTATGAATATAGAAATGAACTATATTTTATGAAAATAATTTTCTAATTATTTTTAATTTAATTTTTAAATAAAATCATTATTTATTCAAAAAATCCAACTTTAGAACTATAATTCATTTTTTAACACCTTAAGAAAAGAATCAATGTCCCGTAAAATTATCATATAACCATAAATCAATAAATTAACAATTTATTATTAATATTTATTAATATACGTTTAAATTATAAATTATTAAATTAATTATAAAAATTTAAATAAAATATTTATGACATCCAAAAATACTAATACTTAAACTATGATAGTTTTTCACTTTTAAAATGTCTAAATTTTTTTTATACATTCATGGTCGATGTTTCAATTTTTTGGTTGATTTACTATTTATTACTATTCATTACTATTTATACGGGTATGTTACTATTTATACTTTACTATTAACTAAAAATTATGTTGATCTTATTAGACTTTAAATTTCTTACTGAACACAACAAGAGAAGACCATTTTTTGAAAATGAATTCACATTATTATTTATTTAATGAATATAAAAATATTTTAAAATACCCCTTTCTTCCTAAATTAATTAATATTATACATCCTATAACTATACGGACCTTTGAAATTCAAAAAAAGTATAATAATAAAAAATAACAATTTTATTTATATAAATGGATTACACAATGTAGCTAAGGTCTCGTTACATAGCCCCTTATCACACAAGTGTATGACATAAGTGTAAGGTGTGCTATGCTGATAGAATCTTGGGGTGGCTCAGACAACATTGCCCGAGTGGGGATTTCTATCAGCTTGAACTTCTTTCTTAGGTGATTCGGTTCAAGCTTCACATGTTGATGTTCATCTTGGGCTTGGTCATGAGAAAAGCCCAGTGATGCAACCTCATTTCCAAGATCTGAAAGATGGGCTTCATATGGACCGAGTCTACAAGATGATGTCATCGACTCTTCTTTCTTTATTAATTAACCAATATCATTTGAATTTATAAACCATAATTGTAATTTTAAGAATTTTGTTTCCAACGGTGATATTAACCAGTGGCCATATAACAGTCAAGACCCAACAACCTCATTTATTTATACTCACTTCATTAATTAAAGTATATATTTTTGTTGTGTATAAAATAATAAACACACAAAGTTAGGAAAAAAATATTATTAAAAAATTCCAGTCGTTATAGTCACTCTATGACAGGAGGTATTGCAGGCCCTAATGACTGGACTAACATCTGATTGGTACAATGAATATCCCGCTTCTCAGTAGCCTAATCCAATGAAGTGAACACCAGATGAGGTCCGGATGGCAGATCACACCACGGTTGGGACGACTCTGCCTGATCCAAAAACACAAACCATGGAAAAGGCAAACCAGATGACACTAAATGAGAAGGTTGTGCATGCTAAGCTCTGTGCTGGGTCTGCTATCTGGTTTTGGTTGCTTGAATATCTTGGATGTGAGTACTGATCGAGGCACTTAGACGACCCATATTGACATGACTCTGTCGATGCTGGAGATGGCTTGGGAAGCTGGGACTATCCTCATGGCGCTCCTCATCAGTAGGAATTATGTAGGGGTTTCCCATCCCTATAGTATTAATTGAGGCATGCCCATGACTGTCACTCAAACATTCATCCACTACTCGACAGATTCGGGGAAGAATCTCCCTCTCTGGGGGAATGAAGTTACGGAAAGTATGGGATGACGATTTCATCGGTATGGGACTATGTTTTCCCCTATGCCATCGATGCTTGCTCTTCTATGAAGAGTATTTCTGAGCTGTTGACATATAAGTACTGGTAGGGGATGGTACATATTCTTCTGAAGGTTTATATCGATTCAGGCATGCATAGATAATACCATGGGCATGGGCGACTATATTACGAGCCATCCAATCTTCATACTTATAGGACCTATGGTTAGAAACCTGAGGCCACTCGCCTTAGTTTCCACTACAACTATCAGGTTTCATGAACACACATTCTATATATGTCGGAGCTGGGCCCAAATAGACTATGTTGTTATCCACCTTGTGTTGAAGCCAGTCTTAAAACACACAAAATTGTTTGAGGGTGTGCCCCACGATCTAGTGATAGGGGAAGTAATTAGGGTGATCAATAAGGATCAACTCATTTTGCCTCCAACATATAGGAAAATGAACAATTCCCTGTTCTAAGGCACTATGGAAATGATCGGGGACCTAATATTTGTTAAATAAGTTGGTCCGGTTTCTTATATATGGGAATGGGGCTCTAGGAGCCTGACCCTAACAAGGGGATGGAGGATCTTGTCGAGAAGGTGGAACATGGTTGTCTCTCCTTACTGGTGGTGGCACATTACACGGGGGCACCAACTAATTCTGAGGCTGGCACTGTTGTGTCGGAGGTTACACCTATGGTGGAGGGCCTCTATGATACTACAGAGGCAATGCCACTAGTAATAATTCCAGGTGAATAGAGGCCTCAATTATGTCCACTACTGTAGGCTCATCCCAAATGCCCCTTATCGCGAGGATTTCAAGAGGAAACATATGTGCCAAGATGGCATGTTGCAATGGTTCTTCTAGGCAGTGGGACTTATCAGAGAAGTCTCGGAATCCCCTGAGGTAGTTCTGGGTGATCCTAGAGGGGACCTGTTCTATATTGACAATCCCTACACACATCGTGAGTAGTTTCTTCCAGAGTAAGTGGCATGTCAATGGAGTATGTGAGACTTTTCCACCAGGAAACAAAGTCGGTGATGCGTTTTTAGGCCTATGTTTGAAATGAAATAGGTATCCAATACTCGTCTTATGTGCAGTGGAACTGAACTGGTAGAGAAATTTCTTACAGAGGTCTTCCTAGCTAGCAACTGATCCGATGGGTTTCTGGTTGTACCATACAAAAATTGGCCCTTCTAGTTTCTGCAGAAAACACTAGAGTTTGGTGGCCTCTTACTGCGCCGGAGATCACAACATGGGTCCACACATTGAGATGAAGTGGAACAGATACTACAGTGGTTACCCTATTCTATTAATGGGGGAAATTAGGATTTTTGAAACCTAGAGGTGCTGGCATATCATCCACCCATGCCAGATATGGCTTGCCATCAGTCGAGATTTCAACATGTTGCATTTTTGATACCTCATGGTGAGTGATTAGCGCTGCCTTGGGATCATCTGGTCATGGATTTCTATCTTGATAGGTATCCCTGACCACCAGTACATTGGTGGGTTCATCAATGTGATAAGTAGGCCCAACAACTTGTGGAGTGGTTGGTGGAATGCCCTGGGGAGTGGCTGGGGAACTTGAGCTGGGTTTTGAGGATTTTCATGCCACTCTAGTGGATTGGGAAACACATATTGTACCCTCTTCCCGTATGTTCTAGCCTCTACCCTATCTTCATGGGCAGGATGGTCAGGGTCACCATGAGACAATTCACAAGGGGTAATTTATTTCTGCCCTGGCTGCCCCGGTCGAGGATCACCATGGTTTGTTTGTCGCTCCACAACACATTCAACAGTGAGATTGTAGACTATCTTCTTGTTTTGGGAAAGATACTGACACAACACAAATTTTTTGGATCGTCTTCCGCCTTCTTCATTAAGCCAGACAGTTCAGAGGGATTGACGACTCTGAGGTGCTACTTACCCGTGGTGGGATTTTGGTTGAGGACCCACGCCTCGGTGCGCACAGGAAGACCCAAAATATTTCTCTACTTATGAGTAATACATACCAAAATATCCAATAGGTGTGATACTCTCTCAGAGGGTAGGTCTTCTCCAAGAATCTCTAGCTAGTTCTCACCCCCAATTGGTTGTCCATGTTAATCGCGAGCCTGCCTAGAGGCATATCCTCTATGTCGCCCGACAAACCAGGCTGGCGTAAAATAGAATAGAAATGGAGGGCCCCATACTGCCCCCAACCACATATTTTCACGTGGGTAGAAGTCTCCGTGATTATCTTTCAGTTCACTTTAAATCTCTAGATGCATCATTGTTGGAGGGTCCTATGGCAACCAGGTGACTCAAGGAACTGGGCCACAGGGAGTGCGACTAGATCATCCAGATGACATTGTTGGATGATGTCATCAAAATGTTCTTTGCATTTGGGGTAATCACCAACCGATGATGAAGAAGAAAGTGTGTCACCCAGAGGGTTTGTCAAAAGTATCCAACTTCCTCCAGGTTGAGCGACACTAGTGCACTAAAATTCAGCAATGAAACCGTCGAAAACATATCCGAGTAATGGTCTGCCACAAGAATGTGCCACAACCTCTTCGATCTAGACTTAGGGTCTGGTCCTTCATTTCCCCACTCATCAACTAGAGGCGGTTGGGGAATCAGTAGCGGTACTGAAGAATATCACCGATATGGTATGCTGGCTGGTGTAGAATACAACTAGCGGGTTTACAAGCCACCATATCTAGGGAAATTCTCCAAAGAGTGCAGTGACTTGTCCCCCACATCGTGATAAGAAGGGCCGGTGACTGTGGTTTTTGGCATAGGGAGTACAACCGCTGGTGGGGGACCATTCTATTCCTCGTTCGACATCGGCCCCCAGAATAACTCTCCATGATCTCTAGTTGAGGTATAGAATGCTCTAGGTGATGATGGTGGTGATTGCATGGTTGAATCCTAGGGAGATGCCAAAACATCATCCTCCTAGATCTATATGCCAAGGGAGGTGGGAATCCAGTGGATCTCCCATTTTTTATGTATGATCCTAATGTGCCACATTCTTGCCCCGACCCTTGACATGGAGGATCGAAGTGAGGGTTCCATTGCTGATTCATATTCCCCTTAGAATATGAGAAGCAATCTAGTTTAATCTTGATCTGAATCTTCCCAAAATTATTTTCATGGAAGCGATGACTTGCCCTCCTACCCAGGGATGGTTTTTTAGGATAGGGTAGATCTCTGGTGCGAGGAGGTCCTTTAGCTGAACAGGTGATGGGACAAAGAGGGATTCCGCCTGAGTGATCTAGGGTTCGAGGAGATCCTGGACATATGTCAATGGGAACGCGGGGATGACCTCCATGTCCACTAGCTGACGTGCAGATGGAATATCTGTGGAAATTTCTAGTGCAGGTAGGACCTCTGCTGGAGTTGGTAAGAGCATGGGTTGGACCTCTATTCTTTTTTCCTCTAGCAGTGTCAGCGTGAGGAGGTTCCCGTTAATGGTCAAGCCAAACACGGGTAGGGCCTCCATGCTAGGTGCCCATGAAACATGGATGACCTTCATTCCTCTGATTTATAGGATGATAAGAACCTCCTCCAGCCGCTTTAAGGACATGGGCAAGGCCCAAACACTGGAGATTTATACGATGTGTAACACATCCACACCAGGGGACTTTGGCCGGAAGAATGACCCCATACCAGATGTCATGGGTGTGGAAGAGGCCTCTATACTGATGGTCATCATCATGGGGGGGACCCTCATTTGGATTAAAGGTGGCAGGGGGAAGACCTCCACACTGATCTTGGAAGTAGGGAGGACCCACGTTCTCAATTGTGGCGGTATGAGGAGGATATCCATACTAGGTGCCCTTGTAACGGGTTGGCCCACAACTAGAACTAACTCCACCGACAACCAGAAGAGTTGACCTAGACTACCCATGGGGCAGCTGGGGTCTCGATCAGGGCTAGGTATATGAGTTCCCATTCTTATAATAGATAGGTGCTTGATGATATACGTCTGTGGTGGCCCAAGACATAGTGGTTGTGAATGTTAATGCCCCTTAGCGGGCATCCTCCTCATCCTATGCTTGATTAAGGAACTGGGTTAGCCGGATTGGGTTCGGCGGGGTAGGACCATAACTTACCTGCTCCTCAACTCGTGGTCTAGGTGACGACACTGGTGCGGCCTAGTTGGGGCCCTCCAGGGGATCCCCTGGAATGAAATCCCTACCAGGCATTACTAGACATCCCCAACCTCATCGACATAGGAGTTGGAGTCATCGAAGCATTCACATGAGAGTCTCCCAAAACTGTTTTGCATTAGAGTGGGGAGATGTGGATCCCTACGTGGCCCTTATAGGCAACGGTGGCGACGAGGCATAGATGCCTCTAAATACAGGTGGTCCATATCCCAATTTGTGATAATCCCCTCTTTGTATCGGTAGATGAGGTAAGTTATAACCATTATCTAAACAAATTTAGATGGTGAGACGGGGCGCGGGTGCCCAATAGGTGTGAGAGTGGAAGTTGTCACAGAAGCGGTGGAGCCACATGGGACTTTCAGTTTGGCACTACCCCTGCCCCTATGTCGGTGGCTGGGCAGCGATTAGATTTATATTATAGAAGCCTATGTCTTCAAAGTAATGGATATTAAACCATTAGTCCTAAAACAAGGAAATAAACGTCCAATTCCCCAATGCCATTTTATGTGCCATGGTTGGTAAGAGGATCCAAACTAACAATGTCAAAGACCGGGATGTCCAAAGTTCAACTATCCTAACTTTTGGTGAGTTTCACGTGAGTGCCAATATTTTCTTGGCATGACCTGTCACTGAAAACATGGATCTGATGACATGATAGTGCATTTATGTCTTGAACACTACTAATCTCCACATTGTGGAGAAGATAGTTTACGTTGGGTTCACCATTTTTGTTTCTGACACTTTCACCGGGGTGCGCACATCCGTCTATCCCGAAGGATGCATTGTTTTTTCCCTTTATTCCTAATTTCCAATGGCGGGAAACATTTATCACTTAATTAGGGGTGTTTTCTCCTTGATTGAAATAGGATGATGTGATGTCCGCTCTTCCTTCCGTGGATTCCTCCTCAGAACTCTTTACCTAGTCTAGGTCTCCCTTATAGATTAATACATTGTTCATGAAACTCTTCCCAGTGCTAAGTCTTCATGGATGCTGGTTAGTTTCACTACTTTTGCTTAGAAATTCTAAATTGTTTAGTTGGGGTAGCAAACTTATATCAGGGGAGTTGTCACGTTGGACATCACTGGCATGTCTGGACGCTGGAACACTGACATGTCTGGGTTTCTTCCCCTTATAATAAGGCTTTAGAAGGGCATGGAAGCCCAAGGCATCCCACATAGATTGTGGGAAATTATATGCCATTGGAAAATATATGAGGGTTTCCTCATCTTCCCAGGTTTAACACAGTTTGTTCTACGAGTTTAACATCTAGGAGAGTTGGATCAGACTGATCGAAACACTAACTAGAGTGGATCAAATGGGTGAAACCCCTATAGGGAATAATAATGTTGAGACTAATGCATGGTTAGCTACCCGGTTACTTCTAGGAGTAGTAAAAAAGTGGGTGATGTGATCATACATGGATGTGGTGTCCTGGGCGAGAATCGTGATGGATGGTGGTGAGTTGAATTAAGTGGGGGGGGGGGGGGAATGAGATGGAACCAGCATGAAGAAGATGGTGATGTTGGGCTTGAGCCTCGAAGAGACTTCCTACGTATCCTTGTGGTAGGGAATCAAAGTACGTGTAGTTTGGTGAGGAGGAGAGACACCTAAGGATGTGACCCGTGTGAAGGGGACCTACAGGAAGTAGAACCTCCGAGTTAGGGAATGATATTTCGGAAACACATAGGCTCAAGTGAAAAGACTATGATTAGACATGGGTGATGGGCTTGAATCTCAGGGAGGATTCTTACATACCTTGTCTTGCTAAGGATCAATGTCCATGTAGTCCATGATGGGGGCATAAAATTGGAGTGTACACAGAGGAGGGTGACCTATTGATATATTGGGGCTTACGTGTGGTTAGTAGGCCAAGGTTGGTTTCATGCTTGTGGGATGACCATAGATATGGGTCCCCCTAAAAGGGACAACAACGACTTACCACTAAATGAGGATCGAAACGGCTAACCATCAATTGTGGTATAATGACTTACCATGAATTGGGGATCACGATGGCTTACCATGGATTGGCGATCACGACGACTTACCATCGATTGGGGTTGGACCACAAGGAGTTTTCCGACGTACCATGTCTAGGTGAAAAGGATCAAAACACAAATAGTTCAAAAGGGTACAGTTTAATGTCTTGTTGGAAAAAAGGGGCATATAGTTTAACGTCATGCGGGATGGAGGTGTACCGATGTAAAGTGGTCAGGACCGATGGGTGTTGGGATTTAACCTCATGGAAGCTTCCAACATACCTCTCCATAGGAAGGATCAAAGTCCACATAGTTTGAGATAGTGTTGGTGAACCGATATGAAGGGGTTGGGGCCAATGGTGGTTGGGGTTTAACCTCAGGGTGGCTTTCTAAATACATTGCCTTGGGAATGAAATATGTCTGCATAGTTCAGGATGATGTTGGTGAGCCAAGATGAAATGAGTCTAGACCAATGGATATTGGGGTTGAACCTGAGGGAGGATTCCTACATACCTTGCCTTGGAAAGGATCAAAAACCACATAGTTCGAGATGGTGTTGGTGAGCCGACGTGATGGGGTCGGGACCAATGGTTGTTGGAAAAGAACCTCTGGGAGGATTCCTACATACCTTGTCTTGGAAAGGACCAAAGTCCCTGTAGTTTGGGATGTGTTGGGGTTTACACTATAAGGTAGCCCAGAGAGGATGTCATGGTTGATTCATACTCTAAGCCCACGTGTGTCATGATCAGTGTGAGAAACAAGAGGCAGCAAAGACCTGACGATCACATTGTGAAAGATGCATCCTTTGGAAGTAGAGTATGGATTACACATGGTTAGTGGCCCAAAAACAAAACAGGGGCTTTCTTGTGGTTCGAAGCCCAGTGAGATAGTTATTGGGACTTACTCTAGGTTGGAGGCCCAAGTCGCAACAAAGTCCAAAAGCAGAGGGATTGGGAATGGAATAGGGGACGGTTCTGCCCCACCCCCCCTCTGTTCTTTGGCCAGGAAGAAGATAGGGGGAGCAGGGATACTCCCTCCCACAAGAATGGATAGGGGCTTACACCAAGGTGATTTACCTTTCCCCACTAACACACGCTGGTCCAGAAAATAAGATCTCATTCAATGTGGGGACGATCTCACTACCATGGAGATGAGTGGGCATAGAGAATATTCATGATGGGGAACCCTGTGTATGACTCACGGGGTGAGGCCGTAGTTTAACATCATGTGCTGAGGATGATGGTTCTTGGCAGTATAACGTCATGCATCTCGGATAAGGTGGGTTCACTCCACACCCCTTGGACTTACATAACTGATACCCACCCACCCTTGGGTAAGGGAAGGAATTAGAAATGTTGTAGTGAGGGGGTGTCATGGAGTGATATATTGATTGGCCCACATTAGCATTGCTATGATAGAAAGAAATAGCCGTTAGCATGCCTATATGAAGAAACATGAGGTGAAGAAACCCAATAGGAAGCACCACCCTGGGTACTTTTAATTCACTTTGTGCAAACCTGGAGGGTTGTAGGGGAAAAGGAGTTGCATGGAAAATGGGTTCATATGAAGAATCCTTGTGAATCTATGATGATCTATGTTTGGTAGGGGATTCGCAAAAGGGTATTCTCCATGATGTGAACTGGTTTAGCCTAGGTATAAGGAATAGGTGCATATGGAGGGTGGTTCGCAAAGAGGAAAGGATTTTGTGGAGTAGTTCTTCTCGAAGAAACAGTGCCCTACGAAGCATTGCATTGCGAAGAAATGTGCTTCGCGAAGCATAGTGACCATTATTTAGCATGTGGGTTACATGGGAATGGAGGGTACTTCATAAAGCACAAGTGCTCTATGATGACCTGAGTCCCGTTGGGGATCCCCTTCCTTCGTGAAGGCCTATCAGATCTATGAAAGGCATCCCCATTTGAAGAGGGGTTGAATTCAAGCCAAAGGAAAGGCACTTCATTATGCTATTGTACCATGAAGAGCTAATGGAGTGCAGAGCAAAAATTTATTCACTATTGGAGAGCTAATAAGGTGAATGGTTGGAGGATTCATCCATTCGGATCGATGGGAGCCCGATATTTATAGGCAAGAGGTGATGTGAAGCAGAGCTCACCTGGTGTGATGACACATGGCATTTTATCATATCCGCGGAGCCTCCCACCTCCTTTATCCATGGTGGCTTCACAAACTTCAATCAGGTTCACAAAGACTCCTACCCCCTTTCTATATGGTGTCTTTACAAATGACAATCCGGTTTAGGGATCCTTCTGCCTCTTTGCTCCATAGTGGATTTAGAAATGTTAATCCAGTTCGTAGAGCCTCCTACCTCCTTTCTCTATGGAGACTTCATAGAGGGGGATTGTTGTCCCGATCACAGTGTTGTGGGGCTCTATGGACGAGCTTCATGAGGTAGCCCCAAAGGCTTCACCTGTTCTCATCCTTTTCCAAAATTTTAGTGTTAAAAACTACGTAGAGATAAATACTTTTACAAGATTGAATTTCATTATAGATATCATTAATTGAGGTCCAATAAGAAGGATATACCCAATTCATCATTCTGTACAACTTATGGAAACTATGAATATATAGTGATTCATATTGTCCTTACTAATTCATCTTATATATTCATGTATTCGATTAATAGAGTCTATAGAGACTACCTCACTATGTTTTTTTGTGTTTATATAAGATAATATCTTCTAATCAAATAGTAAGTAAGAGAATGAAGATCACTTTTGAATTTTATAACAGACCCCAAGGATGATGAAATTGTATGAAAAATTTTAAAAGTGTCCGTTTTGGATGAAAAAGATTCATTTTTGAGTCACATAATCTCAAGAGATGGTGTAACAGTAGATGAATCAATGATGGAGGTTATTGAATGATGGCCTAGACCAGACATAGTCATTTAGATCTATAGATTTTTTTAGTTTAGCTAAATATTATCGATGGTTTGTGGAGGATTTCTCATGACTATCAAATTTTCTGAACAAGTTAACTCAAAAGGGTGATAAGTTCCCATAAATAGTTGAATGTGAGGCAAATTATAAAGAAATGGAGGGAAGGCTTGTTATCACACTTTTTCATACGTTAGCCTATAGTAGAGAAGGGTTTTTAATCTATAATGATGAATAAAATTAGGTATTGGGATGTTTTCTTATATTGAATAACATGGTTATTGGTTATGCATCGTGATAGTTGAAGATTAATGAGAAAAATTACCCAACTCATTATTTGGAGTTAATAGTGGATATATTTTTAATTAAATATATGCAGGCATTATATTCATGTAGAAAACTTTGGTATATGTACTAATCATGAAAGTTGGAAATATATATTCATATAGAAGGTTCTTACCATGTGATGGGGAAGAGGCTTAGAGTTGATAAAGGATTATGATTTCTCAATATAATACCACCCTAGGAAAGTGAAAAAGGTGGCAAGTGATTTGATTCAAAAGGGTTATACTACCTTATCCATGATGAGGATCACCAAATATCTAATATTTATAGATTTTAAAATGATAGAGATAGAAATATGGAATAAAGGTAAATCATATCTTCCTTAAATGAATGATCAACTCTCTATCTAAGTGAAGATTAAAGAGACGTAGAAGAAATATGTATAACTATAAAAGAAAGTTAGAAATGTGTAGGAGTGTAACCTTGATCGAGAAGGAATGATAAGGTATGGGAATCATGTATGTCTTAATTATATACCATATTTTAAGATGAAGTTATTAGATAAATATTATAGTTCTTCATTCCCTATTCCTCTTGGAAGAATTCATAAGTATAGGGACTTAAAAGAATACTTCTGGTGGGATGAAATGAAGAAAGATATCACAAAGATTGTATCTCGATGCTTGGTATTATATCATTATATGGTTGAAAGAAAAATGTCTAAAGTGATGGTAAATCCATTACCCAAACCAAAATGAAAATTAGAGAATATTGGTTTGAATTTTTTCACTAGACTACCCAAAACCTCTAAATCGTTTAATGTATATGGGTGGTTATCAATCACCTTACAATGTCAGAAAAACTCATCACTATCTAAGTAGAATTCTATTTGGATTTGATTTCCAAGATATACATTAAATAATTACTAAGGTTCCTTGGAGTACCACATTGTATTTTATCAGATTGTGATATGAGGTATACCTCAATGTTTTGGTGAAATCTCCAACAAGCACTTAATATAAAATTGAATTTTAGCACTACTTATCATCCTCAGATAGACGATCTATCTATAATAACAATTAAAACCCTAGAGGATTTGTTGAGATCTTGTTATCTGGATTTCAAAGGGGGTTGGGATCAACACCTTACTCTAGTAAGTTTTTATTAAAATAATAGCTTTCACTCAAGAATTTATAAATCACCTTGTGAAGCCCTATGTGGAAAGAAATATAGAGCACCAATGTTTTGGGATGAATATGGAGAATGAAATCTATTGGGACCAGATATTATTGATGAAATGGATAATATCGTTAGAGACATTCAGAAACAAATCAAGGTATCTCAAATAAAAAAAGAAAATTTGTGATGATAATCGTCAGCGTGATCTAGAATTTCATGTTGGTGAAAAGGTGTTTCTATGAATGTCAGCCTTGAATTTTGTTCTAAGATTCAGGAAGAAAGGTAAAAAATCTCTAGGTATATCGGTCACGTTGAAATTATTTATTGTATCGGGACAACTTCATATCTCTTTTCACTTCCTCCAAATCTCTCTCAAGTACATTATGTGTCCCATGTATCTATCCTGATGAAGTACATACCTGGTCCTTCACACGTACGAAACTCATAGGTCATACCGCTGGAGAAGGATCATTATTATGAAGAAAAACCTATTGAAATTATGGATCGATTAGAGAAATTTCTTCAAACCTAGACCACCCACCTACTCAATGTTTTATAGAGAAATCAGTAGTTATAGTAAGTTACATGGGACATTTATGATATGATGACGAAGAAGTATCCTCATTTTTTTATTCCAGAATGATGATCTTTGAGGTTGAAATTTATTTTTAGGAGGTGTAGAATGTAACAACCCAATTTTTTATGGACATGTTTTTCTCTTAAAATGAATTAATTATAATTGATGTATTTAATTTCCCTAAGTCAAAAATCCATTTCAAATATAACTAACTCAGCATACGCTACACCAACGTGGTATATGTTACACGAAACACTGAGTTTCTACAAAGTATATGTTATTGTTACAATTATTTAGATGAGATAGTTATAACCTATGAGTTAAAATTAATAACATTAATAGTAATAAATAATTTTAGAATATTTTTTAAAATGTTTTTTTATAAATAAAACATATTTATAACGAATGATATAATTATTTTTAAATTCCTTATATGTTTAAAATACTATTTTCTTAAATAAAATACTTTTCACTTCCTTCTGTGATAAAAAATAAAAATAATTTTTATAAATTTAGAAATTAAATTTGATTATAGTAATGTAATTTTTGACTCTATAATGTATAATTTATCATAGGGTGATTTTTTGGTAATTTTCTATGAAATTTCATTTTTTTGGAATAATAGTAAACAATTACTGAATTTTATTTCAAAACTACTTTTTCATGACATTTATTTATATGGTTAAATAATATTTTGAATTGTTTATAATTTTTAATTAGATAATTTTTTTATCAATTTATCCAATTTAATTCATTTTAAGAAATTTGACATTGAAATTTGATATAAAACTTATCAATATTTTGATCATTTTTTAACAACCCACATTATCATCCCATCAATGAGATTAATTTTAATTGAATTTATTCCACTTAGGTTAGTTGAATTTTATAAAATGAATTAAATATTTAGAATCATCATAACTTATTAATTCTACTAATTTCAATTTTTTTTTTCAAAAATAACAGTGAATGTAAATAATGTTAATTACATTGATTAAGGAAAAATTAAGCTTAACTAAGGACTAAAACTTAAATTTAAGACCAAAAAAAGTTAGAAGATTTTAAAAGAGCAATTGTATGACCTGATTTTTTCCCTTTCCTCCCATATTCTCTAATTGTTTCCATTATTTTTTCAACCTATCATGGAAAAAATATGTATGGAACTCCATTTTCAAATTATTACTAAAGTTCCACTCCTGCTCCATAATAATATGCCTTCTATCCTCTCACTTACTTGTACCTCTCAAGCCAGATTGGCTCAACAAAGATCTACAAAAATAGATACAAAACATCCCTAAATTACTCGTTCATTACTCGATTTGGTAAAAAATCCTTCCAATGAATCCCTTTCGTGCAAACCAAAAAAAAGTTACCTGATTAAGAGGTAACATCCTCCCTCAAGATCCTTTCCTTTATTTTCTTTCTTTGCCACCACAATCCAACTTATTTAATTATTATGAGAATAAATTGTATCCTAAATATACTTAAATGATTTTGTGCTAGGTTTTCATCCAAAACATACATATACATTCATCTAATGGTTAATGAACATATTGTTCTTGTGTTTGGAGAATTACCACAACACTAAATGATGACTGTTCAATTTTCTTTTACCATCAATAATGGTGGAAATTATGATGGAAAATATATTAATATATGTTATATATTATATTTATTTTTCATTTATTCTTGTTTATTCCTTTTACAACATATATATTTATAATTTCCATTTTCTGTAAAAACAATAATTTCATTTGAGCAAGTGTGCACTACTGCCCCTCGAAGTGATGTGATTTGTACAAACAGTACATCGAATGTTCTAAAGAAATGTTTAGTAAACTTATATGATATATATTATATATTAATTCTACTTTAATAATTATATATATTTTAACATATATTTAATTTACCTTATTTCTTCAAATACAACAATTAAATAGAGACAATGTTCATGCATACGTAAAACCTACCGTCTCCATGAACGATGTATTTAATTTCATACTTATATATTATATAGATTATTATAATAAAAATATAATGAATTTAAATGATACTTATATCATGTTTTAAATTTTTATATCATGATATAAGTATAAGGACCAAATATATAACAAATTAAGTCTCATGCGAAGAACAAAACCGATATTTCCATAAGTGAAACCTTAACATTGAATTGTTAACAAGTGGGTCATATAAACTCATAATAGAACCATAAATTGCATTATATATAATTATATGGGTTTTGGTATATTTATAATAATATTTTATTTATTATAAATGATGTTTTTGTGAGTACAATGAGATTTGAGACACCAATTAAGGTAATTTTATCTCATTTTTTTATATCTATGAGATACATTCCATGTTCACCACTCTTTTATTTTTAGTAATGTTTATAATTAAAAAAAATGTATTATATAATTCTAATTTCTAAATTTATCAGTATTTTAATAACCATTTAATGATATTTATCTCTTGTGGTTTATGTTTTAAGAGTTACCAAATCGGTAAGATTATTTTGTCGGAATTTTCCTTCTTTGAGACACATGTTTTGTTATGCACAAAATTTCATTTTAGAGGTGTATATAATTCCATTTTACATGTTATATCATGTATATAAATATTGTAATGATATTTTAATCTTTATGTGATTTAATTTTTATACATGAGGAGTATAAACATTTGTTACCATGTGGTAAGAGTTTGTTGAAATAATCTCATCGCTTATCGGGATTGTTTATGATTATTTTTCCAATGATGAAATCTTATGTTTCATATCTAATGAAAAATAAAGAGTTTTATTCACCTCTATTCAATAAATAAATATACATGTATTTTTACCATTTCCAATATTTTTTACTAAATATGATTAAATTTTTTAGGGAAAATCTGACCATATTTCTTTCTTCGGTTAGAAATATATTTTATTTCAAAAATTATGTTTCAGAAAACATTTACAATTTTTTAAGGAAAAAGGATTTAAAAAATGATATTTTGGTTTTAAATATTCCTTTATAAGTTCTCAAATATATTTTCAGAGGAAAAGCTTTTCAAATGCGTTTATGTTTTAAAAATAATTTTTCAAATAAAGAAAGAAATTTTCCACATGAAATGTTTTTAAAATATCTATCAAAATTATTTTCCATCTAAGATAAAATCCATTTGTGGTAGTCATTAATTTATAAGGAAAAGATTCAATGTTTCGATCCATATTTTTTCTTCTAATGGTTTTTTTGATGGCATTAAGTTTGTGATACTGATTTCCCTTTCTTGTGTTATATGGTTTTGAAACTCATTTCTTTTCTTGGGTTATGTGTTTGATGAAATGATTATGAAAACTGTATCTTCTTACATAGGTTATGATATTATTACGTGTTTATGAGACCCATTTAATTTAATGGGTTATGATATGATTGTTTATGATTTTTGGAACATGTCTGTATGATTTCATAATGATATGTGTAGGGATTATATCTCCCCCCAATGCATTGGGTAATGATTTATATCTCCTGAGATAGTCTTGAATGGGAAGAGGAGTGAAATCGGTTCAGTATTAATGGAATAAAATGAGGAGTGAACTTTGTTTAAAAATATAGGGCTAGAATAGGAATTGAACCAAGTTCAATGATATAATTTTTCCACTAAGACGACCTTGGAAGAGATGCATTTACTACTATTGATGTCATTATATATTCTTATTTCCTTTCCATAATTCCAAGTTTATGTCCTATGATATGCTTTCATGTATTAATTCTTTATTTCCTAATGATTTATGACTTATGATCTTCTAATATTTATGACATGATTAATGATTATGATCTTTGATATTGAGGGAATGATATTATATTTTCATGGTCATGGTATCATACCCTTATTCCCATGATTATTCTTACATGTCTATATTGTTTACACTTACTAAGAATCTGAGTTCACCCCATTTTATGTTTCCCTTCCTAGGTTTGGAAGAAATGTATAATATTTTTTATGTGTCCAAGAAGGGTTCTAGTCAAGAAGAACCTTTTGAGAGAAAATGTATCTAACTTATATACCAATGTCTACGTTTCCATGTTTCCAAAGGTACAAGAATAAAAAGGTCTTTGGGAAGTTATTTTTATAATGTTTTCATTTTTCTGTAAAAGTTATGTAATGATAATATTTGTAAAGAATCTGTCACTATAGTTTTTCTACATGCACCTAATACTCACACATCGCTCCCCACATTTAGTGATTTATTGGAAATTATTTGTAAAAAAAATCAACCACCAAATCCATTGATTTAATTACAAGTTAACACCTATAACATTGATGTGGCATTGTAATCATTCAATACTAAAAAACAACATAAAAATACTACCTATTCCTCGTTTTGAGTGCAGAACTCATGGAATTCATCGAATTACAATCTATATTAGGAACTCATTTCATAAACCATTGATGGCATACCTCCCACCGTGAAGCTCCAAACATAACTCTTAATAAGTGATACCACTAATAACCCCTATAACCAATCAAAATATATTCAAGTATTTAGGTGTAGAGCTAGATATTTCTCAAAGTACTAGATATTATATCAAGGTAGGAGACATGATTGTCACTAATTGAAATTAACATAAGTATTTTTTAGTGAACACCACTAAAATTTATTGACCACTGATGTTACCTCCCATTAATGTAACAAATTAACCTAAAGATTCAGGCTTCCCTACCAACCAAAATATTACCACACCCATCAAAAACTATAAATTCCCTCACACAACCTACAATAGAATTCTCAAAATAGGTTTTTATCACTACAAAATCCACCAACATCAAGGCCCAAATAGAGAAAACAAATGAAAACCTTAAAAAATTTAACAATATGGTTTTACAAAAAACCATAACATGTATTTCACCCTTTTTCCCACCACATGGTCAAAACCAAGGCACTATCTATACCCTTAACCACCATACATCTAGGTTCTATTTAACAAGGTTAAACCCATTATAATTATTGAATTTTATCATTTAGACACCAATTTATTATCATCTTGAATCATTTTACAATCTCTGTGAATTTAATGTTAGGAACCATTCTAATTTCAATTTCACAAGAAAGGAAAAATAGTTCATGTTTAAAAAATAACCCCTAACCCATTTCCCCTTGCATTCCAAAAATGATTCATGTCATAATAATCCAAAGTTCCTAGAATGATTCATGCAAACACATATCTCACTACATAATAGGGAATCAGTCAAATATCATAATATATAAACACCCATATTCCTAGCACACAAAAAGTGTGTCACCCCATTAACAGAAAACAACAATAGAAATAATTCCACCAAGAGTGATTAGGTTCTCCCATGTACATGGGTTATCTACTCTTTTGAATGAGCTCATAACCAAGGCCTAAATATTCTTGGTATCCAATCCAAATTTCTGAAATAGTAATTCAGATGAAGAATAAATGAAAAGTTTCCCTGATACCACTATGTAATGTCTCAACTTGTGTGACATGCCTCGGTGCCCCGAGAAGGTCCACCACATGAGCTCAAGAATGTCTTCTCACATTCCAAAGGCAGCTAACTAGAAGAGAGGGACTAATATTGATCGTGGGGAGACCACACCCACATTTATTTATTTATCATAGTAACATAACAATAGAAATAAAAAAAATAACCAAATGATATAACATAACCAGAATAATACTATATCATAAGATGGCCAAAACTGAAAATACAATGTGAAAACTAAATATTATATATTCCATGCTAATGTAAATTCCATGTACTACACTGAAAAACCAAAACTAAAATAGAACTTAAAACATCTAAGTAGGTCTCGAACCACGTCTAGTTTCCTTATCAGTGATCCACCCCAAAATAGCTATCTAACACATGGAATTTTCCATTAACATATCCTGCAATCATGAAATATATTTGGGCACCCTATAGATATCTTGATTAAGGTGAGATTAAAATTGATTAGGCCACCAAAAATGTTGTCTAAAATAATATCCCGTCTATAACCATGTATATAGTTGTATGACCGAATTATAATAATGAATAATTAAATAGATATAACATTATTAGTTATTATTTTGTTCACCACATGAACCCACATGTTCCTGAGGATCCCAGAACCTCAATACCTACTTCATCCTATGCCATAATCTGAACCGTTTGACATTATAATTTCAAAATTCATTTAAAAAATGGGCTTTCATTATCTATTTCATTTAAATTCATGATATGTATAATTGGAACCATAGTCCAATGAAACTATTTTTGGTTTAGATCATTATGTCTAGAATATCTTTAGTATTTGTATCATCCGTATCTATCTCACACATTGTGGGTATTTAGAGAATGAGTCCCTTTCCCATACATCAAGGGTATATGAAGCATCATTCCCTATCCCATGCAATTTTCACACATTCCTTAGGTTTAGAACACCATGTATAAGACCCGGTAGATATTTGGAGATTTAGTCCTTATCCCACACACTATTTACAATCAATCACACATGAATCCCATTATTACCAATAATTATTTTGGGTTGTTAATTCAACAATTAATTAATCATGTAGATTACATTAGTTAATTCAATAATAAAATAATTAAATCAATAATATTAATTAATTCAAAAATTAATTTATCAAATCAATTCCATTAGTTAAATCAACAATTAATTAATCACATAAATTTTGTTATCTTACTTAATAGTTAAAAAATCACATTGATAATATTAATTAATTAAATAATTAATTAATCATATCAATTTCATTAGTTAATTCAAAAATTAACTATTCACATCAACAATATTAATTCATTCAAAAATTAATTAATCACATAAATTAGATTAATTAATTAAAAAATTAATTAATAAATTCTATTCTATTAGTCAATTCAAAAATTAACTAACAATACCAAATATAATAATAATTTAAAAATTAGTTTTTCAAATAAATATGGTTAATTAATTCCACAGTTAATTAATTATTTTAATCACATTAATTAATCCATAAATTAATAAATCAATATCAAAAACCTTAATATCCTATTATTAATTCAAGAATTAATTATCCAATTCACAATTATCAATGTTTGATAATTAATTCAACAATTAATTATCCAATTATATCAATTTAATATCCAGAAAATCCATATTAATTAATTCACAAATTACTTAATCTAATTCATTAAATTTCACCATCACAAAAATACTCATTAATTCATTATATGATAAATTAATATAACTCATTCAATTGAATCAACACATCAATTCACCATTAATTAATTCAATAATTAATTAATCTAACCCATTGATTTGAATTATCACAATAATACATATTAATTAATTAACCAAATAATTAATCATATTCAAATATCATAACATTACATATATTAATGAATTCACAAATTAATTTATCCAAATATTTTCCTTTAATTAATTACATAATTTATTAATCAAATTCAACATATTTAATTAATTCTATAATAAATTTTTCATGTCAAATTCCATTAATTAATCAGATTCAATCCCTTTAATTAATTCTCTAATTAATTGTATACAACAATCCCATTAATCTATTCAACTAATTCATCCCATCAATCCCATTATTTAAATCAACAATTAAAAATCATAGTACTCCCATTGATTATTTTCACAATTAACTAATAATTTTATTTGCACTATTTATATCATCAATTAAATAATCACATTACTCTGTTAATTAATTCATGAATCAATTAATCCCAACAAAACCATTATTTAATTCAATAATTTAATAAACTTATAATTCCATTATTTAATCAATAAATTAATTAATCTCATCAATAAAATTATTTATTTAATAAATAAATAATTACATTAATCCATTAATTATTCATCAATTAATTAATCCCAACATAAACAATTAATTAAACCCCAAAAAATTACTCAATTAATTTTTTAATCTCAATCAATTAAATATCCCCAATTAATTACTCAACTAATTGTTCCCATACACAATTCAATATTCAAATAATTAACACAATAATTACTTATTCCAAAATCACAATTTCAATATTTCATAATTAATTCAACAATTAATTATTCAAAATCTATAAACCTAATATCCCCAATTTAAATATTCTCATCCATTAATTAATTCACAATATTAATTAATTAAAAAAATTATTCAATTTCTAAAAATCTAATAGAAATTATGCAATTACATACACATATTTGATATTTAGACTTTTATATTTGAATTATAAACCACCTAGGCCAATTCGGTGACAAACACTCACCAAAAAATCCACAATTTGAATTAGATTAATCATGAATAGGATGATGAACACAATATAAATCCAAAAGCTCAATAAATAATTAAAAGTGAGATGTTATGTTAATTATAAATCTTGATCCAAGAATTCTAGATCTAGATTCAGCAAATCTAGATCCACATATAAAAAAATATAGGATAATAACCAAACAGGATAATGGGAGTATAATGGGAGAGTGATGGGAAATTAATCGTGGAAGAAACTGTATACAAGAGGAGGTAAATATATTCCATACATGTAACAAATTTCCCTGAATAGTGGTTGGAGGGACTCAAAATACCTTTGGGAGGATCTAGATTTAATATACATTAATAGGATTGAGTTAGTGACATTTTGGTGTTAATATGGGGGTCTAATAAATCATAAAACTAATTTTAGTAACATTAATTTTAGTGTGAAATGTATTCTGGGCCAATTCACACAGTTAGTACTAATTATGCACCTTAGCCATGAAACATTTTACAACAAGGACAAAAATGTAGTTCAACCATGGAAAAACCATACGATTAGGCTACATTCTTAGTTTAACCATGAAGAAACCATCTGTAAACTATCCAACATGTTAAAAAAATTGTTTAAATGTGGATGAACCACGCAAAAGCCATGCACAACCTATGCACAAACTATGCACAAACCATGTTTGAGCAATGAAACCCTTTAGACACTTTTTTAACCATGAAAAAACCATGTACCACCCATGATTAACCACTCCTACTTCCTAAATTCTCTAATATTTTACCCAAACATAACCAAATAAAGAAACATATATGTTATACTCAAAAAATGGAAAATAATAGCAATAAACTAACCAATAAAAGCCCTAGAAAATAATTAGGATCATACAGTTACAAACCTAAAAATAAAAGCCAAATGTCTTTACAAAAATCCTAATGAATCTCATGAATACAGTATTTATACCGATAAATTTTTTGGTTATATTTATTTAAATAAGTAATGAGTTGATTAATTGCATGATGTTGATGGAGAGGGGTTTGGAAATAGTTATAGAACCAAATCCTATTCATAAGATGAACATTTTCCCAAGGATGGATGCTATAATATTTTGAGTAATTGATGTTATATGAGTGACATTATATCATGGAAGTTAGTTTTTCCAATTTTTATGTAGAAAATAATAATAGTTTTTTATAATTAAAATATTAAAAAATTTGTAAGTAAATCACTTCCATTGGTTGTTATTGGGGATATATCCATATGAAACATGTCTAAAAATATTCTTCGTATTTATTTCATATATTTGGTTAAAAATATTTTAATAATTGAATAGTTTAATATTATTCCATGTATTATAAATTTTTTCTAAATATTATTATCCTTTTGATGTTCTTTAAGATTCCAACTTGTAAAGAGATTGTAAGATTAATATTCAAGAAGATAAATTCAAGTTGAATGTATGAAGGGTACATTTTTTTGAATGTGTGATTAAAAACTAATGAAATAAGTGTTATGAAAACTTGGATGATGTTCTAAAGTGAGTGAGTAATACTTGGGTTTAATTAAATAGGTTGTGAATTTATTTTGGGTGGATGGAGATAATTTAAAGAAGATAAGTACCCATTTAAATGTAATTATACTTATCACACAATGGTAATGTGATAACTTTTTAAGGGTTATGAAGACTCCACTTCACGGTAAATTATAAAATCAAGGACCTACATAAATGTATCTAAAAAATGTAGTGACTCATATAAAAGTATCATTAGAATTTAGATACCTACGTAAAGGTAAGTGAACCTATGTGTGGATAAAATAGAATTTCCAAATTTATATAATGGAAAACTAGACAACCAACAACTATTTAAATGTAGTTTAGTAACTACATAAGGGTATCCTTGAGAACAATAGCTACATAGAGTTAATTAAGAATATATAAGAGTTATATAGGGGTCATTTACACTTTTCAAGAACTACATAACCATAAATTATGGATCATATTATATATGTAAATGTAACATAAAACCCATGTAATTTTTTTTCAGATTTTTTGAAAAGTTATTATGAGTTTCTAAAATTCATATATTCTGAGTAAATTAGTATTAAATTTTAATAATTCAATGTTGTATTTATTTAATGAAAATAAACATCATGATCATGCACATTGATCATGAC
This sequence comes from Viscum album, assembly GCA_963277665.1. NCBI lineage: Eukaryota > Viridiplantae > Streptophyta > Magnoliopsida > Santalales > Viscaceae > Viscum > Viscum album. The sequence goes on along the minus strand of OY728153.1, from coordinate 603,736,330 downwards.
TATATTCATAGTGATTGAAGAACTAGTTGAGAGATGTGAATGATTGAGGTAAAACCTTCCAAAGTACACATTTTTAAAATGGGAAGAAGTTGAATAGAAAATTTTAGTGAATAATTTTTTATGAATGATTTTTATGGGGGATAAATGGTGAACTGAAATAATTCATGGTTGTGAGAATTTCATATATATGGTTTCCCAATGAAAAAAATCAACCAATATTCTGGTACCTAGAAAATAATGAGCTATGATTAACAACATCATAGTGTTGGGAATATAGGGATAAAGTAAAAAATGGTTGATATTATACATGTGAGTGTTTATTTGTAATTGGATGGGTCTAGAATATATATGATTTAATAAATGAGGGTTTATTTCATAAAGATGAGTGTCTATTTGACTACGTGATTGTATATATCATCCAAACATATGAAGAAGTATGTTGATTCTTAATTGAGAATTCAGTATTCAAAATAACATAATCATTTTCTTTAAACTATTATTGAAGCATAGGATTGAATGAATATATTTTTAAAGAGTCTTAACCATAAATAAAGAATCGGTGATAGAAACTGTTGAGCATGCACTCATGAAACTATGAATATATTATTCCATATGGGTTTTTGAGGATATAGATAAAATGGAAGACTGTTATAATTTAAATATCACATGAAGAAGAATTTTAATTATTTATAATTAAACATAAAATTACATTGGTATGTACAATTTCATTGATAATCATAACTTATTAAAAACAACCAAAAATTAGAAAACACCATTTTGTTTGTCTTCAAAACCGCTTCCAAAAGAGCCAGATCGTGCTATGAGTTTATAATCAAAACATCACTTCTTGAAAAATGTTAGCCTATATAAAAAACATTTCATTTATTAATGATACTATAAATAAATAAATAAAACATAAATTTCACATTCTATTAATTAATTATGTCATATTTAGGTTTTATTTATTAATTTATAGTATCACTAATAAAAGAAATTATTTTTATATAGGTTAACTTTTTTCAAGAAAGGATGATTTTTAGTTGATTCTAACACATCACAAATTTTTTATGGATCATTTTCATAATTTACCATGAAAATTTGAGATCATTTTATCATTTTTGAGCATGTGACATGAGTATTTAACTAAAATGTCAATTAAAGAAAATACACTTTGAGTTATACTAGACACGTCGTGTGTCAAAGTGATGTGTATCTAATTCATAAAAATAAAATAATATATATTAATTTTTTTTTATAAAATATAATGACATTATGATTGTTTTTCATTTTTAGTGAATGACACATGTTATAACTAATTTTATTTTAACAGAAAATATGTAATTTGAGACATACCAGTCACCATATGTATCATATTGATGCATGGTTGATTACTACACATCAAAGGTGACATATATATATTTTTGATAAAGTATTAAGACCATTTTAGTGTGTTCTCTTGGGTTTTAGTAAGTGGCATTTTTCTAACTGAAATATTAGTTTTCAAATGAAAACAAAAACTTTGATTCATACTGACCACACATGTATCAGATTGATGTTCGAATGATTCCTATACATTATTGATGAGTTATATATTATTTACATTAATTATCAATACAAAACCAATATGTTTTCTTATTTTTCAATATGTGACACATGTTTTATACTAAATTGTGACTTTTTAGTAGAAAACATTCACTTTGAGTCATACCAAACACATTGTGTTTAATATTGAATAATAATGGTTCCTAAACATCAAAAATGTAATATAGATCATTTTCGCACTGTATAAAGAAAATATGAGTGAATTTTCATGGTCTCCAGTCTATGATGTTCATTTTGAACTAAAATGTTACTTTTTAACTGAAAACATGAACCTTGAGTCATATCAAGAACTACATGTATTAAATTAACATGTTGTTGATTACTATACATATAAAATTAATTTTGGATAGTTTTCATAATTTTTTAGTATAATCAGAGTGATTTTACTTGATTTTTCGTCAATGTATCATTTTTTGAACTTAAATTTCACTTTTAACCCAAAAACATGCACTTTGAGTCATATCAGGAACACTATGTGTTGGATTGATGTGTGCCTCATTCCTACACATAAAAATTTATTGTATATTATTTTCATAATGTGTCAAGGAATTCAGAGTGTTTTTTTCTAATTTTGTTAGTATGTGAGGTGTTTATTGTACTAAAATATGATCTTTAAACTCAAAACACACACATCGAGTCATATCAAGAATATCATGCATTGGATTCGAATTAGTTTTATTCTTACATGTCAAAAATGTTTTATATTTTTTTAATGAATGTATCAAGGTAATAAAATCATTTTTTTTCAATTTTTAACCAGTGATATTCGTTTTAATTGAAATTTTAATTTTAAACTGATAAAATACGCGTTGAGTCATACTAGGGACACTGTGTGTTAGATTGAAAAAAAGTAAATGTATACAAAAAATGGAATATTGATTTTTTTTTCAAATGTATCAAAACAATCCATGCATGTTATATTAGTTTTGAGAATCAAAATAGTGTTTCGTACAAAAATGTTGATTTTAAATAAAAACATGCACTTTATTCATTCCCACTACATTGGGTGTTCGATTGATATGAAGTTGAATCCTATACATCAAAATTGGAATATACACCATTTTCAAAATAATTAGGAAAATTGTAGAGTGTTTTATTTGTTTTCATTAAGTGGTAAGTGTTTTTGAAAAAAAATGTTACTTTTAAACAAATAACATACACAATGAGTCATATCAACCAAAATATGTGTTATATTAATTTTTAGGTGATTAATATATGTCAAAAAGGCAATTAGGTTATTTTCATTAAGTATCAAGACAATCCATGTTTTATTATCAATTATGATTTCATGAATTTTTTACTAAAATATATATTTAAAATAAAAACAATCACTTTAAGTCATATCGACCACACCATATCTTGGATTCATCTATGGATAATTTTTATACATCTTAAATGAATTATAGATCATTTTTATAAATTATTAATGTCATCATTTTATGTACTTTTTTCAATCATTGACACAAGTTTTTCACTAAAAACACACTCTTTGAGTCATACTGGGCACACCATGTGGGTGATTGAAATTTCATTAATTCCTACATATTAGAAATAACATGTTGATATTTTTTCTAATTTATCAGTATAATACGAGAATGTTTTCTTAGTTTTTACTATGTGAAGTGTGATTTTTACTAAAATTTATATTTTATCTAAAAATAATCTCTTTCAGTCATACTATCCTCATTGTGATTTAGATTCATGTACAATTTATTCGTATACATAAAAAAAGTTATATCGATAAAATATGACTTTTTTTACTTTTTTTTATTAAGTGACATGTTTTTTCAACTAAAATATTATTAAATTTAAAAAAATACATTTTGAGTCATACTAAGCACACAATGTTTCATATTGATGGGAGTTCGATTCGTACAAACCCAAAAATGATTTAGGGATCATTTTCATAATGTATTAAGATAATATATGTATATTTGATTAGTTTTTAGTAAATGTTACATTTTTTTGAATTAAAGTGATGAATTTAAATCAAAACATTCACATTAAATCATAACAATCACACCATGTTTTAGATTCATTTTTGGTTAATTCTTAAACATAAAAAATTACATCTAGATTTTTTCTAAAGTATAAAGATTATATGAGAAATATTTTGGCCTATAATATGTGAATTTTAAATAAAAACACATAATTTTTGTCATGAAAGCCAAAAATTATATTATATTAAAGTTCGAACTATTCTTTTATGTCAAAATTGGCCAATAGGTAATTTTCATAAATTAGAAATACAATATGAGTGTGTTTTCCCAATTTTAATTAAGTGATGTTTATTTTGAACTAAAATGTAATTTTAAACTAAAAACACTCACATTGAGTAATTATAAGAACATCAGATATTATATTGATGTAAATTTGATTCATATCAATGAAAAATTATTTATGGATCTTTTTTCAAAAGTACCAAGAAAATCTAAGAAATTTTTCTCAGTCTTAAATATGTGATGCCCAGTTTGAATTAAAATGAATGTTTTAAGACCAAATAAGAAATTTTAATCATAATGGGAAGACCTTATATCAGATTAACGTGCAGTTAATTTCTATTAAAAAAATTAATTATAGATAAATACCTGAAAGTATTAATAAAATTCAAGAATATTTTTTAGTTTTGAGTATGTGATGTATGTTTTGTACAAATATTTGGATTTTAAATAAAAACACACACTTTTCGTGATATCATCCACACTGTGTGTCATATTAATATATTGCTAAAAATTATTCCTAAAAATGAATTATAAATCACATTACTAAATTATTAATACAATAAAAGGTCATTTTATTATTTTTCAATTAGGGACAAATATTTCTAATTAAAATGTTACTTTTAAACTAAAAACATGCTCTTTGATTCATACTGATAAATCCAAGTGTTGAATTAATGGTTTGTATATTCCTATTAGTAGAAAATTATTTATGGATCATTTTATTGAAGTATTAAGAAAATACAAGCATGGTGTTGGGACCAATTTAGATGTATAAGGAAGTAAGATCAGTTTGCTATTACAAAGTGTTGTATTTTGTTGTCGAAGAAGATAAATCAATTCACAATGTAAAGGACATGTAAATCAGATGATGCTTTTCTGATTTGTATTTCATAAATATCATAAGTTTGGAGAACTTGTGATGTATGCCTTATAAATAAAAAGGGAGTAAAGGTGATTCCATTCATATGATGTTTTGATTGGAATGAATGATGTAGATGGAAGATAATGAAGTTTTAGTACTTCCCATTGAAAATATGATGATCCTAAAGCTGATCGATCAATGGATACATATCACGATAGTGGATTTAATAATGAATGTTGAATAATGGTTATGGGATGCAGTGAAGAGAACAATTGAAAAGGAATGGACAATCTGGAGGTAGAATAAAAGAAAAATTTAAGGTGGCATCATTTTCTAGTGTTGGGAAAATATTAGGGACTGAAAATTGTGAGATTAAGAAACATGATTTTGGTGAAGGAAGTTTCACACAAGATCTATGGTGCTTTGGAAACTATAGAACAAGGAATTTTTTGGGAGAAGAATGTTGAAAATTTAAAACAAATGAGGAGCGCGAAAGATTAGAGAATTGGTGTGAAAGAGGAGGTTGTGCGAAATATTGGAGAATTGGCATGAAAGAGGAGGTTGTGAGAATGGTTGAATAATTGGTGAAAAAGAAGAGGTTGGAATGAAAGAATCTAGTGCACCAAAGGCGACTTAAAAAGGGGTTTTGCACACTATTCATAAATCGCGATCCAAACATCATAAAATGGAAATGGAATGAAACATGTAAAAATTTTCAAAAGTACGTGAAATATGAGGACGGTGCAAAAGAAAATTCCATGGAAAAGGCAACATCAATTGGGGTTTTGCGCGATGCATCATGATCTTGCGTGACATATCGAGGTTTCTTCGCATAGGGGTCAAAGATTTCTATAAATAAGAGGTGAACCCTTCACATATATATAGCTCGACCATTATAGAAATCAAGAGCTCTAAGGCGTGGGAAAATATTAAGAAAATGGGAGTGCACCGAATAAATAATGTTGTGCACAAGAAGGAAAAGTTGCACGCAAGAAGAGAATTGAGTGAAAGATTGAAGTTATGTGCAATAGGTGTTTCTTAAAAAATGTCAAATATTGCACGCCTGGAATAAATGTTGTGCACAGGAAACCAAATTGGGTGCACAAAATATTTGTTTTCTTCACACATATTTGGTTGTGCGTAAGACAGTACTTACTGGATTCTGTGTTATAATGTAATGATTTTTACTTCATAGAATTCACCTGCTCAATTGTAAAGAAGCACTAAAATACAGTAATTCCTTATTTGTGCTATGAGGGTGCACACACACATGAGGATTGTTTTGCAAGTTCAACATGAGTGTAAGGTTATATCCTACCCATTTTACACAATATAAAAGGATTGTTTTTTATTGGATTTTGTGGCACTGGATTACTTTCATACGATACCAAGGATGTAGCTACTCTTGTTGGGTAGTGAAACTTGTAAATCATTTTTTTCCTAAGGTTGTGTGTGTTATATATAGAAGAATCTCTTTAACATGAGGTGAAGGTTGTTTCAAAAAGAAGGAAACATAAAAAGGAAAAGACATCACTGATTCACACCTCCCCCTATTAGTGATACTTAGATCCTGATTGGGAACTTCACATGGTTTCTTTATTTTGAGAATATGACACTTGTTTTGGATTAAAATGATATTTTTAAATATAAACAAACACTTTAAACCATAACTGTAACAACATGTAACTAATATATGTGATGTTAATTACTACATTTAAAAATGACATATAGATCATTTTTTTTAAAATTATCTAGACATTATAAGTGATTTTTATCAGCTTTGAGTATGAAAAGTCTGTTTTTATAAAATTCAAATATGAAATCAAAACATGTACTTTCAATCAGACTAGACACACCATGTGTTAGATTGATGTGCGATTAATTATTTTGGGTTAAAAATTTCTTATATATAATTTTACAGCATTATCAATATAGTCAAATTGTGTTTGCTTAGTTTTTAGTATGTGATACATGTTGTGAACTAAAATATTACATTTGAGGTGAAAACACACACTTGGGTCATACAATGCACATCATTTATAAGATTTATGTTTGGTTTATTCTTACATGCCAAAAGTTATTTGGGGATCATTGTATACATTAAAAAAATCTTATCAATTTTGGTTAATTTTGATTATGTGATTGGTGTATTTAATTAAAATTTCGATTTTAAATCAAAACATGCACTTTTAAACATAACAAGGTCACCTTTTATCATATTTATGTGTGGTTAATTTGAATGAATAGAAAAGTACACAAGAATCATTTTATAAAATTATCTATAAAATATGATATTTTTTCATAGTTTTCATGAGTGATTTATGTGTTGAACTACATTGTTACTTTTAAATTTAAAAAATTTACATTAAGTTATACTAGGAACATCATGTGTTGACTTTATTTTTCATTTTTTTATAAACACGAAAAATGAATTATGAATCATTTTCTAAATGTTTTTCATTGGAATTTTATTAGGAAATATTATATTTGAAATATAATGTATTGAATCACCATTTTATATAACATATTAAAATAAAAAACTAATCCTTATATAGGAAGAATATTAAATGTGTTCCTCAGTTCTTCATCCTTTTAAAACCCTTCATCGTGAACTTACGTTTCAATAAGGTTTGTGTGATTATAAAGAGCCTAAAATTCCTCCATACAATGTACATTATTGTTGAATGTTAAAATCTTATTTTATGCTCAAGGATAGAACATGAAACCTATATAGAGGCATATTGTGCTAATTAAAGGCACAAAATGGTTATAAAAATAAAGAAATTCAAAATGACCTCTACATGATATTTGTGAAACATAACTAAATAATTAGTATATTAAATAATAGTAGGAATAACTAAAGAAGTTATAGATAAAATTTTAATAAAATTCACTAAATAATATGTAGACAAATTGACTATTTCTCTTTGTTAAATCCTTTCTAAATAATTGATTTTTATCTTAACATTTCATACTCTTCGTAGAGAAAAAATTGGATAGATAAAAATCTTTTCATGGTGATATGATCTATTTTTGACCTCTATTTAAATCAACAAAATAAGTGGTAAATAAAAATAAGAGAAAAATTAACTAAAAATAATGTTTCTAAAATGATGAAAAAATTAACTAAATTAGTAGTAGGAAATAATGTGTCCACAATTTTTTTAATCATTCTAAAACAATGTTTTCTAAGAACTCATTTACAAATAAATATTTTCACCCTTTTGAATATGTGTAATATTGATGATCCTAGATGTACCAAAAAACTATAAAAAATAAATGATTAATAAATATTTTAAATAAAATTATATTTCTTATTAGAAATACCACTTTGGGGATTCAATAGTATTGATGGAATACGATATATTTAATAAATTTTCAAACATACCATTTATAATTACTTATATTTGTTTTTTTTCAATTAATATAAAAACATTAAAAAAAATAATTTGTTTTGATACATTTTTTATAGTGAAATATTATTATATATTCCCAAATTCTTATCCAATTGTAGATATATAAAAAGGAACACACATTTCATACATAGATATTACATCTTATGAGATGATTAACCATTACATAACAATATTATCCACTTTAAAATAACATTGGGCTTATGCCATTGGAGACGTTGACACATAGACAACTGGTTCATAAGTGAACTACATAATCTCACACTAGGTTATTCATAAGTAGATCCCTTAATAGAAATATCATATAAATACAATTATTCATACCACATATAAATGAAACATAGGAATGGATGAGCTGAAATTCTCTATAAGGGTGAAGTAGGGAGATATCAACATAGCTTGAGCATAATGGTTTGGTAACATGATAATAATATTATAAAACCAAAACCTTCATAGAATATATCATAAAATTGAGTCATGGAATACATCATGGTAGTTTATAAGACATTAATACTCAAAAAATATAAGAACATGAGCTATGGATTAATAACATTGTAAAAAGAAATTGAATTGTGGAAAATATATAAGTAATGAAAATCTTTTCTTTAGTATTTAACAATTCACTACTACGACTATCATGTGGATGGGGTTCACTACCCAAAACATATTATTATTCAAGGTTTACTTTTAAAACAATCATAGAAGATTAGTTTCACTCCCCAAACCATTTTATTAGTCATGGTTCACTCCCATGACTATCATAGCGGACAGATTCTCTTACCAGATTGGGTTCCCTCTCTATTTCTGTCCTATTTATCTCATTAGATATATATCATTACCTAATGAATTGAAGGGATACATTGGTCCCACCAATTAAATAATAAAAAATATACATAAATGTGTCAAAAGATCGCAGAACATTAATCATATTATCAAACATAAAAATAAATTGTTTTCATAAACATTTTATTATAGAATAACTCATGGAAGAGAAAAAGGATCTCTTAATAATTTCATAACTTGGTCAGAAAATTAACCATGGAAAATGAGAATGTTTCATAAATAGATTTTCATTATAATATTAAAACAGATAGATAAAAAATAAGGCCATAATCAATGAATCATATACCTAATAAATCTTAAGTAACATAAAAGGGTGTCATCTTAGATGGAAAATGAATATGAAAGATCACTTAGAACACTTCTTGAGGGAAACAAACTCTCCACATATTGAACAGTTATTTAAAATAAAAAAAATCCCAAAAATTAAAGAATTTATTTTATTTAAAAATAAATTTTAAAAATAAAATGAATTTTTAAATCATTGATAGGTTATGATGATATAAAATACTGTTCATTTCATATATTTTAAAAGGAAAATTCCATTCACATTTTTGGTAAAAAGTCAAAATATCCTTGTTCATAAATTAAAAATAAGATTAATTTTAAACCATATTCTAAATATTCAATTATTGTTAAAAAAATCATTAAAAAATCATTATATAATATGATAAATATTATTTAAATTATTTTAAAAAAACATTGACATGGATGAAAAATGAATTTCTATCGAAGAGAGAATTAAATTCGTTTTTCCTTAAAAAAATTATTATGAAAACATGAGTAGATAAATTGGAAAAAAGGAAGGGGAATAATTTATTTTCATGAAATAAATATAGTATGATAGATTTCATGAGTTTATTTAGTGATATATTGTAATATTTAATCATCATAAGCATAGTCCTAAACAAATCCAATAAATAATGAGACAGTAACATCTAACGCTTACCACTTTGGTATATTTTGAATCATAATAACAAAGAAAGGTAGATCATTATATTTACATGCAAATCCCCATAAATTTGAAAAGGATCAACATAAGTAACTTTTATGGGAATAATATACACCACATTAAAGAAAAAATTTGTGAATATAGAAAGTGTCCCACTGAAATAAAAGTGAGATGAAAATCCCTTACCACATTCAAATATTTTGAAATCATAAGCCCCGTTAAATTATAAAATAAAATGGAACATTAAATATAATTAAATTAATTATATTAATGATATAACGTTTCAAATTATATATATATAAACCTTATAAAAAATATAGGGTTATAACCTAACATATGTCCCAAAGAAGACAATTCAATACGAAATTCTGTGACCTCAAGTATTGGATATCTTCATACTGGGTTAAAACTATAGTAGAATAAATATATGTTTATTATAAATATATACCATAAGCATAATAATATATATCATAACATATGTGATCTACTCAAAACCTTTTATCACTCTTTTATTAACAAATATTTGATAAAATCATTATTTTCTGTAATAATTGCTTTTTTCATGTCTGATTCGGTTGATAGTTTTATTCCTTCAAATTTTTATGGATAAATCGTCTATATAATACTAATAATTATATTGTTATTATATATATTAATTATATACTAATTTAGATGAAAACATTAAATTTAAAGATATAAAAATGGATTACACCGTTCATAGAGATGATATGTCATAGGTATGCATGAACGTTGTTTCCATTTTTTTAATGGATTAAAAAAATAATGGTAAATAATATTTAAACAATATAGAATCAGTTTTATGTCGTATATATCATATATATTAATTACATTTGTCATTATTACCAACCTTTTCAACATAAAATGAAAAACATCTTGCATTGCTTCGTAAAGATAGTAGTCCAAATGCACGCAGGAGTGATGTTATCAATTTCTAATGGATTGGAAGGTAATTAGGTTTATGTGATATTATTATTACAGGATTATAAAAATTTCAAAAATATAATTTATATGTATTAGATCCATATTTATATCCATCTATTATAGTTTGTGATGAATGAAGAATTACATCAGTTTGTGAGGAGGTAATCCGTCATACACAAGATTTACAGTTTTTTTCCCTTTTTATGGAAGAATATATGGATATTGGACATGAAACCAACATAATAACATCTAATTATATGTTATATAATGTTTATAGTATATTGTAATTATTAATACATGAATGATGTTGGAAAGAAAAGGAGTAAAACGAAAGATCTTAGAGAAAGAATTTCCTTCACTTGAAACAGCCTCCATTGGATCTCTAATGAAGTACTATTGGTTTGGTATTTTGGGAATAGAATCCGATATATAGCCTATATAAGGATATTTTTAAGATATATTTGATGTTTTTGGTCAATAAAAAAGGATTATTTAGTGTGAATAAGTGATAGGAGGAGACAACATTTTATAATCGTGGAAAAGTATTATTTATGTAAATTCCCAAAATTATTCAATAATGGGGAGTCACTCTAAACCCAAATCCAAAATTGATAAATAGTGTAGTTTCTGGAACAAATGGCCTATAAAAACCTCAAAAAATAGAAATAGAAATCATTTTTTAAACATTCAGTTTCTTATCCTCTATGTTTACACACTTTTACCATTTTAGATTTTACTACAGTAACTAGTCTTTTTTACATTGGTAATTAATATTTTAAGACTAAAAAATGGGTTTTTAGATAATTTGTAATTTTATTTTCTAAATATTAAAAAAAACTTATAAAATAAAAATTCCATGTGTTCGTAAAATTAATTTTAACCGAAGAACATGTAATGCATAAGACCCCGTTTTACCCATTTCCATGATAAATATGTTTATACTATTTAGGGGTCAATATAATTATTATAAAATAAAAATTTTCCATTAATTAAATAGGTTTTATATATTTAAATTTATAAATAAATCACTTGGCCATGGATGGTATTTTTTAGGTATTTAAATCATTTAATAAAATATTATTTATTATAAAAAGACATTAATATCAATTTAAACATTATTTATTTTATTTGACTTCGAAAACATCATTAAATATGTGTAATTATAATTTATTATTTTCACACTAGTATACCATGTTTTATTTATATAAGAAATTAATGTAATACAACAATTCAATCAATTTATTTTACTTTTAAATATTATAGAATCATTTATCTTATTTTTTATTAATTCAATAATTAATGTTTCGTTGTTATATAAGAGTTTAATGAGATTGTATAATTACTAATAATTAAAATAAATTACCCTAATTAATTTAATATAATTATTCTTGTAATTTAAATTTATATTTATTTACATATATATTTCCTCATATCAATAAATAACTATAATTTAAAATCAAGAGCTTGATATTTTGTTGTTTTCTTTACTTAAATTAATATATTGGACACTTTCAAGTGAAAGTCTCCTACAGACCCATAATAATAGATAATAATGTAATAATGATTGAAATATGTCCCTCAAATAGAGTTTGGATAGGTATTTAGACAATAACAACCCTTATTTTTTTAGTTTAAACGCTTAGTAAACCCATTTTAACATTAATAGTGATAATCAATTTTGTACTATTTTTAAAATTCATATAAAAAATTAAGTTGAACAAATTATATAATATAAATTATTTTAAATTATAATATTTAATCCATTTTATAAAATTCAACAAATAAAATTTGTGAAATTAAATTTAAAATTAAACATACAGACGCATCGAAAAAATGATTTTCTAAAGAAAACGGTTTCATAAATATAAAACAATTTATATAAAAATTAAAATTGAAATATATTAAAATGAATTAAATTTCACTATTAATAATATAATAAATCTAATTTTAAATATAATTTTATTTAAAATAATATTTAACCTTTATGAAACATTAAACGATAAGGCGGTTTTCAATAAAAAATATGTTTTTAACTATTCATTAAAAAATTAATTTCTTCAAAAAATTAAAAAAAAATTACTATAAAATAATTTTAATATGTTGAATAATTTTATTAATATAATTTTATCACATAAATTTCAAAATAAATTTTTTACATATATTAATAAAAATAAATTTGAAGGAAAATACGTATTTTCATAATGTATAATGACATTACTAAATATTAAATACTTATATTTAAATATATGAAGCTTATCTAAAATATTCACACCTAATTCTCAAAATCTGGTTATCTCCTTTCATAAGTAAAAATGTAATATCTCGGTTAAAATTGTCACATTAAATCTTAATATTTTAATAGTATATCATTGTTCATTTATACTCTATGTTTCGTGAAATGAAAGCTATCGAAGAAATTAAATTTATTTGAATTAAATATTTCATAAAATCTCATGGTGTCAGATTATAACCCATTAAATAAATTGACTCCTTTCAATTTGAATTTGATTTCAGTAATCAATGGATTTCCAACTTATACCTTAGTTGAAATCCAACATCATACAAATGATTAAAAAAATCCTCCAGAAAAGAGGGAATAAATACATAGAAAGTTCATATAAAATCACAATTAGAAAATTTACCACTATCCATGGTAAAAAACCATGGATATAGCTTCAAATATTGTTGTAATATCTTATATCCATGATCTAAATGGACCGTGGCATGTAATGGAGTAGTTATAGCTAAGATTTTCACTATGATTTTCTGGGTTATTTCCACAATTGTTCACCATGCAACAGAGGTATTCCGAAGATTTATAAAACCATGGAAATACCTCTCATTGTTTTCCATCATAGAAGTTGAGCTATAGTCATGGTTTTCCACTGTGGTAATAGAGGCTATTTCTATAGTGGAGAACCATGACTATAGCCCAAGTGAACCATAACTATAGCCCAAAACTAATATAAACCTAACCATATTCGATCTTTGCACATCTTCTATGTGAATCATCCACCTATCCACTACACCACAAACAATTTCATGTATATATATATATATATTTTTATTTATTATTAAAAACTATTTCTATAGCATATAAATTATAGAAATTGGTCTTCTTGTATTTTTTTACGGGAAAATGTTTTCTCTACACAAGCCTCAAGGAACTATAACTGCATTTTAAAATAATTGTGGCTATTGGTTATGGATATTGTAACAGTTTTATAAATATGTGGATAAATACTTTTAAAAATACCCTATATCCATGATTTTAATAAACAATGTCTATAGGGGTACTTTATTTCAATGAAATATAAAAAACCGTGGCTATAGCCTAGGTGTAAATACCTATAGCCACAATTTTCCAAAACCTTGTCTATAAGGTCATGGATTTAGCTCAATTTTGTAGTTGTGAATAAAATTAATTTTTTTTTTCAAATAGGATAACATTAGTGAGAATTGAATATATGTGAAGGAAAGAATAGTAATGTTTGTAGATTATTGATCAAAATAAATGAAATGATCATAGGAAAATTGAAATCCAAAAAACAATAAACCAATGAGGTGAGAAAAATGCCACCAATGCATCAATATCCTTTACCTGTAGGTAATGAATTTACATGTTAAAATATCCTTACTCTTTCATTCTTTTTCATAGGAACCATTTCATCGATTGTTTGAGCTCGTATCAATTTAAACATTATCTTTTACTTCATGAAATGGAGATGAATTTTTATGGATGAAGAACATAAAATAACTTCAAATATATCCTAAGATACATAAAATAATTATAATTAATTCCTTTTATATCTATTTAACATACAACCAATATAGTTTTAAAAATTTATCATATATAGAGACATTTTTATATTATTAAATAATACATTAATCTCTAAAAATTATAATAAGTTAAACAGAAACAATTCCACCAAATAGTGATCCTTAATAGATTTAAAAAATTTGAAAAATTATAAATAAGTTCCCCAAAATTATAAAATAAATTTATCATTTATCCCCTAAAAATTATAAAGTATCTCTTAATTTTCATATAAAAATTATAGAAATACGTTGGCCATATATTATCTGGAAACAAAGTAATAACACGAATTACTATATAACCTCCATGAAAACATATATGATTCTTTATTTATTAAATAACCCAATGAATATTTAATATATTCCATTAAACCAAAAATACTATAAACCCCCTCAATGAAAATGTAAATCAATATTTCATCAAATCATTGATTAGTTCCAAGGTCATCAATAATATCCTATTTACATTATTCCATATAAATGATCTATTTATACAAACAAGACACCATTATCCACACATCAGGAATACATTAAGGGTTATCTTCCTCTTAATCGTGTATTTTTCTATAAAATAATAGATTTCAATTAAATCACCATTCTAGGTCATCAGTGTAATTCAACTTATTCTTCAAAATCCTTGGTGAGTTTTTAACAGAATAATATTTATACATTTCATGATTCATATAACATAATTATTAGGTTCTAATACATAAAAAACAGAAATTATTCAATTTAATTCTTAAACCATTAACTATACGTTAATATCTTATTCCTTAACATCTCATTCCAATCATATGTCATTTGTAATCTCTTTATCATCTATAGAAAAATCTTTACTCAAACAACCTTATTGATCCTCTTCTTGAGATTTACCCCTAAGGAGTTTATTTATATCATTTACACCCTTTACATATTTAAATAACTCAATCATTAATGATACCTCAATGAAACCATGGTTTTATTACATTGTGTAACCGAATTATTATTTTTTCATGGATGTTACTTACCCTTTTCCCTTCATCTCCAAACAAAAAACATCTTCTCATTCCATTATGACATTCCCTTAAGTTCTTCTTCCCACATTCTTGACATATAGGAAACTGAATCCTCATTCCTCCATGGTCTTGACAAATATCATGAGACCAACCAATTAGACATATCATATGGGTTTCTACACACATATTTAAACTATCTTGAGGATAGATCATAGAAGTAACTATATTGAGGATTGATATTGATAGTAACATTCTTGAGGGTAGATATAGATATTTCTGAAGTCCAAAATTATGAATTCATTCATTATGAATTCAGTTATTGATATTTCATGTGATTATTCGATTAATAAAATAACCATTTTTATGTTCTATTATCATGCTATTATTTAGGTGGAATTATTTGATCATATTTTTTTCCTACCATATTATGCTCACATTATTAATTTAATGACATTTGTTTCATATATTTACCTTTGTATATCATTTAGGAATTATTTATTCTTATCTTCAATTGTAAGATTACCCTTAATTAGAATTCAAGATTAATTATTTATTATGTTTCATTTTTCATTAGATATGAAGAAGTGTATTGTGATCGATATGCACGGATGCACTAAGGGGAATAATTGAATTTCAATGAAAACTAGTTGTGTATTTTATGTTTTTAAATGTAATGTGAATTCCATACATTTATCTAGTTTAATATTACTACTAAACTATTCCATTCATTGAGATTTGATTCCATTTATCATATTCTATTTTAATTAAGTAACTACCAACTCTCGGATACTAGAGTCGAGGTATTTATATATCTCGATAACTCAAACTATAGAAACTATCATATCAAATAATGATGATGGGAAAAACATCTATAATTCATATAATATGTTTGGCATTTATTTTTCTTCTATAGATATAAAATTCATCTAGTCTATAACTTATAAAAATATATCGTTGAAAAGGGATAAATCATGGTTAATTTATAGAGAATAATTTTAGGTAAATGTAACAAAAGCTATATGCATTTTTTTGTATCAAAACCTAACATTCATGTAATTTTAGGCCCTTTAAGTTTAAATAATTTATTAACACGAAATATTTTATATTTAATGAATAACATATTGAAAATTGAATTAATTTATTATGTTTTTATACTAGAATCTCTCTTTCCTGAAGAGAGTTTTAGTATCTTAAGTATGTAATCCCTACCTTTCCCCATTTTCTCAATACAAGTCTTCCCATATCCCCTTGAAAATAATGTCCCATATCGCATTAATTCCATAATGTTTTTTCAAGGTTTATTTAGTATCATCACAATAACACTATCACATTAAATTTTTTTCTATGTGAATGAAATCATGAAACTTTCTCATGTAAGAAACAAACCATTATTTTAATTTTTTTAAAACATAATTTCCCTACAGGTTTTCATAATGTTTTTTTAAATACAGATTACCAAAATTAGTTATTATATCATTTACATTCTAAAATAAATTAACACTTTTTATTGTATATGGTTTTGTACCATCTTATAATTTTTCATTGAATGATGTCGTTCAAGACTAATATTTATGATATCGGGTTGAAATTTTATGATGTCCTAGAAATAGATTCTTTTAAGAATGTTTCAACCTAACTTAGTGTGTACCTAGTTAGAAAATAGTACACTCAAGAATTACATTAATATTATATCCCAAAAAAAAATCTATAATAAGAATAATCATTTATCATCCCATCAAACATAGATATCAATGTGAAGTATTCATTATCTTAACAATCATACAATGTAACATATGAATACAATATTAATTTTAAAAATCTGATCAATAGAGATAAATAAACATCAATATCATTACCTAGTTTTTTTGGTATGTATATAAGTAGAGACAAAATATCATAATTTCACATCATACATAACCATAATAGAAAGTTAAAATTTAACAATATTAATATACATGTTTTATGACTGAAAATTCTTACCCAAAATATATTCACTCCATCTATAGATAGCATATGATTAATATTTCTCATATCATTCTCATATTCCAGATACTCATGATCAATTTTATTCCACTAAGGAGAGTTTATAGGGTAACTAATTATACCATCTTTTTTTCTTATATATGTGTTCCCCTATAGTTACCTTTCAGTCTCCTCACTTACATATAGGTCATTAAACAATATAATGAGTTAAAATTTCAATAAAAATTTCAAATAAATTGATTCATTTTTTTGTCGAGAGACAAAAACAATTGTGAAATATTAAACTTATTTAAGGACATTTAGAAATAAAATACATTCATTTATATAGGTATGTGTTCATTTAAAAATCATTACCATTGAATGTAGCATTATTTTATCATAATATGTTGGGTGGGGAAACTCATTATCATCTAATATCATATAGTTGAAGAGAGAAAGTTGTTCAATAAATCAGGTATCACTACATTTGTTAATTTTTATACATTATATAGCATCCTTATCTCTAAAAATGTTGTATATTTAGTACAACTAGTCTACAATGGTGTTTTTTAATACCTCTTTAACATCTAAAATAGCTTTGGGAAAATATTATGTTCACATTCAACTATTATTTTCATTTTATCCATATCAACCTCATCATCATTTGATCCTATAATAATATCCTCAACATGATATTTATAATCATTCACACTTGTAATCATATATTATGATCAATAAAACATAGTGTTATTCCAGTCAATATATATATTTAGTTATTTTCCATGTCTATTCCAACATTTATGACTTTGATCTAATATATGATAGATAAAATGTTTCTTCAACTCCTCTAGATTAATTATTCTTGAATAAAAACAATTTAAATAGGGTAAATGGATTTGAGAAGGGTTTTATGCATGAACAATTGAAAACTTTATGAACTCTATAACCATATATTTATAATTTTTTGTTATATGACTGGAATCCATCAATTTTTAATTCGTTTACATCCAATTTGATTTTATAATATTCATATTTTATAAAAAATACACTAATGGTATGATCATAAAAGAATAATATGTAATTATTTTTGTGTACATATATTTAGTCATCATATTTGATATAAATTAAAAATAATGAAATCATTAATAATTACATTTAAAAAAATTGGGAGAATTATATTATTTATAGTGGTAAAAATTATTTTATAAATTTTGTCAAAATTATGAATTGAAATATAAATAAAAGAAAAATAATTATTTATTTCACCTAGAAAATTGTGAAATTTATATAGAAAATTTTAAGAGTTTTTTTACCATTCAAATAAAATTTTAGATCATATTCAAATAACTATAAAGAAAAGAAATCATAAATCTACAAAAAATGATTTTTAATTAAAGTAGAAGCCAATTTGAAACAGGAAAATGAAAATAATAGGAATAGAAAAAAATGCTACAAGGAAGGGGAAAATATATGTATTATTTGATATTTATTATTGGTATTTGAAGACTTTTATTATTAAAAACTAATTTATTACATATTAAATATATTTCTTAAGTACTTTTTTAAAAAATATTTCAAAAATCACAATTTCTGACAAAAAATATGTTACCTAATATTTATAATACATTAATATATTCTATATGAAAATCTATATATAAAATTTGTATCATGAATTTATTTATTTATAAATATTCCAAAGTGTTTCTTTTTAATGGTTCTAGAATCCAATGACGAGAAACAAATATAATGAAATGTATGAAATATAGATAAAAAATGATTAATGAATAACTATCCAACGATTTAAAGCTTGATTCACCTAATATTTTTGAAGGTGAAGAAAAAATTCAGTATCCTCATGTGTTTGAATGACATGAGAAGGTATTTCATACATAGTCAGTCTTTGTGTAATATTCCAGAGTTACCTAAAATGATCATATCACATGGATGGTAAAGGGGTTTGGAGGTATTTCAAAGGGAACACTATCCATGAGATTATTTATAGGAAGTGAAATAATTTGAATCTACCTGAATTTATAAAAAAAAATTGGATAGGTGATTTTGATTAAAAAAGATCCAATTTATGTTGTATTTTTTACTTGGTAGATAGTTTAGTGCGTTGTTACTTTAATAAGTAGAACTCAATCACTCTGAGTTCAACTAAATCCAAATACATTATTTCCACCAATTCCTATAGTAAAAGGATTTAGATTAAGGATCAATAATTTGATTTAAGGGTGATAATTTAAAATCATCTCAAAATTAATTTTGATAATCCATATACTGTAGATCTCCCAAAAATTCTGTACAACACTCAATGTCTAGGAATATTGATATCAGATATTATTTTCATAAATATAAGGTGTCCAAAAATGACATAAAGTAGGAAATTGTTCCCACTCTTAACCCGTGGGTTGACAAATTCACCAGGGTTTTCCTTAAAGAAAAAAATGTGTTCTTTAGGATGAACATGGGTGTTCATACCCTCCCTCATCATTTATAAAAATTTGGAGGAACTCTGACATAGACTTGGATTATGTTGTCAAAGGGGGAAAAAGGGACCACAACTCTTATGAAGGAACATACATATTCTCTTAATCTATTGAATCTAGAGGCTGTTTAAATATTATAAAGAGGGTATCTTTAGAAGAGTTATTTAACTCATTTAGGGGTATAATTAAGGTTGTGATCATCTTTTCACATGGTTTTTTTCTTTTCACTGGGTGATGAGGTTCTCTCCAAAATTATACTCTAAATTATTATATGGTTCTAGGATGTTTTTATAATGACAAAGGTTTCAATTTAGTGATACAAAAATCAATGTTTTAGGAATTATTTCTTGGTTTCAAAACAAATTCAAATGGGGATATTGGAATTCCATTGGAATTGTTGATGGTATTTACTTTGTTTTCAAAATTGGATATATGTGTTATTTTTGATAAGAAGATCATAAAAGGAAGTAAAGACATATGTTCTTTGATAATTGATGGTTGTCTTTAATAATTTATTAAAAGATTCAATGTTTTTGGGAAGGTTTGGATATCATAAAATGATAATCTTATTGAGTATGTGTGAAATCAATAATTTCTCATATTTATGTAACTATTTTAGAAAAAATATATGTATCCAAATGTAAAAAATATGTGAATATATTAAGTATAGATCAAAAATTCTAAAAAATTAATGTAAAAATATTTAGTGACATGATTTTTTTATATAATCACATAAATGATTGACTTATATAGGAATATTCAGTAATATTGGTAAAATTTTACAACTGATTGCAATGATGCAACTAATGTGAATAATAGGGACAATTTCAAGCCATGTGTGGGATTTATTCAGGTTTGAGCTTTTTTCCATATATATTAACTGAATTTCTATATATTTCTAGAATTTGAATATAATTAAGAGAAATTTACATTCTGTAATATTTACTATGTGTTTCAAAGAATTAAATATAAAAGGAGGAAACAAGACCCTAGCCTTCAAAGAACATTAATTATGCAATGACATGGATTTGTATATATCTCACGAAAAATGGAATGGATCCTCACTATCATAATTCTTATATGTTTTTTAACAAATTTCAAAAATTATTTTAAATGTTTTTGAATGAATTTAGTAAGGAAGAAATATCATTATTTAATAATCCTAAGAAATTATCAATGATATGACTCCTTAGATAGTGAAGGGAAAAGATTTTAAGAACAGATGGTTCTTATATAAATAATGCAAAGATTTATTGAATAAAGATGTAGATAATTACTTGTAAAAAACTATGTAATAATTGTAGAAATTTTTAATTACTATGTTTTTATAGTTATATGAATACTCTATTACTCCAAAATAGTCATCCATAGAAAAGTGTAGGCTCTCACATTAAGGATGAATCTTATAATGTTTATAATGTGATTCTTTTCTTTTATCATTGTAAATATATATAATAAATCATTCTTAAGATTAAATTCATGAATTTAAATAGTCACATGGGTTTGATTCAAATGGGTGAATTATTAAATGGAAAAGATTATTATAACTCACCCCTATAACAATCATGTGTTATAGGCTCTACTACTTGTATTAGAGTGATATTTCCCATAAAATTATATTGTTCTTATTTATCAAGGAGAACCTAGAATTTATTAATAGTAGAGGCACTCCTTTATTTTATGAAAATAATTTTAATGGGTGGAAGCATTGAATTATACCATTTATTCAATTATAAGTAAATTATGTGAGTGATAATGTCACTATAGAAAATACATAAATTGATATGGATAATTTTACACCATTTTCTGGCCTGAAAAATATTGGGATATATGGGAAAGAATGACATGTAAGTCAATTTTAATTTTGGAAAAAGTGTATAATTAGGTTATGGGGCTACAGTTGGCTAATAAAATATAGAATAGTCATTAATACTTTTATAAAGAGAAAATCCATATAAAAGTTCCAATAAATAAAATCTAGAGATAAATATTTGATGATGTCTGAATAGATAAATAAAAGAATATTGATGACTATTTCACTATGGTAAATGAGATAGTTATCCATATGAGAGGATTTAGGGACATTCTTAATGAATCGACTATGTTCAAATACTTAATGAGGAATTTTTCAAATAGTTTGGACCAAATGATTTTATCTTTGAAAGTGATTCGTGATATATCCCATGATGGACTACACAATACCCTCTTAAACTATGGAATAAGAAAGGGAGTTATTTAAAAGAATAAATATAAAGAGGAAATGGTCTTTATATCTATGAATGGATTAAAGATCATAAAAATGGAAGATTAACCTTCACGATATTTAAATATAGATGATGATAATTACGAGAATAAAAAAATACATCTCTCATATCTAAAATCCTTAAAAGGGGTGAAGAGAAATATAAAAGAAATTTTCCACTTATGTGTTTAAAATGTGGTGGAATTGGTCGCTTTTCATTTATGAACCAAATAAAAAGAACGTTATGGAATCATGTGTTTATGAATAAGAATCACCCTAGAGGAATTAACAACCCAAAAAATAAGACATTAACATGGAAAACAATGGAAAATGGTGATAAAAGTAAAAGAATACATGTATTCTTTAATAGGATACTGGGAACGTTATTTTTTTTATAAATACACCATCTTTATATAACATGTTAAAGGAAATGAATGAAATTACAGTAGTTTTTAGAAAGAATAATGTTATTCCTACATGACTCAAATGTTAAGGAAAAAACATAAATTCTATTTTAAAAATAACACCAATATTTCACTGTAATTTGAGAGAATCAAGAAAATAATTCACATGATGAATAATGTTGAAGATGTTTTCATTTTAAAATAAAATGAATGAATTTATGTGATTAAATTGATCATGATAAACGTTGTAGAGAAAGGAAGAGTTTTAAAATAATATATGAAGAATATTTCTACTCCAAAAATAGAGCTTTAGAAGGTGAATCAAGATGAATTAAAGCTGAGGAGATGCTTATAAAATTAAATATTGATAATGAAAAAATAAAATAATGTAATGGATGAATAATACACATATAAAAATTGTGATGTAATTTATGAAGTGGACAAATATGAATCATATAAAACTATTCAATCTATTAGTGAAGGATAAATGAGAAATTCTAGAAATATTGGTTGAAATAAATGACCATAAAATGTATACAATATATTTGATAATGGGGAGTAACCATAATAACTAAGGTACTATAAAATCATTTCAAAAGATTCATTGTCTTGTAAAAAAAATAATAGGAATTTTGTTTGAAGAATATTTAATAATTTATTAACGAATTGGCCTCTGTGGTTAATGTTGGCGCCGTAGAGACTAATGGATCAAATCCTATGTTTGATGGTATAAAATTTATCTCCTATATAATCATATAATTATGGAATGTAATTAATTTTATTCAAAAAATAGATGAAATATATCTAAGGGAAATCATTTGTAAAATGAATCTTATCATATGATGCCTATAAAAATAGGTTTGATGGACTTAAAGAAGTTTGTGGAATGGGTTATTAGAAAGGAAAACATTCTAGGAAGTGTTTGACCAAAATTATTGGCCTAAAACAATAAATTTATAAATACAATAAGATTCAATAGATAAATAATGATGGAAAATCACTAATTTTGGTGGTTTTCATAAATGATAATGAATGGGAAAAACCTTATATTCTCTGTAGTGGATACTCCCCACACATGGAAGGACATATTGGGTTAATAAATGATTTTGAAGATCCTAATGGTGGTGATTTTACCTTTGGAGATGTAAAATCATTAAAAATCAATGGAGTTGGCTATGCAGTTATTGATCCCAACAAGATGAATTCAAAGGATATTATATTTAATGACGAGCACAAGAAAAATAATTTAAGTTTATGTCAATTGTGTGATAAGGAAAATGATTTTATTTTCTAGATGAATGTTTATTTTGTTAAAAAAAATTAATATAAAAAAGGTCTCTACTACTATAAAATGAGATATTAGATTTTTCATAAAATTTGTAACGCCCCGACCATAGTTACCCAGAGTCGGTGCATTATTACATAACATTGGCATGATCACAAGAAAGATAAAATCTCGAAAGACCGATTGGTTTAGTAGCCTTGGAAACACTAGATATATTCATAAGTTTTACATTACATCATAAAATGAAAAACTACTACAACAACAAAATGTCTCCATAATACACACTCATATTCCCACATAATATCCCTGCAGGTCATTCATAATTTACTTCTTCACTTCCTGGGAAAAATAAAACATAGAAAAGGGGTGAGCTCAAATGCCCAGTAAGGATAACAATATAGCGGAAAATTTCATAAATAAGAATAAACATTTAAGGCAATGTATAACTAAAACAAAATCCTTTTAAACTTGAACATTAGACATAGTATGGAATAAATAAAATGAAATAATGCCATTTACTTATTCACATGGTTATTCTACTAATCGAATAATCACATACAAAATCAATAACAACTTTCATAATAATAGAATGCATAATGCCAGACTATCATAACCAAATAGCCAAGGCCTCGTTCCAAGACTACAAATAATATTTTGTCAAGTCCTTGTGCCAAGACACTAGTTTGTCTCATGAGACCTACAGATGCAATTTTTTTATAAAATACTTACGTTTAAAATTGCTAAAAAATACTCCAGTGTTTTTCTGAAATCATTATGCAAGCTTTTGAAAACAAAATAACTAATTCTGAGACTGCTCGACTAATTATAGGCCATGATGGGTCCACTTCCAATCCCTTCCTATCTAACACACTCGAGAGTCAGGTTTTCTGAAAACTTTTTTAAGCTTGCGTTAAATACGTATACATTTGCACTGGATTTTCATATTTTTGGGAGAAATATCTCTTTTTTTGAAATCATTTAAAAGTCACATAATTATAAAATAAAACCTTTACATCGAAAATAATCTTATAAGATTGTAAGGGAAGCTTTGAAGATTTTATAACGGCAGAAAATAACCGCACCCGCCGTATAAGTTAAAAAAACATTCTTACCTTAATTCAGTCGAAAAGGTTAAAAAGGACCTTGTTTTGAAAACGACGAAAAGATTCCTTTATAAACCTCTTATAAAAGTCAAACAAGGGTATAAATGACTTTAACCCATATTCTTGTAAATTATAAATATGATTTGAAATACATTTCGAAGAAACATGGATGTGGATGATAAAGAAATCCCAGTAGATTATTACGTATAAACAACCTCGGATAATGAAGAGATTGTGAAATTACCCTTACCAATTTGATAACTTATGAAACATAAAACCCATGAAAGAGGTATCATACAATTAATATGTAAATACACATAAATTAGAGTGTATTACACAGAGAATATAATTATGGGCAGTACATACACCACACAAAAGGTGATGGTGGCAATATGTCATGAATCTCACGGGAATAAGGAGTGAGATGAAAACCCCTTACCTTGTACTTTTCCTTGGTTGGGGTAAGTTAACCTCCTGTATAATGGTGAAATAATTGTTATTAAATTATACAATAATCATATACATTAATATGATATCATATATGATCTTTTAATATTGATTTGATAATAATATCTTAGTATTATCGTTGTTTCGGGTGTTAACTTACTTGTTCTCTTTTATATGTTATGTTACGTAAGACATGTTTGTAAAGGATAGGTTTTATATTATTCATATCCAGAATGATATCAAGTCCTTAAACATCATTTTTTAAATCATCAAATGATAATTATACTTGAATGGATACGATGGAGAATGAATCTCATCGCGTTCGTGGAGACGGTAGTCCGTACGTACGCACAAGCGACAATATCATTCTTTTGATATTAAAATAATATATAAATGGATGGTATATCATATATACAGAATCATCAACATGTTATATTTATTATTTACATGAGTTACACATCATTATTATACCCGTCCAAATAATATTATATTGAATAACAATTACACCACGACGTGGAGACGGTAAGCTGTACGTACGCACGTATGGTGACATGTTATTCAAAAGGTGGATAGAATACTGAATATGGTTGTACCATATTTATAATAACATCACAGTAAATATATGATACTGGATTTATTATTTTAGAATGGTAACAACAAAGGAAGAAGAAGTGGAAGAAGAAATGAACTTAGAAAAGGGTGGTGAAATCATTACCTCTTCTTCGGGTTCTTCCTTTTGATTTGATCAAAAGGGCTCAATAGGTTGGCTTTCTGATCAAACTAAGGCCCCTAGGTTGTAGTGTGGGAAGTTGGGAGAGTATTTGGGTAGATTTTGGCCGAACCAAAAGGCTTTGAAGGTGTGAAGAAATGAGAAGGAGGAGTGCCCTTTTATAAGAGGGGTGAGGGGCACCTTTGGAAAAGCTAGAAATATTAATTTATAATAAATTCATATTCGGTTTCTAATGGATCAAAAGTTGATTATTCAAAGTTTAAGGTAGGGATGGGTCGAAAACAACTCAACCAATAGAATTTAGACAGGTTTGGGTACTAATATTAACCTTATCTTTAAGTTTTAACTCTAAGTTAATTAGTTTCACTTTTACAATGTCTCTTTGTATTTTTATATAATATGGTAAATAAACATACTATATACATCCAAGCGACCCCCAAGTGGTCCATTAATGATGAAACTATCATGATATAAGTCTCTTGGCCGAAACATAGATTTTTAGGAATTTAATATCAATTAATAATATAATATTTGTTTTAAGAACTCTTTTATGTCAATTTTGACACTATTCAATAGTTGATTTTTTTGAAACTCATATCAGATTGATTACTTCGAAAAAAGTCAATTAAATCAGTCCTAATATATCATATTATCCTATTAAATTAGTTTAATTCATTAAAAGTTTCATATTATATTTATTTGGGTATTTATAATATCAATTATTTTAATTTTTCACTATTATAGTAATTACTGCATCATCATTGTGTCATAAATAAAATAAATTATTTAATGTCTAAATATTATAAATAAAATATCATTATGTAGGAAATCTTTTTATATTTCTAATTAATATTTATAATCTAAAATCCAACATATATAACCCTATGTAACAATTGTTTTTCTAAAAGATATATGCTTGTGTCATTTTTGTATTCATTTTAACTTAATTAAAATAAAGTGTCATTATCACTTACAAGTGGATCCATGGGGTCCCAAAATCGACCCAATGATGCCCATGGTCGACCATGTATCAAACAATAGGGTTAAGACACGTTTTGGGGTAATTTAGTATTATTATAATATTATTTTTTAACCCTTATTTACCGGAGTTACCCTTAACCATGGTAAATAAAATATTTACCGCAGTAATTATTCAAAATGTCTAAAAATAAAAGTTACCTATTTACACAATTTGGAAATCCTGATTCCAAATATGGAATCAATTTTCCTAAATTCAAAACACAGAAGTGGCAGAAAATAATTTAAAATTAATTCCCACTGTCAAAACAAAAAGCGTGTTTTTAAGAGATAATAAATATCAAAAGATTGACACTTGTTTATGTTCGGTTTAATTGTAAAATTATGTCCAATGACCAACATTATATTAAATGGTAAAAATATATTCTAAATATACTTTAAAACTACTGAAATTCATAATTTATCACTATTAATTATTTTGATTAAAAAAGTTGTTTTTAATTAAAATTTTGTAATTTTCACTATTCATCAAAATATGAAAGTTATCCGAAAGGTACCAAAATTTCACCTTAGGCTAAATTAGATATTCCGAATCCAAAAATGAAGTCCATTTTAAAATATAAAATATATATAATTTCAAAAAGTAGGTATTACTATTCATAACGGATCGTTTAATCGGTTGTGGTGTGTGTTAAAACTCAAAGTTGCGTACAACACACGCTACTGTTTTATTTAAAGGAAAGCGTACCGTGGAAGCTTGGGATGTTTTATTTTAATTTTTTTGATGTCCCCATTTTGTCAAAAAGTTTAAAATATTTTATTTAAAAAGGGTTCACTATTAAAAGTTGGTAAAACTGCAATAATGAAAACGAATTTGTTCTTACATTATGTCTAAGAAACTCTTAATATGGATTCTAAAATTATAAGGATTATATAAAGTTTTAAATTTAGTTAATACTATTCATAACCTCTTTTGAATGGCTTGTTTGGTAAGTCATGGTGCGCTTGAACTCAGTGTTGCGTGTAGTGAAAGTTATAGAATTATTTTGAAGAAATAACACACTATGAAATCTTGGGGTGTTACATTTTCCCCTCCTTCAATAAATTGCGTCCTCGCAATTTGAAATTGTTCTTCGAAAATAAAAGGTTGAAAATAGAAAATATATTTGTGGGAAAACCCACATCAGAAATTGGGTTACTAAAATATAGTCTTAATACGAGGAAAAGAGAAATGAAAGGGTCACCACCAAATTATGATCTCGATTAGGAGAACATTGGTGGCAATTAGAGACATATAATTGGAGGAAAAACGTAAATATTTATAGGTAGTGATTGAGGTCATCAATCAAAAACAAGTATAAAATTGAGGTCCTTAAACTCATCAATCTATGATGATTTGAAGTACCATCGGTTCAACAAAATATAGGGTATTGGGATAACACATTTTTGACGTTTCAAAATATCTTAGTTGAAATCCCACATCGAAAAATGAATTAATGAGGCCTCTATTTAAAATAAAGAGTGGAAAGTATGAAGATTACCGAAAATAACACATACTGGGGTTCCATGTTGGAAAATATGGATATGGAAGAGAAATCTAACCATCAATTATCTGATGGAGAGTGGTAGAGAACATGGCTATGAAAAGGCCAACAATCCCAAAGCCATAAATTAGTGATGATTTATGGTACCATCTAGGACAACATTTTTGTTCTAAGTTTCTTTTATTAATGTTGAGGAATTTATTTATGAGATTGGATAAGATCATAAGGAGATATACATACTTTATAATTAGAGTTTTATTCATTAATAAATTTCTACCACAAACTCATCTTTCACTCTAAAAGATAATAGAATGTAATTTTTTTTATATTTATACTATTCGTACAGGGTTCCAAAATAAATAAATTTATAATTCATCTACCAGATCTTTTAAAAAAAACTACATTATTTAATCCAGGACATCTCGTGGGCCAGTGGTAGGTGATACACCCTCGTCGCCCTTCGGTTGCGGGTTCATGTCTCGCAGCCTTTCCGGACGTGACGGGTTGCCGCCCGACCTCCAGGTTGTCCTTTTATGGTAATCCAAAATAATCAAAACTAGAAATATCCAAAATACTTCTGTCCAAACTCACATTCCAACATTTATAAGGAAGGTAAACATAATATAGATCCTTTTTACCTCGTAATAGCATATGAATACCTTCATCTAGTATTCTTTTAATACACTGAAACATCCTGAATTACCATATTCCTTATTGATTACATTCATGCTCCCTTATTCCATATAGAATGCTGGATATACTTCATCAATCCAAAAATGTTTTAAACCCCAAAAAATGATGGAATATACAAATCATTAATCAGTTTCAAGGTAGTCAAGAATATCCAATATAATTTATCCAAATCAATCATGTATTATTCTAAAATCACTAACTCGGTATCAGAACCATATTATGGTTTATCGATCTCTCAACCATATATTTTCCAAAAATTTATCCTGCTATTGAGTCACTTTTCTTTGTTCCACACAATCTCAAGTCCTAAATGAAATAGTACTGCAGTACAATCCTTATATACTCCATAATTATTATAACAAGTACATTGTTGATACAACACTCAATTGACATAATCAACATAAGAACTCTAATCATTCCTATTCATCTGTGGTAGTATCATAACTTGATTATTATCCAATAGCATCATTTGCGGCATAGTCTGATGACTGGGACATAGGTTCGCGTAGTGTCCAAACTTCTTTCAAATGAAGCATTGTACATTTGAAACCATTTTCTTACCCTTGCAGTCACGTACATTGTGCCCTTTTCCTCCACACTTATAACAAACTCCCATTCCTTTCAGGCAAGTTCTAGGGTGTTTCTTTCCACAGTTACCACATATGGGAAAATTCTTCTTTTTCCTCTTCCCTTTATCCATCTTTCTCTCTTCTATCCTTTTCTTCTCTTGCTTCCCTTCAAAGTCATAGGACTCAGTAAACTCTTTACTTATCTTATCAACACATGATATTATTTCTTCATATGATGATAATACATGGGAGATTATTTCTCTTATAAATTCTAGCTTAAGACCATGAAAGATATGATCCTTCCTTCTCTTTGGATCATGTGCATTTCTGGAGTTCTCATTCCTTCTACTGGGCGCCATTTCTAAACAATGGAATACACTAGATCAGTTTATGAATCAAAATACATAATCCCATACTTATAAAACACTTAACATAAATTGAACTATTTATGGATATAATCCATAATCATAAAAATGTCTCATTTGAGGATGTATATACTCATAAACCCTTCATAATGGTTTGTAAAGAAAATGAGAATTATCCTAAGCATATCCCCCGGTAGTGTCGTAACCAAGAGTGCAGCAAGGCCCGTTGTCGTGCACCGGTTCCTGTTTGAGTCTAGCTCAAAGCGGTGTTTTCGGGTTTTACCCCTAGGTACATCTGTGCCAGAGCCACCTCTACCTTCTCGTATCCAGACAGGGATGTATTGCTCGAAAAACTCACAAAATCTCTACAATACCAAAATTCTAGGAAGTTCTTCTATTCTAATCCTCAAAGTTCATCTTAGGTCTACGTTCTCTAATCAGAGTTTATCTAAATATAGCTTCCAAGGTTTTTACTAAACTTCCTCTGATACCAACTGTAACGCCCCGACCCTAGTTACCCAGAGTCGGTGCATTATTACATAACATTGGCATGATCACAAGAAAGATCAAATCTCGAAAGACCGATTGGTTTAGTAGCCTTGGAAACACTAGATATATTCATAAGTTTTACATTACATCATAAAATGAAAAAAATACTACAACAACATAATGTCTCCATAAAACACACTCATATCCCCACATAATATCCCTGCAGGTCATTCATAATTTACTTCTTCACTTCCTGGGAAAAATAAAACATAGAAAAGGGTGAGCTCAAATGCCCAGTAAGGATAACAATATAGCGGAAACCTTCATAAATAAGAATAAACATTTAAGGCAATGTATAACTAAAACAAAAGCCTTTTAAACTTGAACATTTAACATAGTATTACATAAATAAAATGAAATAATTCCATTTACTTATTCACATGGTTATTCTACTAATCGAATAATCACATGTGAAATCAATAACAACTTTCATAATGATGGAATGCATAATGCCAGACTATCATAACCACATAGCCAAGGCCTCGTGCCAAGACTACAAATAATATTTTGTCAAGGCCTTGTGCCAAGACACTAGTTTGTCTCATGAGACCTACCGATGCAATTTTTTTATAAAATACTTACGTTTAAAATTGCTAAAAAATACTCTAGTGTTTTTCTGAAATCATTATGCAAGCTTTTGAAAACAAAATAACTAATTCTGAGACTGCTCGACTAATTATAGGCCATGATGGGTCTACTTCCAATCCCTTCCTATCTAACACACTCGAGAGTCAGGTTTTCTGAAAACTTTTTTATGCTTGCGTTAAATACGTATACATTTGCACTGGATTTTCATATTTTTGAGAGAAATATCTCTTTTTTTGAAATCATTTAAAAGTCACATAATTAAAAGGTAAAAAGGACCTTGTTTTGAAAACGATGGAAAGATTCCTTTATAAACCTCTTATAAAATTCAAACAAGGGTATAAATGACTTTAACCCATATTCTTGTAAATAATAAATATGATTTGAAATACATTTCGAAGAAACATGGATGTGGATGATAAAGAAATCCCAGTAGATTATTACGTATAAACAACCTCGGATAATGAAGAGATTGTGAAATTACCCTTACCAATTTGGTAACTTATGAAACATACAACCCATAAAAGAGGTATCATACAATGAATATGTAAATACACATAAATTAGAGTGTATTACACAAAGAATATAATTATGGGCAGTACATACACCACACAAAAGGTGATGGTGGCAATATGGCATGAATCTCACGAAAATAAGGAGTGAGATGAAAACCCCTTACCTTGTACTTTTCCTTGGTTGGGGTAGGTTAACCACCTGTATAATGGTGAAATAATTGTTATTAAATTAGACAATAATCATATACATTAATATGATATCATATATGATCTTTTAATTTTGATTTGATAATAATATCTTAGTATTATCGTTGTTTCGGGTGTTAACTTACTTGTTTTATTTTATATGTTATGTTACGTAAGACATGTTTGTAAAGGATAGGTTTTATATTATTCATATCCAGAATGATATCAAGTCCTTAAACATCATTTTTTAAATCATCAAATGATAATTATACTTGAATGGATACGATGGAGAATGAATCTCATCGCGTTCGTGGAGACGGTAGTCCGTACGTACGCACAAGCGACAATATCATTTTTTTGATATTAAAATAATATATAAATGGATGTTATATCATATATACAGAATCATAAACATGTTATATTTATTATTTTCATGAGTTACACATCATTATTATACCCGTCCAAATAATATTATATTGAATAACAATTACACCACGACGTGGAGACGGTAAGCCGTACGTACGCACGTATGGTGACATGTTATTTAAAGGGTGGATAGAATACTGAATATGGTTGTACCATATTTATAATAACATCACAGTAAATATATGATACTGGATTTATTATTTTATAATGGTAACAACAAAGGAAGAAGAAGTGGAATAAGAAATGAACTTAGAAAAGGTTGGTGAAATCATTACCTCTTCTTCGGGTTCTTCCTTTTGATTTGAACAAAAGTGATCCTTAGGTTGGCTTTCTGATCAAACTAAGGCCCCTAGGTTGTAGTGTGGGAAGTTGGGAGAGTATTTGGGTAGAGTTTGGCCGAACCAAAAGGCTTTGAAGGTGTGAAGAAATGAGAAGGAGGAGTGCCCTTTTATAAGAGGGGTGAGGGGCACCTTTGGAAAAGCTAGAAATATTAATTTATAATAAATTTATATTAGGGTTCTAATGGATCCAAAGTTGATTATTCCAATTTTAAGGTAGGTATGGGTCGAAAACAACTCAACCAATATAATTTAGACAGGTTTGGTACTTATATTAACCTTATCTTTAAGTTTTAACTCTAAGTTAATTAGTTTCACTTTTACAATGTCTCTTTGTATTTTTATATAATATGGTTAATAAACTTACTATATATATCCAAGAGACCCCCAAGTGGTCAATTAATGATGAATCTATCATTATATAAGTCTCTTGGCCGAACCTTATATTTTTAGGAATTTAATATCAATTAATAATATAATATTTGTTTTAAGAACTCTTTTATGTCAATTTTGACACTATTCAATAGTTGATTTTTTTGAAACTCATATCAGATTGATTACTTCAAACAAAGTCAATTAAATCAGTCCTAATATATCATATTATCCTATAAAATTAGTTTAATTCATTAAAAGTTTCATATTATATTTATTTGGGTATTTATAATATCAATTATTTTAATTTTTCACTATTATAGTAATTACTGCATCATCATTGTATCATAAATAAAATAAATTATTTAATGTCTAACAATTATAAATAAAATATCACTATGTAGGAAATCTTTTTATATTTCTAATTAATAGTTATAATATAAAATCCAACATATATAACCCTATGTAACAATTGTTTTTCTAAAAGATATATGCTTGTGTCATTTTTGTATTCATTTTAACTTAATTAAAATAAAGTGTCATTATCACTTACAAGTGGATCCATGGGGTCCCAAAATAGACCCAAAGATGCCCATGGTCGACCATGTATCAACCCATAGAGTTAAGACACGGTTTAGGGTAATTTAGTATTATTATAATATTATTTTTTAACCCTTATTTACCGGATTTACCCTTAACCATGGTAAATAAAATATTTACCGCATTAATTATTCAAAATGTCTAAAAATAAAAGTTACCTATTTACACAATTTGTACATCCTGATTCCAAATATGGAATCCATTTTCCTAAATTCAAAACACAGAAGTGGCAGAAATTAATTTAAAATTAATTCCCGCTGTCAAAACAAAAAGCGTGTTTTTAAGAGATAATAAATATCAAAAGATTGACACTTGTTTATGTTCGGTTTAATTGTAAAATTATGTCCAATGACCAACATTATATTAAATGGTAAAAATATATTCTAAATATACATTAAAACTACTAAAATTCATAATTTATCACTATTAATTATTTTGATTAAAAAAGTTGTTTTTAATTTAAATTTAGTAATTTTCACTATTCATCAAAATATGAAAGTTATCCGAAAGGTACCAAAATTTCACCTTAGGCTAAATTAGATATTCCGAATCCAAAAATGTAGTCCATTTTAAAATATAAAATATATATAATTTCAAAAAGTAGGTATTACTATTCATAACGGCTAGTTTAATCGGTTGTGGTGTGTGTTAAAACTCAAAGTTGCGTACAACACACGCTACTGTTTTATTTAAAGGAAAGCGTACCGTGGAAGCTTGGGATGTTTTATTTTAATTTTTTTGATGTCCCCATTTAGTCAAAAAGTTTAAAATATTTTATTTAAAAAGGGTTCACTATTAAAAGTTGGTAAAACTGCAATAATGAAAACGAATTTGTTCTTACATTATGTCTAAGAAACTCCTAATATGGATTCTAAAATTATAAGGATTATATAAAGTTTAAAATTTAGTTAATACTATTCATAACCTCTTTTGAACGGCTTGTTCGGTAAGTCATGGTGCGCTTGAACTCGGTGTTGTGTGTCGTGCAAGTTATTGAATTATTTTGAAGAAATAACACACTATGAAATCTTGGGGTGTTACATTCTCCCCTACTTCAATAAATTGCGTCCTCGCAATTTGAAATTGTTCTTCGAAAATAAAAGGTTGAAAATAGAAAATATATTTGTGGGAAAACCCACATCGGAAATTGGGTTACTAAAATTTAGTCTTAATATGAGGAAAAGAGAAATGAAAGGGTCACCACCAAATTATGATCTCGATTAGGAGAACATTGGTGGCAATTAGAGACATATAATTGGAGGAAAAACGTAAATATTTATAGGTAGTGATTGAGGTCATCAATCACAAACAAGTATAAAATTGAGGTCCTTAAACTCATCAATCTATGATGATTTTAAGTACCATCAGTTCAACAAAATATAGGGTATTGGGATAACACATTTTTGACGTTTCAAAATATCTTAGTTGAAATCCCACATCGAAAAATGAAATAATGAGGCCTCTATTTAAAATAAAGAGTGGAAAGTATGAAGATTACCGAAAATAACACATACTAGGGTTCCATGTAGGAAAATATGGATATGGAAGAGAAATCTAACCATCAATTATCTGATGGAGAGTGGTAGAGAACATGGCTATGAAAAGGCCAACAATCCCAAAGCCATAAATTAATGATGATTTATGGTACCATCTAGGAAAACATTTTTGTTCTAAGTTTCTTTTATTAATGTTGAGGAATTTATTTATGAGATTGGATAAGATCATAAGGAGATATACATACTTTATTATTAGAGTTTTATCTATTAATATATTTCAACCACAAACTCATCTTTCACTCTAAAAGATAATAGAATGTAATTTTTTTTTCTATTTATACTATTCGTACAGGGTTCCAAAATAAATAAATTTATAATTCATCTACCAGATCTTTTAAAAAAAACTACATTATTTAATCCAGGAAATCTCGTGGGCCAGTGGTAGGTGATACACCCTCGTCGCCCTTCGGTTGCGGGTTCATGTCTCGCAGCCTTGCCGGACGTGACGGGTTGCCGCCCGACCTCCGGGTTGTCCTTTTATGGTAATCCAAAATAATCAAAACTAGAACTATCCAAAATACTTCTGTCCAAACTCACATTCCAACATTTATAAGGAAGGTAAACATAATATAGATCCTTTTTACCCCGTAATAGCATATGAATACCTTCATCTTGTATTCTTTTAATACACTAAAACATCCTGAATTACCATATTCCTTATTGATTACATTCATGCTCCCTTATTCCATATAGAATTCTGGATATACTTCATCAATCCAAAAATGTTTTAAACCCCAAAAAATGATGGAATATACAAATCATTAATCAGTTTCAAGGTAGTCAAGAATATCCAATATAATTTATCCAAATCAATCATGTATTATTCTAAAATCACTAACTCGGTATCAGAACCATATTATGGTTTATCTTTCTCTCAACCATATATTTTCCAAATATTTATCCTGCTATTGAGTAACTTTTCTTTGTTCCACACAATCTCAAGTCCTAAATGAAATAGTACTAGAGTACAATCCTTATATACTCCATAATTATTATAACAAGTACATTGTTGATACAACACTCAATTGACATAATCAACATAAGAACTCTAATAATTCCTATTCATCTGCGGTAGTATCATAACTTGATTATTATCCAATAGCATCATTTGCGGCATAGTCTGATGACTGGGACATAGGTTCGCGTAGTGTCCAAACTCCTTTCAAATTAAGCATTGTACATTTGAAACCATTTTCTTACCCTTGCAGTCACGTACATTGTGCCCTTTTCCTCCACACTTATAACAAACATCCATTCCTTTCAGGCAAGTT
Source organism: Viscum album (assembly GCA_963277665.1). Classification (NCBI taxonomy): domain Eukaryota; kingdom Viridiplantae; phylum Streptophyta; class Magnoliopsida; order Santalales; family Viscaceae; genus Viscum; species Viscum album. The sequence continues at coordinate 603,699,477 of OY728153.1, read as the reverse complement.
CCAGGGTGTTTCTTTCCACAGTTACCACATATGGGAAAATTATTATTTTTCCTCTTCCCTTTATCCATCTTTCTGTCTTCTATCCTTTTCTTCTCTTGCTTCCCTTCAAAGTCATAGGACTCAGTAAACTCTTTACTTATCTTATCAACACATGATATTATTTCATCATATGATGATAATACATGGGAGATTATTTCGCTTATAAATTCTAGCTTAAGACCATGAATGATATGATCCTTCCTTCTCTTTGGATCATGTGCATTTCTGGAGTTCTCATTCCTTCTACTGGGCGCCATTTCTAAACAATGGAATACACTAGATCAGTTTATGAATCAAAATACATAATCCCATACTTATAAAACACTTAACATAAATTGAACTATTTATGGATATAATCCATAATCATAAAAATGTCTCATTTGAGGATGTATATACTCATAAACCCTTCATAATGGTTTGTAAATAAAATGAGAATTATCCTAAGCATATCCCCCGGGAGTTTCGTAACCAAGAGTGCAGCAAGGCCCGTTGTCGTGCACCAGTTCCCGTTCGAGTCTAGCTCAAAGCGGTGTTTTCGGGTTTTACCCCTAGGTACAACTGTGCCAGAGCCGCCTCTACCTGCTCGTATCCAGACAGGGATGTATTGCTCGGAAAACTCACAAAATCTCTACAATACCAAAATTCTAGGAAGTTCTTCTATTCTAATCCTCAAAGTTCATCTTAGGTCTACGTGCTCTAATCAGAGTTTATCTAAATCTAGCTTCCAAGGTTTGTACTAAACTTCCTCTGATACCAATTGTAACGCCCCGACCCTAGTTACCCAGAGTTGGTGCATTATTACATAACATTGGCATGATCACAAGAAAGGTAAAATCTCGAAAGACCGATTGGTTTAGTAGCTTTGGAAACACTAGATATATTCATAAGTTTTACATTACATCATAAAATGAAAAACTACTACAACAACATAATGTCTCCATAATACACACTCATATTCCCACATAATATCCCTGCAGGTCATTCATAATTTACTTCTTCACTTCCTGGGAAAAATAAAACATAGAAAAGGGGTGAGCTCAAATGCCCAATAAGGATAACAATATAGCGGAAACTTTCATAAATAAGAATAAACATTTAAGGCAATGTATAACTAAAACAAAAGCCTTTTAAACTTGAACATTTGACATAGTATGGCATAAATAAATGAAATAATGCCATTTACTTATTCACATGGTTATTCTACTAATCGAATAATCACATGCAAAATCAATAACCACTTTCATAATAATGGAATGCATAATGCCAGACTATCATAACCACATAGCCAAGGCCTCGTGCCAAGACTACAAATAATATTTGGTCAAGGCCTTGTGCCAAGACACTAGTTTGTCTCATGAGACCTACCGATGCAATTTTTTTATAAAATACTTACGTTTAAAATTGCTAAAAAATACTCCAGTGTTTTTCTGAAATCATTATGAAAGCTTTTGAAAACAAAATAACTAATTCTGAGACTGATCGACTAATTATAGGCCATGATGGGTCCACTTCCAATCCCTTCCTATCTAACACACTCGAGAGTCGGGTTTTCTGAATACCTTTTTATGCTTGCGTTAAATACGTATACATTTGCACTGGATTTTCATATTTTTGAGAGAAATATCTCTTTTTTGGAAAATCATTTAAAAGTCACATAATTATAAAATAATACCTTTACATTGAAAATAATCTTATAAGATTGTAAGGGAAGTTTTGAAGATTTTATAACGTCATAAAATAACCGCACCCGCCGTATAAGTTAAAAAAACATTCTTACCTTCATTCTGTCGAAAAGGTTAAAAAGGACCTTGTTTTGAAAACGACGGAAAGATTTTTTTATAAACCTCTTATAAAAGTCAAAAAAGGGTATAAATGACTTTAACCCATATTCATGTAAATAATAAATATGATTTGAAATACATTTCGAAGAAACATGGATGTGGATGATAAAGAAATCCCAGTAGATTATTACGTATAAACAACCTCGGATAATGAAGAGATTGTGAAATAACCCTTACCAATTTGGTCACTTATGAAACATACAACCCATGAAAGAGGTATCATACAATGAATATGTAAATACACATAAATTAGAGTGTATTACACAAAGAATATAATTATGGGCAGTACATACACCACACAAAAGGTGATGGTGGCAATATGGCATGAATCTCACGGGAATAAGGAGTGAGATGAAAACCCCTTACCTTGTACTTTTCCTTGGTTGGGGTAGGTTAACCTCCTGTATAATGGTGAAATAATTGTTATTAAATTCTTCAATAATCATATACAATAATATGATATCATATATGATCTTTTAATATTGATTTGATAATAATATCTTAGTATTATCGTTGTTTCGGGTGTTAACTTACTTGTTTTCTTTTATATGTTTTGTTACGTAAGACATGTTTGTAAAGGATAGGTTTTATATTATTCATATCCAGAATGATATCAAGTCCTTAAACATCATTTTTTAAATCATCAAATGATAATTATACTTGAATGGATACGTTGGAGAATGAATCTCATCGCGTTCGTGGAGACGGTAGTCCGTACGTACGCACGAGCGACAATATAATTATTTTGATATTAAAATAATATATAAATGGATGGTATATAATATATAAAGAATCATCAACATGTTATATTTATTATTTACATGAGTTACACATCATTATTATACCCGTCCAAATAATATTATATTGAATAACAATTACACCACGACGTGGAGACGGTAAGTCGTACGTATGCACGTATGGTGACATGTTATTCAAAGGGTGGATAGAATACTGAATATGGTTGTACCATATTTATAATAACATCACAGTATATATATGATACTGGATTTATTATTTTAGAATGGTAACAACAAAGGAAGAAGAAGTGGAAGAAGAAATGAACTTAGAAAAGGGTGGTGAAATCATTACCTCTTCTTCGGGTTCTTCCTTTTGATTTGATCAAAAAGGATCCGTAGGTTGCATTGATGATCAAACTAAGGCCCCTAGGTTGTAGTGAGGGAAGTTGGGAGAGTATTTGGGCAGAGTTTGGACGAACCAAAAGGCTTTTAAGGTGTGAAGAAATGAGAAGGAGGAGTGCCCTTTTATAAGAGGGGTGAGGGACACCTTTGGAAAAGCTAGAAATATTAATTTATAATAAATTCATATTCGGTTTCTAATGGATCCAAAGTTTATTATTCAAAGGTTAAGGTGGGGATGGGTCGAAAACAACTCAACCAATAGAATTTAGACAGGTTTGGGTACTTATATTAACCTTATCTTTAAGTTTTAACTCTAAGTTAATTAGTTTCACTTTTACAATGTCTCTTTGTATTTTTATATAATATGGTTAATAAACATACTATATACATCCAAGAGACCCCCAAGTGTTCCATTAATGATGAAACTATCATGATATAAGTCTATTGGCCGAACCTTAGATTTTTAGGAATTTAATATCAATTAATAATATAATATTTGTTTTAAGAACTCTTTTATGTCAATTTTGACACTATTCAATAGTTGATTTTTGTGAAACTCATAACAGATTGATTACTTAGAAAAAAGTCAATTAACTCAATCCTAATATATTACATTATCCTAGAAAATTATTTTAATTCATTAAAAGTTTCATATTATATTTATTTTGGTATTTATAATATCAATTATTTTAATTTTTCACTATTATATTAATTACTGCATCATCATTGTGTCATAAATAAAATAAATTATTTAATGTCTAAAAATTATAAATAAAACATCATTATGTATGAAATCTTTTTATATTTCTAATGAATATTTATAATCTAAAATCCAACATATATAACCCTATGTAAAAATTGTTTTGCTAAAAGATATATGCTTGTGTCGTTTTTGTATTCATTTTAACTTAATTAAAATAAAGTGTCATTATCACTTACAAGTGGATCCATGGGGTCCCAAAATCGACCCAAAGATGCCCATGGTCGACCATGTATCAACCAATATGGTTAAGACACGTTTTAGGGTAATTTAGTATTATTATAATATTATTTTTTAACCCTTATTTACCGGATTTACCCTTAACCATGGTAAATAAAATATTTACCGCAGTAATTATTCAAAATGTATAAAAATAAAAGTTACCTATTTACACAATTTGGACATCCTGATTCCAAATATGAAATCAATTTTCCCAAATTCAAAACACATAAGTGGCAGAAATTAATTTAAAATTAATTCCCGCTGTCAAAACAAAAAGCGTGTTTTTAAGAGATAATAACTATCAAAAGATTGACACTTGTTTATGTTCGGTTTAATTGTAAAATTATGTCCAATGACCAACATTATATTAAATGGTAAAAATATATTCTAAATATACTTTAAAACTAATAAAATTCATAATTTATCACTATTAATTATTTTGATTAAAAAAGTTGTTTTTAATTAAAATTTAGTAATTTTCACTATTCATCAAAATATGAAAGTTATCCGAAAGGTACCAAAATTTCACCTTAGGCTAAATTAGATATTCCGAATCCAAAAATGAAGTCCATTTTAAAATATAAAATATATATAATTTCAAAAAGTAGGTATTACTATTCATAACGGCTAGTTTAATCGGTTGTGGTGTGTGTTAAAACTCGAAGTTGCGTACAACACACGCTACTATTTTATTTAAAGGAAAGCGTACCGTGGAAGCTTGGGATATTTTATTTTAAGTTTTTTGATGTCCCCATTTAGTCAAAAAGTTTAAAATATTTTATTTAAAAAGGGTTCACTATTAAAAGTTGGTAAAACTGCAATACTGAAAATGAATTTGTTCTTACATTATGTCTAAGAAACTCATAATATGGATTCTAAAATTATAAGGATTATATAAAGTTTAAAATTTAGTTAATACTATTCATAAACTCTTTTGAACGGCTTGTTTGGTAATTCATGGTGCGCTTGAACTCGGTGTTGCGTGTAGTGCAAGTTATTGAATTATTTTGAAGAAATAACACACTATGAAATCTTGGGGTGTTACAAAATTGGTTCTATAGTAATTCTTTATATCTAATTGATAGAGAAGAGAATAATCTATTACATAAAAAACATGAACACATTAGATAAGTTAATTTGAGTAATATCTCAAAAGAAAATGTGGTAACATATCTGTCTCAATTATATAGAGATATTAATTAAATATTGATTATTTGAAAAAAGGAAAAATGGGTCAATGGGAGTCATAGAAGAGTAGAAACCAAATCAATAATACCTCTTGAATTAAATCTATCATATTCATGTGGACCCAAGTGACAAAAATTTATTATTGGTGGATTTTAATTTCTTAAATTCATTGATGACTATAAAATAAAGAAAATAGTTTTATTAATGGAAACACAAGGCCCAAATAGTGGACATGTTTAATGTCTATAGATGATTTTTTAAAAGAGAACCTGGTACTGAAATACAAAAATTTAGAACTAATAATGGGAAATATTATAGTTGTAAAGATTTTTGTATCATTACTCGGAAATTATTTTAATGAAAATCAATATAGAATGTTATAATCAATAGAAAAAATGGGTTTATGAGATAATTAGTAAAACCATTGTGAAAATAGGTGGAATAATAATTGATGAATTTTTAAGATCAACGTTATTTTATAGAGCGATAGTTGTCAAACTTTTATATATTATAAATTTATATTTATTGATAAAAAAATAAAAAATAAAACTATATGAGATATTATATAATAATAATAAAACATTGAAATAATTTAGAGTCTTTAGTAGTCCTTGCCTCATTAATATCAATGGATTAAACCAAAAAAAGTTTGATGAAAGGGATGAGGATGGTATCTTTCTTGGAAAACTAATGAATGGGAAAGGCTATAAATGATGAAAAAACCTCACAAAAATATTGAAATATGTGATGCTAAGATTTATCAAAAATCAACCCATAATGCATGATCATGGTGTACATACCTATGGAGAAGAAAATTGAAACAACTGGCATATTTCAAGAAGGATTATAGAACGAATACATGATGTTGAAAACATATCTGGATGCATTGACTCTAATCAAACTCATTATGAAGAAGAGCGTTCTGAGAATTATATGTAGAAGGATTACAACCTAAGGAAACCTGTGAAGATAGAGAATATTATTAGGAGTCAATCATCGCCTATCTAGACCATAATAAAGTTTCAAGTCGAAAATAAATTTTCATTAATCTTTTATGTTGAGCCACTTTCAATGGATAAAGCCTTTTATAATAAACTATGTATTGAATAAATTTATAAGGACATAAATTATATTTAAAACAATTCCACTTGGACCTTGTTCTAAGAACCATTAACAAAAAATATCATTGGGAAAAAATGGTTATTTAGAAATAATTTAAATTGTCATGAAAGAAATAATCTAGAACAAATAAAAACTTTTTTTCAAAGGGTATTCACCAGTTTGATGGGATTATTTGGAAGTGACTTTACTCTAGTTTTATGATTGGAGTTTATAAGAATTATTTTTGGTTGTGGAAGCATGAAGAATATAAAAAATATATCAAATGGAAGCCAAATTTTTCTATACGAATACAAAGATCAAAGAGAAAGTCTATAATAAGAATCCTGATGATTTTTTAATTGAAAGTGATAGCACAAAAGTGATTAAACTGAATTAAGATATCTAAGGATTGAAACAAGCCCCAATTTTTTCGTATTCAAGGTTTGGAAACTACTTTAATGAATTAAGATTCAAAAAAGGAAAAGTTTAAATAAACTTGTGTATCATTGAAATGATTACCCATACACTTTTTTTATTGTTTATGTTGATGATATTATTTTTGTAGGTGATCATGAAAATCCTAATCAAGAGTTTTCAAAAAAATTAATCAATATTTTGAGATTTAAATACTTGAGGAATGGAAATAATTCTTATTATTACAATTAATTAAACATGAAAACTATAATTTCTTATCCATTGAAATGTACTCAAAATAATTATTAAAGAAGTTTGATATGGAAGAGTTGAATATTTACACCCATTCCAGTGGAATTTAACTATCCCAAGATGAGAATAGAGTAAGTTTCAACCAAAGATTCAATATATGATTAATTGGTTGGATTTTTTTCTCACATCATGCATGCCATATTTTTTTTCATGGTTAGTATTTTAGAAAGATATCAATGTAACCTGATAGAATCACATATTTTTGGTTCTAAATGTGTTTTGAGTTATATCAAATGGACCAAGAGCTATGAGATTGTGTATAGGTAGGGAGGTAATTTAAAACTATTTTGGTATAAACATCCTAATTGTGAAGGTAATTACGATGATAGAATATTCACATAAAGTTTTATTTTTCTTCATGGAGATATTTCAGTGAGTTGGAACTAAAAGAATCATAACTCAATCAACCTGGGTACTAATGAAGGGGAATATGTTTCAAAAACCATTTCTTTTAATCAAATGATTTGGATGATGGAAAATCTGGATTATTTAAGTATGATGATTAAAATACCTGAAAAAATTATTTTTGATAATCAATGTTCTTTAGATCTCTCAAAAACGAATTTCAAATACTCAAGATCCAAGAATATTGATATGACATATTATGTCATCAAATAAAAGTATCCAATAAAGACAAAAACATTGAATTTATTCCCACTCATAAAAAACTGAATGATATATTGAACGTGGTTGTCCCTAGGAAATATTTTAGTTCTTAAGGCTAAAAATTGGTGTTTAACCCCTGCCACATAATTAAGAATCATTGGGATGAACCCCCACATAGCATTGGATTATGTTGTCAAACAGGGAGAAAAAGGCATCACAACTCTTATGAAAGAAAGAACACATTCTATTAATCTATTGTTTAGTGAGTTGATCATCATATCCTATGGTGGGATATCTTTAGAGGCATGAGTTCCCTCTTTAAGGGGGAGATCATTGAAGGGGAGAGCATCATTTCACTTGGATGATTTTGTTCGTGCTTCCGAGGGACGAAGTTATCAAAAATATACAAATCTAACATGAAGTATAGTGTTGATGTGTTTGTATTTTAAAAAATTCTATGATTGGGTAAATCTAAAATGATTGGTTGAGGATTAATTTTCTGGTTAAAAAAATACAAAAGGAGGAGATTGAAATTACCTTGTAATTTCTGAATTTTTCGGTCTTTTTTTCAACCATGAAACTATATGTGATGATTTATAGGTGGATAATCAAAAAAAAATAAAGACAAATGTTGGTGAAATAAAGATCATTATCTAAAAAACTATCTTTAAAAGCGTTGAAGTGGTCCGGAAGACTTGGATGTTATCCAAATAGGTTCTTAGTGAGTTTGAGTGGAATATAGAATTTCACATATTCCCATAAATGTTTTAGAAAAAATATGCATAGCCGAATGTACCACATATGTGAATATAGAATGTGAATATCAAAGAATAAAATATAATGGAATGAAAAAATTCATTCATGTATATATTTTTAAAGAAATTAGGTTTCTAATCCACCATCATAGAATAATTTAATGACCCAAGAACAACTTCATAGCTGATTAAAATGATGTTGTAGAAGTGAATCACATTGGTAATTTCAATCCACATATGGGATTCATTCACATTTGATATGTATGGGAATATACATACTAGATTTAAATTGATTTATAAAATTTGAATATTATACAGAGAAAAACTAATTTAAATTTTATTAGTAATGTTTTTCAATGAATTAAATATATCAACTGGAAAAAAGTTTCGAGCCTTTTGGGGATTTAAATAAGGTGAGCACATTGATTTTTTTCTACCTTATGAAAGATAGAATGGAGCCTGAGTAGCTGGAGACTTTTAGAGTTTTAAATGAATATTTAAATAAGAATTGAAATTATTTTAAATTATTTCAAAATTGAATAAATCTCACTACTAAAGATCATAGAGTTTTAAAATGTCTTTAAAAATGTATGATTTTGGCGGTGTTTAAAAAAAGAGTGTGACTATTTCATATACACTATCTTATCAAAGGAAGAAAATATGTTAAAGATTGATCTTCACACAAAAGGTGTTTCTAAAATTGTGGATGAATGATTATCTGGTTGTTGCTCATCTAGATGCCTATTACTGGGAAGGGGGTAAAGTAGTTTGTGAATATAAGATCCCCTTATCCAACTGTTCTTTTTTATCTAGTGAGGGGAAGTTTGATCTGTAAATGATTTTATTCCATTTGTTCTCTTATTATAGGACCCTCAATAAGAAGATCTATTTTTGAGGCAGATGAATTTTAAAAGTTATCCAATATCTGATTCATAAGAAAGTGAATTAAAAAATATTTACAAAATATGTGGTTCTTATCTAAATAACATTAATATTCCTGAAAAGGGAAGTGAATAAATCATGCTCGATCCTTGCTCCCTAATTACAGGAATTTTTAATCACTACAATTTTATAGATTAAAATTCATATACTAATGAACAGTGAATAATGAGAAGGAGTGGGCTCTCACATCGAGGAATAACCTTAAAATATTTCTTGTCTACTTGTGGTCTTTCATATTTAAGCTTACAGTGATGAAGAGTTTCATAAGAGTAAATTCAAAACTTTAACCGGTCACGGGGGTCTGATTCCAAAGAAAGAATTTGTAAATGAAAATAGATAACTTCTTATTCACCCTTAGTAGTATCTCAAGAGATCCATGCTACACAAATATTAAAAAAATTAAAACATTATTTAAAATAAATAAACAATATTATTTATATTAAATGTATAAATAAATGTGATCATTTTATGATAAATTTAACAATATTATGATAAATGAATACATAAATTAATTTTGTATGTCAAAAAATATTAAAAATGAATAAATTATATATGATGTATATATTACAGAAATGAAATAAATGAATAAATATTAACGTAAAACCAAATAAAAAAAAATAGATTTTAAATTAAAAATATTAAAAATAAATTAATAATTAAAATGAATATATAATAACTCTAGAATGAATTTTATAAAAAATATTAAAATATAAATAAATAAATATTAATTATGTAAATATAAAACATATTATCAATATAAAATATTTACAAATAAAAAATAAAAAATAAAAAATAAAAAATAAAAAATTATATAAATATTAAATGAATATTTATAAAAAATCAATAAACTATTAAAAAATTAAAAGTGAATAAGTTATAAAAACAAACATTTAATAATCAAATAATAATTTTTAAAAAAGAGTACAATTTAATAATTAAAAGTTAATAAATCACAAAAAATAATTAAAAATTTATTTACTAATTTTAATTTTATAAATTATAGTAATAATAAAAATAAATACATATTAAAACCACAATAAAGAATATTAAAAATTAATTTTTTTAAAAGAGATTTATGATGATGTACTGATCATTAATGAATAAAAAATAATTGTATATAGATTTTAAAACATATATATTAAAATACAAATAAACAACTCTTAATTATAAAAATTAAGAACATATTAAAAGTATTAAATATTTATATATAAAAAATGAATAAATAACATACAATATTGAATATATTAGAGAAATATTAAATAAATATGTATTAAAAATGAATAAATATTATAAATTTATATATTAAATATAATATAAAAAATGGAGGTATATTAAAAATGACTAAATGATATTGAATGAATAAATGTGAAAAATTATTAAAATTTATTAATAAAATTTAAATAAATTAAAAAAAAATATTGAAAATAATAATTAATTATAAAACATATTAAATATTAAATATGAATAACATTAAAAATAAAAAAAAATAAATATTAAAATGTAAATTGATTTATAAGAGAGTCGTAAAAAATTTCTAATAAAAAATGAATATATAAAAATTGTCTAAATATTTATATACAAAAAATATTTAAAATAAAAAGTTAATAAAAAATAAAATATATAAATTATAAACATATTATGAATATTAATTATAAAAAATTTACAATGTGTAAATAAATAATTTTTTTTAATATTACAAAAATATTGAATGTGTATATATATATAAATATTTAAAATTGCATAAATTGCATTTGAAAAACCGAATGAATTTTCTAGTGATTGTGTGTATGTATTTTTGTGTGTGTGTGTGTGTGTAAATACATATAAAAATATACTATAATGAGATATATCATATTGAAAGAACAAATGTATTTTCTTTTTTTGTAATGAAATATTCATATACTTATAAAGAGACATACATATTTCACACATACACATACACACATAAATACCCATACACATTCACGTACACATACACAAATACACATACACATACACATATATATACATATTCAAATACACTTACACAGACACATACACATACACGTACACACACATATACACATACACATACATATACAATTAAACATACATACGTAAACATACATACATAAAAACACATACACATACATACACATAAATATACCTACAAATATGGATACATACACATACTTTCACATACATAAGCACAGATAAATAGAAAAATCTACAAATAATCATAATCATACACAACACCTAAATTTATATACATACACATAGGCATACAAATACACAACACATATATACACATACAAACTCATATATAAACATACACACACACACACACACACATACGGGCACATATAAAAGTACAGATAAATATACATGCAATCAAATTCATACACATATATGAAAATATATGTGTATATTTTTAATTATTGAATATTATTGATAATAAAACAATAAAAATTACTATATTTAAAGACATATAAGTTCATTTATATATTTATATAACTGTTAAAAAAATATTAGTATATTATATTTCCATAAATTTTATAATTACAGTATATAAGTATATATGTAAAAAAAAATATTGATTACAATTAATTTGACTATTTTTTATATATAAAATTTTGAAAATATTATTTTAATATTTTTATCATAATATAGTCATATAAATCATATCTATACATTAAACGAATATATATAATTATTGATATATATATACCAATTTAAAAATATATAAATATATAAATATCAAATAAATTTTTCATGGTACCCTTTATTAGTGTTGAGAAAAAAAAATTAAATAAAACCTTTATTAGAACTTTTTGTTAGCACTAATAACTAAAACACCATGGTCAGTGGTTTTTAGAACTAATAAATGGTAGTGGTAAATAAAGAAGGGTCTATAGTAGTTCACCTCTATAATATCAGTGCTAGACACATCCCTATGTGACCATACTAATAGTTATATGAAACTATTACTTTTAAAGGTTTATGAATATATGAAAATGAAAATATTCACATGAGTAAGAATGGTTCCATTGATTGGAAATCCCAAACTCCATAGAACAAGGTTTTGATGGCTCCTCCTACCAAACAGACTATAACGAGTGGAGAGAGATAATGACCCCCTGGGTCCCACCACTAGTAGGCCCAAGGTTGGTGACTAGGAATGAAGGTATAATAATCTGAACAAATATGAGGAATTACCGTCTATAATAATATAGGATTCGAAGATAATATGAATTATCAAAAAATAACTCTATGCCATAATACAAATGAAACCAAAACCATCCCACAATGCATGTATGAATAAAACTAATAAAAATAAATGTCTCCAAAGTGAATGCATAAATGAAAAGATAAGGTAGTGACACTGCTTCTATCCAAGGTCTGAGATAGGAATTTCCATCATAACCCATGTAATCCTCCTATATATATATATGGTCATCATACAAGTATACTCAGTAGGAAATCCAAAGTATCTCACGCACAAGTTGAACAAGAATACTAGTTCCCCCATGAAAAAACAACAAAACCAAAGAGAACCTCTATATGTATACTAACCATACCCAAACTCACTGAGGCATAATCACTAAATAAATCAATCCATTTATTGTAAAATAATAAGAAAAATACTGATAAAAGGGTACCCCTCACCTCTTTCCAACTGATTTCCACTCTCACACCCAAATGTGGTATGTCTTAGAACTCCAATATATTTTGAATAACAAATACCACCACCCCATAGCATAGTCACATCACTTGATGCCCACATACACCTGGGAAACCACCCCAATAACATAGTCACATCACATATCATCCGCAAACAGATGGAATCACATCCCAAGAACTACCAAAGTAACATGGTATCATAAAAATGATGGAAATAAACCTCATTCCCTCCGCCCACTATGAATGATCCCCTCCATAATACTCCCAACAATAAAGAAATATCCCATCTTTCCTAAAAAAAACTCGTTCCACCACCCCACTACATGATCATCACTTCTCAATTGAAAACTCCTAGGTCACTACCCCATATAATGATAATAGATCTCAACTGAAAACACTGGTCTACCACCTAGTGTACTAACACACCTCTGGCCATTACATCCTGGGCATATATGATCATCTGGTATAGGGATTGAGAAAGAGAGAGCAGCCATCCATCCATACTTAACACTAAGATGTTGAAAAAAATACAATGTGTGAATATATGGGTGTCGTGACATATTAATTGATGTGGGTGGGGTGTATATATAAATCATAAGAATTATACAAGTATATATATATATATATAGCCACATAAAATCCCATCCTATGGGTTCAGAATAAAAATTTTAGAAACTCACAACACCCCCAATTTCACTACCGCCTCTAAATTAATAACACCAAAAAATCCACAAGCCACATATCACACCACCAACCAATTCCATTACCCAACCTATTCATTTCAATAAGACGCAAGATCAAAATTTTACGACACAAACAATCACTTATTTGTTCATTAAGATGTTCTGTCCCTTTAACTAAACCATCCCTATCCATTATAAGCATTATTAACCAATTAATATTACCACCATTACATAAATATCTATCACAACACAACCACACATTGAAATAATATCATTATCACCATTAAACCATCACCTTACCACCCAGAAATCAAAACCAAAATACCACCACCTCGCCTCTCCTAAAGCATGACCAAAAAACCACCACCTCACCACTTAAAAATCTAGGCTAAAAAACCACCACCTCACAAACCACAAAAGACAAGACAAACACACACCATCTCACTCCCCAAAAAGATCATCCAAATACCACCACCTCAACACCTAAAACTCAAGTCCAAATAACCACCACATCACCACCCCAAAAGTATGGCCAAGTAACCTTCGCATTACCTCCCCCAAATCACTTCTATATTTAACCCATCATCGCCACATTACATCACAAACACACACTTCTATACCATAAGTACAACCACACATTACAACACATCAATTACAATTTTAAATATCTCACAAAATATATTTTATCACATTTCACATTATATTAGGGGTGTTATCGCGCAAGCAATAATCTTATGTCAACCATTTCCTTATCCAAATATTAGTGGTTATCAAATTTCCATATTACAATGAAATAAAAATAATAAAAAATATATAGTGGTCATAATACATGTAATCCAGGAATAATAAAGCCTCCAACAACTATAATTTTTAGTGGGACATTCAAGCCTGTATAATGACAATAACATAATAATATGAAATCTATAAATTCATGCTAATAAATTCCCTATATTCCCTTCAATTTAAATTATCCAATTATTTATCTTTTAATAATCTCGTAAAATAATAACCCATATATGAAAAATATTAAAAACATAAAAAAGATAAAAAAAAAGATAAATGAGGTATTACCTACCTTAAATAAGCTTTTCCAACTCATTGGACACCATAAAAATATGAAAAATATAAAACATACCACAAAAAAACAATGATATCACATATCAACCAAAAATGAAGTAAATGGTCATCAAAATACATCTCAACTCACAACCCAAACCGAAACCTCACTACCAAATATATACAGACCCAACATTAAGTGTTACATGATCTTCAGTTTTAGTAAAAACATTTATTTTGTCCATAAGGAAAAAAAAATTCAGTTTTAGATTTTATGATAATATGTACATAATTAATACATAAAAAATTGTAATAAAAAGTGAAAAAATTTTATTAGTATCCATTTTTTCAATAATATAAAACTTTAAAAATAAATAATAATTTATTTTAATGGAAAATCTCAGTGACTGGGAACTTTAATTTTTCCTTTCCCTTACTTATCCTTAAAAGATATGGAAACATTTTAAAAATATTGAGATGAGAACAATAGCTCAGTAAAGGATATAAAAAATCAAGGAAACCATTAGCTCAGTTAAATAATGAAATCCCATGAAATATTTACATTTAAATCAATTTTATTTGAGAAAAAGAAATAAAACATTATTATTAGAAAAAACACAGATAATTTTCTCAAAGAAATCCTTTAGAACCCATAAAAATAAATTAAAACACATTTTTTGTAACTTATAGAATCATATTAATAAAAACATTTCAAATTATTATTAATTGGAATAAATATATTATAAATTCTTAATATATTCATTTTCTGATGCATTTGAGATCAATAATGTGGATCAACCTTCATATAAGCTATATTAGAATCACCCCTGAGTTACCATGGGGGTCAACCCTTTATATAAGAAATATTGGGATCAACTATTTCTCATGATTTATAATGGATCTTAACACTTTGTAGATGATATATTGGGATCACCCATTTTTAATGAGCTATAATGGGGATCAACATTTCATATAAGATATATCGGGAAAACAGATGAGTAATAATGGGGATCAAACCTTCATATAATTTGTATCAAGA
The DNA here is from genome assembly GCA_963277665.1 of Viscum album. Classification (NCBI taxonomy): domain Eukaryota; kingdom Viridiplantae; phylum Streptophyta; class Magnoliopsida; order Santalales; family Viscaceae; genus Viscum; species Viscum album. The sequence continues at coordinate 603,683,720 of OY728153.1, read as the reverse complement.
TGAACTTATTTATATAATTCTCAAGTAAACTATCATGATTAAATAAAATTAATTATAAAACCCTTTAAAAAATTATTTTAAACATATATGAAAAATACTTTATGATAGTAATAAATTTTTATTTTAAAAACCCATTTTCAATACGAAAACAAAATTTTCATTTAAAAATAATTTTCTATACCAAAATACCAAAAAACTAAAAATAGGTTTATTTCATTTAGGAAAACATGTATGATTTCAAAGGAATATAGAAATCCAAGAATAGTCACATTGACTTAGAATTCATTTCCCTTATGTTTTTTAAGAATATAATATCTTTTTTTGTCGAAATATTTGATATAAAACCTGTAAAAAGATACCACTTTGAAAAAACATTTAAATAATGTAAATATAAATAAAATTCAGTTAAAAAATATTTAATACCATATTAAACAATTAATAAAATCATTTTTAAAACATAGACCTCGAAGAGAATGAGATTTTGAGGGAAAAACATTAAAATATGATTTTTAAAAGAAAAGTACCCCATCACTTGGGAAGCACTTGATTCTTAAGCCCCAAGAAATATTAACAATAAAAAAATTTAAATATCAATATAATATATAAATAAAATATTTAACATTTGAATGTGGTTTAAAATATAATTTTTGTGTGTAACGTCAAAAAAATGCCTCAATGAATGGAAATTGAGAAAAAATACCTTACTATAAGCCTAATTCCTGACATGTGTATTCTTAAATAATAAAATTATGATAAGTTTTTACATGATTTATAACCTTATTAAGGTTTATTAATAATTGTTTCTCATATAAACAATTTATATACAAGTACTTAATAAATTATTATTTTTGGATATGTTGACCATATTCGGCTTATTTGTCAAAATGTCTTTAGTTAGTTGAATATGGTTAATCATGTCATTATTTAAACATATAAAGAATAATAATCATGGAATAATAATCATATTTATACAAAAATATTACTTTTAAAACCAATCCTGGAGGATGGTTATAAAAAAATATACTAACATTATGATCATGGAGACAGTAGGTCGTACGTACACATGACCACGTTTTCTATTTTTCAATGATCATTATAGAAATAAGGTATGCAAAATTTTTATTTAAATAATTATAATTATATCATAAATAAGTTAATATTTTATTATACATAATTATATATAAAATTCATGAAATATACTTATGAAAAAAAATCGCATCGTCTAAAGGAAGTCGTAGTCCACAAATCCACAAATGACGTTATGACTTTTTATGGGAGTGAAAATGTATGAAAAATATGATAAATTGTAATTAAATAAATATAAATATGAAATTACTATCATAATATATCATTTATAACACATATATTCATTATAATTACCTTTATCACCATCCATGTAACACATTAGTGAAAATAGATCATGTTGCTTCGCGATGAAGAAATCCATCGTACACTGGAACGACGATATCATTTCCATTTCGTATTTGAGTGTAAAAATGGTATATATGATATAAATAATCTTGTGGAATAATTATGTTACAAATATAATATATAAACATCTTATCAATTATCATACCCAACTATGTGTGGTGGTAATTGAAAAATGAATGGCATCGTTTCATGAAGCGGTTGTCTGTCGTAGACATGAATGATGATTTTGAAACAGAATTTGTGGAAGTGTATGTGGTTATAGTTCTAAAAAATATTTTGAACAATATCTAATAATATCGAATATATATAAATTTTTATATAATCATGTATTAATATAATTTTAAGTAGGCAGATAAGGAAATAAAATAAAGAGGTTTGTTGATGAACATTATCTCTTTTTTGGGAATCTTCTATTGGTTTGAACTAAAACTTTACAAGGTTGGACTTATTCCAAACATAAGGCTTCAAGGATTATTGGAGGGAATTTTATGATTTATTTTTGGAGGTTTTATATGATCCTAATGGTTTTAGAGGTGTGGATATGTTGTGAGAGTGAGTTCCTTTTATGGCTGAAGAGGAGAAACGTTCTTGAAAATACCCAAAAGTATTCACTATTAGGAGGTCACCATTACCAAATTTTGTTCCAAAATTAGAAAATAATTTATTGGTGAGAAATAATGGTCAATATAAACTTACAATAAACAAAAATAAAATCATTTTTATCATTTATTTTTTTAGTCTATATGTTTTCAAAATTTGACCCTTTTTGTTTCTACCAAGATAATTTGTTTTCAAAGCTAGGTAATATATCCATTAAGAATAAATTAAAGTGAGATAGATTATAAAATTTATACCCACAATTATAACTATTATCCTTATTTGTAAAAAAAATATCTGATGTGTTTTAAACTAATTTTAAATGAATCCCATGTAACCCAAAAAAAACACAACTTCAACCGTAACCATGCTAACGATGTTTTTACTATTTAGGGGTCAATATGTTTTTTATAAAAGATCAATTCATCCATGAATGGAACCAATTTTATATTTATTAATACAAAAAAACGTGGATTAATATTGTATTTTTATTAATTTTAAATCATTTAACAAAATATCATATATTATAAAATAACATTAATGTTAATTTTTAGATTATATTTATTAATTTAAATTTTTAAAATATAAATACATTTATAAAATATTAATATATCAACTCAAAAACTTTGAAAAATGATATATTTATATATATAATTAATGAAAGGAAAAAATTCATTCAATTTACTTCACTTTCTATATTTTTCGAATTATTTATTTTAGTTAATTATTAACTAAATAATTACTTCACTAAAATTTCATAAACATTTCATGTTGTTATTTCATATATAAAAATTAATGATAAATTATTATGGTAAAAAAAATTAATTGATCATTAAAAATAATATTTATAAAAAAACAATGATGTTTTTTCCCTTACCGAAATCTTTATAGATGTTAAAGGAACGAAAGATTACTTTCTTGTATTTTTATTTAGTTATCATATTATATAGGTATCTTTTATAGAATAATATTCACAATAACAAATAAAAATATATAATAAGGATATAATATTTGAAATATGACCATAAAATTAGTGTTGGACAAATTTTCAGGTCATTTTAAGCCTTATATTCTATGTTTGACCATGAAGTAAACTCGTTTTTACCTAAATCATTCTAATTAATTTTAACAGTTTTCACTAATAATTATGGTACATAACATAGTTGAACTTATTAAGTAATATATATTCTACTTATAATAAATATAAATTAAAATTTTCTAATTTAAATTCACCGACTTGGATGAATACGATAAAAAATTAATCTCACATACATGACGTGAAACAATATTTTTAAATTGAAAAAGTTCAAAAGTGAATATATTTTTAAATAAAAATTAAATATTAAAATATTGAAAATGAAATATATTGTATTAATATATTTATAATTGAAATATTAGGAATTTAAAACAAAATTAAAATATATTCTATATTTATTAATTATTTAGATGAAAAATAAATTTTCAAATAAAATCCAATGTTTTTAACTATTCATTAAAAAATAAACAATTTATAAAAATACAAAAAATTAGCCCAAATAAAATTTGGTATTACACTTTATAAAATAATTTTTTTTCAAATTATTATTCTAAAACTATTAAAAAATAATTTTAAATTATCTGTTCCAAGAATGATTAAACCGTCTTTTAGAAAGAAAACATTTTTTTTCAAAAAACATTACTTTTTTTCATTAAAATGATTTTGAGTATACTTATAATTAATAGATAATTTACAAAAATGTGTAGACTATACAATTTCATAATTTATTTAATCTTATTGATGAATTGTATTCTAACATCTAGGTGATACATATCATATTAATTAATAATATAAATAATTTATTTTATTTTAAAAAAACATGGTCTTGCGTATAATGAAAGCTATCAAAGAAACTCATTATTGAATATAACACAAGCTGAGTTAGTGTTTAATATCAATTACTATATTGAAAATAATTTCATTATTTTAAAATCTTGGGGTGTTATATCTTTACACCTTTAGTAAACTTTTCCTATCAGTTTCAACTTTATCTAGGTAATCAAAGGATTGACAACATTGAAAAAAATTTATCATTTAATAACCATATTGTTAAGACTTACAATAAAACATATTTGAACAAGGTATAATAAAATTATTTTTCTCTTATTAAAATGTCATTATTGATAATATTATCCATAAATTATATCAATACCTTTAAACTTATGTCCATAACATGCAAAGGAATTATTATTCAAATAAATTTTCCTCTAAATTATATACATTAGATATCTATGAAAAACAAATTCTCACTAGGTATTTACATTACATAAAACATCAAAATAGGTGTGCCAATTTAATTAAAATTATGGTTATCCTTTGAAAAATACCATGCTCCTTGGATATTTTCCCACATCACTAGATGGATTAACAACAACTGTAAAAGTAGAAAATGTATTTTCCACACCCTTTTCCATCTAATCATGATGATTTCCACCTTGAGTAATTATCTTAAAAAACATTATTATTATTTCATAACTATATAAATAAAAATTATCTTTCTATTGATAGGCTATTTTTTTATCCATTGTTAGATTCTCAGAAATCTTTTCTTTATATTCACAAACCCTTTGACCAAACATACCACACTAGTTACACTTTTAACATCCCAGCATACATTCCACAGAATGTATTTTACCACACATAGAACATGTTTTCCGGTTAACTCTATAATTCTTATGCATTTTATCTCCATTTACTTCAACCTTGAAAATTTATTACTCTTGTCGTCTTTTGGTATATATATTTTAGAAAACTCCATCTCAAAAATCATAACACAATTAAAAATGACCTCATAAAATTTATATTATTATATATACAAAGACTTTATTAATATTGTTTTTTATCTTTGATTAAAATAATTTAATTTTTCTACCATTTTCTCAAGTAAATTCTGGCACATACCAAGACAATATTTTGAATTATTCTTCATATAAAACCATCAAATATTCATATTTTTACCAAAATCATAGGAATTTTTTGGCTATAATAATATTGAAATCCTTCAAGAAATGTTTCTCCAAGAAATCATCTTGTATATGTCCCATTACATTACATTGAGATCATCTTTCACTCCATTATTTTTAACCAAAGACCACAATCAATCAACTTCACCTTAAAACGATAGATGAAACAAGTTACCATTTCACATATTAAAAATCCCATGAAATTAAATATATTCTTGTCGGAATTGATCTATATATTAAACACCAAAGCGATCGGTTATCCATTAAAGGATAAGAGGATTTTGCCTCATTAAATGCTTCACTATATACCTCTTCCTTTGGGGAAGATCAAGTTCCTCTATAGAATGGATACCACTACTATTTATAGCAGGTGTAAAATGATCCATCACTACAAAAAAAAATTATTTTCAAATTCCAAACATCTCAAGATGAGGATTTGGAAGGAAATTTTCCTCTTGGCTTCTTCTTACTAGAACATTCTTGTTTCCCTTGCGAAAAATCATTCAAAACAGATATATTTTATATGAAACAACATAGAAATATTAATATTCTATATCATTTCAACTTAACCTTAAAGTAAAATATTATAATGGAATAATCTTAAAACTATCATAACCTATACATTTTTATAAATTTTTCTCTTTAAACCAACTATATGGACCCGACCTTACACATTACATGCTATTTTGTTTTTCTTAAGAATTTAATTTATTTAACTTTAAGGATATTTTTAGGTTTATAGTCTTAGATAATTATGACATAAATCATAAATAACAAAACCATATAATAAATATTGGAAAATTTCTATAAGTATCCATTTTTTCATAATATAAAACTATTAAAAAATGATTTATTTCTTTTGATGAAAAATCTCCATGAATTTAACCTCGATTTTTTTCCTTTCCCATACCAATCTATAAACCATGTGAAAACATTTAAAAAAACTTGGGATGAGCACAAAAGATCATTATAGTATATAAAATGAAAGTAAATAAATATATTATTAAAAACATGAAAACATCAATTATTTAACTTTACATCAATGTTATTTGAGGGAAAGAAATAACATTTTTTTCAAGTAACGACACACATGTTTTTCTCAAATTAATGAATTATAACCCATATAATTATATTAAAAAAAATTTATTTGACTTAGAAAATCATATTAATAAATCTTTTAAAAACCCATTTAATTTGAATAACCATATGGCTGACATCAAATATAATCATTACCAAATGTATTGGAGATCTAAAATGGGGATCATACTTAAAATAAGATATTTTGGGAACACTTGTGAGCTATAATGGGGATAAAACACTCATAGAAGATATATTGGTCTCACTCATTTCTCTTGATCTATTATGTGGATAAAAAATTCATATATTCCATATCATTCTCACACATTTATAATAATATATAGTGGGGATCAACCATTCATATAAACCATATCAAGCTAAATTGTGAGCTATAATCGGGCGAAACACTTCATATAAACTGTATCAGGCCGACTATTGTTATATATTTATAAAGTATCATTTTATTAATAAAACACCATAATCGTAAAACCTTTGAAAAAATGTTTTAAACTCATATAAAAAATATGTTCGGATAAAAGTACCCTTTTATTTTAAAACCCCATTTTCAATACCAAAACACCAATTTCTTGGAAAAGCTACTCTCAATTCCAAAGTAGCCATGAAAGGGAAAGATAGATTTTATTGAAAAAAAAATTGTAATATTTTAAAGTTATCTAGAAATAAAATAAATTTCATGGTGGAAGAATATTTATCGTTGACATGTATGTTAATAATAAAATAACCCTTTTTTATTTTCTGAAACATTACATTAAAATCATGTACAAAGATTCATTTGTAAAAACCATTGAGATAATATAAAGATATATAAAAAATAATTTATAAATATTTTACATCCATATAAAACCATTAATAAAATTATTTTAGAACATGGACACTGATGAAAAAGAGAGTTTGAGGGGAAATATTAATAAAGGATTTTTAAAGGAAAAGTCCCTTATCACTTAAGAAACAATTGAATAAATTTACATATGAAAGATTAATATGAAATAAAACATTAAATTCCATGATAATAGATTAATAAATGATATAAAATTTCAATGGTTTTATATATACTTCTTATAACTAAATACGAGTGAATAATAATAAAAAATGTATCAATGAAAGGAAATTGAGATGATGTCACTTACCTTGTGTCTTATTTTTCAAAAGTGTCTTTATCATGATGAATTATAAAATTATGTTAATTATTTAATTTATTGATAACATTTTAAATTTTATTATTATTTTATTTAACTTAATAACATTTATATACAATTACCTAATCAATGATGTTTACGTCAGATGTTTTGACCATATAAGGATCGTTTGTCAAAATTAATTTGGAAGGTTAACTATAGTCATATTAGTTATTATTTAAAAATATAAAGAATAATAATCATGAAATTATTGTCATATTTATTCATTATTTATATTTTTAGAACCATTCATGAAAAATGGATGTGAAAAATGAACTAATGTTTTGATCATGTAGACGGTTGGCCATATGTGCGCATGAGTAACACAAAATTTTTCAATGATCCTTATGGAAAAAAGGTAAGTATAATATATCCATAAAAATGATAATTATATAATAATTACCATAATATTTAATTATATATACTTATATATATATCATATTGTTATATGGTGATGAAAAATGAAATCACAATACTTCGGTGAGGCAGTAGTCCACTGGTCCACAAATGACGTTGTCACTTTTTTAGGGAGTGAAAAGGTATGAATGAAAATGTTATATTATACATACAGAATAATAAATATGTCCTTAATATCACAATATTTCTTGTATATCATATATATTTATTATTATTACCCTTATTAACATTCATGAAATGTGTTACTTGAAAAAAATCACATCATTTCATGAGGAGGTAGCTTGTCAAACACAAGAACGACATTATTATATTCCTTATATATTTGAATATAAAATGGTTATATAAGACATAATAACAGTATAGTTAAAATAATGATATAAATATTATATATAAAATATATATCCATCATTATACCCAACTATGTTTAGTGGAAATGGAAAAATAAATGATATCGTTTCGTGGAGTGGTAGTTCGCCGTACACATGAATGATGTTTCTATAACCCATTTTATCAAAGTGTGTGTGGTTGTAGGTAAAAACCATAATATAACAAAATATATGTATATTTAAGATACTTGTATTATTATATAATCATGTTATAATATAAATTGAAGGAGCTGGAGAAGGAAATAAAATAAAGAGGCGTGTTGAAGAACATTAACACTTCTTTATGTATCTTCCATTGATTTTCTATAAATCCTTCCAGGGTTGTATTTATTCAAAATATATATAATATAAGATTATGTTATATAATTTTTGGAATGATTTTTTCAGGTTTTAGATGATCCAAATTCCCTTTTAGGTAGAGAGAAATTGAGAGAGTGAGTTCCTTTTATAGTTGTGAAGGAGTCTTGTAAATAGCCAAAAGTATTCACTAATTAGATGTATACATTACCTAATGTGATTACAAAATTTCAAAATAATATAGTTAATGGAATTTTGGGTTGATATAAACATAAAAATAACAAAAAAATATAATCATTTGTATCATTTTGTTCCTTAGTCATTAAGTTTACTTAATTTTAACCTTTTTTGTTTTTACCATGGTAACTAGTTTTACAACCTAGGTAATGTATCATTTAAGAATTAAGTAATGTAATAATTTATATAAAATTTATACAAAATAATTCAAAATATTATATATGGTTTGTAAAATACAAATTCCATATGTGTTTAAAATTAACAATAAAAAACGCATGTAATAAGGGAAAAACACTTCTTTAACCCTAATTATGCTAACAATGTTTTTTATATTTAGGTGTTGATGAGTTAATTATAAAATATCAATTGGTATATTAAAATAATATATTTTATATTTATAATCACTGAAATAAAACATGGAATAACATATTACTTTTATTAATCTTAAATCATTTAATAAAATATAATTTCTTATAAAATAACAATATTTTCAATTTTGACATTATTTATTTAATTTAATTTTAAAAAATATTATAAAAATTATTCAATTTGAATATATTATGTCAAAACCTATTTAAATGATATATTCATATATAAATTTAATTGAATCCAAAGTTTAATCCAATTTACATGACTTTTAATATTTTTATTATCATTTATTTTGGTTAATTGTTATCTATAAAACTACTACATCTGAATTACATAATCATTTTGAGTAATTATTTCATATATAAAAATTAAATATAAATTATTATGATACCAAAAACTAATTTATATTCCAAAATATTATTTAAAACCAAACATATGATTTTTTTTCTCTATCCTAATGCTTTATTGTTATTAAAGGTAGAGAATATTAATTTTTATCCTTTTTTTTACTTAAACTTTTTATATAGGTCATTTTTATGTAATAGTATTCTATATAACAAATAAAAATAAATAATAAGGTAATAATGGTATAAATAAGTCCATAAAATGGGTGTTGGACAAATTGGTAGGTCATTTTACACCCTATATTCTATGTTTGAACACTAAGTAAACTCTTTTTACATTAATAACTGTAATTAATTTAAACTAGTTTGAATAATAATTTTCGTAAAAAACTATGTTCAAATTATTATGTACTTTAAATTATTTTGATTCAAAATATGAAATCCATTTTTTAATAATAAATTCATAGAAGGGGCACAATTTAATTTAAAATTATTCCCACCGTCCTAATGAGAAAGCAAGTTTTTAAATAGAAAATATTCAAGAGATCACAATCTTATTATTTCAAAATTAAATTAGAAAATGACTTAAATGACCTATAATTTAATAATGGATGTATAATTTTTCTATTATAACTTTAAAAGAAATTGAAAATATAATTTAATATTATAATTTTTTTATATTGAATGTAAGTTTTCAATTAAAATCTTATATTTTTTACAATTCATCTAAAAATGAAACATTTAATAAAAATACCAAAAATTCACTTTAAGATATATTTGGAATTCTTATTAAAAAATTTCATTTTATTTTAAAATTGAAATTTTCTTAATGTGTTAAAAATTAATATTATGTTATGTGTTCCATTCATGATTAAATCATTTTTTAGACCAAAATATTTTTTAGAAAACATTATTTTTTATTTTAAATGATTCCAATTTTATTAATAATAAATAGATACCTAATTCAAAAATAGACTATTTATTATATTTTATTTCATCCTATTTATACGAAACATTATAAAATCTTGGTGATGAATATCATATTAAATAATAATATTAATAGTGTATTATTGTTCGGTAAAACGTGGTCCTGCATATAATGAAAGCAATCGAAGAAAGTAGTCATTGCCTACAACACAAGTAAAGTTATTGTTTCATATTATTTACACTACTGAAAAAAAATTCTTCAATTAAAATCTTGGGGTATAACAACATCATATATCTAAGAGATTTACAAGAGTAAAATTAACAAGAAAAAGGGATTACCACCGATAAAAAAATGAGAATCCACAAGATCTAATGAATTAAATCTTGTAGAAGAGGGATAGAATTCATCGCAAACCCTTATAGTGTTTTCCACAATGATGAAATGAGTAACGGGTATGACTGAATGAAGATAATCATCTGATAAATGAACTTAAATCTAGGGATCCCACAGGTTTCACATCATGTAAACTTTACACCTTGTGTAATCCATGGGCTTCACAAAAATTCTAGCACTCATCTAAAAAAGAATCTTCTTGCCCATTTTTCATTACATGTCAAGAATTTCATTTTTATAATGTGTATTTATTTTAATGGATCCCACCTTAGAGGATTTACAATCCATGAACTAACTATTTGCATATGTCATGAACCACTATTACCCATGATGAAAACAATACACATTGTGTATTTTTTTTGCAAAAACCCTATTATAGCTCCAACATCCATGAAAAACATCCAGAACCTCTCTAAAACACATCTTACCACCAAAAATGTAAATTTAACAGACTAGGAAGGAAAATTATATTATGTTAGATACCTATCCAATGATTCTAGACCTTGAGAATATTGAACTAAGATTTGAAGGAAAAGGGGTCTGAATGACCACCAGGAAAGATACATATCGAGGATCACATCATACTTTAAAAGCTACCACACACCAAAAAATATACCCAATGTCCACCAAACATCTTAGACAACCTCATGACCACACAACCGTGTCACCAAAACCATCCAACCTCCATAGAACCCAAACCAAAAACCCTTTACACATATAAAACACACTTCCATGAATATATGAATCTTAGAATTCCATCCTCTTGGTCAATATACAATCCACTATGGGATATAATGAATCTAAAACAAGGGTTTAATTACATCATAGTATAATACATCTCAATTAACAGTTTGGACCTCCGTTTTGATATTTTAAAACATTATCACACATAATAATTGAAGGAAAAAAATACAACTCAAAAAAAGTTCCAAATTACATAATAATAAAAAATAGAGTAAGGAAAAACTTAAAAAAATCTGGTTACTTGTCATAAATATACATCTATTTATCCCATGTACTCTCCTCTAGGCTGTCATGAATCCACAAAATGTGAACCAAATTAATGGTCCATTCACACAGTGCCTTATCCAAATGGTCCTAGAACTCTATTTTCTTCTCTACACACATCATATCATCCTTGATATCCAACTATCCCCATTCAATGTCATGGGAGTCATCATGGACATATTGAATAAGATGAGAGACATGTAAAATAACATGGTTTATCTCTAATAATGGTGGAACATTCAACCAATAATCCACCTCTCCAACTCTACCCCCTGAACTTCAAAAGAACCAATGATCCTATGAGAAATATTACTCCCCTACCAAACCTCTACATCCCTTATTGAGGTGAGACCATCAAGAATAGGTGGTACTGAACCACAATCTCTACGGGAATCATCTTATGATTAGAATACGACTTATTCCAGTAATTTTATGCTTTCATCCTATATTGAACAAACCCAATCAATTCATATCATTATTGAATAATTTATTATTCTATCATTACCCATTAATCCAGAACAACCAAACCACACATCTCAAATAGCTCATAGATCCGCATTATACCATCACCATTCTACCCTAAAAGAAAAACCAAATAACCATCTTATTACCACCCCAAAAGGATGGAAAAACAACCACCACCTTACTACCCAGAAAACATGGCAAAAAAACACTACTTCACCATCTAAAAAGTAATGTTAAACAACCACCACCTCATTACCGAAAAAGAATGTCCAAAAACCACTACCTCATTTCCCCAAATCATGGAAACATCTCACCCATCAAACCCACATCACATCAAAAACCCACTTCACCACCCCACATGCATATCCACAACTGACAAAAAATAAAATACTATTTTATAGATTTATCAAAGGATATTTTATCACATATCAATTTATTTTAGGGGTGTTTTCACAAAATCTATAATCCTAGAGAAACCATTTCATCATCCAAATATAAGAATTTAGTCAATTTCAATATTAGTGTGATATCACAACAGTAAAACCCGACACAATAGTCACAAAATATATCATCCATTAAAAAAATACCATAATAACCACATTTTTTAATAGGGCATTCAATCCCATAAAATCCAATAACATAATAATATCAAATATGTAAAATCATATGAATCATTCCTCTTTTTTTCATTCAATTTAAATTAGATTATTCTTTATCGTTGATTAATTATTCCCAACCATAACCTAAATATGAACAATTGTCAACCCTCTTGCTTGATAAATAATAAATAGAAACCTGGGATTCCATACCTCAAAGAATATTTTACAACTCACTATAGACCACATAGAAAAGAAGAATTTCATACAAACCAAAACTACATCAGGATATCACAGATCAACCTAAACCACATAAAAGTATCATTAAAAAGCATTCCAAGTTACACCCCAAAAAAAACCACACCACTATAGTGTAACTCCAAGAGAAGAATAATAGAAAACTAACCAAGAAAAAGGGCATACCACCAATTTCCAATGGGAATCCACTTGATCAAATGAATCAAAATAGGTGGAAGATGGATGTAATTATTCGTAAAACCACATAGTGTTCACCAAAAAAGATAGAAGAGAAATATTTATATCTAAATGAATATAATAAATTTAGAAAAAAACATAAATACTTTAATCATAATAGTTTCACATCATATTATATTTACATGACATTTAATCAACATATGCAACAAAAAAATCCTTCTTTCACCAAAAAACGTGTTGCACTAGCCTTTGTTTATTACAATTTATGAAATTTCATTTCACATTTTCTATTTTTTCATATATCCCCAATGAAATTTACAAGTCATGAGCCAACCGACTACAGTAGTTGCAAACTACTATTTCACAATGTATTAACGACACATGATGTATATTTCCTGCAGTAGTATTGTTACAGCTGAAACCTCTATCGAATACTCATAGAAACTCCACCAAACATCTCCAACCACTAAAACTATAAGTGTAATGGAACAAGAAGGAACAAATCATTAAGAAGGCATAAACCTTCATGAGAGAAGAAAGTTTGAAATGAATACCCCTTTATCATCGATAATTTACCCATTATAAATTCAAATTCATCATAACTCTAATAACTAAAATAAATAAACTATAATAAATAATTAAATTTAAGTTGATAACACTAATTAAAAACAAAATTCAAGGAAGATGGAAAATAAATCTATTGTGATTTCAAGCATGTAACTCTTTTAGATGAATGAATAATAATATCTAGAAATAATTTAACTATTATAATAAATAATTCACATATTAACAATATAAATGATATATAACATTGAATAATAAATTAAGGATTAATATTTAAATAAATTAACATAAACATATTAAAAAACAAGATAAATATTTAAAAATAATTCTTAGAAACATCTAATTATAAATAATTTATCAATTATCTATTAATTATAGAAATTCAACAATCTTGAAAATAAACAATTCATATTCAATTCATAATATTTTTTTCATAATATTAATTATATAGAATATATATTAAAATATAAGACAATTTATGAATTTTAAACATGTTATATTTTAATTTTTATTAGGTAAATTTTTTATATTATCTATGTATCACATACTTAACATCATGGTAAAACCAATCATCAAAAGTCTTTTTATGTGACTAAATTAATTTCCAAAATTAGACCCATTATTTATGAAATTAAAATTAATTACTAGAAATAGTTGAAAAATTAAAAATATAAACACTATATATTTTTCCTTATTTTTTAATTTATAAACACTTTATTAAAAATATTATTATTTTGAAAAAAATTATTTCAAGGTCATAAAGAATTCCATATAATTTGGTAGAAGGTTCTTTTAATAACATCATTTCATATTTAGAATATTTAATCATTAATGTTTAATAATAATTTATTTATTAATTATAAATATTTCTAAATAAGTAAGTGTGAAAATAATTAGAAATTAGTAAATATCCCAAAAATACATTTTATCAATATTTAGGCACAATTTAATAATACTAAAATAAAATTCATAATTTAATTCCACGAAAAATAATTTGTTTTAAAAAATCATATTTAATGATTCATCTCAAGTCATGTGTTATGATAAATAAGACAAGACGTGTAAAATATATTATCACTATATGTCGTATTTTTTTATTTATAGATATATCACCTACATTGAAATGCCTATCGTATTATATAAAATGATTTGATATTTCCCTAATGATTTGATGCTCAGTCTTTGGAACATTCCAAAATATAATCATAAAATATAATAAAATGATACCACATTTTATAATCAGTAAAAATACCCTACATTTGTATTGAGTCAAGGATTATTATATCCTATATCAAAAACCCGGACTAAACCAACTAGCATAAAATATTGAATCATATTTTTTGATAGAAATATGAAATATACTATGATAAAGAATTCTTCATTCTGTTAACATGATTTTTTGACTATAAATACATAGTAATATCCAATAAAACTTCTTGTGCTATTAGGTATCTAAGAATACTTGTTATAGGTATTCTAAAAGATATATAGACACAGAAAAAGATCTCCATGGTATAAAAAAGAAACCATTCTTAATACAAATAAGGGAAACGTATTAATCTTCTTATTTTACAAAGAATATGGACACGAAATTATTCTTTATCTTTGATTGATGAAGATAACCTATGGTTAGTTTTGGAAATCCACTCTCTATTATGTATCCATGGTTTGTTCCTAATTTTATAATCATGTAAGTGAGTTTCTCCTCCCTCCCTAGAATAATAGAGCCTCAATGTTAAAATAATGTTATTGAAGAGGGTTATTGGTTTTGGGGTTTTGGGATAGTTACGGAAAGAAATAATACACACTAACATCACATAGTAGTGGTAATTATAAATCCATTTAAGAAACTCATAGAATGTTCATTGATTTACTCATGTGTTATAATGAATGAGTATGTACATCATCGAAGTCATGTATAAATACATTAATCCACCTCACAATACTTTCTATGTAATTGATAATTTAACAATAACCTACCATATATGACTCATCAATGCTAAATTTTAATATTAGATAACCATAACTAACAATAAGATATATGATTATATCCTACAATTTGACTAAACAAATAATACTCCTTATGATATGATCCAATCCAAATATACTATTGAGAACACAGTAGCATGATTTCTAGAAACCATGTTATATGATATGATTACATCATAGAATATGAAATAGAACATTACATCACATTAAAAATATTTTAGGGGATATTATCTCCTTTAATATAAACTTACTTGTACCCTATAAATGACTCCAAATAGTTTAATGTTCATTAATTGGTTGTTAGAGTCATAGTGAAAGGATTGAATAGTTATCCCACCTACAGTGGTCTCCCTAGTTTGATAAACAGACTCAATACCCCATTAGTATCACAACCCAAATTTCATAGACCAATCCTCCAAAGACATAACTTTATAAACTCCTTACATCATACTCAAACTTCTATGATACTGTTCTGACAAGACCCAATCCATCAGAACCCTACTTATGCTGGATGTAAGCTATGTGTGTCACCAAAAGCCTGCCACCAACAGGTTAAAGACTAGGGACTAGAACCGAAATAGAATATACATATATGAGATTCCTTATCATATAAATAACTATAACTTAAATTTATATCAAACACACAATAATACCCAGAAACACCAATAATATATGTAATCATATATAATATGAAACAATGTATGAATGGGACAATAACTATCCAATAAAGTACCATAGAAGAAACCCAGAAAAGGGAAATAAAAATGTAGTAAAAAATTCATAGTGTTTAACTAACACTTGAATTGGTAGAAACCTTTTCATTATGTAGTCTCCTGGAATTACCACTATCATCAACAATTGCAACCGTAAACCATTATCAACTACTATGAATTATCTACATGGCATCATTACACCCATATCTACTCATGTCATCTTTCAATTGGGAAATTTATTCATAGAAACATCAAATGTGGGTATGAGGTCCATTAATGGGTCTGTATAACCGCACATAGTTTTATTCCATGATAAAGAAGGTGAAAAAACCAACATGATTTCTCAATTCCTAGCCTGTGTGAAGTAATAAAGATTATCATAATCAAATACCAAGTATTCCCGAAGGACAAAAAAACCATGAAAAATGATGAATTTCAATACTCACAACTCGGATCTACGAATAACCATATCTCAAAGAAACCAATGATACTAAAGTATGTTGTCCCATAAATTTTGATGACAAAACCTATTAGTAAACAATATTTATAAGGAACATGTAATGACCTAACAAGTTATCAATAAACTAAAGGCATCCAAATATGTTAATACATGATAAGGACCAAACACAAAAAATTTAATACATTTATAACATACACATTGATTCTTATTAGCGACAGTAATGAGGGGTTCACACCTTAATAAAGGGAACATATTAGTCAAGAGGGTTTTTTCAACCCTATAGATTAGCCACACCCTAGTGTGTAGAGTGTTCATCAATAGAAAATATTTCCTACTCTATAATTGAATGAACCACAATCCTTATCCATGGGAGGGTTACCCACTATAATATATGCACAAATTACTCACAAACATGTGATGATATTCTTACAGGAGGGTTACCGAACTTGTGGTCGCACTAATCATCTACCCAAACACATCATCATCTATATGATGAAAAAATCCAACAAATTGAATGAATTGTAAATAATCCCTAAATGATGAATAAAAACATTCTATCATGTTTTAAATGAAAAAAATACTCATAATGGATTACTCATATGTCTAAAATTATCACTCAAGAAAAATGAAATAAATAATACTAAAATATTCTTGATTGACAACCCAAAATATTTGAAAAAAATTGTGTATCCTTCAGTGGTAGCGCATAAGAAGTCATTGTGGACCATTTCATGTTGAATCAATTTAGAAAACATTTCCCATTAAATTATATAGTGTGTAGTTCCACTTAGGATACTTATCATGTACTGTAATGGCTATATGTGTCATGTGTCCATGTTCATGGAATGTATTCATAGCACATAATATATAAAACCACACATGATGATCAACATGTACTCTAGATAGATGAAGAGGTACCTGACTATTTATTCATGATTTATCCTTGAAATAAAAAGTGTGTTAAACCTTGTGGCTAACTAGAATGTAATTTTAGTAGATGTTGATATTTGTTTCTAAACATGAATAGTGTGTGTGGTGTGGGAACAATATATTTTTATCAAACACATTATCTTGGGATGGACATGGAGAACACTTTGATGAAATTAACCCCATAATAAATAGTGTGTGACATGGATTCACAAGACATGCAATATTTATAAAAACAAATTAATCCATTATCACGGGGTAACAATATATTTGATGTGTGACTCGATGGTTTTTACACTGTGTAATCATGGAAAATGTACATATTTGGCTCCATTCATGTATTATGATACTTTTTGCAAAATATGCACCTTAATTCATTCTGTTATCATAGTTATAAACAACTCAACACTTCCCCCACACCTTTGATACATGTTTCTAGTGATTCTAAAATTTCTAAAACCAACATTTTAATGTAATTCTCAACACTGTAGTGGTAGAAGTGTACTGTAGCGGCGGCTAGGTACTGTAGTGGCGACTAGGTATTGTGCGGTACAGTAGTAGTACTATTCACATAATGGGATTTGGGCGAACAATTTGGGTGTACGAGCCATGTAATGGGCCAAATACCTAGTGGTACTTTGAGCTATGTAATGGGTCTCCCTCTACCCAGTTAAAAGAGGTCATCTCTTTGATTTAATAATAAATGAGGCTTGGGCCCCAACCTTTTAAAAAACTATTATTTATATTAGAATTTTTCATTGATCACCACAAAACAACAAATACATTATCCATATAAAAACATTAAAAATATAAAACCCCAATAGTAACCACGAAATGAATCATCCATCTACCCAATTTTGCTAAAATATTATTAATTTAAACCTCATTGTAATATTTCAATATAATCATGTCCATGATTAAAAAAATAAAAAATCTTCATAGAATATATTTATCTTAAAAAAATTTAAAAAAAATTTGTTTGTGAAAGACATATTTTAAATACCATTATCATGAATATATATATTATCTAATGAAAAATAAAATTCCTCTAATAAAACATATTTAATAATAAAAAACCCATTTTAATGGAAAATAAAGAAATTAAATTACCATGGTCTAATATTCCTGAAAATTATTCTTGATTGTAATAATAGATTTAGATACCATTAAATATTAGATAATTAATCATATTTTGAGAATTTAAAATTTTAATCATTTCACCGCCCTATAAATTTATCTGACTCAATAATGAGAAAAATATGATAAAATAACATAATATAATTGAGGCATTAGATTCAGATAGAATTTCCTATTTTGATTAAATAAATACTAAAGATTCAATAATGGCATCCAAATACACAGTCTTTGGTGTCTCAACCACATATAATAATACACCATATGAAAAAATAAGAGAAATTTATTACAGGTCACTCCTTTGGTGTCGATGTAAATACACCAATAAAATTTTATAAAAACATTTTATAGGTTTAATTAGGTCTAGAGTTTCAACAACAAGTATCCTAAAAAAACCCCAAAACTCTCGAAAGGGACTAATGGATCATGTATCTTCCAATTCAGATTCAATTGAATAGATTATATTCTCCATTATAGTGAGGGAACTAACTCCAAATGGGGTGATATTGTGGAATTTTGGTGATAATTCTAGACTAATTTTAGAGATTTGGGAATTTGATGAAAGGAAGATGATAGTCATTTAAAGAGGATGATACCATATTGTGTTATTATTAGATTACTATAAAAATAAGGTGTAGTTATTTGAATTTTTTCTCTCTATATTGTCCTTTTATGAATCCAGGAATGAGATCATAACTTTGATCCTTTCGATGTCATGAATGTTACAACCCAAAAATTCATTAATTTAAATTCCTCTTGATCTAATTAAATATTTATTATGGATATATAAAATGTTAGCTTCATTGGTTTTATGTTTATAGATTTTAAAATACCGTTATGAATTGCGACCATTACTAATTTAGTCGTTGAACAATGATCCCATGATTAGTATAAATATAGGGATTTAACAAATCCAATTTACTCAGACAAAAGAAGCGATGGCATCATACATTAGACTTACCCCGTACGAAGCCCATTTTTTGGAGCTCAGAAAGGAGGGGGCATCATTGGGATTCGTACTTGACCAAGCCCAAGCTGAGCTTGAACACGTTAAGCTTGAGTGGAACCGACAATGGGAGAATTGGAAGTTAATAGAGATTACCATCCAAGCGATGTTATCCGAGCCACCACAAGAGTCTATCACCATCGCACACCTTACCCATTAGTCTTATGTGGGTGTTATATTTGGTAATGTAAAAATACCCTAGAAGTATGACTATGTACATTATTTTTATGTATAAATAATGTGAATTCATTTTATTATTGTTACATTGTATATTGTTTTTAAAGCACAAATAATATTTTTAGTTAATTTACAACTAAGAAATCTATTGTGATGAATTAATGGATTTCGGAATTAAATAATATTTTAATAAAATCTTATTATAATTATTATTATGAAATTATTTTTTATTAAATATAAATTATAATATAATTTTTTGAATTCAATTGTAATTTTTATTATTGATTGAAAGCTGTTTTTGTCAAAACCCGTGAATTTGGGATAAATGG
This sequence comes from Viscum album, assembly GCA_963277665.1. Lineage (NCBI taxonomy): Eukaryota > Viridiplantae > Streptophyta > Magnoliopsida > Santalales > Viscaceae > Viscum > Viscum album. The sequence goes on along the minus strand of OY728153.1, from coordinate 603,663,245 downwards.
TAGTTCTTATTTGAAAAGTAAAAATTGACATATTTTAAAAATAATTTAGATGAAATTAATATTATTTTTGGAATCAAGTTATTGAAATTATCCAATGATTAATTTTTCTAAATTTTCTGAGACAGTCGAATGTTTGGGTAAAAATTAAGTACTTTTTAAATATATGATGTATTTTATGACATCATAATGACACAATAGTGATGTAATAAAATAATATAAACATTATGTTCGGCCAATATATGATTTACCACTAAAATAATGTGATTTTGGGTTTGTTTTATTTAATTTACAAAGCTTTAGTGGACACTTCAAGGCTTATAAAACATTTTGTATTTTTAAATTTTTTTCCTTGAAAGTTTGACTCACCTCCAAATAGGAAACCCTATTATTTTAAAACTTTCGGCTATTGCCCTTATAAATTATTGTTTTCCACTACCATTTTTGAAAAACCATGGGAAAAAACCACGATCTGTTTTCTAGTTTTTATTAGTTTAATATGAGGTGTCCCAAAAAAAATAGTAAATAATTCTCTCTCATTTCCTATATAAACCCACCCATGATCCCACTTCCTCTTCACTCAAAGCCTTTGTATTTCGACCAACCCCTACCATCATATCTCTATAATCCTCCAAAGGTTCCCCATTCTCCCAATAATCCTCTCTCATGTCTCTCCCAAGCCTTTGGGATCACACTTCCAAGTAAGGGATTTCTTACTTTCTCATTTTGCCTTATTTTCTTTAAATTGTAATGCCCTTTTGTTTTCAATTAAAAATGATGGGATATAATTTCAATACACCTACATACTGTTTTATTTATGTTTGTATGATGTTATATCCATTTATCTTTCATTAATTCCTCCCATGTACACCTGTTACCATGATGAAATTCCTTGAGGGATTTCTCTCTCCTCTTTTAAATCCAAGTAATTATTTTGTATTATGAATCTAAATTCCATTATGTTTGTTGGGAAACGTATCTATATGACCCCCTTAATCTCCATTTCATATATATATTATGAGACACCATTTTATCTCTAATCAACTGTTTTCATGAATCCTTATGTCACGACGTTATGCAGCCTAAATTGCACCACATTTTTCCAAGCCAAGATCATTTTATAGTAAATACCATACCCATGTCCCTATCAGAGGTATTAAACTTTATAAATATATACATATTGAATGGTACTTTCATGTATTTAATAAAAATTACTTAATCATGGAATAACTTATGATGTTGAATGATTCCATGATCCATGTGGCACACTTATGCATGAAATGAAATGTTTAAGAAACGTGCACCCTGTTAGCCCTCCAATGCATTGGGTAAAGTATAGTATCATGATACGTCAAGTGAAATGGGTGTTGTATCATGATAAAAATTAAGTTAAATGAGGTTTTACTCATGCTTCAGGTGAAATGATGGTTTACTGATGCTCTATGTGAAATGAGCCTTGGCTCATGCAAATTCCATGTTAAGTGTTGTTGCCACATTTTCATGTTATGATTATCATGATTTATCATGCCTTAATGTTCATGTTTCTCTTGTACTCCATTGATATGCCTATTTTCTAACATGTATTGTATTCCTCATGTTATTCCATGTTTATTTCTTTACTGGGATTTATAGCTCACCCATTTCTGATGCATTCCCTTAGGTTATCCCATGAAATGATAAGTACGAGGGAATGTAGTGGTCATGTAAAGTATGTTTTCAATAAAGATGTTGTGCATTTTATGTTCTAATATATTATGTAACATTCCTAATCCCTAAAGACACTAGACCTCTCGATCATCTATATTGTATCAAGTTAATATTTTATGTAATATATCAAGTTTAAATATGAATTAAAGAGCATGGTTGTCATAGTTGGTATTAAAGGATAAGTTTAGTTATTTTTGAGATTAGGATTAGAAAACCCTAGTAAAAAATAAGAGACACGAATAAGTATAATAAAAACATCCCTATGCATTGGTGAGTATTGAGTAAGTGTTTTATCAAGAAAATACATCCCTGTTTGGATACGAGTAGGTAGAGGCGGCTCTGGCACAAATGTATCCTAGGGGTAAAACCCCAAAACACCACTTTGAGCAAGAATTGAATGGAAACTGGTGTACAAAAACCGGCCATGCTGCACTCTTGGTTACGATGCACTCGGGGGATATGCTTTGGTAAATTCAGAAGCTTAGTATGAACCTTTATTAAGGGAATGAAACAAATTCCACTAAGAATATATGTTAGAAAGTAGATCATGAATATCATAGAGTGAAGTCTATGGATTCATAATTTAACGGAATAAAAGTTATTTATAAGTCATCAGTTTTGTCCATGGATTAAACTTTATGTGTTACCCCTAAATTTTCTTTTATTCTAGCGAATGGCCAGTAATAGGAGGACTCGAGCTAAAAATTGATGTGATGATCAATGTGATGATTGTGATATTGAGATGCCCAATCCGATGGGAGAGGGAATCACAAACATTGTCAAGCTTCTCTATCGGTTAACTCAAAATTTGAATAGAAACATGGGTCAAGAAGAATTTTCACCCCCCCCATGAAAAAACAAGTATATATTGAGAGCTTCATGAGACAAAGGCCTCCTACTTTTAATGGATAATCTGATCCCTAAATCTCCAAAAAATGGATCAACTCCATTGAAAAGATATTACCCATCCTTCAATGTTCTAAATAAAAGAATGTTCTCATAGCTTCTTATCGTATGAAGCATGAAGATAATCAATGATGGACGTTGATAAAAAATAAAAAGCCTGAGGAGAATATCGAGGCATTGGAATGGAAGGATTTCCGAAAGATGTTTTTCAATAAATATTTTTCACACACCCTCCAACATAAGATGGAAATGGAATTCCTTCCCCTCTAACAAAAAGGTAATGAATATGTCAGAGATTATGAGGAAAACATCATAAGGCTTCCATGGTACACATCCAGATTTTTCATTACACTGAAATGTAAGGTTTTCCACTTCTTTGGTGGGATAAAACCTAGACTACAGAAAGCACTGCTGATCTGTGACTTTGACAACTATGAGGAAATTCTCTGATGTGCCATCAAGGTCAAAATAGAGATTGGAGAATCTCAGGGGTACCTTGGAGATAAGAAGAATAAGGTGGACTTTACTGCTGGTGGTCCGATGGATAAATCCAATCATTCTAAGAAGGTCCAATAACCCACTTGCCAAAGGGGTAGAAAGAAGCACCCTAGAAATTTCCTGAAGGTGACGAGGAAATGGTTTAGTTGTGGAAGAGAAGGGCACCTAACTGTTAACTAACGAGAAGAAAAACTTATGGCTGCAATAGAGGAGAAGAACGCTCTATTAAAACATCAATGCATCGCTTATTGCTAAAACTATAAATAACCAAGGTATCTTGAAAATCAGTGCTCTAAGCCAAGGGGTTCTTAAGGAAAAGAACAACCTCCAATGAAGTAAGGGAGAAATTTTTCCATCACGACTGCTGAAGTGAACCCCAAAAACGAAGTGGTGATAGGTATGCTTGTTATTCATTCAAGAATAGAGAACATACTTTTTGATTCTGGTTCTACTCATTCTTTTATATCCCAAAAGTTTAGTTGAACATTCCCAGTACCACAAAAAATGATGGAATTAAAGATTTCGGTGAGTATAGAAAACGGGAAAATCATTGCATCCCATGAATATAACACCTCTTTTGTAATCATATGTGGATTTAATTTCTTGGAGAACTTATTTATAATCCCTCTAGTGGAATTTGATGTAATTATTGGAATGACATAGCTTTCTTTATATAGAGCCAACATAAATTTCTATAAGAGGTAAATCACTCTTCATGTAGAGAATCGACCACCTATTATATAAAAGTGCAAGTAGGAAGATGAATCTTCTTTAGCTCCATCATCTTAAGCGTGGATATTACTACCCTAAAAGAATGTGTATCTGGCTATGATGATTGAGTCTAAAGAGGAAACCATCCTTGGAGACATTCTTATTTTTAGGGAATTCGCTGAAGTGTTTCCCAAGGAATTTCATGGTCTTCCTCCTCGAAGAGATGTTGAATTCTCAATTGATCTTATTCTTGGGGCATTCCCAATATCTAATAATTTTTATATAATGGCTGTTGTGGAGCTTGAGGAGCTGATGAAACAACTTCCAGAGAATCCGGATAAAGGGTTTATATGCTTAGGTGCTTCACCATGGGGTGCAACAGTCCTTTTGTCAAAAAAACGGATGGGTCAATGCACCTTTGCATCGATAATCACGAGCGTAACAAAATCATGAAAAAAAACTAGTATTCTCTCCCATGAATTAAGGACATGTTCGATCAGCTATGTGGAGAACAATACTTCTCCAAGGTTGATTTATAGTCAAGATATTATCATGTAAGGGTGAAGAAGTTAGATATCCCCAAGGCTGCTTTTTGTACAAGATACAGGCACTATGAATTCATAGTAATGCCTTTCAGACTCACTAATGCTCCAAAAATCTTCATGTACATGATGAATAGAGTCTTAAAATATTACCTCAACAAATTTTTGGTTGTCTTTATAGATGATATTATGATATACTCTAAAATCAAGGAGGATCATGTGGAGCATCTAAGAACTATACTAGAGACCTTACAAAAGGAGAATCTCTATGAAATGTACAACAAGTGTGTGTTATAATTAAAGGAGGTCTCATTCTTGGTCCATATCATCACAAGAAATGGGATATCTATGGATCCCTCCAAAACAGATGCAATTGAGGGATTGTGAAGGCCAACATCAAAAACGGATATTCGGAGCTTCTTGGGTTTACCTGGATATTATCAACAATTTGTGAGATATTTGTCACTATTTTCCAACACTCATACAAAGCGAACATAAAAGGGAGTAAATATTTCTTGGAGTGATGAATGAAAATAAATCTTCACGAAGTTAAAAATGAGGCTTATCACCGCGTACATGCTCACTTTACCCACAAGTGGAGAATTTTTTTGGTATTCAGTGATGCTTTGAAGAAGGTCATGGAATGTGTGTTGATGCAAAATGAAAAATTCATTGCCTATGCTTCAAGGGAATTGAATGTTCATGAGCAGAATTATCCAGCACATGATCTAGAGTTGGATGTGGAGATATTCTCTTTAAAAATTTGGCGACATTATCCCTTTGGGGAGAAGTGTGAAATATATACAGACCAAAAAAGCCTCATGTATATATTCACACAGAAAGAGTTGAACATTCTTCAATGAAGATTTTTATATCTGATCAAAGGCTATGTCTTCTCAATCAAATACCACCCTGGGAAAGCAAACAAGGTGAAAGATGCTCTAAGTAGAAAGGACCCAACAATTCTATAATTGTTGAGAATTGATAATGATCCAATAATCTTAGACATGATGAATATGAACATGGGAATCATAAAGAAGGGAACATCATCAATCCCTTGAAAAATTATTAATCAACAATTTCTTTTGGAATGGTTAAAGGATGCTCAAAAGGATGATGTGGGAATTTCGAAGAAAGTGGAAGCTATCAGAAAATGGAAATCCTTTCAGTTAGATGTTAATAAAGAAAAAACTGTGAGAGTTTGGAAAATACTATGTGTTTTATCAAGTCCATAGCTAAAGAAGGAACTTTTGGATGATGCACATATTTAAAATTTCTCTATTTACTTATGAAACACCAAGATCTATCGAGATCTCTGAGATCATTATTGGTGGGATAATGTGAAGAAGGAGATCGTTGAGTATACATCAAAGTGGATGGTGTGTCAGAAAGTGAAGGTAGAGAGGTATAAGTCTAAGGGGATGATTCCACCATTTCCCATACTAGCATGGAAATGGGATAACCTCACCCCGGACATTTTCACCGAACTTTCGACGACGTCCAAAGGAAATAATGAAATTTGGGTTGTTGAGGATCGTCTTACAAAGTCTTAACACTTTTTTTCAATTCCGGAGGATTTCTCATTAGATCAACTGGAACATATAAATATATATATCAGGGAAGTGGTAAGGCTACATGGATTACCAAAATCTATTGTATCGGATCAAGATCCAAGATTTACCTCTATGTTTTGGAAGAGTCTTCAACATGCTCTGGATACTGAACTGAACTTCGGTATGGCCTATCATCCTCAAACTGATGGCCAATCTGATCGAACTATTCAGACACTGGAGGATATGTTAAGATCATGTTCTATGGACTTCAAAGGAGTGTGTGACAAACATCTTCCACTCATTGAATTCTCTTACAATAATAATTTCCACTCGAGCATCTGAATGGAACCTTATGAATCCGTGTATGGGAAGAGGTTTAGAACACTAGAATGTTGTGATGAATTCAGTGAACGTAAGCTTCTAGGACCAGAAATGGTCGATGAAATGGTAGAGAAGGTGAAAACCATTCAGCCGCATATCATGCTAGCCCTCAGTCCACAGAAGAGTTATGCAGATAACTATCAATGAGAACTTGAGTTTAATGTTGGATACATGGTATTTATATGCATATATCCATGGAATAAGGTAATTAGGTTTGGAAATAAAGGGAATTTAAGTCTTAGGTACATCATCCCCTTTGAGATTCTTGATTGTGTTGGTGTTGTGGCCTATCGACTAGCACTTCCACCTACCATGGCCAAAGTACAAGAAGCCTTTCATGTATCCCTCTTATGGAAGTACATATGAAAGCCTTCACATTTACTCCCTTCAGAGTTAGTATAGCTAGAGGATGACATTTCTTATGAGGAGAAACAAATGATGATTTTAGATAGTAGAGAAAACATTCTACGAAATAAGACAATGCCCCTCATCAAGGTGTTTTGGAGAAACCACAAGTTTGAAGAAGTGACATGGGAATTGGAGGAAGTGACGAATCCTAGTTACCCAAACTTGTTTTAGAGTGGGGAAAGGAAATTTAGTGGGTGAAATTTATTAAGGAGAAATATTGTAATTACCCAAACTTTTATTAATTGAAATTACACTTTATCTAATTAAATGTTTAATATGATTATATAAAATTTGAAATTTATTTTTTTTATGATTCTATATTTTAAAATATAATTATGAATTGTGACCATTACGAATATATCCATTGAACAGTGATCACATGATTATAGAAAATATAGGGCATTAACAAATCCAATTTACTCAGACAAAGGAAGCGATGAGCTCATCCAGTAGACTTTCCCCTTATAAAGACCATTTGTCGGAGCTCAAAAAGAAGGTGGTGTCATTGGGCTTCGCTCATGACCAAGACCAAGCCGATCTTGAACACATTAAGCTTGAGCGGAACCGACTATGCGAGAAGTGGAAGTTAATAAAGATTACCACCCGAGCGATGTTATCTAAGACACCCTAAGAGTCTATCACCACCACACACCTTACCCTTTGGTCTTATGAAGGTGTGATAAAGGGTTATGAAACAAGACCCTATAACTATGAATATGTGCATTATTGTTTTTTTAAATAATCTGCATTCATTTTATTATTTTTATATTGAAAATATTTATTAAAGCACAAATAGTATTTTTAGTAAATATTCAACTGAGAAATCTATTTTGAAGAATTAATGGATTTTTTAGTTAAATAATATTTTAATAATATATTATCATTATTTTTATATTACTTTTTATTAAATATAAATTATCGTATAAATTTATGAATGCAATTTTAATTTTTATTAAGATTTGAAAGCGATTTTTGTGAAAACCCATGAATTTTGGATAAATGTCAGTTTTTATTTTAAATGAAAAAAATTCAAATATTTTTAAAATTATTTAAAAAAATGAATACTATTTTTGGAATTAGGACGTCAAAATTATCCAACAGTGAATTTTTCATAATTTTATGAGACATTCAAATTTTTGGGTAAAAATTAAATTCCGTTTAAATATATAATGTGTTTTATGACAACATTATGACTCAATAGTGATGTAATAAAATACTATAAACATTATGTTTGGCCAATATTTGTTTTACCATTAAAATAATGTGATTTTGGGTTTGTTGGATTTATTTCACAAAGCTTTAGTGGACCCTTCAAGGCTTATAAAACATTTTGTCTTTTTAAATTATTTTCCTTGAGAGTGTGACTCACCTGCACATAAGAACGCCTATTATTTTGAGAAGTTATGATATTTGACATATAAAATGTTTTTTCCACTCCCCTTTGAAAAAAAACCATGTGAAAAACCCATAGGCTGGTTTGTGGTTTGGATTAGTTTAATGTGAGGTGTCCCAATCAAAAATAATAAATATTTCCCTTTGTTTTCGTATATAATCCCACCCAATCTCCCACTTCCTCTTCACTAAAATCTGTTGGAGTTCAACAAACCCATAACCTCCTCTCTCTATAATCCTCCCAAGGTGTCCCAAGCTCCCAAGAAGCCTCTCTCAAGACTCTCTCAAGCCTTTGAGATCACACTTCCATGTAAGGGATTTCTTTCTTTCTCATTTATGTCTAATTTTCATTAAGTTGTTATGCCATTTAGTTTTCAATTAAAAATATTGGGGTATGATTTAAAACCTCCCCCATACTTCCCAATTTATGTTTTTATGATGGGAGACCTCTTTCTCTCTCATTAATTCCTCCCATGTATACCTGTTTCCATGCCAAAATTCATTGAGGGATTTCTCTCTTCTATTCTACATCATAGTAATTATATTGTATTATGCATCTAAATTCCATTACATTTTTTTGGGACATGTATTTATATGACCCCCTTACTGAACATTTCATTTATATATGATGAGACACCATTTTCTCTCTCATCAACCATTTTCATGAATCCTTATGTCACGTCGTTATACTACTGAAATTGCTCTGCATTTTTCCATGCCATGATCATTGTGTTGTGAATACCATACCCATGTCTCTATCAAGGGTATTCACCCTTATAAAAATATACATATTGAATGATACTTTGATATATTTATTCCATAGTACTTAATCGTGGAATAATTTATGATGTTGAATGATTCCATGATCCATGTGGCACACTTAGGAATGAAATTATGTGTTTAGGAAGAGTGTGCCCTAATAGTGCTCCAATGAATTAGGTAAAGTATAGTATAATGATACATCATGTGCAATGTGTCTTGACTCACACTAATTCAAGTGCAAAGTGGTTTTACTCATGCTTCATGTGCAATTATCCTTGGATCATGCTAATTCCATGTTAAGTGTTGTTGCCACATTTCCATGTTATGGTTATCATGCTTTATCATGCTTTTATGTTCATGTATCTCTTATGCTCAATTATTATTCCTGTTGTCTAACATGAATTGTATTCCTTATGTTATTCCATGTTTATTTCTTTAATGTGCTTTATAGGTCACCCTTTTCTAATGCATTCCCTCAGGTTATCCCATGAAATGCTAAGTACGAGGGAATGTAGTGGTCATGTAAAGGAAGTTCTAAATAGAGATATTGTGTGTTTTATGTTCTAAGCTATTATGTAATGTTCCTAATCCCCAAAGACATTATACCTCTCAATCATCTATGTTGTATCAAGTGATGATTTTATGTAATAAATCATGTTTATGGATGAAATAAATATCAGGGTTGTCATAATGAATACCTTAACTCAGATATGGATCTGAATCATTAAGATGAATTAGCTTTACTCGAATCCATCGATTTTGTGGAAATTATATCTTTTATTGGATTCCCTATTGTAATTTACAAATATACAGGTAATTTTTTATTTTTACACTATTAAGTATATTTTGTGGAAATTGATATGGATTCTACCCTAATGGAGGAAATAATACTCATAATTCTAGAGGATAATATCACTATTTAGATCTAGTATGAAAAGAATCCAACATTCTATAAAAAATTCACTATCTTTTGAAACCCTCTCTCTGAATGTAGAATATTGAAAACCTACAACATTTTAATCCTTTGGGGGAATAGTGATACCAAATATACGAAGAACTCTGGTAACGATAAGTATATGGTTATTGATCCCTCTATCTCTACTCATATATTAGATGATGTGAATCCCAATGAGGCCAAACCTGATGACTCTTCCAAGGCCAATAACCTCATGGCTTCTACTGATGACACCATGTCTAAGGAGGATAAGAGTTATGATATGGAATCCAATAAACCTTATAAATCTGATGAGGAATTCTTGCGCTAATATAATGTTTTTAACCTATTCTAGATACAATTGATGATCCTAATCTCAATATTTTGGATCCTATGGTTCCCCTTTAGAATCCCAAGCCCACTGAGGTGTGGGTGGCTTCTTTGATACCCAAATATCCTAAGGATTCTAGTAAAGATATTTATAGAATTATCAATAGTAACCCATACGGGATGACCCAAAATGGTGTTGCTCATGGTGATGTGCCTCTAAATTAATATCTCCTGGACAATAGGGACTCTATTATGGACCCAAATCACATAGGGTGAAGGATCCTAAAATAAAACACAACCCTCCTATGATCTTAGATGAAGTAGTGTAAGGAACCTGTAATGATTCTAGTATAGTAATGAACAATCCTATCTAATTTTATAGAATTTATGTGACCTCTAATCACATTGTTTCTACTTATGTAACCATATTAGTGAATAATTCTTTTGAATAATATTGGATATCTCTAAGTCTAGATGTTGGTCCTTACATTTATCTGGAGTAAACTTTTTCTATTGAGATTAAAACCATCAAAAGAGGTGTTTTTAACAAAATTATATGCTTAAGGATGTAGAAAATGATGGGAGAAAAGATATTTTGAAAGTTCTTTGGAAAGGTAAATAATATTTGGAGTAATAAGTAATGGGTAGTGGAGGTGTGTTTACATTGTCAAGAGGGATAGTTATTTCTGAATAATTTTGTTACTATTTTTTCATTTATAACTTATTATATCGAGTAAAGATTATTCCAGTACATCTTATAGATTATTATAAAAAATTAAGTATATTTGATAGTATATGTATTCTAAAAGTGAATGGCATCATAAAATTATGTTACTAAAGGTAATACATTAAAAATAGTTTATATTTGAATAAAATATATCCCATAAACCATAATTTCATTCGAAGGTTTAACTTTTTTCATAAATACATTTTTGGTTTATAAAATGTTTTTATAAATATTATTGTCATGAATAAATCATAATTATTTCATAAATGTAATTGAATTAATAAAAATTGTATCTATACTATTCACCAAAAAATAAACGCTTTTAGAAAACTTCATCAAACATAACCCTTAGACAATTTTAATGTTTTAATTGAAAATGTGATGTGTTTTTTGTCAAAATAAATGTCTAAAATTTAGAAATTTAGCATTTTAATAAAAACATATCATACCTGAAAAAGAAATTTATTTATATTAAAAACAATTTTATCTATTATGATTTGTTAATTTTATTTATATTATTATATCTTGGTATGTTATTATTGATAAATAATTATTTATAATTCTAAATAAAATATATCATATGATATTTTTCATCTAGTCAAATAGAATAGCTATTTGAAATAAACAATATTCTAACCATTTTTAGTGTAATAAACATTAAAATTATGATTACATTAATAGACAACAAGCTTGTAACCGAGTGGTAAAAGATCCTTCTTGGCATCCAAAAGATAGAGAATCAATTGTGGGTTGGGGTGAATTTATAGGTTACTAGATAAGTACTGCAACATGAACTATGTTGTAATGTAGGAGTTTAAACTATTCATTCGATTTGGGCCTTCGGGCCACCAGTTTGGTCCTACACGTCTGAGGGCCTTTAGGTCACTAAAATCCTCTAGGTTAGAGGGTCTTTGCGCAAAAAATGTCCATTAAACCACACAGATTTCATTCTTTAGTTCCCAATTACCATCCTTGGTAGACCACAGAGGGGTAGGCCCAAAAGTGGATTCAGGTCAAAGTAAAATCCTTAAGAGTAGATCTAACCGAATTGGATGAATAAGAAGGTTTAACAACTTCAATTGGTTTGAGGCATCGTGCATCTCTTAATGAGTCAATTATAATATATCAACCATTTGGGGTGGGGATCTAGGAACCTTCTGGATGTGGATGCTGGGGAGGGAAGGTTTTAAGTGTTTAATGTCTTTGGCCTTCAGAGGCCATTTACTGGGCATTATGCCTCTAGTACTTTGGGTCATGTATGAGCATTGTGACTTGGTTCTATGGGTTATGTTAGTTTTCCCTCTCAACCCTTATAAAGGGGTATTATCAGAAAAAGAAATGAAAAATTAAGGCCTTTGGGCTTTCACATTCATGATTATGATAATATATTATTCAAAATTTTACTTTTCTAAAATACTATAATATCAAAACCTAACAATTTTATCTCTAATAACACATTATATATGTGTTTAATTAAAATTTAAAACAAAATTTATAGAAAATTCACAATTTATTTTATTATAAAACAAACTAAATAATTTTTTGAAAGAAAAATAGTAGATTAATTAAAAATTTACCCTGAATATGATAAAAATAAATTATAAATTATATAAAAAATATTATAAGTTAATCATTCTTATAAATTACTATTTAAGTGTAGAAATTAAATTTATTCATTACACTTATATTTCAAATAAAATTTTATATGAAATTGTTTTAAATATGTCACAAATTTTTTACTTTGTAAAATTTTTTCATATAATATTAACCATTATATTATAATAACTTAATTACTATGATGATATGAAAATAAAAATTAAAAAATAATGTAGTTATAAATCAGTATGTTAAAAAAGAATCATGAATATATTAAAAGAGGTTTTTGAAAACCATTTTAAAAAATAAAATTCAATTATACTTCAATAAATATTTTGAAAAAAATAATAAAAATGAAACAAATTTAGTGATAAATATGTATATAAATAATTGGTTAATATTATTAAAAACAAAAAATTATTTTTCATTGTAAAATTATTTTTTAAGAAATAAATTTTAGAAAATTATTCATTAGAAATACAGGATTTTACGTTGTAACCCTTTAATAAAATTTCATCCTCATAATTGGATCCATTTATAATAAACACATATTAACATTTTTTACAATTTACATGAGCCATAATACTATTACCTAATGTTATTTGATATATAGTTATTTTAGAGTTATAATAAAACTCTACATAAATGACTGTAAAATTTTAATCCTACATAATCAAACTAGTTATACTTAACCTAGTACTCTCAAAATAATGGTTATTAATCTAAGGCTCTATACCTGAGTATTTTTAATCCAAATCACCTAAAAAAACCAAAATCTACTTTTATAAAAACTAAGGTTACCTAAACCCAAAATTACAGAAATAATGGAAAATATAAAAATATATATTATATCATTTCAATAAACCAACAACCAAGATGAAAATGTTGGTGCCTTTCTGAATAACGTAGAAATCATTACAAACATTTATTATAATACACATTTATTCTATAACAATTCTTTACACATATAACTATCCTACGTGTATCCATTCATTGAAATTCCATGGTTAATGGGGGAAAAAGAAATGGTAAATCTCAAAAAATAATTAAGGGGTAAAAAATGACAATTAGTTATAGATCATAAACCATTTGATCATGAAAGAAATGTGTTAATGAAGGAATGTAGTATAACATATATGTCAAGGGGAATTATAATATATCATGAATGAAGTGGATTATATATGATCATATAAAATATTTCCATAAATATGATGATATCACATGATCATAGCATCCTAACAATATGTAAAAATCATAAAACAAGACATAACATGTCTAATTGCTATCCTTCTTCCAATAAAGTATAACATAGTTGAAAAAGTCCCATAAGTGTTTAGGTTTACTCCCTAATCCCATATTTATAATCCCAAGATACATAAAACAATACTCAATGTATTGGTTGACTATATAATTTCAAGGACATGAATCAAATCATAATAAGTGCATTCATTTGTGTAACACCCCATGTTTTTATGAAATTTTGTTTTCAAATATGTTAAATTTCAATGATAGATCATATTGAATGAAACACCACATTTTAACAAACCATGAAAAATATTAAAATTATTATCTAGATAAGATAGTTATTACCTAAACATTAGAACTTAAAGGCATGAATATGAATCACCAAATTTTAAATATTAAGTATAATAGTTTTTTATAATCTAAACATATTGATATAGTAGTACTAATTTTTTAGTAAGGTGTTTATATGTTTCAAAAATACTACATTCTCAAAAATTAATTATTTACTTTTATGGAAATAATAATTTAATCATTTATTTTTTTAATTTTTATTAAAACATCATTTTTTAAATAATCATATAAAAATTATCTGATGGTTAATTTTTTTTATTTTTCTAAAATGATTATTTTTTTTCATGAATACTGAATAATACTGTCTTTTAATGAATATTTCCTTTCTGTTTAAAAAATCTATAAGTTTTTTTTTGTTTTAATTTTTTTTAAGAGTCAAAATAGATCAATAATATTTTAATTAACCCAATTTAGTACTTTGGTATCATTTTCAAATCAAACATTGATATAAAAACATTTTAAACTTTTGGACATTTTTTATTTGGAAGACCACTTTCTCATTGCGTCTACAAGATTATTTTAGAATTTTATTTTCCCACATATGTGATTGGAATTTCTAAAAATGGGTAAATATTTTTTATCGTCATAATTTATATTATCTAGTAATTCCACCTTACTTTTTCTACCATAATGAATATTAGAGTCGATAAAAAGTAATTATATTCGTTAATGTGAAAATGGGTTTAATAAGTGGTAAAAAGGGATAAGGATAAAATAACTTGTAAAAATGTTAAGAAAACTATTATATAGATATATTTGTACCTTATAACCTAAATATTTATCTAATGGAACATTTTTTAGCATTGTGTCATCTAAAAAATATGAGTACACCTTTTTTCAAATATTACAAGTGTGCAACTCATCTCACTTATAAAAGGATACCCCTTATCCTCTCATTTTCACACTTCCAAAAGAATTTGTTTCAGAAAATAACTACACATATAACGTCCTTAATTACCTACTCAAATCCTATAATCAATATTTTTGTCACAAATCTATCCTAAGAGTCCATTTGGTGCACAAAAAAAGATTTCTGATGAAGAGGTAACACCCATAACTAAGTATTTCAAATTATTTCCTCCTAAACCTGAATAAATTCTTTTTAAAAAATCAATATATAATTAAAAATATATTTTATATACTGATATGTTTCTATGTTAGGTTCATGACCTATAAACCTCTCATATTCCATCAAATGAGATAAAAAATCATCATTCTTGTGTCCAACAGACTACCGCATTGCAAACCGTTGTTATTTATTTTCCATCACCAAATACCTCAGATTGATATAATTATGGATCAAAGGTTTATATTAGATATTTTAAATATTATTATACTTATGTAATTATTATATAAAAATACCTTTCTTTATTTCCATTTTGTGTGAATACGATAACATTGCTCGTGTGGACGATGGACCTTGACCTGGCGAAACGATGTGATTTGTTCAAAGTTTACATTGAAGGTAATTAAAATAAATTTAAAAAAAATATATGATATATATTTATATATATATTAAAATTAATTAATTATTTTAATATATTATTTACCTCTCATTCAATCCATTAAAAAAATGGAAAAAATCTACATGCATTTGTACGACCTACCGCCCCTACGAATAATGTATTTTATTTTATATATCTATATATTATGGATTACTATAAAAAATATATAACGAATAAATATTATATTTATACCAAGTTTTATGTTATAAATATTATATAAATATTAAAAAATTATGAGGATAAAAAATTAAAAATCCAAAGAGACATGAAAAAAACCGTTGTTTTCTGAAACCGGACATTAACATGAAATAGTTAATAAATGTGTGATCAAAAAACATAAGTAAATAATATATTATATGATATACATATTTATGTTAATTTAATATATTTATAATAAAAATATATTTATCATAATGGTTCTTGGAATATGTACAAAGGATGGTGAGACTTAAAGTAAGGTAATTGTTTCTTAATATTCTCTCATTAAGATATATGTTATTTTGTACACTAATATTTTTTATGGGGAATATATAAAACTAATTTTGAATTCAATATCATGAATTTATATATTATCATGATAGTTTATGATTCAAATAATTTTATTCTCTCATTTGGATTACAATTCACTGTTACCAAAATTGTAATGATTTAATGTTACAATCTCATCATTTATCAGGATTGTTTATGATTTTGTTTATGATGATAAAATATTATGATACATCCCTAAAGAAACTCATGAACATAATTATACATTAGTTATTTCATGAGAATAATTTTTTTTATTTATTTTTCTTCATTTATGTATTCAAGAGACCAAAATAATTTTTAAGATAAATAATCAGTATTTATATCTTCAGCCGAAAATCCTTTTCTATAGAAAACCATGTTTTCTAAAAAAAGTAAAAAATCTTTTCAAAATATTCAAAAATATTTATTAAAGAATTTTTTATCTATGATTACATTTTTAATTATTTTTTAAAAAATAATATCCAGGTCATTTTAAAAAACAATCCATGTTTGACTTTTACTAAAACAGTGAAAGGAATCACCATTTTAATGTGTATGGCATGACCAGAATTCTCCACTATCATGACATGCCATTTCATTGATTAATTATTTATAATATTAAAATTAAATATTAAAATAAAAGTATTTTCAATTTGTTTTATGTTTTAAAAGTGGGTTTTCAAATTGAAAATGATATTTTCCTTGAGAAATGTTTTAAATGATATTTTGAAAATCATTTTTTATATAAGATGAAATTCATTGATGTTAGATATTCATTACTAGGGATACAGTCAAAGGATTCAATTATTATTCTTTTTTTTGAATGGTTTATATTTACAATGGAATGATTTTTATGAAACCTATTTCTCTTCCATGGGTAATACCATGAAGAAATGAATAAAAAAAATTCTTCTTTTCATGGGTTATGCAATGATCTATCCAACATAAAATTTATATTAATGATAATCCAAAAATACATATGAGGAAGAGAGAAGAAGTGAGAGAAAACCATAAACAAGATTATGGTGGTCTAAAATAGAGTAGACCTAGAGCATATCCTCTAATTAAATTCACTCACTTGGGATTGAATGGATGTGTGTTGGGAAATATATTTAACCTCGAATCTTCCATATGGGAAAGATAGTCCACCACCTTGTTCCCCTCTCTCCACATGTGAGCCACATGTGTATTTCTTTTAAGAACAATTTTTCACTTTCTGACCATATATGATATGGACCAGGGGGAAATGCATCTTCCAAGAAGAGCATCAAGGTGGGTCGAAGAATCAGTCTCTACTTGGGATATCTCTATGTTATTCTGATTGTAAAGGGACAAACCTGTAAGCATAGATTTTGCCTCAGCTTGAAGAGGGTCACAGTTTCCGTACATCTCAGCGAAGGCTAGAATAACTTCCCCTCGAGTGTCTCGCACCATGACCTTGCATCTTATTCTACCCATGATGGAGGATCTATCTGTGTTTAGCTTATAACAATCTCTCATGGGGTGCTGACAGACCCATTGACCCACTTCATTATTGCTGGAGACCTGGGATTGCATGGATGGTATCTTTAGCAGGTTACAAAAAGGTGCATAGAAACCATATTTTAATAATGTGGACACGTCGATCATCAAATTATTGAACCTCACCATGATCATCCTAGAATTTGAACTGGTTCCCTCATACCTGGCTTGATTTCTAGCCTACCACAGGCACCAACAGGCGCTGCAAAAGATTATGGACCTCACCGCCCGACCAGAACCCTCCTCCGTAGTCCTAATAAACCAACTGTCCCGGGAGGAATCCCCATCATGAGCATGGACTATGGCCATATCAAGGCCACCAATGAATAACCAAACTCCTCCAGCCCACTCTCCTTAAAAAATAAGGGAAGCATTCTTTCCTCCTTTGGTAATCTTCAACAGTGACAATGAGAGGCCTTGTTGATACCCACTTTCTTGATGTTGTCGTCTGTTTCCAGTGCCTGTCGACTTAATCTCCATGTTAGGAAATCAAACATAGAAGGAATTCTGGCACACTAAACGATATCATTCCAGTTTTTGTGATGGTCCATTCCATACTAAAGCCTCCAAATATCCTTAATAGTAAAGTCCCCTGATGAAGAGAGAGTCAGAATATGATTATTCGGCTCGAAGCAGATGACAATGGAATCAAAAATGGCCCGTTGATCCTCATTCAGAATTTCCTAACAGAACTAAGGGTACATACTCACTTCCCTAAAGGTAAAAAAGGTGTAGGACTGCTTGGAAACACGATAATAGAACCTAACCAGTTGTGAGTCCAGAACAGGATGTTACCTACCCCCATGAGCCAGTGTGAATATTGATGGAGAGTTTGGATGAGCAGATGAATCATGGTAGAGAAGGGAGAGGTCTGGCCTCCAGTGTCTTCCAAATTTCCCATCCTAATATGTTCCATATACTTCCCCCAAAGTGTAAATGCCTCAAGTATTTCCCATGCAAGTTTTTCCTGCATGCATTGAATCGTGTTGTTGAGGCTCCTCACATTGATTTCTTCATTGTTAATTGGCCATTCCATCTTCTCCCATGCCACCCAATGCCTTTTTCCCTTCTGATCTAGCATCCCATACAAAACTGTCCAGGAACCTATCAATACTATTGATGATGCCCTTTAGAACATTGGTGGAACCATAGAATGAATGGGGATGGCCTCCAAAACATGGTTGACTAAAGTAATCCTTTTTCATAAGGATATAAAATGGTTCTTCCAACTAATCAACATTCCCGCTATTTTTCTCACAATCAGTTCAGATTCTCAGACTCAGAGTCTCCCTGAAAACATGGGGGCTCCAAGATATTCCAGAGGGAAAGATCCTCGCTGCATGTCCATAGTGCTGCAAATCCAACAGACCCGGTGAGCAATGCACTTGCTAGAGATAATAAGGTTGATCATAGCATTATTGATAAGATGGCCACTCCATGCACAATATTCCTCCAGAATCCTCATCAGGCCATTCACTGATCTCCTTCCACCATTGATGCAAACAATGCTGTCATCCACGAACATCAAATGAGAAATGGTTGGAAGGTTAGTTTTTCTCTTATAAGGGAAGATATCACCACATGACATACCATTATTGATGAGGCGGATGAGGGTATCCTACACGAGTATAAATAGAATAGGGTTGATGGGATCTCCCTGCCGTAGTCCGCGGGTGGCCTCAAAGAAGCCATAGGTCTTTCTTAAGAAAGAAACCACCATCCACGAGGTGCTAAAAAACTTGAAGGTAAGATCAATGACTTTGTGGGATAATCCCATAGTCATGAGCACGCTGTTGATGAAGCTCAACTCAGCCCTGTCATATGATTTTCTCATATCATTTTTAATCACCACATTGGATTAGTTCATCTTGATGTTAAGGTCTCTCAACAATTCTTGTGCCAATGCTACCACCCCTTGGATGGACCTTCCCTTCACGAAACTGTGTTTCTCAATGGATAACCATCAAGGAAGACACCAAGACATCCTTTAATTGATGATTCTCACCAAGATCTTATAGGGGAATTTACACATGCTTATTGGTCTATAATTTGTAAGGGAGGAGGGGTTCTTGATTTTGGGAATGAGCACCATGGTGGTAGCAGAGGCCACCCGTGGGAGGCTCCCTGCTCTAAAAAAATCCTGTATCGCAGCAGTAATAAAACCCTTAACACTATACCAAGCATCCTGAAAAAATGAACCTAGGAAACTATTGGGTCCCGGTGCACTGTCTAGGTTGAGACTCCTCATGGCCTCTTGGATTTCTTTCTCCTTCGGTAGCTTTTCCAGCCTTTCATTGTCCCCATGAGAGACCAAGGAGGGCACTGCTTCTGAAAGCTCTGCATCTACAGTGGGGTATCTATTTGGAATTCTTATATTGGGGCTAGCCAGGAGGTCCTGAAAAAACATCAAAGACATACCCCCTATTACATCTCTGTCATTCATAAAAGTTCAATCCTCTATAACGATGTTGGGATTGATTAGGCGACTTTTTCCTCTAATGCAAGCATGGAAAAAGGATGAGTTCTTGTCACCATCGTGGAACCATTTGATCCTGGATCTTTCATGAGCCATTCATTCCTACTTGAGAATCATTTTGGCCAAGGTATCCTTTTTCTCCACAAGGTCTTCAAAAATAAACTCACTCCAATCCTCCTCTAGTTTGGTTTCCATGCTCTATATATTTTGTTCTAGAGTGTCCAAATTCTAGTCTCCTATAGGGAGACAATTGGACCATTCCTGTAGCTTGTGTTTTAGCCTCTAAATCTTATTATGGATGGATACCTAGGTATGCCCATGGGTTGGATCCCCACACAATTCACTAACAATCCATTGGTATTTTGGATATCTAGTCCAGTTATGGTGAAATCTGAACTTCTCCTTGGAAGCCTTTCTTGGGAAAAACATGACCAGCATGGGAGAATGGTCCGAAATACCATGGGTGAGATGCTCCACATTGACATTCAGAAAGATGTAGAATGTATTAATGTTCTCTAGGAACCGGTCGATTTGACTCCCGCATCGCCTACTGCCATTCTGTTTGTTGCACTAGGTGTAATAGTAACCAGAGTATCCCTTGTCAGTAAGACCCGCATCTGCCATGAATTTGAGGAATTCCAAGATGGCCTTCCGCAGTAAGGATCCTATTCCCATCTTCTCCTTAGGATTTGAGATAATGTTGATGTCATATCCCCCCATCCATGGGAGGACACCTGGTTCAAATGTGTTTAGTTCATGCCATAACTGTCTTCTGTTGTTGGCATCATAGCTACCGTACACAAAGGTCATGTATAAGCTTTCCCCATCATTGGTATCTTCTGTGGTGATAAACTGATCTCCCACCTGAATTAAGTCCACCAAGATCTCCTTCTTCAAGAATACCCAGATGTTCCTATTAATAGGGTCAGCATGCATGGATCCATTCATACTTATCCTATAGAAAGACTCATTAATCTTGACCGGGTCATGCTTGTGTTCGAGGACCTCCCCAATAAGAGCATTGATCTTCTTGATCTATGAAACAAGGAAGTCTAATTTCACTCAAGACCAAAGGCTCCGAGAGTTCCAAATGATTATGGGTAACATTTAGATTTGATGTGGTCCGGCTTTGGCCCCAGGATCCATGGTCTCTTTTCCATGGGATATATAGCTCTCCCGAAGTTTCCTTAATCTCAAATGTGTATAGATGCCAAGACTCAAGCCAGGGGGATTAGAACCTAGTGGTGACAAGTGGGGAGATGGTTGGAGGGATTTTCCTCTAACCAGGATGGGAGTGGCTAGTAATTCCATACCTTTCTCCTAATGAGGAGACTCTGGAAACTTCGGTCCATCACACTCAGCTAGAAAGGAAACTGTTCTTGAAACTATCTCCTTCGAATAGGTGGGTCTGCCCTCTACAGCAACCTCCTCTTCTGTCTACCTGGATGAGAGTACTGAGAGTGGGGAAACAACTCCATAGACACCACATGGAGTCTAGAGGTCCTTATCCCTCACACCCTCATACTTCCCTTCAAGAAAAGGTGAGGGGGTTTAAAAGAGAAACCATCGGGATAGGGATTGGGGGGGAGATACTGGTCGAGAAATGTGCCACTAAGTCCAAACACTGAGCATTCACTCTACCTAGGGCCTTCCTGGCTACTGAAAGGGGATGGGAAGTCGACACGAGAACCTCTGACTTGGGAAAAGCCCTGGGAGAAACAGGCTCCTTGCCACTTGCTGAGGATAGAATAGGGGGACCACTAGATTCCATCCCTTAAGCATGTCCTCACTCACCTTGCCTTCTTTGTCTGCACTCTTGCAGTGAGTGAACCTGTAGGGTACAAGAGGAGAAATACCTGCGAAAAACTAGGATGGATATATCTTGAAGCCACACCACTGAGTTCTACACCTTCATGGTGATCCGTTCTGGGGTAGGAGTAGAGATGTCGAGCTCCACATAGATCCATACATTATACACGTACTCACCTTGGTAGGTATGCTCATCCATGCATAGAAAGCTGCTAAGGGGGTCACCAATGGCCTTCATCATGGCACCATTCTGAAAAGGTAATGGGAAACCTGGGAGACACACTCACACCGCCTCTTTGGGGCTCTCTTTCCCCCTGTGCGCATCCATCAACCAGCGAGCCAAATTAAACTTCCACCATCCAAAAGACTGCAGAGCTTTGCACCAAGTGAAGATGAAATCCAACTCTGACTCCAAGACCAAGAAGAAAGGAGTGTCGATGAAATGGGGAGATCATCGGCGGAACAAGCAACCCCAAGGAGTTTTCAAATTTGATGCTTATGTTCTCAAACTCTTATATTCGTGTTATGCTTATATGTATCCCTTATTTACTATTACTGAGCATCTGAGATAACCCTTTCTTATGTTTATTTTCCCCATGTTATGAAGAAATGTATTATGATTGATACGTATAATAATGGTTCTAGTTATGAATAACATTTTTAGATATGATGTAGTTCATATATGAACCCATTTTTATGATTCCTTATATTCAAAGGCACTACACCTTTACAATCCTTATTCTTATATTTGTATAATTTAATGAATATTCATAAAAAATATGTAATATACATGAATGAAAATCCTAGGTCAATATATTTGGAATTAGAGGATAGGTTTAGTCCACCATTAGAAACTAGGATGTGAAAACATTAGTATGATCCATAAGGAAATGTCTACATATAAGTATAAGGTTGATTCAAAGTATAAGAAAATGCCCTGGAATTTGTTAAAGGATAGAGAAAGTGGTTTATAAGAAATTGCATCCCCATCTGGACACTATAAGAAAATGTGGCTTGGGCGTTGTTTTATTTAGGGGTAATAACTATGAAAAGGTGACATTGAGATGGACTTGATCATCACCAGGTGTTTGACTATGGGACATGTTTCAAACATTTTTTAACACTTCTAGGGGATATTGTTTGGAAATTCACAATTAATTTATGAAATATAATAATTGATTTAAAATAGAAAATTACAATGAATGAACTAGGATAAACCTATGGTGTTATAGATTAAAGAAAGGTTTTAGGATTTAGAAATATTATATGTTACTATTCATTATTATGTGGTTTCCCACTATGATTATTATTGATTACACTATTTTTGTGTTTTGTTCAATGGTAGAAACCCAATATAACAATATTAAAGATGATTGTGATGAAATATTTAATGATTTTCCTCTAATGAGAAGAAAATTATGGGAGTTTGAATGAAAATATCTAGTTTCTATTCTCATGCAACATTCTCAAGATATGAATCATGATATAATTACAATCAAGAAAAGGTTGGCATAATGTTTTTTTATTTCTTCATGAGAAAACATCCACCTTCCATTGTGGATCCATTGATCTAATAGTTGTTTATAATTGTATCAGTACCATTGAAATTATATTTTTGGTTTTCTAGTTTTGGGAATATGAAAAAAGTTAATTTTAATGTCTAACATTTTGAAGGAGAAGCAGAACAATGGTGGACTGTGATCAGGAATACAACAGAATATGATGAAATTTAAAGCATGGATTGGGAATTCATAAAGAACTAAATTTTCATAAGTAATTTCCTCATATTCTTCATAAAAATATAGATAAGGAGTTCCTTGAGATTAATCAAAAGGATGAAGAATACATTGGTACTTATGAATAAATTTCACAAGACTTGTGAGGAATACTTCTAGTATTATCATCAAACCTAAATGTAAAGTTGATTGATTATATAGTAGCTTAAAACCAATTCCCCAAAATAGATTAACTATAAAATTCACTAGTGACTATGAATATATTAATTGATGTTATAATAATGTGGAAATGGTGGTTGGAGTTACATATCAATATCATGAATTTGATGAGAATATTTAAATGGAATTTGGATGAAAATCTAAAAACCATGGAGATAAGAATATGATATGTCATTTAAGTTAAATTAGTGCAAATAAACATGAAATAAATTGTGTTATGGGGAATTGTAAATATTTAAAGAGTTGAATAGAAGGTCACCGGTCAATCCAATGCTGGCGTGATTGGAAGAAGTTATCTAATGATTTTGGTAGGGAGAAAGATCCACGGGATTCACCACCCACATTTCAATGTTTCAAATGTGAGGAGTAAGGACTTTACCCTAACCAATGCCCAAATCCAAATTTTATTGATGATTATAGATGTCAAAATCCAATTAATCTGAGAGGAAAATGGAAATATCATATGTTCACTATTTCAAATGAGAGGTTTGGTAATGAAAAGGTGAAAGGAACATTTATCATCCATTCTAGAACTAATAATCTCATATTTATCTTTGGATATATCCATTATTTCCTATCAAAAGAATTTAATATGGGTATCAATATTACAAACAACTGATTACATATAAAATCTTATAATAACAACCTTAACATTATAATGATTGCATCTCAATTCTATAATTATTATTCGGTTGAAGTTTTTTAGAATATATTTCCTACATATGTTTTTATTCTTCCTCTAATTTAATTTGATGTTTTCTTAGGTATCAAATGTATTTATCTATATACTTCCCACATCAATTTTGTGGAATTCTTTGAGTATGAAGATTTTATTTGTTGTCAACGAGTGTCAGTGGATGTCAATGATGATTAACATGAAGTAATAAACTCCCCTAAGTGAAATGGAGAATGGAATTCAGATGATTGATACATTGATCATATGTGTTCTTTGGAAGAAGTAAAATAAAAGGAGAAGAAGAGGGTGTGGAAGAGGTATGAAATTCTAAGGTGGCCATTGAATTTCAATGCATACTTATTTTTCTAGAAATTATTTTTATAAGCCATACCTTAAAAAAATAGGGCTTTCCTACTACCCATCCAGCAAGCCAGTCTCAACCCAAGGCTCATGCCAGACCATAGGGGTTGACCATGCCCACGATGAAGCCAGCCAGGCCAGCCCACAAGAGGCGCATGTGGTCCGTGTATAATCCCCCAAGGGTATTCATAGTGGGATCTAGGTGTGTGACCAAGGTGGTGAAGTGGGCACTAAGAGCATTCCCACAGAGAACTGGTGTGGGGCTGCACTAGAGGGGGGAATAGGAGATTTCTAGATTAATAGAGTAGTTTGTTATTTAAAGAAGATGAAGAACACGTGACGTTTCGATGTGGGACAATATTTTAAAAACACGAACACAATCCCGACCATTGGTCTGAACTCACAAAAATCTCATTTGTACATCACATCTTGCATCTAGTGATATAATCCGATCCGTTTATAATCCCCACACCACATGGGATTGAATTGGCACTATCTGATCTAATCAATCGTGGTTTTCTTCAACCACTGGACATCCATTGTATCTGTGAACCAGGAGCTCCAGCTGAACGATTATCTCTCCACTCCAACCACCATATGATCTCAGTTCAATTCCTCAATGATCGTTTGGATGCTATGATCACATGAATTCAATTACATTTTCATGCATGTAGGTGAAGTGAAGAACGAGAGAATAACCAAGGAAAATGAAGTTTATATGGCCTTGTGGATTCAAGAGGGGATTCAAAAAGTGATAAATACCATTGTGGATACAAGAAAGATAAATGAGAAGTCCATGTTTTTGAAGAAGGAAACATCCAAGATATGTGGCATAAATCTACGTCAGTTTGATGAATTTAATGAAAGAAAAAATTCATTTATTCAAGGAAGAATATTAAAGAGTGTATCGTGCATATTTTGTATGTGGAACATACCTCATATCTAGTTTTAAAAAAGGGACCCAACAATTTGAAAGGCTCTTGCAACATTTAAAACCATCGAGATCTCATGTTCTATGAAATTGAGTTTCATCAGAATTTACATTCAAGAAGTAGAAGGCATGATCCGTGAACTATTTTAGGTTCTTGAAGAGGATAACCACATACGTATCTGGTTTGCAAAGAAGAGCAGTCACGGACCACTTCTGTTTTGTGAGGAGAAGATCCCACATACCATTTTTTGTTTGCATAGAAAAGTTCTTATTTACCACTCAGATCAACCGCGTACCATTTCGGATCACGGTGAAGATAGTCTCGTGAGGGGAAGTCCCATATACCACTCAATTTTCATAGGAGTACTGCATGTCACTTAGTACATGAAGAATTATCGTGCATCCCAGACATGATGAGGAACCACAAACGATCCCGGTTCACGAAGAAGGCTCACACACCCATTGAAAAGAATAAATCCATACCCTCAGTGGGAAAAATAAAGGTGAAAAAGTAAACACCAAAATCAACTTGAGTTAGTGAGTGTGTTTAATGAACAAGTAAAGATCACATGCATGATGAACATGCAAATCTTATTCATTATTTGAGACTCCCACGTGTGAAAGAATAAACCAAATAATGGACTACCCCTATTCGGGTTGTTGAAAAAGATTCATGGATAATCATATACATGATACATGAAATTGAATGAACTAAATAAGTAGGGTTCCTTTGAGAGAATAAAAATGAAATTACATATGTGCATGCAGTTTTCATTTGAAGAAATTCAAGGCTACAAGTTGGTTCATTTGTGAAGAAAAAAGTATTAAAAGGTGCAGATATTTTGTATGCTCACTTTCATAAGTTAAAAAATTGAAGGAAATATCCTCAATCCTGGGTGCACATGCTTCAATAAGTGAAAAGGCAGAGAACTTCTATACAATAACGTACATGGTCACATGCATACATGGAATAAGAAGAGATGATTCTGATGATTCCTAGGGAACTAATTTTTAGTGTTTGATTAATCACAAATGATTTTTTTGATTCTAGCATGTAAGAATAAGAATTTTTAGAACATTTGGTTATTGCACTAGATAAGAAGATTTAAATTTAAAGAGAATCAACTCTAGACCTCGATGCAAGAAAAGTCTCATGCTAAACAGGAGACAAATTATTCTATTCCTATCTATTGAAGGGACCTTCACATCCATAAATTGAGTGTGACCTTACCTAGGGAAGTGAGCCATGGGGATTAAACTAAAGTTTTCTAAGGGAAGCCATGAGCTATCCTTGAATGTTTGTAAAGGAAGTGTTTCTGGGACAGAGTGACATTACCTGAACCATGTAATTCACAAATTTTAAAGATTTTTGGAATTACGTATAACTGCAAACCATCCAACGTATTCTCCGTGGATGTATCCCTTAGTGGTGAACCATGTAAAAGTGAAGTGTTTTACTTTTTCATGTGAATGTTTTAATTACTATACATATACATCATATTGGTTCAATTAAGTTCTTACTAATGTTGGAACAATATCCAATAAAAAGGAGAAAAATTAGACACCATAATTCACCCCCTCAGGTTGACCTAGGTTAATTCAATTTGTATCAAGGGGAATTTTTTTACATATGTTGGATACTCCTCAGTAATTTTATTCAGAAAAGTATTTGAGTTTTCTATCCTGAGTCAATAATGAAGAGAAATCTTGATGAAATCATGGTTGTCTTTAATCTGAATTCTATAACTTGCAAGACCATGATGAACATAAAAAAGAAATAGAATAAGTAGTTTATGAAGTCCCTAGTCCCTAAATAAGATTCAATATCTTGTTCTTCATGTATTATTAATAATGAAGAAATATCAGGCATGAAAGTAGAGAGTATGTGGCTCTAGTTTCCACCAAAAGCAATAATTCCAACATCAGTGGTGATAATGATCAATCCTTTACTTCACATGAGATGACAATAGAGAAATTAAGAACCTACCTGCCTAATATTCCTGAAGAAAGAATTGATGTTTTTCAAAGAATATTATAGTGTATGCAGGTTGAGGTCTCCTGACAAGAAAGAGAAGATGATAATGTGGAAAAGGGATTGGAAGAAAAAATTATTGAATGTTTAAAGCACTCCATAATAATTTATTCATTTTAATAGAAAGAGAGAGTCAATATGAATCATGAAGAAAAGATCCATGCATTTAAAGATGAGCTGAAAAAGAGCAATAAATTCAATCTTCTAAATTTGGTCGAAACTTCAAAGAAGAACTAAGAGCTTGAATCTTTGTTAAAAAGAAAAATTAAGAGGTACGAAGATGGGGTTGAAAGATTAAAAATGGACTATGATCAAAAGATGATCATTATTGATGGTCAAAAGACTATCCTTAATATGGGCTGTCTAAAATTGGAAGTCTAGTTGACCAATATTGAGAAGACACATATAGAGACTTCACAAAAGAATGAAATAGTTGTTGTTGGTACTAAATTTTAATTGGAGTATTATACTATCAATATAATTTCCACATGTGATAATAAGATCATGACATCCCTCATTTATCTACCACAAGTAGCTGATAATGTGAAGGTACCATCCATAACAACTTTTACTATTGTTTCTAAATATGATTCTACTAAAAGTGTAGGTTTGAAGAAAAATTCTAAACAAGTATGGATGAGGAAATGTGAGGAGAAGAATAATACCACCATGTCTAGGGATGATTGGATGAAGAAGCTAGAAGATGGTTCCCTAGATAGAGCACAAAAAATTAAAAGGAAGGACAAACAACCTTATACAAAAGATAGCAAGAAGAAACAATTTGTGGTACATTGTAGGTGTTGCAACAGATTTGGGAATTGTGCACCGGATTATTGGTACAATCCTTTAAATGAAAAATCATAGAAAAAGCCTATGTAAAAAGGGAGAAAACCAGAGAATAAAAAGAAACATCCACATATCTTGAAGCATTTTTATACCACAAAGGGAATTGGAATTCTAGAAAAAATCTGTGGCGTATACAATGGAAGTGGTCACATGAATGGAGCATGATTATATCAACATATTTCCATAGTTGATAAGAACAAAAGATCATAGAAGATAACTAAGAAAGAAGAAGCTACCTTGGGATGAAATGAGAAGAATGTTGCAAAAGAAATTTCTCCCAAGAAGACTTCACAGAAGAAAGGTGATAATTCCTCGGATTCAAAATCCAAGAATTTGAAGAGTGGTACATCCAAAAGAATTCCTAAAAATAATGACACTCTGAAGAGTCCACTTAGAAAATCCAAAATTACTATCATTGTTACATGAGAAAAATTAGTTATCTGGACTAAATAATTTTAAATAATGATAATGATAAGAGATTCATAGGCTAAGGCTAGTGGGACATGATATATGAATATTCCACATGATGATAGAAAAGACCTGTGTGTAAGGTGCAATAATTCTGGTCACACTGTTAAGAATTGTAGAGCATTTATTCTTGCCCAGGAAGAATTCCTTTGGAAGATGATAGATTCACCTGGAGACCCTATTACTTTGAAAGATATTGAAGAAATATGACTCACACACAATGAGATGGAGGAAATATTGAGATACACACAACCAAATTCAAAATTGATGATCAAATGTGCAAGTGTGAGGAGTGGAGAAAACAAAGCATCTTGGTTGAGAAAATCATCTCAGACATGCAACTCATATGGAATAAGTAAAAAAGGGTCCAAATTATTCTATTAACACTTTTTATATTTCATTAATCTAACAGGAAATTGAAGGTGAATAAATTACTCAATGGGAGAAGCTGATAAGTGTTCCATTGAGGTGGAGACACATAAAAAAGATAACAAAGTTATGATTTCAATTAGTGTCTACCATTGTTGGTATAAAATTCAATTACTTTGAGGATTGTCTATAGTTCATGTCATTGGAAAAGATATTCCATTTCTCAATCTCTCATCCTCGGATACTCAAAATAATAATTATTTTCAAAGGGGGATTAACTAAATCAATCATTGACATAAGAAAATTGTAATGACCCTTGAAGAAATGTACAAGAGTTCTCCTCACAATGAGGTATCATGATATAAGGATAATGGAAATCTTTTTGTCAAGATCAAATCCTCTTGTTTTCTACATCGAGCATTGATCAAGTAGAATTAGAGTGAAATAGTTGATGGAACAATTTATTAAGTATGGGCTGATACCCTCTCTACCACAAACATTTTATTTTTTGTCAATAAGGGGGAGAGAAAGAAAAATACAAGTTGAAAAGTGAAAGTATGTGAGTAGATAGAAGAATCTCATTTTTACATTGAGAATCTCATTTTAGAGAACATTGAATTATTGACAAAAAACAGAAATGAGGAGAGTGTAGGGACCACTCTATGTAAGAAGATTGTATTTTTTTTCAATGAATATCAATGGATGTAAATGATGATCAACATGAATAAAGGAACTCTCCAAAGTGAAATAGAGAATGGAATTCAGATGATTGATAAACTGATCCTTAGTGTTCTTTGGAAGAAGTAAATGAAAAGGAGAAGAAGTGGGTTTGAAGGAGGTTTGGAATTCTAAGTTGTCCAATTCATTTCAATGCGTATATAGTTTTCTACTAAGTATTTTTATAAGACTTACTTTAATCAAATTAGGGCCATCCCACTATCCATCCAGCCTCAACTCGAGGCTCAAGTGAGACCATAGGGATCAACCACACCCATGGGGAAGCCAACCATGCATGTCCACAGGAGGTGCATGGGGGCCACATATAATCCCCCATGGTATATATAGTGTGCTCTAGGTGCGCGCACGAGGGGGAAAATTGGCCTCTAAGAGCACGCCTGCAAGGAACTAGTGTGGGGAGGAACCAGAGGGGGGAGAGGATATTTTTGGCTGAATGATGAAGAATATTGTTATTTAAATAAGCCAAATAATTCATGACGTTTCGACGTGGTACATGGTTTTAAAAACATGGACGCAAGCCTGAACATCCATCTGATCTCACTAAGATGTCGGTGGCACATCACATCCTGTATCCAGCGATATAATATGATCCATTAATAATACTCATACTACATGGGATTGAATCATATCCATTCAATGTCTTTGACAATGTTTGTATTCAACATCTAGAAATCTACTGCACCCTTGAACTAGGAGCTCCACCAAAATGATGATCTTGCCACTCTGAACACCATTTAAACTCAGTTAAATCCCATATTGATCTTCTAGATGCTGGGATAACATACATACAATTACATTTTCATGAAAGCAAATTAAATGAAGAATGAGTGAATGGAAGAGGCAAATAAAGATTCCAAGGCTTTGTGGATTTGATCAGGGATTCAAAAAGTGCTACATGCAATCGTGGATACATGAACGATCTGTAAGAAGGCTGTGCGTTTGAAGAGGGAAACATCCAAGATATGTGGAATATGTAATGCCCGGACCCCAGATTCCTATAGTCAGTGCATTATTATATAGAATTGGCATGATTAAAAGGAATAATGTCCCAAAGGGCTGATCATATTAACTATCTTGGATAATAGATTACATACATGAACATCACATTACAATTTCAAACATAAAATAAAACATAGATAATATTTTTAGAATTCCATTATTTTAATAGCTTAAACCGAAATTTAAAACATAATTCAATTCTTGAAATCCTGAGAAAATAAAACATAAGAAAGGGTTGACCTCCGATGCTCAATAAGGCTAAACAATATTGCATAAACTATCATATATAATCAAAAACTTTTATGGAATGTTATAAAATTAAAACAAAATCCCTTTAAATATAAACATTAGTATAATATGGAAAATATAAATTAAATAATTCAATTTACTTATTAACATGGGTATACTATTAGTTGAATAATAACATGTAACATTAATAAATAATCTCATAATAAAGGAATGAAAATTTTCATACATCTTAACCAAAAAGTCAAGGCCTCATACCAAGACTCAAAATATAATTTTTTTCAAGGCCTTGTGCCAAGAAACTTTTCTGTCTCATGAGACCTACTGTTGCATCAAAGGGATATAGTGGGCCCCACCCATCACTTACTAATTCCGATGAATTTCTCATAATAAAAAGGTAAAAAATAATGAAAAAATTCATATTAAAACATACATACGAAATGTAAATACTTAACCACAAACCATAAATGATATAAAAATAGAAAATCCATAGTAAAACATACCTAATTCAATACATTATAGAAGATTTTATTCTAATAAATCAACCTCAATCAATAATAAAATACAATAAAGGATAATGACATAGTTGATATTAATTAGTAAAACTATTTGGGAGAAATGTATTGTTTTTCTTGAAATCATTTTAAAGTCTCACTATTTATCAAATAAGTCGTTTAAAATAGATTTTTGAATCAAAATGTCCCATAACACTTTGAAAATTTGAAAGGAATTTCAATTCTAAAACATTCATGTTCCTATAAATAAATCCTTATTTAAACAGTTCCTAACCCAATGAGAGATTCTTGAATACAAATAATTGTGGAATAAAAATAATAAAAACATTATAATATCATTATAATAAAGGGATTCATGATATAATGTGTCAAAGGACAGTATATAAACTATTTAAAAGTTAATTAGCACATAACAACTATGATTCCTCAATGGAAGTTAAATTGAGATGAAATCTCTTAAAAAGAATGCATCCTTATATTAAGGATAAATAAATGAAATAATTATGTGTGAAAAATATAAATACACTCAATATTATTGGATATTTAGTGTAAATAATTCATAGGACATTCACACGTATTCTTGTAAAAACAAAACTCATGACATGGATGTTTAACTCAATGATTGGTAATGGAGTTAAGATTACCCTTACCAAGTTCTTATCAATGACTTAAAAACATTTAATTGGAATGATTATATGTATCCAAAGTATATCCACAAAATGGGGAGTGGAAATTATTACATAAATAAATAAATAGTGATTCCACATATAATCTTAGAGTTAAATAACCGATAAACAATATGTAAAACCCAATGAGTGGAAATTGAAATTAGAAGTTCTATTACCGATTTGGTAACATACAAAACATACACCCCACAAAAGAAGGATCATAAAATGAAGAATTAAATACACAAAAATTAATGTATATTACAATAATAATACAATCATGGGCAGTACAAGCACCACACAAAAGGAAATAGTGTCAAATATAACATTAATATCATGGGAATAAAAAGTGATATGAAAACCCCCATACCTTATACATTCCTTTAGTTAAGGGTAAGTTTAACCTCATGTATAGTGGTTAAATAATTGTTAATAAATTTTAAAATAACCACATACATAAATTTGATATCATATATGATCCTCTAATATTTCCTTGTCAATAATATTTCAGTAGTATCATTGTTTTGGGTGTAAACTGATTTGTTTTCCTTTATATGTTTTGTTACGTAAGACATGTTTTTTGTTGATAGGATGTATTTTATTCATATCCAAAATGATACTAAGTTCTTAAAAATTATTTTTTAATCATCAAATGAAAATTATTCTTAAATGGGTACGATGGGGAATGAAATCTCATCGCATTATGGAGATGGTATGTTGTACGTATGCACGATCGATAATATCATTCTATTGTTGGTGAAATAGTGTATAATTTAATGGTATATTATATATAAAGAATCATTTAAATTTTATATTTAATATTCAAATCAATTATACTGATTATTATACCCATTAAAATAATGAAGTGTTGAATAATAACTACACCACGACGTAGAGACGGTAAGCTGTACGAACGTACGAATGGTGACTTGTCATTAATAAGATTTATTAAATAATGAATATGGTTGCACCATATTTATAATAAAATCATAGTATATATAAGGTATTGGATTTAATATTTTTGTATGGAAAAAATAAATAAAGAGGACGTGGTAGAAGAAAATAACGTTGAAAGAGGCAACAAAATAATTACCTCTTATTTCAGGTGCTTTCTTTTTTATTTGTTCAAAAGAGATATTTAGATTGGATTTCTGATAAATGTAAGTCCTTTAGGTATAATATATGGTAGTTGGGATAATATTTTTGTAGGTTTTGGCCGATCTAAATGGATCTGGATGTGTGAATTTGAGAGAAAGGGAAGTACCCTTTTATAAGGGAGGTGAGAGGCACATTAGAAAGAGCGTGAAATATAATTTTATTATAAAATAATTTTCGGTATCTAATATCTCCAAATGGATTTATTTGTATGATATTGTGGGTATGGAAAATAACTATCAACCCATAGGTTTTAGAAAAGTTTAGGTCACTATATTAACCTTATATTTTATATTTAACTCTTTTATAAGTAGTTAAACATTTACCATGTCTTCTTGTATTATTATAATATATGGTTAATTAAATAACTGAAAATTCATTTTTTATTATCCAAATACTTTGGAGGAAAAAGTGAGAAACCAACAAACACATTTGAGGAAAAGTGGAAAATCTTACATGACTTCACGACTTACAACGATCAAACATTGGAAACAAATCAGCTCATTCCACATACCAAATAAAACCACACAGACATTCAAAACATCGACCTGGGTGCGTGAACATCAGAAGAGCTTGAAAAAACCTCAGAACTTGAATCCTTGAATTTTGCCGATGCGACCATCAACATCGGCTCCAAAACCACCAACCCGGCGGTGAACTCTGATCAGAGTTCACCCAAACCATCCAGCGACATGAGATGGTCCAAGAACACATCCACAAAAGCCAACGAATAATCCAAATCAAGATAGTCCTGGAAGTGCTGATGCCACACCCAACCCCGCAGAATCCAGTCACACCGGTCCCACCACACCGGTATCACCAACAAATATATCATTATATATGTCCTTTGACTTAAACATATATTTTAGGACTTTTATATAATTTAATAAAATAGTATTTTTTTTAAACTCAATTATGTCGATTTTGACACTATTTAGTATTTGGTTTTTTTGAAAGTAGAAAAAATGGTTTCTTAGAAGAAAATACATTGAATAAACCCTATAATGTCAAATTAACCTATAAAATTCGTTGATGGGATCAAAAGGGTCAATTTACATTTATTTTAATATTTATAATTAATATTATTTGAATCTTTCATTAACAAGGTAATTACAACATCATCATTGTGTCATAAATAAATTCAGTTATCTAATGTATAAACATTATAAATAAAATACTATGATATATGAAATATTTTTATATTTATAATGAATATTTGTAGTCAAATTTATCTTACGTATAACCCTATATTTAAAATTGGTTTGTTATTAAAATTTGAATTTAACACTATTAACTCTTCTTTAAATAAAATATAATAAATGTCCTAATCTAATAAAATTGGATAAAAAAGAATCATATTTTTGTCCTAAGTTTTATTTTGGTCAAAATAAACTTATCTAATAGTATTAGGACACGTGTTGTGGTAATTATAATATCATTTTTACCCGTAATTACCCTATTTAATTTTAATCGTGGTAAATAAAAATCAAAAGGTACTATTCACCAAAAATTATTTTTATCCTATTGAAAAAAATTTACATACTTATTTCAACCATTTCTCAATGATTTTTTAAATTTAATTCACAGAAGCGGTAAAATTATGTTTTATGCAAATTTGAAAATGGGCCTAGAAGGTGGTTTAGAGGGTGTAAAAGTTCTATAAAATTTTATATATCTAATCTTATTATAAAATGAAACAAATGAATTTAATTGGTCTAATATAAGTATTATGTATCTATTTTGAAATTAAAAATAAAATTAAATTAAAAAAAATTATATAAATAAAAAATTAGTTTTAAACAATAATGACATGTTTTTCCCTATTCATCAATAATGGAATGAATTTAGAAAAATACAAAAGCATAACCCGAAGAAAAATTTTATATTCTAGATTAAAAAATGATGTCTATTTTACCATATTAGAAACATATAAGTTGAATAAATTAATTTAAAAATAATTATTGTTGTCAAAACCCAAAAGAGGGTTCTTTAGAAGTAAAAACTATCAAAAAATTGATATGTGTTTATGTCGAATTTAAATGTAAAATTACATTCAATGAAAAAAATTCGATTAAATGATAAAAATAGAATCTAATTATACTTCAAAACCACTCAAATTTAATATGTAACATTATAAATTATTTTGATTAAAAATGTTTTTTTTCAATTAAAATTTAATATTTTTCATTATTCATCAAAAATAAGAATGTTATCTGAAAAGCAATGAAAATTTATCCAGACTAAATTATTTTTCCACTTATAAAGAAAAAGTTTATTTTTTAAAATTGAATATATGAGAATTTAAAATATTTGATTGAAAAAGTTTTCTCCATTAAATGGTGGTAAAATTGCATTTTTTGAAAAATATTTCTTTTATATGAAAACTTGAATATTTCCTTATATTATGTCCATGAAACACATAATATGGATGTTAAAATTTTCTAGAGTATATAAAACTCAAAATGTTGTTATAATTATTTATAACTTCTTTTTGAAGGGCTAGTTTGGTAATTTGGGGTGTGCTTGAACTCGATGTTGTGTATAACACAAGATATTGAATTAATTTAAAGAAAATAACTTACTATGAAGTATGGGGGTGTCACAACATATCTCCACAAAAGTTTAATGATGTTAAAGAACCAAAGATATCAGTTATTCAGGGAAAAATCTTGAAGATCATATCTTTCAAGTTTTGGACAAGGGAAAGATCTAATATCTACTTATAAAAAGAGACCCACTGATTCGAAAGGTACATGCTACATCCAAACATTTTGAGAGGTCATGTTCTATAAAACATATTTTCTATGAAGTTTCCGTTCAAGAAGAAGCATGCATGATCTGTGAAAATTTTTAAGATTGTGAGGAGGGGAAATTCATACCGATATGGTTCGTGAAGAAGAGGAGTCATGAACCACTTCTGGTTCATAAAGATAAGAGCATGAATACCATTTTGGGTTTGCAAAAAAAATATCTTACATACAACTCAGATCGACCACCTACCATACTAGTTCGTAGTGAAGAGTGTCATGTGAGGGGAAGTCCTGTGTACTACTCAGTTTGTTCTGAGAACTTTGTTTCACTTGGTATGCAAAGGAAGCTCGCACATACCATGCGTGAGGAGGAGTCACAAACCATCTTGGCTCACAAAGGAGGCTCGCACTCTTTTCAAAGAAGATATCCATACCCTAGTTGTGAAAAACAATGGGGAAAACATAAACACCATAATAAACATATGGTAGTGTGTGTGTTTAAAGAACAAGTGGAGATCACATGCATGATGCACATGCAATTCATATGCATGATTTGAGACTCCCAAGTGTGGAATAGTAAACCAAATAGTGGTCTACCCCCATTACGGTAGGTGAAGAAGATTCATGGATAAACATATACACAATACATAAAATGTATGGAACTAAATAAGGAAGAGGGGGTGCCCTTGAGCATAATACAAATGAATGTATGTATGTTCATGAACTTTTCATTTGATGAAATTCAAGGCATCATGTTTGTGAATTTGTGAAGAAAGAAGATTTAAATGGTGAAGATAATTTGTAATCTCACTTGAATATATGAATACATTTAAAGAAATAGCAACAATCTTGGGTGCACAAGTGTTAAGAATTGAAGAGGAAGAGAACATATATATTGTCACATGCTTGGTCACAATCATACATGGAATAAGAAGAGATGATTCTAATGATACCTAGTGAACTGATTTTTAGTGTTTGAATAATCACACAATAATTTGAGATTCTGGCCAAGAAGAAGAATAATTCTTAGTACATATGGTTGTTTCATTAGAGAAGAATATTTAATGTTAAAGAGCATCAAATCTGGACCTCGATATAAGAAACATCTCATGTTGAGAAAGAGACAAAGACTTTAATGTCTATCAATTGAAGGGACTATCACATGCATAAACTCAGTCTGACTTCACCCAGGGTATTGATCTAGGGGGAGTCAACAGAAGTGGTCTAAGGGAAGCAGTGAAAAATTCCTGAATGTTTTCAAAGGCAGTGTTCCTGGATAGTGTGATTGTACATGAACTTTTTAATTCACAACAAGTGATGATTAGTATAATTAGACATGACCGGAAAACCGATCAGCATATGCTCCTTGGACGTAGCCCTTAGTTGTGAACAAAGTAAAACTGTTGTGTTGTCCTTCTTCATGTGAATGTTTTAATTACTATTCATATCCATCATACAGGTTCAATTAATTTCTTGCAAATGTGGGAACAAGATCCAATAAAAAGAAGAAAATGTTGACACCCCGAGTCCCCCC
Source organism: Viscum album (assembly GCA_963277665.1). Classification (NCBI taxonomy): domain Eukaryota; kingdom Viridiplantae; phylum Streptophyta; class Magnoliopsida; order Santalales; family Viscaceae; genus Viscum; species Viscum album. The sequence continues at coordinate 603,625,148 of OY728153.1, read as the reverse complement.
CCCCTCAGGGTAACCTAGGATTCTTCATCAATTTCAATGTGCTGTAATGAACATTTGATATTCCAAACCAACGAATTCTGTCCAATCAGTTAGACAATAAATATGAACTCTTGATGTAAATCACATATATTTTTATTCTTTTTGATTCATAATCAAAAGGGGTGTTTATCTTAGATGGTTGGGGATAAACCCAAAATTAATGATATCTACATTTTGTGGGATTTCATTTTTGTATTTTTAAGAGTTGACTAGCCATCCAATAAAATTTTATGTTGACTTATCTATAGAACTCATACATAGTTCCATAAAAAATTTAAATACTTATTAAATAATAACTGTGATTGAGTTGATAGAATTCATAAATTAAATCTAAGATAAAATTAAAAAGGGATTCATTTGTACTAGTGTGTCAAATTGAGGTCGAACTGTTCTGTTTGTTGAAAAAATATGGATCGATGTGACTCGGCATTGATTATTAGAAGATGAACAAGATCACATTTTCTAATACGTACTATCAACCTCATATTGATGATGCGTTTAATCAACTATTTGAAGCTCAATAACTTTCCATGATTAAACATCATTATTTATAACATCAATTGATCGTCAATAAGAATGATATACAAAAAACAACAATCTATACTAGGTATTGATGTCATTAATGTATAGTTATTCCATTAAGTCTTACTAATTTCCCCATTATCATAATGAATTTAATGAATAGAGTCTTTATAGAAAACCATGATTAGTATTTGGCAGTCCTTATAGATGATATCGTAAATTATTAAAAAAGTATTGAAGAGTTCGAATATCACTTTATAATTTTACTAAAGTCCCTAAGTAAAGAGAATCTATATAAATATTTTAGAAAATATAAATTTTTGATGAAAAAGGTTTCATTTTTGGGTTATATATTTTCACGAGAGGGTATATATAAGGATCCATCTAAGGAAGAGTCTATTGAATGTTAGCCCTGAATAACAACTGTGATTGCGATATAAAATATTATTGGTTTGAATGGATATTATAGACTATTTATAGAAATTTACTCACAACTATCTAATCTAATCAACATGTTAACTCAAAAAGGGATCCATGTTCTTATTGAATAATTAGTGTGGCGAAAATTTCAAGGGATAGAAGATAATATTAGTTAGTGAACCTATGGTTAAATTTAACTATAGTTAAGAAGGGATTGTAATCTATTGTGGTTCATCCAAGAAGGGACTATGATGTGTAATTATACAGAATAACATGGTTATAACTTATGACTCACAACAATGGATAATTCTTGGGAAAATTTACAGAACTCTTGATTTGGTGTTAGCTATGGTATTTTTTGTCTTAAGGATATGGACGTACTATCCTTATAGATAAAAGTGTGATATATATACCAATCAAAAAAGTTGAAACTATATTTTGAAATAGATCTATTTTAATATGCACTAGAGAAGATAGTTGAAGTTGATGGAATATTAGGAATACACAATACATTACCACCCTATGAAAGTGAACAACGTAGATGATTCCTTATGTTGAAGGGAGAATATTATCTTATCCATGATGGGGATCACAAAATATCCAATATTTATATATTTTCAATGCATGGGTCTAGAAATCCTGAAGGAAGGGGATAAATATTTTCTTTCTCAATTGAATGTCCAACCATATATCAGATTGGGGATTATAGAGGTGCAAAAGGAAGATGTAGAGCTTAAGAGGAAGGTCATAAATCTTTTTGATTTTAGCCTATATCATGATGGAATGTTAATGTTTAGGAACCATTTAAGTGTTTTAGGATGTTAGAGTGAGCTCATAGTTTTTCATTCTATATTCATCATAGAATAACGAATATGTATAGAGATTTTAAAGAGTACTTATAGTGGGATGACATGAATAGGGATATCATATAATTTGTATCCTGGTACATGGAAAATTTGAAAGTTAAGGCTAAGAGACAAAAGTATAATTTGATGTTACATTCGTTACCCATATAAGAATGGAAAAGGGAAAATATCACCATGTATTTTTTATTGGACTCCTCGAAACATCTAATCGGCATAGTGATATACAGGTTATAGTTTATCACTTTACAAAGTTAGAACACTTTATCCCAATTAGAGAATATTTCTATCAGGATCTTCATTCCAGGACATACCTTAAGAAAGTTATATGTTTTTCTGGAGTGAAATATTAAATAGTTTTTTATCATAATCTTAGGATTATCTCAATGGTATGGTGAATTCTTCATCAATCTCCTGATAAAGACTTGAGTTTTAATATTGTACCTCATCATTAAAGAAATAACTAGCACCAGAGAACAATTCAAACCCTAGAGGAAATTCTAAGATATTTTATATGTATTTTAATGGTGGATGGGACTAACAACTTCATATAGTTGAGTTTTCATAAAATAATATTTCTAACTTGAAGAATCATATAAATCCTTATGCATCCTTTAATAGAAATAAGTGTAGAGATCCAATGTTATGGAATGAATATAGAGAGAAAAATCTATTTGATCCTAATATATATAATTAAATGAGAAATAATGTTAGATACAATAAAAAAAAATCACGGAAGATCATAGTTGCCAGAAACGTTATGCTGATAATTATTAGCATAATATTGACTTTGAAATTGTATAGAATTTGTTTCTATGAAATTATCCATGGAATAAAGTGATTAGATTTGTAAATAATGGGAAACTAATCCCAAGGTATATCATTACCTTTTAAATTCTTGATTATATGGAGAGGTTAGCCTATCGATGGAACTTCAACTAAACCTTTATCAAGTCCAAAATGTGTTCTATATATCTATCCAAAGGAAGTACATACCTGACCATTCACATTATCTAATTTAATAGGTCATTCCAATGGAGCATGATATTTCATATTATGAACTATGTGTTGAGATCATAGATTATACAGATAAATTTATATGAAAAAACACCACTCAGCTGGTCAATGTTTTTTGAAAAAAACACCAGTTTGAGGAAGATAAATGGGAACCTAAAAATGAAATGAGGAAAAGGTATACTTATTTGGTTGAACCAAAGAGATGTAATTTATTGGATAAAATTAATTTCATTGGGTTTTCATGTCACACTTCACGTTTAATATTTTTTTAATAAATTATATTTCATTGATATTTTTTATTACACGTTACACCATATTTTAACAAACAGCGAAATAATTAATATTAATATTTAAATAAGGTAGTTATTTCCCAGACATTAGATCTTTGGGGAATTAAGAGGATTACCCATATTTTAAATAATAATTCCAATGGTTTCTTATGAGTAAAACATCTTGATAAAAAGTACTTAACATTCGATAAATTCATCATATGTTTCAAAAATACAATTTTTCCAAAAAAATGTTTTCTTTACAAAAAATAATAAATAAAATTTTAACAAATTTATAAAATTAAATTTAAAAAATAAACTAAAATATTTAATTCATTATCTCAAAATTATATTATGATAATGTTTTGGGATTTTTCTAAAAAGGTTATTTTTTGATGAATGGTAAAAAATATTCATTTTTAATGAAAATTGTATATTTATTTATTTAAGTATAACATTCCATTTTTATTTTAAAATTTTATATTTTTTCTATTAGATAATATATAAAATAATCCAATTTACATAATTGGAATCATTTTTATAATTTATTTAAATATAAAAACATTTTAAACATCCTTATCATTTTCTCTTTAGATAACATATGAGATTAATATTAAATTAAAATTTTCTACTTCTGTGCGTGGAATTAAGAAACATTGATTCCATATTTGTAAAAGAAATAATTTATATAAAATAATAATGTCAAAATTATTTTTGAACATAATTAATAGTAAAAATGGTAAAGGATAATTATAGTGGTTAAAGTTAAAATGGGTTTATTGGAGGATAAACTAAAAGTATAAGGGGTAAATTGAACTACCAAATTTTACAAAACCCATTTTATTGAAATATTTATTCCTTATAACCTTTAATGTTTTATAATGGATCATTTAATATCTATTTGGTATATGAAATATTTAGGTACACCATTTTTATTTCGAAAATAACATGTGTGCAACTCACCATACTTATAAAAGGACACCCATTATCCTATCCTCTTAACACATATTTCTTTTTAAACTATAAAATCATAAATTAATTACTAAAATCTCTACCCATATCTCATAATCCTTATTTTTCTTAGAAATCCAACCTAAGAAGTCTTTTGATGCAAACCAAAAGATGTTTTCATAAGAAGATGTAACACCCCTAACTAAGAATTTTATTTTATTTCTTCCTCCAACTCAATCAATTATTCATACAATATGATGACATAATAACCTAGGTATTTTAAATTCAAATATATATTTTTATTTTCATGTCACTACCTAAAACCATTACATATTCCATCAAATGTTATAAGAAATCGTTATTTGTGTGTACAACAGATTATAGCCTCATGAACCGATATTATTATTATTTTTCATCACGACCAATCATGACGGGATATAATAGTATATGAAATTTTTATATATGGTATTTATGATATTATTATACTTATATAATTATTATATCATATTAAACATCAAAATTTCGATTATATAGGCATACGATAGTGTCACTTATGTGTACGAAGAAATACCACCTTGCGAAGTGATTTGATTTTTAATGATTTCAATGGAAGGTAATAAGAATGGGTTTAATGAAATTTTTTTATTTATATTAAATATGAAATATCCTTTAATGTAAATATATTATTTAACTTTATTTATTTAAATACATCGATAAAATGGAAACATCGTTTATGCATACGTATGGCCTGCCATTTCCATGAACGATATATTTATGAGGTTTATATAAAAACTATTTGAAATTTAATATAATGATTTTTTAATTTTCTTGATATTATATGTTTCATTTAATTTTATTCATTCAAAGGGCTCATAATTCAATTTTACCAAAGTTTTAAAGATTTTATGTTATAATATCATTATTTATCAGGATTGTCTATGATAATGTTTCCAATGAGAAAATTTTTTAATCAAACTGTAAATAAAATATTGATTTTAATTATACTCTATTTATTTCATTATAATAATTTTTTCTTTAACTTTCACCTATTTATCTACTCATGTGACAAAAATAGTTTTTTAAAGAAAAATCATCTTTATTTCTCTCTTTTATCGAAAAACATTTTTCTTCCAAAACCATGTTCTCTAAAAATGTTTTCAAAAATGTTTTATAATTAACTAAATTATTTGTTAAATAAATTTTTTCTCATGGTTGAATTTTTTTAAAATAAATTAAAAGGTATCACCATGACATTTTCCATAACATGCACTGTATGGATTTTACAAAAAATATAAAAAAATAATCATTTTTACATGTATGACTAAAGTATATTTCTCCTCCATTATGAAAAATAATTTATTTCAATATGAATTTATAATGTTATAATTTTATTTTCAAGTAAAAATATTTTTAAAATGTTTTATGTTTTAAAAATTATTTTCAAAGTGGAATGGTTATTTTTATCAAGGAATGATTTTAATGCTTTTTTAAAATAATATTCCTTATTAGATGAAATATGTTATTGTTACCTATGACTTATTGGGGTCATTATACAAGGATATCATTATCATTATTTATATTATATTTTTATTTTAATGATTGTATTTTTTTGGAAACATGTTTCTCTTCCATGGGTTATACCATGAATAAATTATTATGAAACTCACTTCTTTTTAAAAGTTATTGTATGATGAAATGATGAAATTATTATAATACATTTATCATCCCCACATGTTATGATATAATGAAATTTTTATTAAATCCTTTTTAATTTCATGTGTTCTGATATAATCAAATTTTTATGATCTTGTGTCACACAAACATCTAATTTTAATTATGTTATGGGTGGGACCTATATCTCCCTCCAATACATTGGGTAATGATTTATATCTCATTAGATAGATATGACTGAAATGGGGAGTCGACCCAATTCAGTAAGGGAATTTATATGATGTAATATTTATGGGAGTGAAACATGACTATTATGATTGTTTTGGGAGTGAACCCATTCCACTATCATAGCCTTTTCTATGAGACTGACAATAAGGAAATGATATTCATTTCTTATGGGTATAAGAAACTTTTATGTAGTATTCCAATGTTATGTTATCATGGATCATATCGATTGATTTATTTATGATTCAAATCTCATGAACTACCGATATTTATGCCATGAATCAAGATTATAATCATTCATATAAAATGTTCTGTTTTAAAATGTCATTCTCATGTTTTCATACACTTATGTTCATATAATGCTTACATATCTTCCTTTTTTTCCCTTACTAAGCATCTGAACTCACCCTTTTATATCTTTAATTTCCACATGATATAACGAAAGTTATTATTAATTATTTTTCTATTTATGGTTCTAGTTATTAATAACTTATTGATAGGTGACACAGTTCATATATGAACTAGTAGTTTATGTTTCCTTTTTTATAATGGCATTATACCTTTATAATCCTTAATAGTGTTTTTATATAATATTATGAATTTTCATCGAAAATATGTAATATCTAGGTATGAAAATCATGGTTTTTGATAATATGTGTTTTATATAAGTAAAATATTCTTAATTTCCTAAATAATCAAAACATATTAGACCCATTGTAATTAAATGGATGTCGAATCAAATTTAGTTACATTATATGTATATATATATCAGTCAAGGTAATGAACTAAAATGTATTTAAACAATATAGATAAACTATATAAAATTTATTAAATAATTTACCTAATCAATCTATGAATGGGTATCTATTTTACCACCCTTCAAATAGAATAAATATAAAAGATAATTCACAGAGGATTTGTATTGGAATAAAAATTTTGTTTATTCATAGCTGATGATATGAAAATAGAAAAGTAGTGGTGGATTCATTTTCTTGAAGTTATTTTATTTTCACCACACATCAATTACATATAAACATGGACATGAAGGAGAGTATTTTTTCTAAGAGAGAGATGGAGAGTGATAGTGAATATAGTAACAAGATACAAGATCAGTGGGAAGGACCCCATTTAAAATAAAGCAATTCATGGAAAATAAATATTTATTTAGAGGAAATGTGATGATCAATTAATGAAAAATAATTCAAATATGAGAAGATAAATATTAGTTAAATATAATTTGAGTCAACAAAGATAATATATTTAATAAGGGAAAAATATTAGAAAATAAACCCTTAAAACTCTGGTAATTTTAAATTAAATATATTTTAAATAAATAATTAGAATGAAATATTAAATACATGAATAAAGGAAAAATATTGATATACCATATAAAATGAGAAATATATACACCTTATATAAGAATATATGTTAAAAATACAAACATGACTCAACCTTAGGAAAATTGAGCTAAAAACACCTTATCATGAATCCTATCTCATTTCCAATGTTCTCTAAAATCTAAGATAATAAAAATATTTTAGTATATTAATTTAATATGATATTTTTCACGATTATTTTATTAATATTATTTATTTTAATTCATTAGTTATCTTGTCTTGTTTATTTAATCAATTAGTATAGTTCACATCCATCATTTTAAGGTTTTTAGGTTCTTAGTCTCCAAAACCCTGTTATTATAACAATAATGGATAAAGGTAAAATTACAATAGATATATAAGAACCAAAAGAATAATGTTATGTGTTCAATTTCGTTATATAATCAAATGAGTTAAATAGTCCTTGAATTAATTAACATCTAAATATTATTCATTATTAAGCTTTATTTTGACTATTAAAAATGACAATAACTGTTTACTTTTAATTCTATGGATATGAAGACTATATTACCATTAGAGAAATATAATAAAGATATTAAATGAATAATAATATTATATTAAATCTTGAGAACAATTTTATTAATATCCACGGAGAAAATATTTTTTAATAAAACACCATCCTTCACATAAATAGTGTGAAACTACCATGATGATTGATGTATTTCAAAATAGTTTAAAATATGTTAAAATAAAATAAATTATAGATATTTATAAAAATAAATTATATTATTAATTTTATACAATTTTAATTTATGTTTTAAATATTAATTTTATTATTTAACTGTGTTATATAATATTGGAAATTAAAATACAATGTTTTTTAAATACCCACATTTCAATTTAATATTGACTTATGAAATGGGTTCGATGAGATGATATTGATAATATCTCATAAATAAGAGTAAAAAAGAAGAAGAAGAATAGTAATAATAAAATGAAATCATTTTAGAATATTAGAATAATGTTTCATGGAGTTTATAGTAAAATAATCACATTTAATAAATGAAAATACTATTAAGAAAACTATTGTTTCAACATAGTAACAGGTTATTAAAAAGATTTTATGATAGGTAATTAGTTAAATATCATAATAATTTAATAAAATGGATGATAATAAAATGGATATATTATAATTTATGAACATGAATCTGCTGTCTACAATATATAATGATAAATGAATGGTAAAATATAGTAGAATTTCGAGGAATAAGAATCCCAACCTTGACCTTGAGCCACCTACTTTAAATTGATCTTAAAGACTTCATTAGAGGGTTTTTTAAATACTAGAGGATTATGTTTTTTGGGAAGGATAGTTAGTTATTTATTTTATCATATGTTTGTAAAAGGGAACAATTTTGAGATTGTTGTGGAATGGGTGGAGGTGTGTATATAATTGATGTGAGTTGGAATTTTCAACATTTACTACCTTTTATTCGTTAAAAATACACCAAATCATAGTTGAATTCCAATGTTAATAGTATAAACTATTGAATTATTGAAACTATAAAATAATTTTAAATTATCTTTAAAATATGATTTTAATTTATATGTACATCCTTTTTATAAAAATTTTGGATCCATGCCTAAAAATATTAATTATTTTTAATTAGTATGGTGGAATTTAACACTATATAAATAATGAATATGAAAAATTGTAGTTTGGAAAAATTAAAAGTCTAGGAGTGAATCTATGATCCATGGTCACTATTCCTACCATGGGTGTAAACTGTATGATTCCCCTATATGAACATATTGACTCATTGAAGGAATGGTGGCCAAACCTTCAACCTATCACAAGAGCTACCCATGGTAACCGTCCCACCTTATGGAACCATGGTATCATGATTAGAATTCCAATGATGTGTTCCATCAGCTAACCATGTGTTGAAAGATACCTCAATGGAAAAAATAGATGACCATATGAAAATAATTCATTGACCATCAAACCAATATCATGGTAGGAATAAATACCATGATCTCTTCATTTTTGGACTCTTACTTAAAGTATGAACATTTATCATGACCCTCATGGTATGAAATCTTACTATATGTTTTTCCCACCTACCCTACTTTTCCCAAATCATATAAATATACTAACTACAAAATACAAAACTACACATTCCCTATAATTAAATAGTCCTACTTTTTGGTTCTTGAAGTATATAATGAGGCTTAGTGGTACTCTAAAAATTAGCCTCTACAATTTAACTAGCACCAGTTCAAGTACACACAATGCACCATCTACTCCACTTATACAAACCTCTGTTTCTACCCATGGATATAAGATGGAGCTAAAGTGAAGAAAATATACCAAGATAATCATGATAACACTCCACAAAAATTCTATTTATACACCAACACAGATTGGGGACTAGGTGATCATGCCACAAGCAAAGACACCCATACTATACAACGTTTGGGGGGGGGATCTGGTATTCCACTCTATCACAAATGAGAATGCTGCGTGCTAAAATCAATGCCATGTGAAAAATGATAAAGATCCCATATGTAGGAAATGAACTAAATTGCGTTGAGTTTTATTCTTTTGAAGCTCCTATCAACTTTAAATATAGCCACTAGAATGTGATAGTCTCGATAATGAGGTATGCAGGATAGCCCATTATCTAGAGAAACAAATTCACCACTAAAAAATAAATTTTTATCCTTTTGTTTCCAATGATGGGTGAATATGAGTGAAGATACATGAGAAAAGGATTCTTAGATGGAATAATAATTCATCCCATGAACCATTTAAAATAAAGAGTCCCATAATATAAATCCATGTCCTATCTACCTTTTCCTACTATTATGATTCACTAGAATAGTCCTACTTTAAAAAGGATATTGGGCTAGATTGTGGAAGAGTACTAATGTCTTGTTGTGTCTGTCTCGGACCATCCTTATGGGAACATGTCAACCATAGAACTAAAATTTAACCTACTCCCAACATAAATTCCAGAATTAACTTAATGACCTAGGTATATGAACATAAATATAACTGCGGATGTTGATCACTGTATAAAGGGGAAACATTTCTACCGAAGACAGATCTCTTGATTACCACTTTCCACAACTATGGTGGTTTTTTATTTCATTTGTTTGTGTTACTATAGAGATAGAATATTAAAACCGTTACTGTTAAACTATGGATAATCCTTTCACCTCCCCGATTGATGAATTCATATATTTAAATATTATTTATATCACTTTAATTTAATTTAATTGTAATTTCAATAGAGGCTTCTTCTTATTAGTTGTTACTTTATTCTTCTTGTTATTGGAATTACACATATAAGAAACATGGATTAAGTCCACTGCATGTGATATAAGATGTTGGATGTAATTGAAGGGTAAATAGAGATGTATAAATACTAGTATATTCTAGGGATGGAAATTCAATGTTCATTGTAATTAATTTTCTATGAATTTTTTTTGAACCAATTAATTAGTTGTATTCAATTATTGAGAGGGAGATTAGAGACCTATGAATAATTAGTCAACAAGATAATGTGGGAATAGTACAAGGCTTGAATTATTCTTTATTTATTGATTTCAAAGAAAAATAATATTCATTAACATCCACTTTAAAAATTTAAACCATGAAACAAAATTTAATCATTCACAAAACATTGTCTTTTCTAGTGAAAATCTATTCCCATTTTACTACATATATCTTGGGTCAACATATATTTTTTTGAGTGCCATGTGATAGGTAATCAACCAAAATGACCTTTTATATTAGGAATTACAATGTTTTGTTTTATTTTTTTGAAAAAATTAATTAAAATAAATATATTCAATTCTTCCAACCTCAATGGTTTTTATTTATAGTTTTATAAAACCATGTTGTCAAGTATTAGAACATTAATGAGAAAAAAATAAGAAGAAATATAGTTTTCACTATTCCATTTGCTAAATATTTCTACATATCATCATCTTCATCAAATGATTTAATAGGAATTGAAGAGATGGATAGTAATTTTTCTCAAGTTATTAGGACTTTTTGAGAAATTTATGGACCCAAAGTCAACATTAACCACTACTAATTGCAATTAAATGATAATAAAGATTGTGAACATTAAATTGCAATGGTTGGGATACTACCTAAGATTCATGGGATATCTGGTGAAGACCCCAAAATAAACTTAAGAAAATTTCATGATGTTTTTAATGGATTTCCAACTAGAGGAGTAACTAAGCCTCAAATCAGCTTGAATTCATTCAGCTTCTCAATTGAAGCAGAAACCAAGGAGTATATATACAATATATTGATTAGAGAATTAAACTCATGGTAGGATTCACTAAATATTTTACTATATAAATTAATTTCTACTTCATTGAGTTCCCTAAATTTATAGGAAATTAATGGAATCAAACCTGAAAATAGAAGAAACTATTTATGATTTTGAGGAGAGTTTTATAGAAAATTGAGACATACTTCCCACATCAACCATTTGAAGACCATTGTATCTTTGTTTTTATCTACCATGTATTGATGGATAATGACCGGAATCTATTATATGATTCTTTAGGAGGAGAACTGATTGATAAGTCACTAGTTGAGGTGAGAGAACTCATTGAAAGTATGTCACATAATTCCTAAACGTTTAGTATGAAAACTTCTACTAGAGGAGTTCATGAGGTAAAAATCTCCAACATACCCTTTTTAGAAAATAAAAATGAATAATAAACATCTGTTTTGATATAATTAGCTGTAAAGAAATTATAGGAATCCTCAAACACCACACCCCAAGGTCCTTCCTACTATACTATTTCCATGATCATTTAAGTGATAGATTCCCCCAAAATAAAAGAACTTAATGTGCCAACGAGCCCGTACCTAAGTGGTAAGGGCTCCTGCTTGGAATCCAAGAGACCCGGGTTCAAAATCGGTTAGAGGCAAACTTCCAGGTTACTATAGCAATACTGTAGCAGTTAGTGTAGCAAAAATATAGCAGTTACTGTTGTAGTTACAGTTCGGTACTGTAGCAGCTAGAACTAGTCACCCGATTTGGGCCTTCGGGCCACCGATTTGGGCCTATGGGTATCTAGGGCCTTCGGGTCATCAAAGGCCTTTAGGCCTTAGGGCCTTCGGGTCACATAGACCATGGAGTAGCCCAATTCACAAAGAACAGGCCCTAGAAGTGGATCAGAGCAATAGGAATAGCAGCCACCAGATGCAGAGCTAACCGGATTGGAAGTATGAGAGGGTATGGTAGCCGCCATTGGGACCAAGCACCGTGCTACTATATACGGGGGAAATTCTAGCTGATTATCAATGAAAAGTGGTGAGATAAGGTGATCAATGATGCAAGACGCTGGGGAAGGGTATTTCTAGGGGGTTGGGCCTACGGGTCATGTAATGGGAATGGTATGCGTCTGGGCCTTCGTGTCATGTATTGTATGTCATGTTGGGACTTGTGTCATTGGCCAAAAGGTCATGTACGGTTTCCCCTTCAACCCTAAAAAAGGGGTATTATCTATAATAAAATAAAAAGAAGGCCTTCGGGCCATTCAGAGGAAGGAAATTAATGTTGGGATTCCATGTTTTAAAGGAAATTCCAGATCCAAAAAACTAGAAACCAAGGATTTAATGAATTCCCTGCTAATCAATTTAGATCTAGAACCTAGTAGACTCAAAGATTACTATTGAAACAATATTCATAATATCAATTTTATCCCTCCATTATATAGATATAATTCTTTATAGTATAGAAGATACCATCAAAGAAAACCAAAAGGTCCATCCATGGATGATATGTTGAGACAAGTAAAATAATATCAAATTAATCAACACATGACTCTAACCATTAATTTTTCATAATTAAAAGAATAAAAATGATAATTTTAGCACCTCATGAACACCGTGAATAATTTGTTAAATCATGAATTCAGTAAGATTCCTACTGATAGAATTCAAACCCATAAATAAAATTTTAGTTCCATTATATTTTGGTAGTGGAATTGAATTTGAAGAAACTAAAGGATTACCCCCAGATAAAGAAACTGAATGTAAAAAGTAGTTATAATCTACCTCATAAAATGAACATAAGTTGCAGGTAGATAAACCACCATCAAAGGAAAATTGTTATATCATGGATGTTCCAAAAACCCATACCGTTATTGTAGGAATGCAATAACCAAGAAGAAACAAGGATAAATTACTACTGCAAGAGATTGTAGATGATTTAGAATATATTAGAAATCAATATCCCCCTTATGGAAGTAATTTTCCTTATTCCAAGTTAAAATAATTCATTAAAGGAATGTTAAATGTTAGAATCAGATTAAAATTTAATGAATAGGTTTGAATAGGTACAAATGTTTCTTCTCTTGTCACCCCTCAATTTCCAAAAAAATGTCATGATCCAAAAAAATTCTCTATTACTTGAATAATTAGAGAGATAACTTTTTCCTGTGTAATATGTTTCTTCGATGCTTCCATTAATGAAATGACTTATTCCATTAGTTATTATTTACAGATGAGAGAACATAAACCCACCAATATGGTTGTACATCTTCCCAAAATATCAATTTCCTATCTAGTAGGTTCTCTTGAGGATGTCTTGGAAATAGTAAAATTCGACCCATTCCCTAGTAACTTTTACATTCTAAAAATGTATGAAGGTAATGGTACAAATATTTCTCACATTAATAAAGTAATACCCTTCCTAAATACTACCAATATCATCATAAATATCTACAAAGTAACACTTTCCAAAAATTTAGTGGGGGTTGCAATATATTTTGACATTCTTCAATCAATGAAACATAAAAATGAAAAATATTCTATTTTCACCTTAAAACATTTTGAACTCCCACATCATAATTTGGAGGACGTTGAGATGTTTAATTACATAGTTATAAAAGTTAAAATTTTAGAAACACCCAAACTATTGGATAAATCTATTTCTAAAAGTGAACTAAATTTTGAGAATATTTCAACAATTTATCAATTTGAATAAATTGTTTAAATTCAAATTGATGTGTAACTGAAACATAATACTAATATATCATTCTTAAATATTAAGGTAGATAGAATGGGGAATAATGAAATGAAGAAATATTTAAAACCTACTCAAAATGAGAATTACAGTTTCTCCCCTCAAATAAAAAATATAATTTCCTAAAAGAAAATAATAAACGGTTGATCATAATTTATATCAACATAGACCCAAACCATGAAAACAACTACAGAAAATTGTTAAAAATAATTTTGAATCCAAATGTTAGACATTGGGAGATATTTTAGGAGTAATTACTACATCATACATGCATAGAGTTTTTTTGGATTATGGATCCAAGTATATGAGAGAACTCTAGAGAAGGTTCAATTTAACCATCATAGAGGTAGAAAGAAGGGAAGTAGATAGAATATTAGAAGAAATAATAATTTATAACATCTTACACTCATAATGGTTAAGACATATTCATATTTTTCCAAATAAAATTTTTTATAAAATATTTAAAAATGAAAACAATGAATTGGTACCCACCAAAATCCAGATTTGTTGGGGAGTATGTATCGACAATGGGATATTAAACAATGTTATAGAAAAAACCAATTTACCAAATTATTTTTATACTAAATGAATGAAATACTTTATTAGAAAGGATATTATTATTTTTTGGATGTTTTTATATATATTTTCATGTTCTCATAGCTCCCTATGATCAAGAAAAGGCCACTTTTATTTGTCACTTTAGCACGTTCCCTAAAAAATAATGGCTTTGGTAATTACAATTCCCCTAGTACCTTTCAAAACTGTATTGTAAGTATCTACTCAGACCATAATGAGATTTTGTTATAGGCATTCATTGATGAATTAATATATATGGAACTTTCTTTCAAAAAAATTAAGATATTTTGTAAAAGGTTTTAAGAAGATATATTAATAAACAACTCATTTAGAATTTTTTAAAAAATACCATTTAATTATTGAAAAATGAAATATCTTGGTAAATTTGATTTCTAATGAAGTAATTGTGTTTGATAGAGCCAATGTGGATTTCATTTAGACCCTACACTTTCCGCCATTATCATAAAAATTTGATCATTTTTAGGTCATATTAGGTTTTAAAGAATATTTAATAGCAATGTTAGAAAATTTAATTTTCCTTTAACTAATATACTCAAAAAATAATCTGAATTTCCATTTTATTATTCATGCTTGATATACTTTTTAAAATTAAAAAATACTATTACACTACCCCTATCATTTTCCCACGAAATTGAAGTCACCCCTTTGAGATTCTATGTGATGCTTCAAATAGAGCTATAGGAGATGTGCACCCTTAAATATTTATAATATTCCAATAGGGATAGATTACATTTACTAATCTATGGATACTTCCTATATCAACTCCAAAACAACAAGTAAAGATATTTTTCCAATTTTTTGTAACATTTGGAATAACTTGTTATTATCTCTTAGGATATATTGTAATTGTTTTTTCTGATAATAAAATGTTGTGATATTTCATCAAGAAAACATATGAAATTATAAGGATGGAAATATGTATGTTGTTAATATAAGATATAGAATTCAAAATTAAGTAAAATAATGTCTATATAAATATAGTGTATGACCACATGAGTAGATTTCCTCACCCTGCATATGTAGAACTAGTCTTAATGACTACACTAGATGATTCCTTCCATAGAGAGTGACTATAAAACCAAACCAAAGTACCCTTGTCTCATAAAATGGTGAACTTATGGGTCAGAGAAGACATACCTTATTTCTTCTACAAGAGTCAAAATGAAGAATTAAAGTCCTAATTGAAACACTATGTTTTAGAAGACACTTATTTAAGGAAAATATGAAATAATAAAATCATTAAAATATTAATTCACAAGGAAGAAATGAATTATATTCTTCTTTCCCATAAACATACTTATGAATGCCATTTTGGGCCTCAATGAACTACTAGGAAAACTTCGAAATCTATTATTTTTGCGATAAATCATAAAAAATTCTTAATTTATTTTGTAAAAAAATCCCCAACTTCCAGTTTTCCGGTAGAATTTAAAAAAAGGAATTCCCCCAAAACCAATGTTTTTTTGTGAAATATTTTATGGATAGAGATTTCAAATTAAGAGACTATTTCCCATGTCATTTGGATTATCATATATATATATATATATATATTTAATAGAATATGTCTCTAAATTGATTGAGGATAAATCCACTCAAGCAGATGGCTCAAAAACAATAATTTCATTTCTAACATAAAAATTATTTTGTAGGATTATAATAATTCCACAAAACATTTTTTCCCATTTTATAATGGCCGGTTAAGGGTTGCCGATACCCACTACAGGACTTCACCACTGCCAATTCACCACTTCAAACCATCCAGTTCAACATCAAAATTTAAATTTCAAATTCCCAAAACAGACATCATGAGACTCCTCGAGCCGCGCACCAACCCTGGTACTGCACACATGTCCGCTCACCTGTCCTCATCAACCATCTTACCGTGTCTTGATCCAGACTCCTTCTCCATGTGCCACAATTCACAGCAGTACGCCGACGGAACCAACCGTCATCGTCTTCGCTGAAGCCTGATATCTTCATCAAACACACGGATGCGCTTCATCATCATCCATCGTCACCACCGTCGATGGTTCAGTTCCAAAAATCCAACCTTCCATGGTCCGTGAACAACTAGGAAGAAATCATCCAGCAAAACAGAAAGACATTCCAGCAAAAAAATGGAACTCAAATAGGGAAAACACCCATTTCCACCACCCCAACTGCCAATGGAGGCCAAAACGGGACCTTAGGCACAAAACCGCCGCAGAAGGTGACCCCCATGAGACTCACCACAGAACGTCGACGCGCTACCCAGAAGGAACCCAAAATGATATGAAGAGTATGAACGTGAAATCGAACCGGTATTATGCCCGTATGTCCGACAAGAAGCACCACAGAAGCCCGTAGCGCATCACCACTAGTGGAGCCACGAAACCATCGCAAAGGGAACCAAAGGCATCTGAAGAAGACAACCACATGGAGAAGACGATGACAGGATGAACCCTAGCCTAGAAATCCATTCAAGCACGAGCAATACCCCCAAGAGAAAAACTTCATCACTAAAAAAACATCATAAAGAAAATGGAAACAAGGGCCTCCTCTCCCCGTGCCGCTCCAGATTCATCGTCAACCTTCAATGGAAACAAGCCTTGTCCGTCTACCGACCGATTCAAACGACATGCCGAGCCGAGTAGTCCGCTGAGATGATACAAGGAAGGGACATAGGATGAAATGTCTGGAGAGGGAAGGATAGTGAAATATAGGGAACCCCTAGATGCCGTGAAAGTGGAGAGGCAACGCCGCTCGTTAGAATAATTAATTATTTAATTAGTGACCAAAGAACCCATTTAAGCAATAAAAGTATCGTTTACCTCATGAGAAAATAAATATTGACCCATAAAACCTTGACTACATTCCACACATAGATTAATGGTCTAAAAGAGGTATCCAATAGAGAAGTCAAAAAGATCATAGAGATGAAAGTACAAAAAAACTACAAGGACTAGTTTAAGAATATGTAGTTGAACTATAGGAGAACATAACTACCCAAAAACCCCATTAGGTATTCCACATAACATAATTTTTTAGGTGAAATTTTCCACATTCTTGTTGAGATACAATACAAAGCATATTTATATGTCAAACAGGTAAACCTGGAGTCTAGAAAGGCTTGAGAAAAAATAAATCTACAATTAATGGAGCATGCTTAATTGATTAGAGAGGCATATGAGAACTATCTAATATATAAACAAAAAACCAAATCTCTCCAAGAAATGTTGATCCATTAAGGATAATGTCATGTTAGAGTTTATGTAATTCTATTTTCTTTATAGATTAAAATTTTTCCTGGTAATAATCATTTCCAATGGACTAGACAATACAAAATAAATAATAATTTTCTATATGGTGTAGATGAAATTTATTTAAAACGTTCCAAAAAACAACATAAGGTGAACATATGAAATTTAAAGATGTATCATTAGTAATTTTGAAAAGAACCTATGGAGGATTCCACACTCTTCCATGATTTAGAAAAATAGGTACTACAATGTTTCCTCTTTCTTTATTTTGTTATAGCCATTAATTTTATTTTGAACTAACACGTTTAAATAAAAGCATAATGAAATTCAACTTTAATAGTTTTGTAACCACATGTGGGGGATGTGAGAAAAAATTGTAAATAACTAAAAAACCATTTCATAAAAATATAGTACTATACATCACCCTATTCTTTTGTTTTTAGTTTTAATAGTTGACCCTTTAATTAAAATTCATTTATACAATAATTAGATTAAAAATATGATGCCAGTGATGAGGGAATTCATAGGTTCTAACACTATGATACTTTAATTGATTGGTAAATGAGTTTTCAATTAATTATAGATTCATAATATTATAATTTTTAGATAGAGTGTGAGTGAAAATATTTGTGTGGAATCAATTTTATAACTCTATGAAACTATAATTTTGAACTTTATTTGAATTAATATTACATCTATGAGCCAAAAAACCATAGGTAGATAAATTTAATGAAAATGATATAAGTCCATGGAAAGTAGAATAAAAATGGTAAAATGGGAACATGTAATGGTTTTCTGAGGCAAGGATGTTAGATGTGTTTCTGTAACTAAATAAATCCATTTTAATAAGTTTTATGCACAATTATTTGCACAAAATTATGCATGGGGAAAATAAAATCATATAAATGGACCTTGTAAAAAAGGAAGAAACATAGGTGAGGGGAATATTGAACCCATATAAACAATGGAAATTGACTTATAACCCATTTATTTTTTTATTCAATAATATGAAAAAAATAAATGTGGTTTTGGAAACTTAATAGAGAGACATGAATGGATATTTTTTTCATAAAATATTCATATCAAATATACATAATTTTTCCCCATCCAAAAGTAGAACTTTTCATGATGTAAATTAGTAAAGTTGTTTGATTTATATATAAGGCATAATAAATTCAATTATAAATGAATTTATGTATTAAATTTTATATGGTCTGTAAATTTAATTATAGTCGTAGTTAATTTTTTTAATATTTGATTAAATTAAATTTGATATATTTTTCAATATTTACTTCACTTTATTCATTGAAAATTAACCATGTTATAGATCAATTATTAAGCTAATAGTTGTTTATATTGACTTTCACATATTAAAACTTAATAGAAAATTGGATTTAATATATAGTGTTGATTTATGTGTACATTCTATTCATATAGATTTTTATGACATGTTCACAGAAAATATTTCTTTTGAAAATAATATGGTGGAATTTAATACTTCCCTAGAAATTAATTTGGACTTTTTTAGGTTGGGAAAATTAAATGGCCAAGACTAAATCTAACATCCATAGTCACCATTCTTACTATGGGTACTGACAGTATGCTACCCCTAAATGATCATGTAGTCAAATAGTAGTCCTGGTGATCTCACTTTCAACCTACCAATATCAATACTAATATTAACTTTTCTACCTTACCACACCATAGTCTAATGGTAGGCATACCTAATATTTGTTCCATAAGGTGACCATGTCATAAAAAATTCTCCAATGGAACAAATTGTTGAACACATAAAGAAAATTCATTTACCATTCAACAATTATAATGGTAGGCATAAAAATCATGATAACTTCCTCTTGAAAGACTATATCATGATAAGAAAACTGTCCATGACCCTCATGATAGGTATGCTTATAACATGCTTTTCCCACCTACCCTACTATGACCCTATATTATAAAGCTATTACTAGAGACATTAAGCATCCGATTTCCCTAAAAAATAAGTGCCCTATTTTCGATTACATGAAAGAGATCCCGAGACTAGGTTCTTATTGAAAAATATTCCTCCTCTATTCAACTTCCATTGTAGGAAGTATACATAGGGAAGAATATACTTTGTTTACACCACTATCTTCCACCACCCCTAGATCTAAGTTGAAAACATATTGAAGACACTCTACCTAGAGAATCATGACAATAATTTAAATAAATTATACCTTTTTACTAACTTAGGGTGAGATCTATCTGAGTGATCCATGAGTTAAGTCACCATTCCAACATAGCTTTCGTGGGAGATCCATAATTCCACTATGTCACAAAGTATAATGCTTCTTTTGGACTCCAGATCAACACAAAGTATAGGTTCTGATTTAAAAGAAATGAATTAATCATCATTATGATGAGTTATTAAGAAACTACTCTCATTTTTAAATAGATGTACAAGTTGGTGATAGTTTTGGGATTGAATTAAGAAGGAAAACCCATTCTGTAGAGATTTTCCATTACTAATGACAAATGAAATTGATTTCCTTATCTATCTAATGATGAGATAATCCAAGTGAAAATATTATTTTGAAGGATGTCCCATAAGTAGAATAATTATTTTAAGGAACCATTTAAAATAAAAATGAAAATAATTTAAATACCAAAACTATTTTCCATTTCCAACTACTATAAATAACTTGAACATTTCAACTTTAAAAATGATATAGGGTTTGATTATGGAGGAGTATCTATGCCTTGGAATGTTCATCTAGGGATTTCCATATGGACATGTGTCAACCATGAAGCTAAATGTTAACCAACTCCCTAATAACATTTCAAAATTATTTGAAGGAAAAAATTCCCCACAAATAAAAGAATTTTGGAAACAAGACACTGTATAAAGGGGATATATTTCTCCGAAATAGAGTAGTCCCCATCACCACCAACAGAAAATCATGTGGTTTTTTACTTCCTTGTGTAATAATCTAGTGGTGGATAATTAATAAAGATGTGATTTGGACATGGATAATCCACTTATATTTCTTATTAATAAATTATTATCTTTCAATATAATTTTTATCTTCTCTATAGAATTTAACAGCTCCATATGTAGAGGTTTATTTTATTTTTTTTACTTTCTTCTACATGTTCATTGAATTTCACACCTAATACCATTGTATTAAGCCCAAAAAATTCAGTAGATGGAAATATCTGTTATTCAAGGTTAAACAGAGATATCAAAATACCATGATTAGAAAAGATGAAAATATAGCGATCATTGTAATTATTTTTCTTAAATAAAGTTTCCTGAAGAAAGTAATCAGTTGGATTCAATTCATGAGAGGGAGATCAAAACCCAAATGAGTAATGATTTAATAGGTTAAGGAGGAAATAATCCAAGGATAGACCACTAAACCCATTATTTATTTATAAAACCAACAAATTCACTGCCCGTCTAAAATTAAAATATTCTATAATTTTATTTTATTATACTAAAAACTACCTAAAATTTTAAATGTAAAATTTTAGGGTAATAAAATGTATACACATAATATGATAACAACCATTTAAAAACTAAATTTACTATAATGTAAATTAATAAATAAAGAGGACATGTTATTTTAGTGTAAAAATTATATTTAATCAATTATCAAATTTTTCACATCAAATTCTATAAAAATTATTTTTTAATATGTTAAAACATTTTTTTGAAAACATTTTCCATTATATGTTAATAATTATATTATAGGGACTTAATTACTAAAATGGTCTGAACATAAAAAAACTAATGTAGTAATAAATCTATATATCTAAAAAGGATAGTTAATAGAGTAAAAATGGATCTATACATACATTTTGACAAATAAAATTCCTTTATAATTTTATTTATAATTTGAAGAATATCATGCAAAGGGAAAACAATATAGATGATAAATAAGTGTATAAATATTTGGTTTATATTATTTAAAGGGAAAATTTTATTTTAAAATTTTAAAAATAAAATTTATAATATTATATATTAATCAGAAATCTAGGATGTTATATTAATCATACTATTTTTTTAGTTTTTATTTCATTCACTATTGGAAATAAACACATATTTAAATAACCATGGTGATGGATTTTGTAAGAATGTACCATTTTGATCATATGGATAGAGATATCATCTTCTATTGATATGGAATGTAAAATCCTTTATTTAATTCTTCAATTAATTATATATCACTTATGATACACTCAACATATGCCAACTTTATATGTGTATATTTTGAGCTTTTATTTCATTTATACATCAATGCTCGCGATTCATGATACACATTTATAATAATATCATTTATAAGTAATAATGAACACATACACATATAGGAATATCTATTGACACATAAATCATATAGAATTTCTATTAGTGTGAATATCCTTACCCCTCCACTTATTGGACATCACTAAGTGTGAAAGTTGTGGGAAGAATGTTAAATGTATTATAAGCCCAAAAAACCGAACCTTAAAACATCATATATGTCCCATATGAAAGATGATATCTAGACTATATGACATATTTTAAGAATATCATCATAGCATATTTTTGTTCTCATTATAACGAGGAGCTATTATATCTTATTAATGTATAAAATACTCTACGTAAATATTTATATTAATGTTATATAGATGAAAAAACATTTTTTGATAAGAATATATATATATGTTTGGTAATCTAATGTAAAAAGACCTTTGATTTTAGTGAAGAAATACAAACAAACTACCAATTACACTAGATCCAACTACTAACAACTTTTATCCCACTATCTCTCAAATGAGAGTCATGCTTCTATTAAAGTATGTATTTAATCACTTGATATACTGCGATTTCATGTATGGATACTAGGATAACTATGAATTCACCGATTTGAGTAAAATATCTCAAGATTTTATATTTATAAAATTTATTCATCATCTATTGATGCAAATTAATATCATTGGATAGAACCACTACTGTATTATTAAGAGAATATAGAGTAATATGATCATTACTATTAGTCATAAAAACTAGATCCTGAAAAAGATTCATATCTGCATACTTCATTAGCCACCTTATAAATTAAAATATACTGTAACTTTGGTATTGAATTAGTGACCACAAGCAATTTAGAAAACTTCTAACTCAAAATTCATACATTAAAGTAGAACACATATCATTATTATGATTTCAAATAATTAAAATTTATTTGGAAACTATAATCTATGTATCCACCCAAAACGACTCACCTTTCTCATTCGTAAGCCTAAAATATATTATTTGTATGTATAATGTACTTTTGGATTGTCTTAAAATATGACCAATGTTCCTTTTGTGGGTCCACATGATATCCACTTATCATGATCATGATATAGGAAACACCAATCCCGGTACATATCAAATAATACATAATTCATCCAAAGACTAATTAATATGTATTTATACTCTTTATTTCTCAATCTTCATGGGTTTGATGAAAAAATTTCTTAAACATATGCTTAGTATTTCAAGTTGGAAATAATAATAACTTAGATTGTTCCATATTGTACATGTTAAATACATTTTCAATGTATACACCTTGGATTAGTCTAAGCATACCCTTAGATATACCTTGATGGATTATGATCCCTATAATACAAGTTATCTTATATTCATTTTTCATGGTGAGGCATTTGATTTACCATTAATTAATTGGAAATATGATTTCCATGTTGTTTCTTATTGTTCTAATAGCATCAACATATATTACTAAGAAACCACTAGAATTACCATGAAACCTATTATTTATACAAGGATCAAATTAATTATCAATAAAACTAAATACTATTATGACTTAAAAAACATGAATATTTCATAGGACTGATACTTTATTTGACTCGTAAAATGACCTGCATAACTTTTACACCTTATTGGAGTCCTTTCTGCCAGAAACCCTCATGATAGTGTCAAATATAATTCTTCCATAAGATTTGAATTTATGAAAGTGGTCTTGATATATACTTAATGAATTTTATAATCATGATTATCTATTATGTAAATTAGAATTGAAATGGATTTTTTCATAATGAATTATGAAATAATTTGTCATATTTAATGGATTCACATTGTTTGAGAGTTCTAAAAACTAATCATGTCTTTTAGGTACTAGCTTTACCATCCACGTACAATGTATTTATTAATATCCATTCACATCCCATAGTAATTACATAATATAGAGGATGTACCAAACCCTAAAAATGGATTTGGTGTATAAAATCAATTTCATAATTCATAGATGTTAACACATTCACCACTTCTAAGGTATTAAGTTCACCCTTGTAAGAAATTAGTTCAATATATTTAATTAATAATGTTTCACTTATTTTAGTTATAATAAAATCTAATATTTCTAGTTATATACCTTCTCTTGTGATCCTTTCAAATGCATGTTTCTTTGGAAACACTTATTCTAATATATATTATAGAATCTATTTTTTCCAAATCTTATGCATATTATGATTAAACTTCCTGGATATCAACCTATCTCCCACTATCTCTTTTAAATATTTGATCTATTTCTATAAACATGTCATGTTTGATGACTATAACATTTTTATCTAATCTATTGTACTGGTAATATCCTTTAATTTCGTTAGGATATCCTAAAGAAATTACTTTTTACACCATGATGCTAATTTTTTCTTGTATTATCCTTAATAAATTTTCTACATTCCTTTATATATTAATTTTTGAGAAAGATAATGTCTTTCTATACCATAAATTATATTGGATTTTTATTTCCAAATAAATTATAACTCATTTTAGAATATATGGTGTAGTTTTCCATGAATAGCCAAAAAAGTATAATGGAATATCTTCATGAATTGTCATCATTATTACCATATCTAACAAGATACAGTTCCTCATTTCACTAACACTATTACACTATAGCATATAAAGAGGAATGAGATTATATAATATCCTAAAATCTATTATATAACTGATGAAATATTGATTAATATAATACTCACCACTATTAGAGTATATTTAATTTATCTTCATACAAAGTTGATTCTATACTTTTTTATACTATTACATCAATTTCTCAAATAAAGTAGACTCATACCATATAATGCAGTTATATTCATATATAATTAAATCATTGATGAATGTAATTAAATTCTATTATGAAACTCTATATTCTACTTGAAAAGGTATACCCACATCTGTGTAAACATGTTTTGTAATATCTACCACGCTATCACCTTTTCCTTTAAATATATATTTTTTCATGTTTTTATATAAACTAGTAAGAGATTTATCTAATTGTTTACGATAAAAAAATTAAAATACCCTTCTTAATAAAATTCAATTTAATATGTATTTTTTACCAGAAAAATTAATTTATTACACAATTGGGTGTGACATGATTCCTTTGAACATGATTTATTTATATTTTTTAATAAATTTTTATTTTAACATGTATTTTTGGATACACATGATACATAATATTAGTTCATGGAAAAAAATTCTTTTTAATAGATAAAATGATATGTAAGTATCTTATAGATAGTGAAGAAAATAATACCCCCTTAAAAACTATAGGATGAACATCACTTTTATTAATATTTAAAAATACATACGGTTTTTATATTTGGGTAAAAATAGCAAAATTATATGTTTTATTTGGTTCCCAATTTATAGAAAAGAAAATATTAAACTCAAAAAATAATGAACCTAAAGCATCCCCTTGCGTCCTTTACCTAGTCACAATCTAGTTCCCCTTTTTCACTAAGAAAAAAAGAAAAGTCCTCTTATTTTTCTCCATATTTATATTTTTATTCCATGAAATTTTTTAAGGTTTATTTAGGAAACAAAATTCCTCATAACTTTTCATTTTTTTCCTTTTTTACACCATAATGAAAATTGGATGTCCACGGTTCATGTAATTACCCACATGGATAATAAAATTCCTAAGATCCATTAATGAGTTATTTAAATTATTTAGGTTAAAATATAATAAAAACCTAATATATTCCTCGAAATAAGGGGATGATTATGTCTATTCTAAATTTATTTGGAAGATTAAATCTCAAAATTTCTTAATTCTAAATGTATCCAATCATATTGACTACATGGGGTCTAGTTGGAAATCATTCTACTAATTTTCATGCAAAGGGTGCCGTACAGATTTCATACCTCTTGTGTCCTATTTTTACAATATAGATATCTCGTAGATAAGACATAATATTGTCAGAAGAAATGTATTAGAGAATATTTTGGAGCTTTGTAAGGACTTTATGTTTTAGAAATGAAATTCCATTTTGAAATGAATAAATTTATTTTTATGTAACAATGTTATATAGAAATAACTCACTAAATATTTTTGAAATTTATAAATTATATCCATTTAGATTTAAAATATAATTATTATTAATAACCATTATTAATATATATATTACTTAGTGAACTTTAATATTATAATATATTAAAAGATAGGTTAAATTCTACTTGAAACAGGTGCATGAAGTGCTGACCTTGAGTAATAGAATCATACCCTATGCATTTATCAATGCTTTTGATGTTGATAAAATCCCTAAAATTTACACTTGACCGAGACCAAGATGATATTTGATAACTAAATTATTAGAGATACCACTTATAAGATAATTTCAAGCTTATTTAGATAACGACCCAATCCATGATCACTGAACCACCACAAAAAGTGTCACAATAACACCCCATACCCTTAGGGAATACACTAGTTTAATAAGTAGTTTTTAATCTATAAACTAATAGTATGAATTTTTATATTTTAAATAAACCAATGGTTATATTTATCCCTCTTTGTTATCAATTTATAAATGATAAAATAAAGATTTTGATAAAAATCATATATGATGAAACATAAATTGTATTATTGGTAAATATATAGTTTCAATAAATACATTATTTTTTGTGAATTCATAAATATTTGAAATAAATATTCATTTAATAATGTATTATTATTAAAAATTGTTTATTTAATTAAAAATTAAATTATATTTTTAAATAGCCAAATGTTATTTGTTATAACAAATAGAAAACAACTATTGTTTTAAAACCCCATATTTTCCAATAAATGAGGTTTTTTATTTATAATTGTGAATTGTAATATTTATAAAATTGTTTTTAATAAATAAATATAATTTTTTAAATCAACATGTCTGTATCCAATGATGAATGTTTCATAAGTTTCTATGATATAAGAATTTTGAGTAAAAATTAAATATAGTTTAAATCTACTGTATGTATTATGACATCATAATAGCCAAAATGTTATATAATAAATACTAAATTGAGTATAAATAACCAAAATTATATTTCCCATTTAAAATAATTTTTTATGTTATATGATTCATTTTATAAACGCTTAATGAAGCCTCCAAAAACTATTTTATATTTTTTGGTTTTAAAATTAATTATATATGAACATGACTCACTTCCACATCCCCAACGGGTGTTATTTTAATGATTTAGATTCTCGTCCTTATAAAATATTGAAAAAATATCCTATTTAAAAAAAACCATGGGTAATAACCAAGATAGTGTTTGTGGTTTCGATTATCTTATCTTATAGTGGTCAAAACCAATGATTTATAAATTAATAAAGAATTGCCCTATTTTTTACATCAAATAACCACCTAGTCATCCAGTCCTATTCACCCAAAACCCATTATGCATGTAGTTACTCTCTGTATCAATCTATCTCTCTTTAACCATCATAAGGTGTTACAAAAATATTATGATTCTCCTCCCAATATTTTTGAAGTGCTATTTAAAGGTAACGGTTCCTCTTCTTCTCCTCATTTTTTAAGAACCTTAATTATATTATGACTTTCCCCCCATTTTTCAAGTTATAATACGACATTAAAAATCCATATTACAATTACTATGATTTCAAAGTGATGAGATACCCCTTTTAATATCATTATAATCTTTTTTGAATCATTATGTACCCCTATTAGGTTACTGAAATATTAATATGACATTCCATGAAAATTAATTGACTTGTGAATACCCACACCCATTTCCTCTCAAGGGTATTCATTTATCCTTTATTTATTGATAGAATCCATGTATGTAAGCGTGAATCATTAATTTCGGGAATAAATGTGATGAAAAACATCCTTAAATTTTATGATATATGTGGAACACATATTCATGTAAAAGATATAAAAGTCATTGGTGGGATCAGGATTATTTATCCCTTTAATGCATTGGGTAATGATTTTATCTCATGAGATAACATGTGTTGTTCTTGAGATTTTATCCTAATAACACTATGTTATGATGTCTTGGTATTTAGCCTTGAATTATATTTAGGATTTCATGGTTTATATTACTACAACATTTCTATTTTGACTTTATGTTATAATCTTATATCATGATTAAATGATCATGTTTATGATTATTAATCATTTATTTCATCTTGATATTCCTCTTGAATATCATATACTTATTTCATATTCTTATTATGTTATTATTCCTTTACATGGATTTATAGCTCACCTCTTTGTTCTTCATGTCCCCAGTTTATCCTGTGTAGTTTTAGGGGAGTGATGGAATTTTAAGATCATATTTACGATTTTTTAAATAATATTTTTATACACATGTTACATGTTAATCTGTTATATACCTAATTTCCTAAAGACACTTAGCCTCATGACCATATGGTATTGTATTATTTGTACCATTATGCAATAAATCATTAATTAAGGTGTATAAATTTATTGGTGTTCATAGTTGGTATTATGGGAAATTAAAGTTATTTTTTGGAATTTAGATTTGAAAACCCTAGTGAAATACTTTGGAAGTAAAACTAATCCTTGAAGAAAATCCATAAATTATAGTAAAGTATAGAGTATTTGGATTATGAAAAAAATGCCTATATAGATATTATAAAAGATATTTATCTATCATAGTTTTACGTAGGGGTAATAACCCTAAAAGGATAAATTTTTATTGACTCGGTTTTTACCCAATGCACAATCAAAATACCCCGCTATGCACCTAGTTTTACACTCTCGAGGGATAATATTTGGTAAAATAAGAGGATCCTTATGAACCATCATGATATTAAACGAATTACCATGAAATTATATTTTTTGAAATAGACCATGTATAATATAAATTTGAACCTATAGATTCTTAGGTTAAGGAATGTGTGTCATTTATTATTTATCATTTAAGTATTTATAGTTTTCTATTTATGTGATTAATAGATTGATAATTTTGATACCTGATATTAGTGGGGATGAAGTAAATTATTTGAACTATAATCAAATAGAAAAAGGAATGCTTTTTTTCAGTCATGAACACAAAATTATATATGTTAGTACGATTTTAAAACTCTTTCATATGAAAAATCTTTAGCAGAACTATTCAAACAACACCACAAAGCATGGAAGTAATGTTATCATTAAATAGGGCAAATGAGACAACTATTACATCCCAATCATATACCGGATCACCTCTCAAATTTTTTTTCCTGAATTTCTTTGAAAACATTGTGGTAATCCATTTAGAGGAATTTGATACTATTTTAGGAATTTATTTTCATTCAATTTATAAAGAAAAAATAAATATCTATGGAAAATAAATAAATCACTATATCAAAAATCCCTCTCTAATTCTATACAAGTAAAAGGATGAGGATGAATATCCTTTAGTATCGTATCTCAAGCATGGATATTGTTTCTTTACGAGAAAGTGTATCCTACTCAAATGATTAAGGCCATGAAAAACATCATATTTGATGAGATTCTCAATATAAGGTATATGTAGATTTGTTTCCTGAAGAGTTATATAGTATTTCACTAAGACATGATGTTTAATCCCTAATTGATAGTATACTTAGAGAATTTAAAACATCCAAGACTCTGTATAGAAAGACAATTATTGAACTTGGGGAAATGATGAATAAATAAAAAGATAATCCTGATAAAGGGTTTATACGCCCGTGTGCTTCACAATAGAGTGAATCCATCATCTTTATTAAGAATAATGATTTTTCAATACGCCTCTGCATTTATTATCATGATCTTAATAAGATCATGTTAAATTATAAGTATCCTCTACCACATATATTGTATTTTTTATTAGCTACATAGATCCCAACACTTCTTTATAGTGGATCTTCAGTCGGGATATTGTCCTGTGAAGATTAATAAGGACTATCTTGCAAAGACTAATTTTCATATATGGTATGGGTAATATGGGTTAATAGTATTTACATTTGGAATCACTGATATTCCATAAATATTCATGGACTTTATTTTAGAGAATTTATGAATCACCTCCAAAAATCTAGTAGTCACTATAGATATTTTTGTTATATAATAAAAAATTTGACAAGGAACATGATGTGGATTTTAATTATATAATGAAGAAATTTTGAAAAGAAAAGTTATTTTTGAATTAATGTATATATAAGTTTGGGATAGAGAATGTATTATTCCTAGGGGTTTTTATCACCAACTATATGATATTTAAGGTTCCTTTATAAAAAAGTAATTGAACGATGTACTAAACAAACATCTATGATGAAAAACCATAGTTTATTTATATTATTGAGGTACTATCATTGATTTATGAGAATCAACTCATGAATTTTCAATCCTAATAAACAATATAACATTGAATTTATTAAATTTTTTCAGGACTGATGAATGAAGAGATAGTATTAATACGGTAAAGAAGAAGATAATCACCAAAACTATTCCCACATTACCCCTAGTGGGGATATATTTGATATCTATAGTGATGTTTCTTAAAGGGGATTGGTTTGTGTACTCAATCAAGATGAAATAGTGAGACTATGCCTCCAACTATTAAATGATCAGTGAGTAAAACTACCCAACACCTGATTTAGAATTATATGTAGTGATATTCAGATTTATGATTGGTGACATTATCTATTTTGGGAGAAGTGTGAAATATATATAGATCATAAAATCCTGAATTATATATTCCCCTAGAAGGATGTTAATTTGAAATAATAAAGGTGGTTATAACTGATCATGGATTAGGATTTTCAACCCATTACCATAATGGGAAGGAAAGCAAAGTAATAGACGATCTGAGTAGAAAGGATATGAAAAATCTATCCATAATGAATATTAAAAGTGATCCCACATTCCTAGACATTAAAAAGACGGGAAAGGTAATAATAATGGAAAATCAATATTACCTTTCTCAACTCATCCATTTATTCATGATAGGATCAAGGATTTTCTAAAATATAATGAGGTTCCACAACATGTTAGAAAATATTATGGAATATAACATTACTAATGATGTAGTTATAATTTTTGGAACCTATAATATATGTCCCATAAAAACTATAAAAAATATGGATTTGATGTATAATGTTCATATATCATCTTATTTACTCATCCATGAATCATTAATATTTATAAATATATAAAGCAATAATTATGGTGGGATAACATGAAAATTAAAATCATAGAATTCATATCTTCATGCTTCATATTCTAATAATTCAAGGCTAAAATATTGAATTATAAGGGTATGATTCAACTATTTACCATATTAGTATATAAATGGGAAAAACAAAAACATGCATTTTATTCTAGGACTCTCTAGGAAACCTAATGATAATAACATCATCTCAATGGTAGTCGGGAAACCTATAATGTCAGTGCAGTTCATTAATATCAAAAATGATTTATCTCTTTACCAACTCACTCAGATATATATAAGTAAGTGGTAAGAACACATGGAGTTGAACTCTCTAATGTATCTGATCGATAAATGGTGTTTACTATGATGTTCTAGATAACACTTCAGAAAAATTTCAATACAGAGTTGAGTTTTAATACAACTTATTACCCTTATATGGATGGATTATCTAAAAAGAACTATTAAACATCAAGAGGATATGTTGAGATCATGTTAAATAGATTTACAATGATGTTAGGATCAACTCCTCACCCTATTTGAGTTATCATAAAACAATAGTTTCTATTGTTGTATTCAAATTTAAAATAATGAGGCTCTGTAAATGAAGAGCAATCAGACTCTAACATGATGAGATGAAGCTGTAGAATTAAATAGTATGTACATGATATTATATAAGAGATGTTAGATAAGGTTCACACCATTTAGAATATTACTAAATCCATAAAATTCCACTAGAAAAGTGGTGAAAAATATAAATGATGATACCTAGAGTTTGATGTTAGTTATAAAGTGTTCATTAAAATATCATTATTGAATGAATTTGTGAGGTTTGGGATGAAGGGAAATCATAGTCCTTGATACTTAGACCCCTTTGAGATCCTTTATTGCATTAGTGTTGTGGAATATCAATTTAATATCCCAAAAAATATATCTCATGTAGTAGTGTTTTCTCATGAACCACAGATAAATTATGTTTTTATTTATAGAAGTGTGTACCATAGTGGAACATCCTTAGGTGGATCACAAAGAGACCGCTAACATGATTTATTTCTATTGTCACAATTATAATTTAAATAATATAAAACTAACTTAGAAAATATAATTTCAGTTCTATTTTATAAAATACATATAATATAATAAAAATATATAATAATTAAAATACTATACACAAAAAATAGTGAAAATACACAATGAATTTAGAAGATAAAAACTACTTATATCATGGGTTCATAATAATGTTGTCATTGTTATTGAAAATATATTGTTCATTATTTTATTCAATGTAGACATCTATAAATTTTACTATAAACATAATAATTTGAATGGTATTACCATACACTGAGACCTCTTAATGTAGTAGTAGTATCTTCGTTAGTAATACCAATTCCAAACTATACTATTTTAATGACTTAGATATCAATGAGAAACAAAAATGATTGAATAAGGGGG
The DNA here is from genome assembly GCA_963277665.1 of Viscum album. Taxonomy (NCBI): domain Eukaryota; kingdom Viridiplantae; phylum Streptophyta; class Magnoliopsida; order Santalales; family Viscaceae; genus Viscum; species Viscum album. The sequence goes on along the minus strand of OY728153.1, from coordinate 603,592,044 downwards.
AATAAAATAGTGGTAGATAAAGTGGGGAAACCACTCCCCACAATCATTTCAAACATCCTTAAAGTATTATAATAATCATGAAAACCCACTAAAGAAAAATAAACTCAAACACCACCCCTACCCTCCTCGAACAATTATATGGGTTGTCTCTCCCCAAACATGGAGGTAAAATAAGTATCATTGGGGGAACCAAAAATAGAAATCAAAAGAAAGATAAAAAATAAGATAGTTAAAAAAATATTTATTTAATATATTTATAACTATTATAAAAAAAATGTCACCTTATTCCTTTAAAATGGATTTATATTGGTATGGGAGAGGTGGTCAAAATTTATAGGGAAAGGAGTTTAAAATTTTGGCCAAAAAATATGTCCCCCAAAATATTATTAATTCAGATATAATAAATTACAGAATTATGGAATGGTTTAATCGATAAATTTATTCCTCAATCTCACTTTTGATTTCACCCTAAAAATTTTATAATTATTTCCCATAGGATGAAGTAATTATTTATCTTTTACTCCAAAAAAATAATTCTATCCAAGTGACTATTTGGATTCCAAGGCTCCAACTTCCCATGGATTTATGTCCTTAGAAGAATCAAATTCATGAATGGACATACTTTTGAATCTTTTTCCAATGATTTTATTTATCTCTATGTTGAATCTTTTCTTCATTTTATGCACCGTATTTGAGATATATCCTTGTATTCAAATGTTTCTAGATCTGTCCATATATATCAAGGTCTAAATTATAAGGTGGGTTGGGCCATTTAATGATGGTTATAATATTTGGTTACTTTTTAAATAATTGAATCCCATGATTTTTTAAATCCTAAAAAATTAATTCCAAAATTTAATTTAGTGTATAAAATGTTATATCAGAAATGTAGATGAGAATTAAAAGAGTTAAAATCCAAAATTAGTCTATTTTTTCAATTAAGCTCAAAATTCTACAAAAACCAAAAAAGATAAAAATTTCAAATAAAATAACACTATAGTTGGATTAATAAAATTTAATTTATGTATAAAATGTATGAAAATATTAGCATTCTCACTCCGTCATACATAACCATTGCATACCCGGGTAATCAACAAATATTAAAATCAAAATTTGTAATAGAATCAAAAATGAGAAAACAGCAATGATTATTTCCAAAATAGAATTAAATCATGTAACCTATATGAAAAAATATCTTTTATTATAATTCCTTACATTTAAAGTTTTGCAACCTAAAAAATTAATACATGACCCAATTACTACCAACCTTATATTAACTTTTATGTCACTATTCACTCAAGATAAATTGAATTTGGAGTTATGAATATACATGGATAATGAATGTATAAAAATAGTCTTTTGAAAATTATTTTTTCTCTACAACATGAAATATGAAAAATACTATAATCAGGATTAGTTTTCAAGGATTTTTTTGGATTAGGTTTGGTGGAAAAGCATTTAAATAATAAATTCTAGGAAGAGGAGGTTGATCACTTAAGTACAATGCAAGAATAGTCAAGTGAAAACTGTGAACATTCCAAAATAAATTCCCATTTATAATGTGAAACACAACACTTAACCCTTTTATAACAAGGTACATTAGTTGTGCAGTTATTTAAATGAATGATTTCATCCAAATTGTTCCCCCTTTTTTATTTTTTAAACCTCTATTATAGAAAAACATTATTTTTTTAAATTTTTCATAGAGGATGAGAAATAATTGAATAAAATGAATAAATTAGAATTCATGACCGTTAATATTAGTGGAAAATGAGTAAAAAAATATTGTATAATTTAAAATTCTGTATAATATCTATTTTTTATGTATCAATTTTTTTGATCTTTTCTCAAGGAGAATAGGATATTACAAATAATGGACAATGAATTAATAACTCATGACCAATTATATCTCTATTAAAACATCCTAAAATTATGAAATACATTCAAACAACTGAAAAATGAAACAGATACCAATGATCACAGATAATAGGCCCTTCCCCTACACTCAAACTAGAAATATCCATGAAAAAATACAAAGAGTGCGGGTAGGTAAGGGAAAATTAGCTTGTAATGTGGCATAAACCTATAAATAAATTCAAGAAATATAAAGGTTGAATATGCATAGTGTAACGGTATAAATTAGTTTAAAATATGGAAACCCAATAAAATTAAACGAATCATATTAAAAATATTCCATGAAGACTAAATCTTTGAAAAAGAAAAACCACATGTTCTGGTTCCCACACAAATCTTTTGTTTCTATTAAAAAATGTGAGTATTATGAAGAATATTATAAAATAGATCAGAGTACCATGCAACACTAAAAAGATATTTAGATTTATTTTTTCATGGATTATGATTTAAAAAATAATTAAAACTCCTAAAAATTCTTGAGAATCCAAATCCAAGAATAATATCTCACATTAACAATAATTTAAAATCAACTTCTTCAAAAATCATGTAAAATATCTTAAAATAAATTGATGTGTGAATAATAAAAACAAATATAATTTAAGACTAATTTTACAAAAAATTTAAAATAAAAATAATCACATAAGAACACCTTCTCATGTTGATCCCCTATTACATAGATTGTACTACCCATTATTACATCTAAAATAATAAAAGAAGGGGCCTCAAAGGAAATGAAAGGAAAGATACAATATGAATTTATATTAAAGTGTAAAATTTGAGATAAGATCTTAGTTACTACAACTTTTTCTTGTAATTCATGAAAAAGAAACATAACATAATAGAAATAATGAAAACTAATGTTAAATGGAAAAGAGGATAAAACACTATTTTGAACTCCATGATGGTGTTATGTTTTTACAACCATTATTTAGGTAGTTGTAGAGGTCTACCCCAATATTAATGTGGAAGGGGTTTATTGCATATAAAACACTAGAAATTATATCTCCATACTTATATATATATAGAGTAAAATATTTATGAACGCTTACAAAAATATAAATATCACCGACCCAAAGAAAATATTAAATAGAGAATTTAAGGTCCTAAAAATTGTAAAAAGAATATAGGGGTGCTAAATATATAGATGATATTTAGGAGTGGCTTCTATTTGCAGTAAAGAAAGTATAATAATATGTGTATTCTCATTCAGTTTACTTTCATAAAATTATTCTATAATTATTATTTTTTGTTCCATCATCCTCATATCCACCAGTGTACAACTTGAATGGATCCTCCATTCTCTCATAAACACATTAAATATATTCTTCTTCAAATAAAGTCTACCTAATTTACACTAGATTATAAATTTATGTATAAGGGAATTAAAAAATTAAAATTAAATAATATTAAATCCTAATGAATTAATAAATAAATATTCCCTTTCTAGAAAAATTGTCTGAACATTTATATCTTTAGGAAAGGCCACTGGGAGATGAGTCTCCATGGGGGAATAATTTTCATCATATTATAAATAATGAGAGAAGTGGACTGGAGATTTTTATTATTTAAAAAATATTTTTGTATTACTAAACTTTTTGTCTTAAAAAAAATCCATCCAATGTTCTTATAAAACCTTTTGATGTCCCATAATTATAATATCTAGCATGTCTACTTTAAAAACCTATTCAATAAATAGATGAGAGAGATTGAATGGATTTTAATTTTGTAAATTTATGTCATCATCATGTTATTTAATATTAAATTTAGTAGGAATTAGAATTTCACTTTCCATATATTCTCAATTTTTCTATTCCAACAATATAAATTTATCTTCTTCAACATTAGTGGTTAGTGATGCTACTAGAGTTCTTACTTTGAGAATCTATAAATTCTCTTGAATCGGCATAATATTTTGATCCATTTGAATCATAAAAATCACTTAACTATTATAAATTTATTAATAGGACATGATTATTCTAAATAAAAAATATATTCCTTAGCCTAAGGGAATAATGATATAAAATAAAGCTATATATTTTAGTTTTTGAAACTTTTGATTTTTCTGGTTAAAAAACCGAATGTAAAAGAGGTTTTCCTCCTCCAAAATTGATCCAAATTGATGTATAAGTGGTTTTTAAACCCCAGATCAATTAATTTTTTATTCTCTTAATACGTTACCATAGTGGCAAATCCTAGGGTTGATTTCACGGAGGCCTCTTACACACAAAAATGTTTCTTCTATCACAATTACAATCGTACTAATATGAAACTAACATAACTATTATAGATGGGTGTATCAATTATGACATACAAGTAATATATATATATATATATTATTAAAAAACCAAAATAATAGTAATTATTATACACAAATAAGTTGGAAAAATAAAATAATTTCTCTTAGGGGTTCATAATGGCGTTATCATTATTATTGAAAATATTTTCCTCATGATTTTATTCAATTTAATGATCCATACATTTGAATATACATACTATAATTTTTATGGTATATACTTTAATTAATTGCTCTACATGTAAGAGTAATCTATTCCATATCAATACTTCAAAAAACTCTACTATTCGAATTACGTAAATATCAACAGGAAAGAAACTAATTGAATGATGAGGACGAAAAGTAGTAAATAAAGTGGGTTTAATGCCCAAATTAATAATTTTAAACACCATTAAAACATTAAAATAAAACATGAGAATAAATTGAATGAAAATAAACTGAATCACCAAAACTTCCCCCACGAACAATTATGACCTCTTTATAAATATAATGTTAAAAGAAGTACGATAGGGGAATCACAAAATAGAAAAAAATTAAAAGGACTAAAGAAGAGAGTTAAAAAATATATTGAATATATTAAAAACTATTATAGAAAATAAACTTCACATAATAACCTTAAAAATGAATATCCATGTTATTGGATTAGAGGTTCACATTTATAAAGAATTAAGTGAGAAATATTTTCTCCCTGATATTCCCACTGAGTGATTAATAATTTTTAAAATAACAAATGGAAGAATTTTTTAATGGTGTTTTCTGTAAAATATTTTTCAGAATATTTTTATATTTCCCAATTAAAAAATTCACCATTATTGTCTATATTATGAAAGAGTTACATAGAAAAATTTATTCCATCCATGTGACTATTTTAATTCGAATGCTCTAAACTATCAGTATTTTATGACCTCAAATGAGGTGGATTCATGCACGTTTATAGTAAATAATTTTATTTAACTATATTTTATTTATCTTAGTGTTTATATTTAGATTAATAGTGCATGATATCTATTATTATATCCCATGTCCAAATGTATCCATATCTGTGCACAATTATTGAGGCCCAATTTGTGAATTGATTTTGGTCCATAAAATGATTGATTAAGATTTTTATCATATTGTATGATATCAATTCCAAGATTTAATAAAGCTTATATATTTAATTTTAGAATTTCATTTAGTAGAGAAATGGTTATGACTGAAATACAGAAGAAATTTTGAACATTTCAAATCCAAAATCAATCCATTTTTTCCAATTGAGCTAAAAATAGCACTAAAACCTGAAAATGTAACACTTTACCATAAAATAACACTATAGTTAGATTAATAACATTTAATTATAGTATAAAAGGTATTTCAATAATAACTTAATCACTATTTCAATTAAATGATGGGTTTCATCTATCCCTCTTGAGGAAGTACATTCAAGACCCGTCACATGTACTAAATTTAGAGGTTGTACAATTAGATAATGATATTTCATGTGAGGAGAATCCTATAAATATATTATATCCTATATATAATTTAATTTATAAAATGAATTATAAAACCATGGGAACTAGAAGTGGTGATGAAATAGATGTACCCTTAACAATTTTACCTTATGAAATAAAATTTTTATGGTGAAATGTTTGATGGGGGAAGAATTTAATGACTTATATATTTATAAATTAAATTCTGCTTCAAAATGAATAAATTATTTATTAAATAACGATGATATAAAAAATTAAATAATTAGGTTATTTTAGACTATTTTATGTTATATCCTGTCATATATAAAAGAACATTATGAAACATAACCGTTTATGATATAGTTTTTGTAAAGTTACTGTTAAGATTAGTATATATATTAAGGGTTTTTATAAAGTCTAAATGATATATATAGAATAAGAGATGGTCATGACTAGCTAGATCATACCCTATAAAGCTCATGAATTAGTGACTTTGAGGGTGATGACATCACTAATATTTTCCCTTGAAAAACTGAAGTTGAGATTTAATTACTAAATCAAAAGAAAAACTTCTTCCTGTATAAGTTCAAGATAATCATGATCCTGACCCAATCCATGTTCACAAAACCTCCTTAAGAATGTATTTTCATCACACTACTTACCCTTAGAGAATACACTAGTTTAATAATGTGTCATGTATCTGGAACCTAAGAGTATGAATGTGATTATTTTTTATTTTTAATAAAATATTGATTATATTTATTTAATTTTATTGTAACATTATAAATGAATAATAATTATTTGGAGAAAAATTAGATACGATGCAACACAAATTTTATCTTCGGAAAGTATATAGTTTCAATCAAGTAACATTTTATTTATGAATTCAAGAAATTTTTATTAATTTTTTTAATTAAAATAGTTTTATTCATTAATATTTATTAAGATATAAATATAATATAATATTATGACGTCAAATGTAATTTTATTTAAGGAGAAGAAAACAATAATCATAATAAAAACCCATATTTTTCAATAAATGGGTATTTTTTTATTAAAAGTGTTAACTATCATATTTATATAATTATTTTCATAAAATGAGTTTTATATTTTGAAATATACAAATTGAAAATTTCCAATGTAAATTTTTTCATAATTTTTTTAGATAATATATTTTTTTGTTAAAAATTAAATATGATATAAGCATACTGTATTTATTATGACATCATAAAATCATAAATGTGATGTAATAAATAATATATAGTTTATAAATAACCAAAATTATGTTTAAAATTCAAAATAATATATTTTTTAAGTTATTTGAATTACTTTATAAACCCTTAACTAATCATCCAAAAATTATATTTTATTATAAAGATTAAATTGATTTTATATGAAAATTACTCACTTTCACATCACAAATGGTATTATTTTAATTAATTTGGTGATTGACTTATAAAATATCTAAAACAACTCTTATTGGGTGGAAGACATGTGAAGAATCATAATATGTTTTGTGGTTTTTACTATTTTATCATATAGAGACCAATACCAACATTTGAAAATTAATAAGGAATTTCCCTCTCTATTTATATAAATACCCTCCAATCCTCATAGTCAACTTCACTGAAAAATCATTGGGAATGAATTTTCTATCCCTCTACCTCTTTATTTCTCTACCAATGTGTTCCTAATATCACATGAAGCTCCTCACAGGAATGTAGATATTTTCTTTCAAGGTAAGGAATCCTCTCATTATCCTCTTTACTCAAAAACCTTCTTTATATTATGCCTTTTTTTATTTACAATTTTCCAAGTTGGGATATGTTATTTCCCTAGCTATACTACCTTAATTATGATATCCAAGTGATTATATACCCCTTTTAAACTTATTAAACCCTTTTATGAATCATTATGTACCCCCGTTATGCTATCAAAATTATCCTACAATTTTCCAATCCAAACACTGCGTAGTGAATAACCATCCCCAATTCCACTCAAAGGAATTCATATAGAATTACCAATACATATTTTTACAGGGAATTTAATTTATATAACCCACACTCTTTTATCAATATATTAAAAATTATGAAATAAATACTTATGTTGTATGATCTATATAGAACACTTATTCATGTACATGATAAAAAAGTGATCTGTAGGATTGAAATTATATATCCCTTCAGTGCATGGGTTATGTTATTAGCTCATATGAAACCATTTATGGTTCATGGGAGGTTATCCTAAGAACCATATGTTATTTGTTTAGCAGTTATCCTTGAATTATCTTTATGATTCCATGTTTTATATTTTTTCCACATTACCTTATTATGTTTATTTTATCATATTATATCTTACTTAAATATTAATGTTTCTGATTCCCACCCCCTTATGTTACTTCGATATGCCTATTGTAACACATTTTTTTCTTTTTTAATGTTATTAATCTGTTATTCCCTTACTGTTCATTATAGATCACCCTTTTCTTATGTGTGTCCCAAGGTTATCTCATGGAATTTTATAAGTAATTTTCAATTTAAGAGAATGTTAAAGAGTTTTAAAATATGATATGTGTACCTATGTTTCAAGTTAATGTATTATATAAATAATTTTTCAAATACACTATTCTCATGCTCTTTTGGGGTATTATTATGTGTTCCTTTATGTAAGAAATCATGAATTATAGTTTATTAAATTATAGTTTGTCATAATGGCTGTTCATTAATAATAATATGATTCATTGGATATCCAATGAATCATCCACATATTTCTAGAATACATATTTCTCTTCAAAAGTTTCCTCCTTATAGGTATTACTAGGTGCATTTTATTATAGTACATATAGATTCCTCTATTCAAATATTATAATTAATAATAACCTTTGTAACTCATAGAAGTTATAACTTGTTAGAATAAATTTTTTTATCCAAGATAGATCGATTGGAAATTGGTTTTTATATGTTAGTTTCTATTAACTATAAGAAACAAAACAATGTTTTATAAAATTAACTTGATTATATTTTTTGATATAAAAACTTTTTCAATTAGGTCTACGAATTTTTTATAAAATCCCAACAACCCACACCATTGAATTCAAAAAATCATTTTTCTTGAATATTTTAGTGGAAAGGATCCATATTTCACTTCTCATAACACAAACTATTGGCATGAAAATTACTTGAAGTTATTTTTTCAGGACTTAAATTGAAACTATATTAACATTCACAACATTTATCAATTGAGTGGACTCAGTAATTATGATTTCTTATACTTATATTTCCTCAAGATTTGATTCTAAATTAAATTATAAAGACTATGGTAATTATCTATAATATCTGTTTTTTATGTTAACCCATTGCCTTTTTATGAATCCATGATAGTGGAAGGTTCCCTTAACTGTGGTCTCAATGGAAATATAACTATGGTTACATATTAACATAGAGAACCGAAGAAATTTTGTTAAACTAACATTTTAGTTAATGGATTTTTTAACAAATAAATTCATATATTTTATTTTATTATTCACATGTTTATTTATTTTATTTCAGACATTAAAAAATAATTAATAATGTTCAATAAAATTATTTACAAATTTTAATTTAACTTGTATAAAATCCTTTATTTTATTCTTTTCAAGACTTTTGATTACATTATATAGAAATTTTATAGATAACCTACTATTGTAAATAAAATATTTATTATATAAAATATATTATTTTATCATAAGAATGAGTATTAATTTATTTATTTTATTTTATAAAATTTTATCATATAAATAAACCATGAATCACATAAATAAATAAATAACTATTCACTAAATAAATAAATGAAATGTGTGATATGATCATGATCCTTTATCTACTGGCTGGTTTATTAAGAATTGTAAAATCAAACTTTCCCTTTAGAGAAACAACACCTTAATCCATATGTTTTCTTGAGTTGTATCATTCTTCATTCTCTTGTGTGTCATAATTTTTGGATTCATCTCAGCTTAGGTCTAAAACTATATCCTATACATAATAAATGAGGAATGATTAATAAAATATTATTTTTTTAAACTTACCAATAAATATCATAAATAGTCATGAAATAAATAATTATATTAAACTAATAAATCCAACACATATCAAAGTTGGTCAAATATCATTATCATCTATAATATGAAATGAAAACACATTTACTATTGATAACATTCATTTATGACCATTTTAATTTCCAAACAAAATATTTAATTTGATAAATAAATAAATAAAATAAATAAATAAATAATTATTTATTTATTATAATTTTTATCAAACCCTTGGGTCTGACACATAACAAAAATCCAATCAATTATTTCATAATGTTAAAAAAATTATATTTTAATTTTTAAACAGTTTATGTACATTGTATATACATTGGAGTCTACAAGGTGTGTAATTCCACTCTCTCATTACATCCTATTCCTAGAAATTTAATACTCGCATGGTGTGCATTGTCAGTCGATATTTCATCTGACATGTTTTGTGTAATAATTTTGTTTACATAGAAAGTATCCCCCAAAGAACATTATTATATATATAGCATATAGTTCAGAGTGTCAAAACGGTGTAGTATTTTCGTGGTGTAAGAATATACTAAATAATGTAAATACACACAATGTGTACTTTATTGAATAATGTATAGTACAAGAAATGTATGAAAACTATAAAACATTTTGGAATAGACTATTTAAAATTTCATTTTTTGATTGAAAGTGTTTTCCCACATAACATATTGGTAATCACTTAGTGCATACCTGGTGTAGATTGACATGAGTCACACGATATTTAAATATTACTACATAAAAGTAGTCTATTTCATTTAATGTTTCTTTATTGGAAGTTAATACACATCATATATTGATTCCATGTACTAGATAACACAACTTGTCTAAAATTAAATGGTATGTAATTCTTGTGGGGATCCATGCCATTTAAATTCTAGATACATGTTTTGTAACATTTTTCAAACTTTGTATTGTATTATTAGTAAATAAAAAATAATTAATGATGTCATATAATAACCCTAATGACAAACCATGATTTATGAAACATGTACCTTGTGTGAGTTAAACAAGATTAAGTATTTTAATATATATAAATATATATTGTATAATATTTTCATGTATCTAGTGACCTTAGAACATTTTGATGAGTTCATTGAATGTTCGTCACACATTTGATTCCATTTTTGGAATTATGATGACATATAAAGTGTCTTCATTCCCATTGTACAAAGAATTATATTTTAAACATGAATACTCACAATCTAATTCATGAAATTGATGAAATAAATTATAAAAATTTATAACTATAATATGATATATTTGATATCAATTAAGGGTTCTAAGGTTTAGTGAAGGCATTCGGTGGGTATCCAATTTTTATTATATATAGATATCCCAAGATAAACAGAACAAACATGATGAACACTCCCCAGATAGTTTAGATGGGATTATGTAAATTTAGTTTATAATTAATTTAAAAAATAATTACCTCATTGATGATAATTAAATAACTAATTTACTATTTACTATTTTGTTATTTAGTTAGTGTGATGTTGAATGTAAAGGATGATTTGCATATTTTTATCCACATGTGATCTGAAAATCTATATGGGGTGTTCTTGTTATTTTATGTGCCAGTACAGAGGATTCACGCGCTTTACAACATTCACCATCAATCACAATAATAAATCTCTTATTCTCTTTATATTCTCTATTAATAGGGAAGGATAATAAATTCTCTCTAGGGATCGAGAGAATTAATTTGGTGTCTCCATTAAGTAAAACACACTACATGGAAAAATGATATCGATTTGGAATATATACAATAGGGTTAAAAAAAATTATCATTACAGAATAAACCATATGTAATTATTTATTGTAATATATTCCCCACATGAAATAATAAAAATAAAAATTTTATTAATTGTATATCACAAGACAAAAAAATATCTAATATAACTTTATAAATAAGTAAATTTTTTTATTTAAAAGATATTAAATAAAAAATTTCATTTTTGTTGATTCATTTAACTTGAACTATATATCATATCATGTTATTTAATTAACATGGAGTAACAAAATATATTAGTTTGATAAAATAAAATAAATATTATACTAACAAAAATTTAGAATAAATATATATTTTAATATTCATGCAGCATAAATAAATATTTTTTATACACTATTCACAAAATACATGAAATAATGAATATATATTTTTTATAATTTGAATAATTAAACAATTGAAATTTTTTATCTCACATATTCAAAACATGAATATATCATTATTTAATATTCTTAATCAAGTTAATTTTGAATAAATGCTAATCCATATACCAAGAATTAATTTATTCATAATATTAATTTCAATATAAATTTATGAGATTATTAATTCAATTATTCTATGACACTCTAGATCTCTTTCTCAATGGTAATAGGTGAACGTACCTAAATTTTAAGATCAATTTCAAGAAACTTATCAAGGAACCCATAATGAAATAATTAAATGTAGAAACTAAAATAACCACCCCTTTAATTCTTCTCTTTAATATAATCCCTTTGCAATTTTTTATCTCATTAAGAAAGATATATAATGGTGTGATCATATTATATACTCTATTTTTTGACTTCATGAAATGAACTCATTTCAAAACTACCGTGCATATGGATTTTATAAGATGGTCTAATAATAATAAATGTTATAAATATATAATATTCCATTAACATGGAAGGGGAAAATTATTTATAACCTTATTCAGTTAATTACATATCGTTTATTGTGTTTGAAACATATACTACCTCACCCTAAGAGTATGTTGTCATTGTTTTCCTCCATTTATTATGTACTCAATTCATGATACACATTAACAATAGTCTCAAGTCTATGGACAAATATACACATTCACTAGTAGGAAATACCAATGATCCATAAAACATTTTGAATTTTTGGTTGATGGTATTTCCTTACGACCTTCCTACTAAAGGATCGCCAAATGATAATGTCATGAGAAAAAGACTCAATATCTTATGAGTTCACAGTACCTGATAGAAAAACATCATTGGTTTCTTATCAGATAGATGTTTTCTAGAATATATAAAATATTTCAATAATATAATCATATCATCTTAAGGTTCTCATTATAATGTGAACTATTATAACTTGTTATAGTGGTGAATGTAAAATTTCTCATTAATTCCACAAAGAAGAAAAATCATTATGTCATTTATCTATAAGTTTTCGTAATAAAATGTATAATGTTAGTTGGTTCTATGTTAGTAGGAACAAAGAAATATACCATCCCCATAAAATGATTCCCATAAGAAAACAATTATAATATGTCTTTAACTAATACTAATATTAGGTCCCAAGTCCATTAACCACCAAATAAGAACAAGAGATAGATCATTTAGATGTCGTATTAACTGAGATATGTTAAAGATATTATTAACTATATAATATTATGAATATAATTTTAATTGATACTCTACTTCACTAATTCCATCCCTAAAATCAAATGGGAAAACAAAAAATGGTGTTAGGATTCTTTTTTTTAAATTATTCAATGTCTTAACCAATGAGAAAAAAGGAAATTCCCCTGAAACTAATCACCAAGGTTCATCACTTCCAATTAGTGTATGAATTCTGTTGAAATTTTGTCATTTATATTCACATTTGGATTACATTATTCCTTTAAATTTGCTAATATACCAACCTCAATCCGATAAGAAAATTTGTACTCAATTTCTCCAAGCACAATAGATATTCTGAAGACCTAACATTTAAATATATAGAGTGTTTCATATGAATTCAACCTTGATAAATTTTTATATAGGAAAACTACAACAAAGATAAACAATACTCCATGATATTACAAATTCATGTACACATACCTGAAGTAAATATTCTAAAATATATACAATTTATTATATATTTTCAAACATTTTATGGCTGATAAAATATACTCATCCTGAATTGAGAACCTAAACAATTTTTAATCCTATACCAAAATATAGATGTAAAATTAGGACCATTATTTGACTTAATATACATTGAAAATACATAAATTTTTATAGCTACCATAGAATACATCCTATAAATATCCTCAACTAGATTAATCTCCTAGATAGGTAAGAAGTACCCCCAACATCAAAATATGATCATCCACAACCTAGATCACAGAAAAAATAATGGATAATCTATGTAATTTTATAACAAAATCCATAGCAGTACCTTCCCAATTCTATTTATATATCTTCTTACATATTATTTACATAATTTTGCATGAGTTTTTATACTGAACCTATAAAATAAAACTCATATTTATATATAGAGGTTTTTTTCTTTTATGTGATTAGCTATATAATAAAAAAATTAAATAAAATATATAATTACCTATTTCTATCTTAAAAATCTTATCCTAGACCCAATTATACAACTATCACTACATGGTATATCCTAGGGGACCATATGATGGGTGTTTTAAAAGTCTGATAAGTGGATATTTGGAATAAAAATAATTTTGATTTATAAATAGATTAAATAATCATAACATAAAATCATAAAATATTATAACATAAATAATAACACGGTAAAATTTCCAAAGAGAAAGGATACCATAAGAACATGCAAGATATAAGAATATATAACAACTATAAAACATTTAATCTTAAACATCATTCTATGATCACATATAAGAAAATATAATATAATGTCCTTGATTAAATATACATGAACCATAAATAGTATCTAATGAGATATAAGCATTACATATTGATTGAGAGGGATATAATTTTTTTCCCACCTATCACCTCAAAATATTCAATGAATATATGTTCAATATATAATGGAAACATATATCAAGAATAAAGATGAAATTATCCTATGATAAGGAAATGTGTTACATAATAACATTAGAAATACTATCTTGATGGATAATCATGTTGGTAGTTAAAATAAGAATGGAATACATCATAATGGACATGGATGAGAATTTGTAATTATAAATAAAACAGAATAGTTCATAAAGAGAAAAAAAGTGTATGGAATAGAATAAGAATATATGAGAATAAATTTTAGAAATGAACCCTTTAACAAAATCATTGGAAATAGATTAGGGTTTATACAATGGAGAGGGAAAACAAGAATACATTAAATTTAATGGATAAAAAATTTATGTTTAAATAATTAGTTATTAGAATAATAAATTAAATTTTTCAAGAGAGAAGTATTTATTGAAATAAAGAATTTTTTTTAAAGTTTATATTATAAATACCGTATAGAGTTTCATAAACGAAAGAGAAGAATACTTCAAAAGACATGATTTTATATAGATAAATATGTTCAAATATAAAAAAGAGTATAAAAATATTTATAAATCATATATTAAGAATATAATAAAATCCGTAATGATAAATAGAGAGAAATAATAATATATAATGAAAGAAAGAAAACTGAAGGGTCCCCTTACCTCATGTCTAACTTAATTTGGATGCCCTTATAACCTCATTAATAACCTAATTGAATACATTAATTATTAATTCTATGAAATTATAAATGTTTATATCAATTATTATCTTTTATTTAATATCATTTACTATTCAATTAATATATTTATTTAGTTAACATAGATAGTTTGAGGTTGTTCAGTCCATGGTTCCAAAACATCTATTGTACATTGCTAATAGTCAATGGTATTTTTCTGAAATTCCATAAATTATAGCAGTTTCAAGGTAAATATTAATTCTATACCCATAGTATATGAACTCAATAAATCATTAGATACACTAAAGTAGTTATAAATTATTAGTTGTTTCATTGTATGATGATTTTTAAGTATATAAACATACCAATATATATTATTTGAAATATCTTTAATATCATATATAATTTATCATTATAGAATATTAAACATAAAATTAAATTACTATTAATTTATTAAAATTATTTTTTAATAATATTCGTTAAAGGATAATGTAAAAATAGCACAACACTGTTCAATTAGATGTATAAACATACGATGGATAAATGATATTTTTATGGGAGATTAAAAATAATGATAAACTAATAAATATTTTTTCTTAAATATGTTAAATTATTATCATAATAATATATTAATTTTATTACAAGGATAAAATAAATAATTTAAAGGGTAAGAGGATAATGGAAAAAAGTAAATTTATTTGTTTTGAAACTCATACCATTCTCTTTGAGAATCATCTATTGGAAAAAAAATTAAGCATTTAGAGGATGATCTTTTGATTATAACCTAGAAAAAAATAGGTAAGAAGGGTTTTGGGAGATAATTTGGTTGAACTTTAGATAAGATATACGTTTTTTAATTGAAGAAAAATGGGTAGGGTTAGGGTGTATTTATAAGTGACGGATATGGGTGTTTTTGAATAAAATATTGATTAATTTATAATATTATATTAGGAATATTAATAATATTGATTCTTATGACTATTAATAATATTTTATTAATATATATATATATATATTAAAGACATTCAAACACTTTAAAAAATTTATTCATTTGAATATTTCATTCAAAATAAAGATTTAATTTTTTTACATTTATCAAATATTTGGTCATTGAAAATTGATGTACAGGTTTGAGAATTCAATATATTATTTTTCAATCAACCATTTTACTTATTAAAAAAATTTAATTAAATAAATAATTATAAATTATTAAGTTATGTTTTACAAAATAATGATGTTAAAAACAATCATGTATACAAAAACTATATTTTTACTATTCACCTAATGTAAATCATTTTAGGAAGGTGAAGAAACTAAACCTTAGATAATTTTTCATAATGATTCCAAAATTGATATCCTTTTTATCAAAATTTGAATTTTAAAATTTTAAATTAACTTATTTATATTTTAATAAAAAAAATCAATTTATTACTAAATAAATTGATGTATGCATTATTCAATATTTACGATAATATATACTTTATGTTATATTATTTTAGAATTTATTTTATGGTATTATAATATTTATACATACTTATTTTATTCAAGGTAAATAATAATTATCAATTATTACTATTATTATGGTAATATAAAAACTTTAATGATCAGTTTAATATTATAATGATTAAAATATCATTAAAATGGTCATATAATCCATATGATACCTATAAATTCCACTTATATAATTAATTATTTATTCACTAAATTATCTACAATTTTTTTACGTACTACATATAGACAATATTAAAAAAAATTCAAATTTTTTTTAATTTCACTGTGTTATTCACAGTACTGGTATTTCTAGGAAACCGAATGTCATAAAATTTCCAAATTCTAGACTTATTATTTACTTGATTTCATTATTTTATTATACTCATATTGATCAGATAGAATGCAATCATATATATATATATATTTATGTTATCTTATGAAAAAAATTGTGCCCACATTATTTCTTGGTTTATACATGTACTTCCTAAAATAATTCAATGCCATAATCATCCAAGATAGGCGAGACCTTCTTGGACCATAACATAATCCCTTATAGGGTAACATACTAATCAAATATGTTGATAGGTGCCTTATCTCACACTAGATTATATATTATCCACCAACCATGTTTGAAACTGATGTAATATTTTGGTTTTCACCCAATAATCCTCCCCTTAAATCAAAGGATATTCATTCAATCATTCTATTCAATTAATACTCACCAAATCCCAACATCTTTCACCATTATTTTAATCATAGGGTAATGTCTATTGACTGATACTTGCAGGATGAATTTCAACACAAGACACCACCATTGATACACATGCTCAAACCAATCCACTATCATTGTTGTATGTTCAAACTGGTGGTATTTAATCTAAATAAAACATGGGATACACTATGTATTAGAAATTTATTTAAGGATTAATCATCCAACCTATTAAATATAGGACCTAAATAAATAAATTATGGGGTTCTATCCTAAAACCCACTAATTAGTGGAGGTGTAGCCCTTCTAAAATTATATGATAGCTACCACCCATATCTAAATTTAACATGGGATTAGATTTCATAGAAAATATTTATCAATATTATTTCTAATTAATGAATAAATAAAAAATCATGGTATGCTATGATATAAGTATATGTAATGTTTGAAATAAAATTGCTAGAATTTAATGATTCATCTTCACCAGTATATAAAATTAACATTTATAAAAGTAGTAAAAAATTTCCTTCCTCATATGAAACCAACAAAAAATCATATTATTTCAAGGTATATCTTTATAATTCTAAAATATACCCCTCATATTGAATTATGATAGTTATTAATAACTTCCTTAAAGTTATAAGAACAACCACTCACTCCATGAAATAAATATTTTATTATGATGTCACATGTCATCCATTAGTGCTCTACCCATGATAAAAGGTTTATATAAATCACTTATACTCTAGATTATTTTGTTATGAAGCTTTCCATTATTATGAAAATGTAGAATTTGCATTTAAATTATAAAGAATAACACTTCTCTCAGGTTCATTTTTCTCCAATAAAAAATAATCAATCATTCATATAAATTGAAACCTGCATTCAACTTAATTGCATGGGATTGAGTATTCCTTCTAAAATAATTAGTTACAATGATTCTGAATTTTTTATAACAAAATGTTTCAAACAATTTTTAGGTGTTTTTTGGAATTTATGTTTTAGAGTAACCATGAAATTTATTATTTTATTCAGTTTTTGGTAAAAGTATATATTTTCAGATGTTTTATAATCTTTATAATCAAATTTGTTCATTTATTGGATTTTATTAGATATAAATATTATATTTATTAGAATTTATAAAATAACGTATGATTTTGGGGGATATTTTTTAATCCCATAAAGTAAATGTAAATTATCTATATTTATTATGGTTGGGAGTTCTTATCAAATAACTTTCCATTCCTATTTTTTCCTAGTTACTTGAGCCCCATTATAAGACATTCCCTTCCTATCACATCCCTCCTCCAACGTAAGTGGACAATATATCCTTGGTCTCAGATATAGCCTAAGGAATAAATTTTCAAAATAGGCCCTAACCTATCTAAGGCTATCCATTTGTTAAATCACACATGTTACTGCCCTTTTTTATATGAAAATATAAAATAATAATAAATAAAATATTTTATGTTTTATGTTTTTGTTTATGTTTTTTATTTTTTTCATTTATGTATAAATATAAGTTTCCAGTTTTGAATATATATATGTTTGTGTGTATATAACTATAAATGTGCTAAACTAATGGATGATAATGGGTCAGTGAGGGGATGGATCTTTGTTTCCTCTCCCCACACTATGATTAGCATCTTTGTCTTTCCCAACTCCTTCCAACACACACATTGAATATTTGGGCCATCTCATTCAATGTCGCTGAACTTATTAAACACCCCATGACATAATAGTTTGCATAAAATTATAAAAAATCTATAAAAAATTTAAGAAATATTTACTATTTTTTATAAATAATTTATAAAAATATACATTTTTACATATAAATATAACTGACCTTAATATTTTGATAAAAATAGGTTTTTTAAAATCATTAGAAATAAAAATATTCAGTAAACATAAAAACTATAGTTTGATTGTGTTATAAATAAATTTATAAATTTATAAATATAATTTTGTTGTAAATTTATATTATTAACATGAATTAATCATAAATTATTAATTATTTAAAAAAAAATTAAAAAAACATTAGAGTCAATGAAGAAAGGAAAGACAATATTTACCCCCGTTAAAATATTTAATGAAGAACATACCCAATAAAGAAATTTTTTCTATAATCAACATTATTTTATGGGGTAATATATATGAGGTAGTGGGGAAATTTTTTTCCATCCCCAGATCCAAAAATAAAATAAATAAAATAAAATACCATAAATTTATCCGCATAAGAGTAAGGTGAATTTCCCCTTTATACTATATTAGTGTATTTTTTCTCCTTCTTCCAAAGTTTGTAATTAACTTTTTTATTTTTATATAATGTAAATAATTTTTATAAAAATATTAATTAATCCATGAACACATATATATAAATACATATATGTTATATTTTTATGTATTTAAAAAATGTATTTTTATAGTTTTTAACGTTACAAAATTTTGGAATCCAACATTTAATATTGAATTGGATTGGATCTCCTTTATTAAGGGGAACAATTTTATCATTTTTTGAAAGTAGTAAGTATAGGGGAATAATCTTGTGGTGGTAGTGCACCACAAATTCAATGTTACAATGTGAAATCACACAATGTTATGTTTTTATGGGAAACCATTTCCATCACATGTCACATCTGTGTGCTTTTTATTGAGTTTATATTGTTTTTAGATGCATTTATAGGTTATAAAAATTTGGGTTTAGTCTTAAATTGGTATATTTGGTGCTCATTATATCTATTGGATTTATCCAATTCACTAAGAGGGTATATATTAAACCATCAATTAAATTAATAATTACCTTATTGAAATTTTTCTTCCCTATTCGGTACAATTTGGGACACTTATTTGATTAGTTTTGATATGATAGATATGATTAATCATGTTAAGACATTCCTTTTTTACGATAGGTGTATGCTCACATCTAAGGGGTGGGAAATGTTATCCTAAGGTTTAATCAAATTACATTAAAATGAGGATCAATAGAATGTAAAATTAATTCAATTCGATTAGTTTAAAATCTCTCCATTCCATATGAAAAATTTACATGCCTTTCAAGACTTATAAAAGAATTTAAGGAAATTTAATCTTGTTTAATAAATAAAATAATTTCATTAATCTATTCATTTAAAACCTCTTCAAGGGTTACTCTCTTATATGTATATTTATAGAGTTATAATTAATCATTGTATCTAATGGATTATTTTCATTAAACCTATTGCACTACTAATTTGGTGTAAGATAATATACACTTATAGATAACTACATATAAAATATCCTTACCTAATCCATATACTATAATATAAGTAAAGTGTATAACATTACCCACCAATATACCCCATAATTTGAGGATTATATTTCCATGAAAATTAATATATATATTTTATGAAATTTTATGAAGGCTCATAAATTTAATAGAAACTATTTCAAGAGGTTGAAAAAGAAGTCTATGTTGATACTTATTCCCCTAAAATTAGTGTATGTATTAACAACTCAAAATCAACTTTCATCTAAAGGATTGAAAATCTAAATTTCCTCTATGAGGAAAAAATGGGGAAATGATGATCACATGATTCAAGGAAACATAATTGATTCCTTAATTCATAATCTATTTTACAATTATCAACACATACCAATAGAAAATGATATACGGGATGCTTTCGAAAATCCAAATACATCACTGAGGATGTGGTGAGGAAGATATTACTAGTATGAAAATTTATTCCACACAGTAGAGTATGTAGTATATCATAAATATATTAGATCTATTAAATACTATATATCTTTGAAAATTTAAATCCAAAAAAGATGAACATAGAATATTCCAAATTTTTCTCTTACATCATTGATAAACACCCCCTTCTAGGAATAGTGTTAAATGTTCTCTAGAACATAACAAGAATACTATTTTCCTCAATTAGTTACTCAAATACCAATAAATTGTGGAGGAAAAAACACAGCTAGGTAAGTGAACTAGAGGCTAATAAATCTTTTTTAACGATTGTGGAGGGAGTAGGTCCATATAAGTCCTGAACAAGAGAAAACAATTCAGACAATCCTATAAAAGGAAGGGTATAATTCAAGAATAAGAAAGGGGAATGATACCTTTATAAAAATTTATAGCACTTTAAATACTCATATCATCTATTTAAAAAAAATATTGATGTAACCCACCAAAGTAGATCATTGAAACCAAGATATTTAAATTTACTTTGATAAATTATATATCATCTTGGTGGATTGATTTTTGAGGTAGAAGAAACATGAAAAAAACATATATTCAGGAGGTTATAATAAATAAAAAATGTACCATCACTATTCATGGGGAACTCTATACAAATAAACATTATGGGTAGTGTATGGTGAATCCAATGTTTTTCAGGGAAAATATCATTACCCTAAATTAAATAGTTTATATTCTGTAAGTTTGTAGGAACTCAGTTTCAAGGATTTTATTGAATAACTGTGGGTTGAAGCATATATTTTAGGTAGATAACTTTGTTTTATCCATGGGTTAGATCATTATTAAAAAGGGCCTCTTGTATAATGAATTATTGAAATTAAATATAAATGTTTGTTTTAATAAATTTATATAGTATTTTTTATTGAAAAAAAAATTACTTCACATTAATAAAAATATATTAAATTTAAAAAATACAATTATTACTTTATATTGATAAAAATATCATTATAGTGTGACTTTCATTAAAAATAAGATATCTAGGAATCTATTTCCAATTCTAGAAACGAAAATTTATTTTTCCAAATTAATAAATATATATGAATGTGATTTTTATACTACACCAACCATAGATAATAAAAATAACTTATATAACATTTAATGATGATTATTATATATTTTTTCAAGTCTAACATTTATATACTAAATAATAAGTAATCAATATGATTAGTATCTATAAAAATAAGGCTAAAAACCAATTTTTACTCATAAATAAATTCATCATATCCGATATAAGAGGGGAATATTATAGTCCGTTAATATTAGAGTCCATCTTGATAATACATGAAAAGAAATATCCCTAAACACCTCATTGTAATGTTTTATCTAAGATATTGAATTAAAATACAACGTAAATGGTAACATACATGATTTATTTCTTTGTTCTCTTTAGAGGATTTTGGGAATATACATTGTTGATTACAAGTCACATCTTACATTGGGTTCCCACAAAAGGGATGCCTAAGAGTCCATATAAAATCTGGAAACATAGTAAACTAATCCTTAATTATTTTAATGTTTTTGCTGGTCATGAATTTAAAATAACACCTTAACATAAATGGTCTATGTTAGAATAATGAGGAAATGATGGATTATTTCATGGATAGTTAAGTATTTAAAAAGATAAATGATTCATGGTTTAATAATCTAATGATTTGGTAGTTATTAACATAGATATTTAATCAAGAGATATTATCATTGATATATATTGGTTTACAACATTACCTAATAATGTAAAAATGGGGGGTTTTTTCTCAAATTGAAGATTATCTCAAGAAGATATGGATCAGGAGGTTCATAGTAGTAAAAGAAATCAGGAACCCAAGATATATAAATTTGATCTCTATATTTACTTTCTGGATGTAACTAATTATATTATTATTATACAAAATGCGATTTTTTTAATATAGTGTTTCCATCTAAAAATTTTCAAATGATTTATGTCATATTTTTATCAATGTATTTATAAATAATCTATAAATAATTAAATGGAATCTATAACCATAAAAAATACATGAATATTCATTTATATTTCTTTAAGTTCATCATTGATAGGTTATAAGTGGTCATTTAGAATAAAATGAAATGTTGACGGTACAACTAAAATGTATACTGCTAGAATGGAAGATTAAGTGTTTAATCAAAAGCAATAAATCATTTAATTTGATATGAATTATCATGTGGATAGTATTGTATCAATTAGAATGATTATCTCATTAGTATACATATTTAATTTCAAAATTAACCAAATGGATTTTTAAAAAAATATTAAATGTTGAGTTAGATGGAGAAATATATATCGAAAAAATAAAAATATCTGAACTACTGGGAAAAAAATGATTTAAAAATTAGTATTTTCCCTATGTGGCTTAAAATAATATCTGAAATAATGGAGTGGGATATTTTTAGTTAACCAATTTTGATTAATTTTTTTACATTAGTTTTCATAAAAAATATATCATGGTTATTTTATTCACATGATGATGAAATACTAATACATGAAAACAATATAAGGCTTGTAAATGAGGATAAGTTTATTTTATCTTCAAAAATTGATATGAAAAACATAAAATAAGGCAATGAAATTTTAGGAATTAAAATTATTAAAAATAAGATATTTATTTTTCATTCTAAATTTCATTATATTGAACAAGATCTTAAAGATGTTGAAACAATTTGATTGTTCATAGGTTTCTACCATATTTTATGCGTGTAGTAGAATCCTACCAAATAATGATTGAAAAGTTTTTCAAATAGAATATTGAAGGTTTTTTTGGTTTCTCATTTATGTCATGATAATCATAAGACCTGATATTTCATATGTTTCTTAAATGATCATCTGATATACCAGTAATTTGGGTTATGAATAACGGGTTGATGTTAAAAGAGTTCTCAAATATCTAAATGATATTATGGATCACTATATTTTTTATAGTATAATCCCAAGGGTGTTGGAATTATTTTTTGATGTAAGTTGGATTAATAATCTATTGGATCACTATACAATTATTTTTTGTTTTTTACACTAGGATATGGTCTGATCACTTAGTGAAAGAAGAAAAAAATTGTAAAATTGTCACTATAATTTCTTCTATGTTTGTTTATTTATAAACTAATAGAAAATAATTTGAATTTAATAGATCTATTTTATCATATTTACCATTTTTGTAAAACGATAATATCCATGGTTTTTATAAATTATGGTTGTCAATAAATCCTTGATATGGAATTTACCAAAACATATATGAGAAAATCCATACACATTGGTTTTTGACATATCTAAATGAAGTTGTTACATATGATAGTACCGTAATTATAAATTTTTTGATATTGATATAAAATATATTATATCCAATAAAATAGGTAAATTCAGTGGAGTTCATATAAAAAAATTTCTTATTGATTAGACTAAAATCTGTGAGAAAATTCATCAATAATGGCGCCTCAACAATACATGTGATAGCTTCCCACAATAATTTCAATTTGGGAAATTATATATTATTTGTGAGGGTGACACTAAAAAGTATTTTAAATTTTAATAAAATGGTTTTGGGTTCCTATAATAAAAATAGAGTGGGTTAGAAAATTTAAATGGACCAATGAAATTGAAAAACATGTGTTGCTACATGATAAATGTTTTGGATCACATGAGTAAATACAGGAGTGGTCCCATTCCACATAGCTTATGATAATGGATCTCAAAAATAAAAGTATGTTTATGTAAAACATTATCATAATGGTTTCTATGGGTAGATGAAGAAGTGGGTATTTTGACTGTAATTGAGTAGAATGAATCTGAATTATAATAAATTTTAAATGTTCAATGAAATTTACACTTATTTTTTTATTCAATTTTTATTTTTTTCAACAATGTAAATTCTCTAATCAAGTGTTATCTTTATTTATGTGTAATCATTTAAGAGAATATGATTATTTATTTTCAAATTTTTTTTCATTATTTTTAATATGTTGGGGATTGTTTGATTTTATGTTTTAAAAAAATTTATAAAATTTTGTTTCGTTTTAATGGTGATTTTTTTTGAATCCCACATTAGAAAGAGTATTGGTTGGGGTAACCATTATAATGGTGATACTTTTATCATTATTTAAAATGACTAAATGTGGAGGAAAAATCATATCGGGATGGTTCTCTACACCATCCACATGTGCACACAATTTTGCAATGTGGCACTTTGATGGTGCGCTTTTCGCTTCAGTGCATATTCCTTAGAGGTGCCTTTATTTTTTCCCATATAAAAGTGGGGTTTACCAATTTTGTCTAATTTCGGAATCGTTATATCTAGTGGGTCAACCCATTTCCCCAAACTAGTATGATCAATACCATCCAGGAGATCCTGAATGATCTGACAAGAATGTTAGTTTTATAATAGGGTTTCTCTAGGCCACTAATTTTATCATGTGTGATATAACAGGCAAGATTAGTCCATATGAGATATTCTTATTAAATTTTGTTATTTACCTACATAAAATGGGTAAGATATTTTATTCTTTGGTTTACACTAATGTCTATAAAATGAGGATACATTTCATATAAAATTCATTTAATTTGATCAGTTCCCAAGAACTCTAATCCCTCCAAATGATTCATATACCTCCCAAGTCCTCTACAACCATCAAAGAGACTTTTCAGAGAAAAAAATTAATGAACTTTAATTATCCTCCTGATTTCAGAGACTCTTTAATCAATGTAAAAGTGTATAGTAAGGATCCAATATTATAACCTAAATATGATTTCCTTGTAACTAATTATACCACCATTTTTTGGGGTTGAATAAAATATATAGGTGAGTTGCAACATGAAATGGATCCACGAGATCCATCAACTACCATCCAAGAAATGATCATACTATAACTCACCAATATCACTAAAAATATATGCAAGTATATAAATATATATATATTTAATAGAATAATTATAATTATTTTAATTTTAATAAAAATATTTTTTTAAATTTTATAATTATTATATATAGATAAATGTTATATTATATATATATATTTAATATGTAATATTTATATATATATAAAAACTCAATATATAATAAATATTTTGAGTAAATATATTTTAATATAAATTATATACATATTATATGTTGTGTTTGGGGATAGAAATGTGTACCCATTAACTGGGTACCTAAGCCTACCCAACATGGTTAAAATATGTTAGGGAAAGGTATGAGAATTTAATTCAATACCCAATTGTTAATTGAGTTAGTTTGGAAATCACATATATGGTACATGTACCTACTTATATATATATTTGGGGGTGTCTTTGAATTTTATTTTTTTTTTAATTTAGAGGAAGAATGAATTAAATATATATCATAAATATAATTATGTTATGAAAATTATTAGAATAGATGAATTAATGTTCATATAGAAGAGTTTCCATCATGTGAGAGGAGGATAATATCGATATTTTGTGCATCTCAAAATTATTGTCTCCATATATCTACAATGTTTCCATGGGAGTTTCACTACCATATGACTTTTTTTTATTTTTTTAAAATGATACATTTCATTAAATAGGTATGATAAAAACTATATTGAAAAATCCATTTGAGGAGGTCTAAACCCCATCCATGATTGACCATCCAACTAGAGGCATGGACCATATTCATGCCACTTATTATTTTTCTTCCATAAGAGGAGCGAGTAGGGTTCCCACAATCCGCTTTAATAATTTGTTTTAATATATATATATATTAAATAGTATTCAAATTTTTGGTATTTTAGTTTGAATTAACAAAATTAAATTAATCTTAAAATATAACATAAAAACCCACTCAAAGCTCCCTTTATAAGAGAATGGATCTTGAAATATACAAAGGATTTTCCATGTCAGATTCTGGTTCCACATTACCACAAACAGAATAAAAATATATTAAAAATGATAATACATAATTAATAATGAATTATTAAAAATTTATTTTATAATATAATTTATTTCTAATAATATAATTATTAAATAAATATTTAATTTAACTATGGATTAATTATGAAATTATTATTCTTGATTATTATTGGTAAATATTATTGTAATATTTGTATAATTGATATTAGTTTTAGGTCATAGAGGTTACATAAAATGAAACAACAAACACACCCTTAGAACAGTAAGCACATATCAATTAATAATTAAATAATTATTAGTTAATAATAATAATAAGAGTTTATGATAATTGATAATTCAATTAATTATTATATATACTTGATTGATGGGGTTTCAATAACCAAACATACAAACCCCTTGGCACCTCAATGGGTCAAACCTCATCCTTCCCCACAAGGATTTGAAGGCACCCACTGGATATAATTTTATTACATATCAATGGACATTATAGGATTAATATGTTGGAGACATGACATCACTATAGTATGATCCATTGAATCACCATTCAATTGTTGTGCCCATAAGTTATATATTCATCATGAATATTTTTTGGTCTGTTTCCTTGAACTTAGGCTCCATGACATGGAATCTATACTTGCATCATCATGAACAAAAGCATGTCATAGTTCACTGTGGTGTTTTGTGGCCTATGTCAAATACATACCCATAGAAACTCTAAAAGGGGTGTTATGATGCCCGTATTAATGTTTTGGTACCGCATGTGCAGACCCACTGATACCCGTAATTATATTCATGGAACTCTAACTGATAAATCAATTTTATGCCTTTAACAGAGGTTCCTTATAGAGCGCCCCTTGGTTCACCATTCCCATGCCATGGTTCTCATTATAGATATCAACACAATGATGATGACATCAACTTATTACTACATCTAACTAAGACACTCTCTATCCTATATTGGAAATTTATGTTTTTCAAGATAGGTTGATTGACATGAAAGATCCATTCAACTCTTAAGACATTATCCCGCCTATAAATTCCATCATTAACCACCAGACACCATGTTACCTCCAACTTACCTCATTCCACTGACCTCCTTGCACTACCCTCCACCTTATTATTCCATCATTCTACTGCTTTTATTTACATACAATTTAGATAATCTGCTTCCTAGAGTCCATGTGGATAGAAGGCGTAATTATATTAAATAAATTCGAAATTTTCAAGAATTATATTAATATAATAGTTTCCAACTAATATACCTTGTACTGTATGAAAACTTTTACGGTGTTTTAGTTCTTCTACAGTTCAAAAAATCATTCCTACCAGTATTTGAACTCAGGTTTGATGTCATGTTATGAGGATAATTTAACACTCATGCTATCCCACAAATTTAATTTAATTAATTATTAATTAAGTTAAAAATCATAATTTTTGATTAAAAATAATAATGAATAATAATATAATTAAATAAAAATTAATTCCTCATTAATATATATGATAAATAATATTTATGAATAATGCTTATAAATCATCATTATAATTAATAATTGACTGATTATATATTGAATAATTATTATGATTTATAAGGTTTATATGGATGAAGGGATTAAAAACTATACACAATTCATACACTGAAACACCCTAAATGGGACAGGTGTCATCCCTCCCCACATGGATCATCAATCACTCATTGGATCTATTTTATTAAACTAATTGGACCATGGACCATTGAGTGGATGAATCAAAATCCATAGGTTGAAAGGCCAATTTTTTCCAATTCTATATTCTCTACTAAATAATCTACTCTAGTAACTTATATACCATTCATGTGAAACACATGTGAAACCATGTTATATGTGGCATCCTACCACTACCCCCTCTTCGACCACATTTAGATCCCGCCATTACTCCCCTAAATACTAATGCATGAAGCCACTATCACAACCATAGTGGTGTCAGAATGTTGAAGCCAACATGACCCATTTTCATGGAAAAATGAATTGGATAAAAATAGGAACCCTACAAATATTATTGGGGGTATGGCGTAGGGTGGGATTTGATATAAATAATAATATAAAATAAATAAATTATTATACATATTTTATATTTTTTTCTAAAAAAATTATTGATTTTTAATTTACTATTTATTGTTATTAATTACATTATTATTTACTGATCAAGATAAAAAAATTATCATTTCAATTAAGGTAAATTCAAAGGGATTATCAGGGTTTATTTTCCTTTGGGTTGTAAACTATGGAAAATATATGGTTTAGTGAATTGTATATCTTCCATTATGGGATTATCAAAATGAAAGTGCAGCCTAATTGGTAAGGATTTATTTTATATTATTTTTAGTTAAAAAGAATTACAATTATGAGTTTGGGTATGAAATTGTTTTTTTCAAACAAGGAATATTTTGCATTCTGAAATGGGATTTTAGATTTGATCTTTTTTTATTATAAAACACAATGGTTTATTATGGTATTAGAATTTTATGTTTGAATTTTATCTTGTGGAGCTATAACATCCTATACAATATAGTAATTTATTCTAATATTTATTGGGAAACTAATGGCGATCATTTTAGATATTAAGATGGGATAGTTGTTGATATTTATTTTTTCCTCACCTCTAATTAATATATTATTTCTTTCCATGTTTGATGATGATTTAGATTATAAATTTAATATGATTCTCTTTATTATTTTTTCTTTTTGTCTTAACTTATTGGACATATCCAACATAACTACTTAAAAAATTAGATTTCTTCCCCTACTCTATAATGGGTCATGTCCTACAGAATGTTTTAAGGATCAAAAGGCCAACACTAAGCTGTAGTAGGATGGAAGGTAGGTATTAGTGGTAATGTCATACCCTCTTAGCATAAATTCTAGACATCAATCCCATAAGAAATTTTTTATATATCAAGGGCTTATTTTATGGTTTTTTTATTGTGTAATAGGACACTAAAATCTATACTATAATTAATATATTTTTTTGTCTTAAAGCTTTTTGGGGCCTCTATAATCATTAATTTTGTAGGTGAATAGAAATGGGTTAAGAATTATAGTGTTTATAAAGTTTTTATTTATAGGTAGGCTTATGAACTCCATTTCTTATATATTTACATCTATAAATGAGAAAGGTTAATGTAAAATAATGTTGTTATATTTCAGCTAATAGAACTGGTGGATAAGAAATCTCAATGTATGGTTTGTCTTAGTGTAAAATGTTTAGTGGGTTTTACATTAAGGTTAAAACAATATTTATATGATTTAAGAATTTTTTTAAAATTGGATGGTAAACCTAGTGTCCATTATAAGGGATTTGGGTTGGGAAGTGTACATAGTTACATATAATAGGAATAAGTGAAAGGGAGGGGAAATAAATAGGTCAAATTAATTTCATTATATTAGGACTCACTTGAGATACATGATCAATTAGTGGACAACTATCATATAAATAGATCACCTTTTAGATCTCATTTAACTAAACTGATCAAGGATAGTTTTTAACTAATTATTCAAGATCATAATATTTGAAGAATTATTGCAATCTAGGAGTCATTAATACCTCATATCATGGATGTATGGTATTTTTTTATCATTAATCACTTCCATGGGTTCTGAATTACTTCAGTAAAGGAAACCTTCTCTTATTGTTTATGTTGTTGAGAGCCTTATACACTATTTCATGTTGAGGTTTACTCTTCTCCATTACATGGGGTTTGTGTTGAGGAGGATTTATAATATGATTATATGAACATGAAAATATAAATTGACCTCAATCAAACAAATTTGTATGAAATGAATATATATATATATGTGTGTGTGTGTGTGTGTGTGTGTGTGTGATCATTGTTAACTAAGTAGATATACATGATATAATCTTGATGATGTAAAAGGAAATTATATTTCTCAAAAAAGTGTTAATGTTTATAAAAATTCAATGGATAGTGTAAATAAGAATTAATATAATGGATTTACACTCATCCCAAATATAAATTCCAAAAAATGGAATGATTAATCCATGTTTAAAGAAACTATGACTACTAGATCTACCATTATATCAATAGTTACGGTGGACCAAGAAAACCTATTTAGTTCCCTGAGATATGACTTTAGATGGAAGGATTAAAAATATTTTAATGAGTTAGATTATGATTATTTATGTTTTTTTAATGGAATTTTATGTATTGTAATTTGAATAAATAAATGGTTAAAATGTCTAGCCTTAATCTCAAAAATATTTTAAATTATATATTACAATATTATTTAGTGGAAGACACCTACAAAATAACTTGAAATAGGATGAACGCAAAACAAGAAGCAAGATATAGACCAAAAGTTTGATTGAAGGCTAAAATGGGAATATGATAGGATATATAGAGTAGCTATAACACTTTTGGATCCATGCCTATGTGCCTTCAAGCTATGTATTAGGGGATTTTTTCCTCTAGGTATTCATTTTATTTCTTCCTGGATTTTAGGCCATGTAAATATACTCTTTCAATTGAATTAAAAAGAGGGATTATGCATAAATAAAAAAAATTATATTGGAGGTAAATAATTATAATAATCATAATATCAATTATTAATCACGTTTATAGTATCTTGGGAATCGTGGATTTTAAATTCATGGATTAGACCATATTTGATTATTTTTCATTTTATTATTAACCACTTATGAATTTGGGGGTTTTTTCTAATTGGTAATGTCACTATGTTATTCTATATATGAGTAGTGTTCAAAACCTAACAGCCACACTTAGTGAGATTTCTAATCCACATATGTAAAATGACACATTGTATGATCCAGGTAGGGGTTCCAACTCATGTAAAAGGTAGTATAACATATGAAACTGGGTTGGGCCTCTAGAAATTGTTGAATGGGTCTTTGAGTTGTTAAATAGTGACCCTTTCAAAATTAAAATTATAGTGGGTTAACTACGGAGTTGGTAATCCCTTGGTGGCACATGGGTGCATGTGCCGTTTTGTTTCTTGAAACCTCTATGAACTAAAATAAATAAGTAAATTATTATACTATTAATTATTAATTATATTACTAATTATTAATTATATTATTAATAATTATATATTAAATATATTAAATAAAGAATTGTTAATTATATTATTTGTGATAATCTATTATTATTATATAATTATATTAAATATATAATTTTTTATTGATGGGGTCCTGGTAATGGGGTAATGGCTCCCTCATAATCCCACATCAACCAGGGTATAATCCCAAGAAGCCCCAAATTTGAGAGAATTTCTAGAGAACATCACAACATGATGGTGGAGCTGACGTTGTAGAAAATAAGAACACTGTGTAGGGAAAATATATTAGAAGACAATGAGGAGGAGAATTATAAAATGGAGTTGAGGGTGGTGATGAAAATGGAAACACCACATAATTATGCTTGAGTGGTGTACTATGGAGTAATAGATCCATAAGGCAAGAAAGCTAGACATTCCATAGAAAGGGAACTGCTAGTAAGATGTTTTGGGTAATACTTCATAGTTTAAAACCACCATGATTTTGTATTAAGGGACACAACATGGTGGTGGGCTAACACCTATGTATTTTTCCATCGGGCCACTTGAGCAAAGGGTCATGTAATGGGACCCCCTAAACCCAATTAAAAATGGGCTATATGTTTTTAATAAAAAAGGATTCACCCCAGAATTATTTTGATTAATTTTTTATATTATTAATTAATAAAATTTAATTAAATTAATTAAGTTATTAAATATTAAATTTTTCTTATATTTTAATTTTATTAATTATATTAATATTTATTAATTATGTTAATTAATGTTTTATTATTAATAATTACATTACTTATTATAAAATAAGTTAATCCTATTATTAATTAGTAATTACATTAATTATGTTGTTAGTTACTAATTATAATATTAATTATCAACTATGTTATATGTTATTAATCATATTAATTATATTTTTATTCAGTAGTTATAAAAATTAAATATATTTTCAATTATTAATTTTTAATTACGTTGAATTTAAAATTCATGGCCATTGGAACTTCAATATAGGACAATGAACAATATTTCCTTATGCTTTGAGTAAATAAAATAATATCCCTTAGGCTATATGAGGTGTCATTAAATATTTCACTATAAAATTAGGTATGTGGTCCAGAAAATATAATGGGACAGTTGAGGGATGATCAATACCTTAGGGTTATGAGTTCTAACCCACCTGGTCCTTGGGTAGGAGAATGTGTTTGATTGATAATTTATTTTAACCACTATTAGGCATTGTAGACCAAAACTCCTAGGTACAATTCAAAAATATGTACTTTACCAATAGGATTTCACCCCAAATTAGAGAACCTAAGATAATAATTTCTATGTTTTACATCATTTCCAAAATTTAAACATTACGTCTCACAATAAACATTCAATCCCACAAACAGATGGTTTAGTGTCTCTGTAAATCACGTGCAGAAGAAAATTATTTTATAATACATTTGAACATTCTCCACAATCAAAACATACTAAACTCCCTTATAGACTTCTCATAGGTCTCACTTATCATAAAAACCTATAGAATAAAAACATAAAAAAATGGGTGAGATTAAATGGTCAATAAGATAAATCTTATCAATATGAAATAAATTGTTGGATCATTATAGTATGAGAAAACAAGTGTAAGGGAGAATTATCTTATCAAAAAGACAGAGAAAAAATAATATTTTTCAATAATCCAAGATTGTGGGACATGTTTCTAAACAGAACTGAAATGTATCATGACAATAGTATGAGTTAATAAAGTTTTTCCATAGAGAAACATTATAGGAATATGAAATAAAAACATGTGATTTTATATAAATAAATAATAATAAGGAACCATGATATAAAAAATTAATATAAAACATCACTTCCATGAGTCATAAAAATTCACCCAAACCAATAATAAACAATAATTTTATCTTGGCATGTGTCACCTTCATGAGTCAAACATGATAACCCATGTTTGTGAGACAACATAATTAGAATTTTTTTACATCAAATTCATGAGTAAGAAAGTCACAATCCTATTTGTGAGAAAATATAATTGTACCCACTTATACATCACCTTCATGAGTCACTTACTCACACTCAAACTTGTGAAAAAGATTAATCATCTCTATAATTGATTGATCATATTCATGAGTCACTACTCTAACTCATACTTGGAAAAAAATATAATTTCAACAATGTATACAATTCTATTAAGATAGTAATGTTTCAATAATGTATTGTATCGTGATATAGGACCCCACCTATTGATCATGAATTCATGTATATTCTAATAAAAAATAATTCATCACATCATAAATAACCCATGGAAGGAAAAATTGGTTTCATAACATTTCATGATATTGTCACAAAATTTTACTTTAAGCTTATAAATGGTTGATACAAAAAATTAAATCACCCCAATTTAATTTTATAGGAAAATTTAGAAGTGTATTCATAAAAAATAATTATCAAGGAGATAAAACCTTTATAAACAATGAAAAATATCGAATAAAATCTATAAAATAATTTTATAGAAAATATTTTTAACAATTTAATAAATGGAATAATTATGAGATACATTGAAAGTCATTTTCAAAAATGTAATGTAATATTTTTAAAACACATTAATTTTTTTAAATAATCCTTAATAATAGAAAAATTAAAAATAAAAAACTGGTAAATAAATGAAATATGGTGTGTAAGATAAAACATATGATCATAAAAGAAAAAACCATTTCATATTTATAAAAATAAATCTATTGAACCCCACATCATAATAATGGATAATAAGAATTAATGTTCAAAAGATACTAAATGTAATTTAAAAATAAAAAATAGAAAACATTTTTTTTCGAATATAATGGATAAAATTAGATGATGAATGAGATCTTAACATAGATATAAAGGACATAATTTAGAGAGATAATTATTTTTAACATCATAAAAATTTCATAATAATGAAGTTTATAAATGTACTTCCATGAAAATAAATAAAAAAAGAATCATAAAATCATATTATAAGAGGAGAAACATCTTATAAAAAAATAGTAAAATAGGATTAGTCATAACATAAGAAAAGAATTTTTCCATGAAAATATATTACAATCATAATTTTTTTGATAAAAAATTCATCTAAAAGAAATTGTATAAGAGATCATTATAAATAAGCATAAAAAGAAGAAAAAAACATAATGCAATCATAGGGTGGAATATACACAACATATAATATTAAAGTTCAATAAGATTACTTATTACTCAATTAAAGGATATTTATTTAAGAAACACCCTTAAAAGAATCCAATTATTACAATAATATTCATTTTATTTGGATTTTATAAGAGAAAAACTTCAATCCCTAGAAAAAACAGGAAATAAAAAATAATACAATCTTTGAGAAGAGGTTACACAGCATAAAAATTCAGGATAAATAAGAAAAATGATATTACATATGGTCAAAGAAAGTTTCTACTAATCTAAAAAGAAACATGAAACCCGAACGTACAAGAATAACTATTATAACTCAATAAAATTGTATTGAGTTAAGAAAAATCAATACATTTTACTCTTAACTTATATGAATTCTATTTAACCACCTATATAATATACATATTCATCTCAATAACCAATTTCATAAAATTATTCATATCTATTTCCCTATATAATATTAAATTATTTATCTTTTTATATATTTATTAGTTATTCATTGTTTTTTTTTTCATCATAGGATTTTTGAAATTTTAATTATTGTAAACATTTTTTATAATGTATGTGTCAGCCCTCATTATATGATACCATGTTTTTCTTTTCTATATTTTTAAATTTACATGAGTATATTATTTATAATAGTTTATCAATTTACCATTTCATTTCATGATAGTTTTAGATGTGGTTCTAGGAGATGAAATCATTGACATGCTTATTCGATAATTTTGAACGAAAAATGCATGGAATATTAATAATAAGAACAATATGAAAATCAAATTTCTAAATATTTAAACCAAATATTATTTTCACAATAATTTTCTATAATAATATTATATATTATTCTATGTTTATCCATTAAATATATATATATAGCATTAGTCAAATAGGTTACTAAACCTATCCAAACAAGAACACGCCATCATTGATTAATAAGTATGGTTAAGAAAGTGATTCTCTATGAATAATATTATTATTAAAAATTCATAAGGATTCAATTAATATGTTTTTAAGGATTTTAATATTATTTTATGATATTTATATAAATAATAAAATACTTTATAGATGGAAAATAATATACGTTAGTTCATGGACGCTTTATTACATACATATACACTAATAAAGTTTACATTTTCCATATAATGGAAGAAGGGTATGAAATCGTTTATATTTTTTAGAATATTAATATATGTACCTTACTTTTTTATTACAATAAAATTACATCTTTTTTAATATAAACAATATAATAGTGAAAAAATATAGGTTTCAAATGATTAATATATTTTGGAAATTAGTCTCAAACAATTCTTTTACATAATAAATCTTAAAAATTATTTAATTCCTTCTTCTATATAATATTTTTGGTTCTCATGTTATCCTTATTACAATTAATCACATGAACATATACATTAATGAAGGGGGGAGCTAAAATCCAAATAAGGGGAGGTATAACATGGGTTAATAAAGGAAATGAATCAAAAATACGTGGATGAGAATAATCATAACACAAGCATAAGATCATCATCATAATCTTGATGGGAATGTTTTAAAAATGCACATAATTTGGAATATACAAAAAATGAAACATCAAGTCTTAGTGGTAAAATACAACACATAGTTGTGAACAAATGAAGCGTCTTGTTTATAACATATTTGAATAAATTATATCATCATCTCTGAGAAACAATATAGCATCATTTCAAGTCATATTGAACATAAAATCATGAGATTCATTATATTAACCAATGTATTGGAGGGATATACAATTCTAGGCCCATCAACCACATCATAATGTTTACATAATCCCGCATGCCACATCGAACATATAATATTCACAATCATGAAATAACCCATTGAACAGAATGGGATTAAAAATTATTTCACAAAGTATAAATTCATGAATAAACATTGGGTTTTCTACGAAATGGAGGGCCATACTTTAAAATAAGATATCATTTTTCTTTGGATAAGAAACATCACATAATGAGTTGAAGATTTGTTTTGGGAAAGAATAATTTTTTGAAAATCATTATATTAGTATTTAAAAAGTAGGTGGAAAATATATATATCCCCAAAATAATATTAAATAATAATTAAATTATATTTAATTATAATTAATGTAATATCTATTATAAAATTGATGTGAATGTGGGAAAACATAAAGAAAGGGGGTTGTGTTCCTGAATCCCTTACCATAAATCCAACTTTATTTTTTCATTTTTCCACATCATGAATAAGAAACAAATGATTATTATAACATTGTCAAAGAAGTAAATTTTGTTTATATCTTCAACTAAATTTCAATTAAAATTACTGGATTTTATTTCAAAACATTCTTTTTTAAAGGTGAATTGTTTTACTATCATGTTTTCATTAAGTTTTCTTATTTTTTTATTTCACTTTTTTTATTAAAATAATTTATAAATCATTATAATTAACTCTGGAAACGTTTAATATATGTAATTAAATATTTATATAATATATATAAGTCATACTTTCCATCCATGAAGGTGTTTATATGAATATAATTGGAAATGTCCCCATAGGTGTAAACCGACGATTGAAAATACATTGTTGAAAGAGAAGGAAAGTGAAATATGGAATATATATTGATTGTATATATGATACTGAAAGTAGGTTAACTTTATTAATATAATTTTAAATTAATAATAATTAATCTTATAGAGTATTTTTTTGAAAGGGGAGGAAAATAAAAAATCATAAGAATAAAATAAATAAAAGTTAATCAAAAATTACTTAATCCTTAGGGTAGATTCATTTATATGACATTAAAACTCCATTGATTTTTGGAATTGGATTACTTTTGAAAATAAATAGGGATTATAGGGGGATTTATTAGAATTATTTTCACATTGGTATGATGGATTTGGAATGTGTGGGATGAGTTGTCTGCTAAGGGGAGGGAGTGAGATTATTTATACTTGGGGAGAATGGTATTTTCAGAATAAAATAATATATCAAAGGTAAAACATGTAATATTGAGTTTTTGAAAATTTAAATCATATATAAATATAATATAATTGTTTCTAAGACATTAAACCTCTTTAAAATCAAAATAAAATATTTTTAAAAAAATTAAAGTGGAAGTAAAGAAAAAATGTCATTTTAAGGGATCAATTTTGACTTTGGGTTATGGAAAACAATTATGTTTAGAATTTATGTTTATTTTATTGTAATGAATAATTTATTAAATTTAATATATTCTATACAAATCATAGGTTAAATAAATTATTTTTTAATTATTACATGTAAAATAATGTAATTTAAGATACACTGTTTATGTTAAATACTATATTTTTTTTACTATTGACGACAAAATTGAAGTAGTTCATAAAATTTTCAAAAAAACAATTGGATTATTTCGTTCTGTTTTGTGAAATGATATTCATTTTATAAAGGTAAATTATATCATAGAAAATTTTAAATTTTAATGTAAAAAATATGATTTTATGAATAATTTAAAATACATTTTATTAAAAATGTTCTTATATTTTCTTTGAGTTTTATTAATCATGGTATTTTTTGTAATTAAAATATTTATATTTAGAGAAATTAATCATGATAAATATTATTTATATAAAAATTTATTCTTTTGAGGTAGAATTATGATTCCAACGTCTGTGTTATTATTTCCAATGGCCAAGTCACTATCGCATAACATTGTTTACTATTCCAATAGCATAATTACCTCTTCTATATAAAACTTCATTATTTCTCAAAATATCAACTAAAACACCTCTTAACGTAATATTTTTTTTTCATATTATAGGATGTTAATTGTTTTTGTAATATTTTGTTTCTTCTCTATAGTGTTAATAGTAGGGGTGATGAATCCAACAGATTTAGGATATCCACATTTCCCATTTAGATTTTCTATTTTTTACATTTTGTTTCATTGTAATGTTTTTTAGTTTAATTAGTTTATTAAATAATTTATAAAACAATATTTATTAATGAAATAATTTTTTTGGTTATTTTATGTGTATAAAAATGTATAATATATTATAAATCATATTTCTTTAAAGAGAAAAATATCATTTATAAGCTATGGGTTGGTACATTATTCCCCCATTTAAATATTCCATCCATTAAATTTAAACATATATTATAGGTTGAGAATAAATTAGGGAAATTTTGTTTCATTGTTTACTCTAGTTCCTACATAACATCTTCATACTTGTGATTAAACCATGACACTTTGATAAGGTGATTTTATTCTTGGGTATAACTTTTTCTCTATGATCCAAGATCTTCCTTAGATAATCCACATAATAGAGTTCAATCTCTAGTTGTACCACCTCAAGATTAAGTACATTTGACGGATAAGTTACGTACTTCCTTAGGAGATATATGTGGAACACATCGTGAATTTGAACTATATTTGGTGGAAGTTCTAGGAAATAGGCCACTGATCCTATTTGATCACGGTTCTAAAAGGGGAAAACATATATTGGGTTGAGATTTACCTTAATTAAAAACCACATTCTTTTATTCCATGTTGATATTTAATGAAAAACATTTTCTGCCACATTTAATTCCCACTAACTTTGATGGCTTTAATCATAGCACTTTTTCACACATGCCCGGCTTCTACTTCTATATCACATACAGAGCATCATATGCATCCATTTTATTACTTGAGGGGAGTTTTTTATAAGATAACTCAATTAATATGATATGTTTATGACATCTTCATTTAATTTCTATTGAGGATGCTCTTATCATTTCCTCAAGCATATGAATATCCATTAAAATTATCCATCATTTTGGGGGTGATAGGTCCTTCTGAAATTTAGTTTAGAATTAAAAGTGTGTTTAATAATTCTATATAATAATGATGTAATCATTATATATTGATAAAAAATTGAATGTGTAACTCTATATACCCTAACCACATAGTTTATATATATCTTCGAACGTTTTTCTAGAGAGAAATATTTCAGAAAGGGGATAATGCGAGCCGTATTTGTGAGTCAATACACCATAACCCATATCAAATTATTTCAATTAGATTTCATCAAGAAACTAGTATAAATTCCATGGTAATATTATCCAATTTACAAATGGGTATAGTCAATGGTTGTATCATACCCTTGGACATCTATCACTCGGTTTTAACTTTATGACATACCTAACACTTTGAGTTGTAATCATTGATCTCATTCTTCATGTTGTACCACTAAAATTTCAATCAAGGATCATGGTGTAGGTTTCATGTGCAGCCGAAGTGCGTTGGTGGGTGTACCCAACTTTAATTTTTCCATCAATAACGGTCAATCTTAGATCATTCACAATAATAAAATTATGGATCTTTGGAATAGAATGAAGAACGATAGAAAATAAAGGAGTCCCAAAACCGTAGAGAGGATTATCATATATTGGTTATAATTAATTTAATTAAAAGGAAAAAATTACCTTGATGTAATTCTCCCTCTATTGATACTTCCAGTCACGATCTTATAAGATTTATCATTTCATCATAGAATCCTAGTGTATGATTCATCTTGTAGTGATCCACATGTTCTCCACATATCTGTGGACATCGCTTAATGGATCTTCGTGTGTTGTGCAAAAGATCCTTCTCTTGCGATGTCGGCTGTTGATCGCCTTGATTCGATGGAGGAGGATATCTATCTCATAGCTTGAGAGCATTATTGAAAGAAAATAAATTCTTTATTAGCTTGAGATATTTGTCTAGATCCATTATGCACACACCAAAAAATGTCTAGGCTAATGAGAATTATATAATTGGATTTTTTTACATAGAATAGTTAAATGATTTAATTACCCGAAAGAATTTATTCATTTCTTTTAATCCATAGTAATACCCCTTGTATAATAATAATAGTTTACTATTATTATTTCATGACATGCACCCAGTGAATTACACCTAATATTATTTCATGAAATTAATAATCTTATTTTTAACAAATTCCATGAAAAACTAAAAGACATGTACATTAATATACATGATGTGTACTTTTCTAATTTCTTTAATTCCTCCACCATCTTTATTAGACCTTGAATAATGGCTATTTATTTTTCAAATAAATATCACTACATTACTTGCTAATAAATATACAATTTCACCCATAGTATATTCTCTTGAATAACTAGGGTTGAAATAAATGTGATTCGTAATACTTGAATAATTATTAAACAACAATCAGAAATAATATTTATTAAACTTGTTAAATTAATATTTAACTAGGATATATTCATACACATATTGTGTGACCCTCTATGACTCTTTCTCAGTGGTATTAGGCAGATCCTTCTTAAATTTCAAGGTTAGCATATAGAAACACACCAAGGAACCCATTGAGAAAGAAGTTCATGACACAATAACTTGTCACCTCCTATGAATGCTAATCGTGCAATGTAATCCCTTTGTCTTGATATCTCGAATCAAGAGGGTTGCATGTAAGTTCAATCAACCCATGTGCTCAATTATTCTTTCTCTAACATTCCATATTTAAACTCGCCCCCTCCCTACCATGGAAATGGATTTATTTAGGATATATTAATCCCATCAAAAAGCCTAAGATATCTTCTAACATTATGGAACAGAAGGGACAAATCCTTTCTCGCATTATCTATTAATGCAGTATTACTCATGATGCACCCAACATATCCTACCTCACTGGGAACAGTGTGTCATCTCAGTTTTACTCAATACATCTAAGTGAATGGGTTGTAATACACATTAATAATAATCTTAATGTCTAAGTACCAATACACACGTTGCAGATAGAAACATCCCATGACACTATAAAATGTGGCTTTCTTACTGGAAGGTCCCATTCTCATAATATCCTTCTGGATATTACCAAGGGCACACACCATGAGAAGGTGCATTAATGGTTTATGAGTCATCACCCATACTTGCCTTTAATATTTTTGTCCCCCAAATAACATCATCTACCCATAGAACATATATTCATGAATAGTGTTATGGAACTTCCCGGTTCAGATAATATCCAGGATCCTCTATGACCCTTTAATTCAATAGTTATCCTTGGGAAATTATCACATGGATTGTCACATAGAATAACTATCAAGATGTGATAAGGTATTTGTTAATGAATTAAGTACAAAGTAGTAGGTTTTAGGCCACCACCTCCGACAGACTCCCACTTAGACTAGAGCCAACTACTAACAACCTTTAACCCGCAATCTCTGACATGATATTCATTCTTCTACTGAGATATGCCTTTAGTCACAGGGCCTTCCACGTTATCTTATATGGGTACTATGCTCACTGTATCTTCACCCCTTTGGTAGAAATCCTTCATGAGTTGATACTTTCATAGAATGTGCTTTTTCCGTTGATGTGACCTTGGTTATTTTGAAAGAGACACCATTGTAGTATTATCATAATACAGTGTGATAGGATATTTACTTCTAGGCACCAAATAATGCTCTTGAAAAAATTTCCAAATCCAGACGGCTTCCTTGGCTGCATCAGAAGCTACTATATATTTGGAGTCCAATATAAAATCGATGACTATTGGTTGCTTTGAACTCTTACGTCTCACAAATCATCCATTGAGATAGAAAACATATCTAGATTATGATTTCAAATCGTTCGGATCTTTTTAAAAACCATCATTAGCCTACCCTTTGATGATGATATCCTTATCTCCTCAATACACTAGAAACATATCCTTAATTCTTCTCATATAATTAAGGATAGTCTTAATAGTAGTTCAACATTGTTCTCCAGGATCTTCTTTAATTTATTCCTACCATTTTTAGTGAATAGGAAACATCAACCCTAGTACATAACATGGCATACACGATGGATGTTATATACGAAGAATATGGGATCTCATTGATTTTATCTTTATCATGTTGTGTCTGAGGACACATTATGTTAGAAAGATGTAGGCCATGTGACACTAGAACCAATCCTCTCTTGGATTGTTCAATATTAATTCTCATTATTATATGGTCAATATATATACCCTTACTTAGTCCATGAATTCTCTTGGATCTATCACGAATGATCTCGATCCATAGAATGTAGGATACTTCACCCAAGTCCTTCATGGAGAAACACCTTTTCATCCAGTCTTTAACTAACTATAAGACTAGTACATCATTTTCATTAAGTAATAGGTCATAAACATATAATACTGGGATAATGACCACATTACGATTTAACTACATATAAACACATGTCTCATATTCGGTCATAATAAAACCAAATTCCTTTATGGCTTCATGAAATAGAATCTTACATGACATGGATGCTTCCTTTATTATATAGACGAATTTATGGAACTTGAAAACCCTTTTGGATTCAGCTGGTGTCACAAACCATTTTGGTTGTGTCATATTGACATCTTCCTAAAGGATCCTATAAAGTAATGCTTTTATGACATCCATCTACCAAATCTCATAGTCGTGGTGAGCTTCTATGGAAATTATGATTCTTCTGGATTTAAACATGAAAACTAGTGAGAAGGTTTCATCATAGTCAATTCATTGATACAGTTTTAATCCTTTAGCCAAGACCCCTTGCTTTATAGGTTCTAAATTAACCACCCATGTCCATATTTCTCTTGAATAACCATTTTAATCCAATAGGCTTTAAATGAAATGGCTCATCTAATAGAACCCAAACATGGTTCTAAAACAAGGAATCCATCTCTAAATTCACAGCTTCTATCCATCTTGCATATTTTGAGCTTTCAACTACCTCCATGTAGGATAGAGGTTCACCATTGTCCAAAAATAATGATTCACCATCCTCAATGACTAGGAAACCAAATCTCTCTAGTTCCCTTACCTCTATTGAGATCCTACGCAGTACTTGTGTTTCTAGAACCTCTTGCATAGGGACATGTGGAA
Source organism: Viscum album (assembly GCA_963277665.1). Classification (NCBI taxonomy): domain Eukaryota; kingdom Viridiplantae; phylum Streptophyta; class Magnoliopsida; order Santalales; family Viscaceae; genus Viscum; species Viscum album. The sequence continues at coordinate 603,547,949 of OY728153.1, read as the reverse complement.
CTTGTTCTTGTACCAACTTTTATGTATCCTGAGGATAAACTTTATCAAATTCAATATTTCTCCCACAATCCTTTTTTAAAATGTTCTCCCTCTCCAGAAATATGGATTTTTAGGTGACAATCACTTTCTTGCCTGAAGGGTTATAAATGTAATATCCTTTTGTTTCCTTGGGATATCCTATAAAGATACAACTCATGACATGGGGTGATAGTTTTCTTCTTGATAAGTCCTTAACAAATTTATTTCATCCCAATACACATGTGTGTGACAAAATGGGGTTTATCCATTCCATAACTCATAGGTAATTCCATTTTCCACCTTAGTTGGTACTTGGTTTAACGTGTATGGTGCAGTTTGTAAAGAATATTCCCAGAAGGACAATGAAAGATCTACATGACTCCTCATCGACCTCACCATGTCAAAAAAGGTGCGGTTTCTCCCTTCACTAACACCATTACACTATGTTTTATAAGGAGGAGTGAGATGAAATAGAATCTTAGAATCCCATAGATGATCGGTTAACTCATGGTTTAGATATTCTCCAACTCGATCCGATTGATGTTTCTTTATCTTCTTACCAAGATGATTCTCTACTTCATTCTTGAATTCCTTAAATTCCACTGAGGACTTTAAATTATACCTCATTAAGTATATAGAGCCATATCTACTCAAATCATCAGTAAAAGTAATGAAGTACGAATATCCACCTCTAGCGCCTACTAAAAATGGTGCACACACATCTGTATGCACCAATCCTAGAAGCTCTTTCGACCTTTCATGTTGTCCACTGAATGAAATCATGGTCATTTTTCCTTGTAAATAAGCATGACATCTATTTACTGGTTTTATCTCAATAAAGTCTAAATAACCATCTTCTCAGAGCTTTGTCAAGCGCTACTTGTTTAAATGATCAAGAAGGCAATGCCACAATTGGGTGATGTATGAGTCATGTGAGTTTGTTTCATTATCTATTTCCAACACTTGTTTTTCATAATATAATTCATACAAAAAATTATTTTAACAAGCCATACCATAATATACATTTTTCTTATAAAATAGACAACCCTTATTTACAAACTTTAAAATAAATCCATCCATATCAAAACAAGATATAAAAATTATGTTCTTGGTCACATTAGACATATAATAACATTTATGTTAAAATAAAATAATTCTAGTTGGAAATGAGAGATGGTAAATGCCAATGGCCAGTGCAGCTAGTATCGTGCCATTTCCAGCATGAAGATCCACCTCTCCTCTAGAAATCTTTCAAAATATACTTGGTTCTTACATTTTAATATAGATGTGATCCCCACAAGCTATACCTAATACCCAATGTGTAGAAATGGAAAGATTCCACTCAAAAAAGAATGCACCATTAGTATACCCATGATTCTAGGTGCAGTTCATCTTTCAATGGCCCGACTTTCCACATACAAAACATACCACCTCCCGTTACTTTCCCTACATCTATATCTTCCCCTTATTAGAGGGACGATGCTCAGAGGATTAATACCATTTAGGAATCCTTAGCCCCTTTTCCTTGTCCTAAATTTTATTATTCACTATAAGGACTGTGTGTTTGTAATTCCCCATGTCCTTATCTATATAGAAAATTAAGGTCAGAAGTACTGATAGTCTCTTCTCATTATTTCTCATGTTGTAGTTGAAACAAATCTAGTGATGGTCTTGGGAAATGATGATAGTTTGATATCTCAATGAAAATCATCCTAGAACTTAATCTCTAAGATCTATAGGTGTTCAATGTATCCAATAAGCTTAAATACATGAGTTCTAGATGGAACAGACTCTCTAAGCTTAGTTGTGAACAAAGAATTAGAGATCCCATATCTCTCCTATATCACCTTCTCTTGATAATGATCCTTATGGTGAGATATAATTCTATACACATCCATGTTTTCATGTTTCTTCAGGAGCTCATTATACATGGCCGATATCATGAAACATTGGACATCTATGGAATCACCCATATGTTTAATATAGAGGGATAGTTCCTTATCATTGACCTTTTTCCAGATGCAACTGGAATAATCACTTCTAGAACATATAATTTCCTCTCGTAGTGAAGGATATCGTGTAAACGCCACTACCATTCATTGAAATTGGTGCTGGTGATAAGGTTTTTCTTATCGAGTATGGTTCACATTGTTATGTTTAAAGTCATTTTTCTTGCCATTATTAAAAATTAAGTTGAGAAAAGTTTTAGTAATTTTTCATGATAAAACTGAGACAAATAAATGTATTAATACATATTAGTCTCCCACTATTTAATCAAAACCCAATAGCCCTCACTATTGACTAGAGAATATTATGTTTCTTAGATATTCTGGTGGCAAGTATCTATATTTCCATTCTCATTACACCAAATTGGGTTCGTCAAGAAACATGAAGGTTTTAGGTATGTATTCCAAATTCCAACTGCATTAACCCGTAGATCCTTGATCTACTAAGTGGTCTCCCCAATCCTAAAATCCTTTTATTTTCGATTTCCTCAACCTTTGCCTCTTGGTCACACCAATTCCTACTATGGATATAAACACTTGATGTGGACCCTATCAAGTCTACCCAAAATCTTGAATTAGAATTCCCCGATAATTGAAATTATCCCAATTAGGGTTTTCCATGCACTATGAACTATGGTTCAATCCTAATCAAGATAATTTAAGGCTACAATGAATTAATATTTCTATGAGTGATTTTATCCTTATACGTATATTTTCATTTTATTACCTTTCATACGTTCTTGAGAATATTAAGTGGGATATATATAAGTGATTAACTATGCCTATTATAATATTTACGCATAAGACAGTCTTATTTTAGATCCATCTTGCATGCTTGTTTAATTCATTAATTATGTGGTCGGGACAACCCACCCACAAAAAATAAACCATGCGACTAACAGAAACAAAATAAATGGTATGATCATGAGCATGATCTATTGGTTAGTTTATCTAGCAGTTGATAAACTAACCCAATACATAGGGGAGGAACACCTTGACCCTTTGGGAACTTTTTTACAGCTTTCCACCTACTAACCTTTGTACCTCCTTGGATTGGTTTCATCTTGGATTCAAACATGATATGCGACCACTAGCTTGAGAGATCCATCCATTACATATGCTCTTATCTCATGCACAGGTGAGGGTTAAAATACTGTTTTACATAAAAGAATTCTTAGGCATGTAGGCCCTACATATTAATGAGTAGAAGGCTCGCAGGCCAACAAATTTAATTTAAATTAATGAATTAAATGAAACCATTCACATACAATGGCCTTGGTATTGGTCATGATCATCCATACATGCAATGATATTTACACATAAATAAATCAAGAATTCAATTATTTAATAATTCTTGTTTAAGATAAATCACACTCGAATCGATTAATTATATTTAATTAATCAATCCCTTTTTATAAATTTCGTTGAGATTATCATCCATAATTAATTTAATAAAATAACTTCATTTAAAATTATATTTGTATATAACTTGTGCTTTGGAGGCAACCCATTGAATCCCCTTTCAGAACAACCCAATGATTATAAATGAACATTAAATAGATTTTTAATTAAACACACATATATATAACACCTATCATGTGTTGTACCTCAACTTTATTCATGCACTATTGTACACATCTCAAGGGTTTGTATAATATAATAATAAATTTTATTAAATTGCTATAATTTGGATGAGTACATTGCGGGTTGTTCGGACTACCCAGCATTCCCTTTTGTTCACTGTCCATCCAAAGTACAGACCTGAGGACTTGGCGTATAAATATAATTCTGATATCTTCCAAGTATATGGTGTGTTTAGTGGGACGCACGATGTATAGTATCTGTGTTACATGTTTTCCAATCAGGCAATCCATGTATGGGGTACACGGTCCTACCCAGACCCGAAGGAACTAGAAGTTGTGTTCAATAGGCCACACGACATGTAATTTGGAAACTGTGTGTCATTTGTTCCTGGTCAACACAGAGAATCTTAAAGACATATATATGATCTATTAACACAGCCTGGTTTGGAAGATTTGTCTGATGCATTGAATCTAGACAACATGGAATGCACTTCCTAATAAACGTTGTGTGTCATGGTGTTGTACAACCATGAACTTTTGGAACCTTCGAATGAGATCATCTGTTCTATTTCAATCAAAAAATAAAAGGAAAAATTTTCAGTAGGGTGAACGAGAAAAAAGAGAGGAGGAACAAATCTCTAGAATCAGATTTACATAATCATTAACTTGAATTGAAACAACTATATTATTAAATGGATAAATCATCAACGAAAAACAAAATAATTATAATCAATGATATGACCTTTCTGATACCACTTGTAGGTTTCAGGTGAAGCGGAAGCGCATTGGTGGGTGTACACAACTTTAATTTTTCCGTTAACAATGATCAATCTGAGATCCGTCATGATAATAAAATCCAAGATCTTCATAATACAAAAAATAATGAAAGATAGGAAGGGAGTCCCGATACCATATAGAGAATCATCATTTATTGTTTATAGTTAATTTAATTAAAAAAGAAATAATTACCCAGATGTAATTCTCTCTATTTTGATGTTTCCAGTCATGATCTGATGTGATCCATCGTTGTGTTGTAGAATCCAAGTGTAAGATTCTTCTAGTAGTGATCAACATGTGCTCTAGGTATCTCTGGACACTACTGAATGGATCTCAGAGTGATAGTGCATAAGAGCCTTTTCTCTTGATGTCTACATTCAATCACCTTGATCTAATGGAGGAGGATCTTTCTCTTGTAGCGTCACAGCGTTCATGGAAGAAAAGAAATTTTTTGTGGCTTCAGATCTTTCTCTAGTTCCATTGTGAACACCCCAAAAAAGTGATACGCTAATGAGAATTATATAATTGGGATTTTAATTACATAGAATAATAAAATGAAATAATTACTCGAAATCATTTATTAATTTAATTTAATTCTTAGTAATACCCCATGTCTAATAATAATAGTTGACTATTATGATAACATGACATGCACCCAACAATATATACCTAATATTATTTAATGAAATAAATAATATTATTTCTCAAAAATCCCTTGAAAAACTACATGGCGTGTATAATTATAGACACAATGTGTATTTTTCCATTTTCTTTATTTCCTCCACCATATTTATTAGACCTTCAATAGTGTCTATTTATTTCTCAAATAAATATCACTGCATTACTCGCCAATAAATATATTAGTTCACCAACAATATATTCCCTCGAACAACTAGTGTCAAAATAAATGTGATAAAAAGTCCTTGAATAATTATTAAACCACAATAGAGAACAATATTTAATCAACTTGTTAAATTAATATTTAATAGAGATACTTGGATACACTTAGTGTGTGACCCTCTAGGCCTCTTTATCAGTGTAATTAGATGAAGCTTACCTAAAGCCAAAGGATAACATCTAACAACATGCAAAGGTACCCATAGAGAATTAATTTAACGCTACAACGATGTGTTACCTCCTATGAATGATTATCCTGTAATGTAATCCATTTGTCTTGATATCTCGAATCAAGTGGGTTGCGTGTTAGAGCCATCAGCCCATGTGATCAATTATTATTTCTCTGAATTTCTGCAATTGGACTCTCCGACTCCCTACCATGGAAATGGATTTATTTACGCTATATAAATTCCATTGAAGGGATTGAGATATCTACTTCTGTTATGGAACAGTATGGACAAATCCTTTCTCGCATTATCTATTAATTTAGTATTACTCGTGACGCACCCAACATATCCTACCTCACTACGAACAGTGTGTTGTTACAGTTTTCATTAATAAATATAAGTGCACGATATGGAATACACATTAATAATAATCTTAATGTCTATGTACCAATACACACGTTTGAAGATAGGTACATCCAATGACACTATGAAATGTGGATTTCCTGCTGGTGGGTCTCATTCCCATAATATCCTCCTAGATATTACCAAGGGAACACATCATGATAAGGTGCCTCAATGATGTTTGAGTCCTCAAACTTAATGACATTTATTATTTTTGTCCCTCAAATAACATCATCCATCCATATAACATATATTCAAGAATAGTGTTTTGTCACTTCCGGGTTCTCATCATATCAGAGATATTCAATAACTCTTTAATGAAATAGTTATCCTTGGGAAATTATCACATGCATTGTCACATAGAAGAAAAATCAAGTTATGATAAGGTATTTATTAATGAGTAAAGTACTAAGTAGTTAGTTCTAGGCCACCAAATCCAACACATGGTACACCTAGTTGCTTCCACGAAGTATGGAGAAAGATGAGTTATATCAATTTTTAAATATAGATTTCCATATTTTTGGTGATTTATGGAAAAAGGTTAGTTTCAAATCAAATGAAACCATTATCATCGATGTGGAACTCAGAAATCTTTCCTTCCTTCATAGCTTTCACAATCTATTAAAACCAAAAACATTCCCTTTGCAAATCATTGATATCCTCTTTCATATACGGTTGTAAAATCATTTGGGAAAGGTAGGATTTATTTCATTTCATTAATATTTCCAAATAAATCTTTTTCAAATATAATATAATAGGGTCTTTCCCAATTTGAATCATGGATATAGTAAAAGGTTCTTTTCATCTATGATCACTAGCTACCTTATTCTCCTTTCCGGTTGGTGGTGACTAGAGAAATTGTAGACGTTGATTAGCTCTAACTTTCTTCATTAATTCATGTTGTAATCCCTATATGTGAATATACACATTTGAATCATTTGGTAAAAATATATATTTCAAAATTTTAAGTATATAGTTAGTTCCACAAAATAATCATAGAGAAGATCAAAGATACTAACTCTTGGTCATGTGTTAGGTAGTTATTCTCATGGATTATCAAATATAATTAGTCATAGGAAACCACTTTCTAATTATGAATGATTATACAACAAAATAATTTCATTGAACCATCATTGTATAACAAAAAAACTTCTTAACATGTTTGAAATGTGAGTATAGGAAAAATAATATGCCTATTCCTAGGCTCAATTAAACTTTTCTAACATTCTTCCATCTAGTCACAATTTAACCATTTCTAGGATAGCGTAGTTATCATGATATAAATTCATGAGAAATTCCTCACACAAAATTGGTAAAACCTATCTTATCCATGAAAATAATGGCTTTCCATATCACTTGAGGGTTTGGGTTATTGATTAATTATCTTTTCAAGGGTCCATAAAATTTCCTCCAATTGTGATCTTGTGAACAAGAAAAGTAGCCTACCACATAAAAAAATCACACTTGATAAACATATCATTCATTTTTTTCCTTCTCTAATATCTCCAGAACAATAATTTTATGCTCTTAATGTTTATCCTTACTCAAGGAGTGTATGAGAATTTCAATGATAAAGACTACCAAAAAAATTTCAAGATAGTATCTAAAGACTTATCCATGAATATTGATAAGGAATTAGTTTTCTTGAAGGGAATCACTATGAACTCAATGTGACAGTAGTATGTATGGATGTTTTTATTTTATATATATTCCTTCTTCACCTTTAGTTAATGATATCCAGAATGAGTATCCATATTTGAGAAAAACTGAGCTCCTTAAAGTTGATCGAATAAGTAGTAAATACATGGTAGGGGATATTTTTTATTTATGGTGACTATGTTGAGAAATCGATAATCGATATATGTCCATATTTACATATACTTCTTTATGAAAATGATCACCCGTGTACCCTAAGGTGATGCAGTAGGTCATATGAACCATTCTCCCAAATACTCTTGTAGCTACTTCCTTATCTCATATAGTTTGATCGAGGCTGCCCTATTGGGGAATTTGAATACAAGAGTGGAACTGGTTTTATGGTTTATTGAGAACTCTACCTCATGATCTAGGGGATGTCCAGGTAACTCTTCAAGAAATATATAACAATATTACTTCGTAATGGAAATTTACTCAATGTTGCTACTTTTATTCAACTCAACAATTTGGGAAATGTTTTCTTATTCATATGGTATCATCACCCACACCATTTTATGATTTTCTAAATGATATTTCTGATCTTCATTGAATTTTTATAAGAGAACATGATGGATTATATTATAGAAGTATATTTTTTTTTCTTGATAGTTCATGTTTACTCTATATAAGTAGAGATAATCCATGATCAGGATAACTTCAAATTCCATAATAGGAGAGATTATGATATTTACAAAAATAATCATTCCACATAAGACGACAGTAGAAATGTTCCGCACATTGGATTCATTGATTGCACCACTAGGTGTTTTTATTGATATCACTAAAATATTCAATTGAGGTTGTGATCCAATGGTTCTAAAAAATTATATTATATAAATGAATGAGAAGAACCAAAATCAAATAAAAATCATTCCATTATTGAGTGAATAGGATGTGTACCTTATACCAATGAATTTTCAAGAACCACATCAAAATTGGTGAAGGAATATGTTTTCCCATACACTTTGGGCATTGGAGATTGTTGATGCTTATTACTCTCAAAAAACTGATATTTAGTGCACTGGCTTGTATATTTCCCTTTCTCTCTATAGTTTTGGCATTGAACCATGGGTGGTGATTTCCATTCAACCATTACATTGGCTGACTTCTTCATGTATCATAACAATTCATGTTCTTGGTGTTATTCTCTCCCATGATTTAAGTATTTTTTACAACATTGATTTCATTACTATGATTCTTTTTGACAAATTTTTTACGAGCGGATGGTTGATCATTCTTCCCACCATTTTCATTAGATTATATAGCTAGAAACTTCATATTTCATTTCTTATCTCCACATCCATGTAAAAATTCAACAAAATCCATCTAAAAATTTATATAATATATATCAACCTCTTAATAATTTCCAAATTCATAGATAAATATATATTTTATGTGGTTTAGTTTTAATCCACTAAAGAATCTATTAATTTTTCTATTATTTTTGTTAACAAAACCTAGGGTGTATATTACAAACCTTGTAAAAGTTTCCTTATAAATAGATATAGATTCTCTATCCTTTTTCTTAAGAATTATGAAATATATCTCCATAATTATTCAAACGATTAGAGGGAAACATTTATTGAGAAATAACTTCATAAATTCAACCCAATACATTTCTTCTATTTCATCCTTCAACTTAATATGCTTTATTAGTGCCCAACATTGATCAACCACTCCATTTAAACGATAGGTGGACATAGTAAAAAAAATTTATTAGAATAATTAAGACCAAAATTATATTATTTATCAATTTAAAGAACAACGTGATAATAAGTGGATACGAATATCCACTAAATATTATTGGTTGTTTCCTCATAATGGATTCAATAGCCAGATTCATCTTCTTAGGTGTAGGATGTCATTACAAATTATTTAGGATAATTTTTATATCCTTGGATAGTTGGGTAAGTTTCAACATTATATTTTTAACTCCATCTACAATTTCATTGGTAGAATCACTTGGGAAATCATTTGATTTTCCCTTAAACAATTTTTTTGGAAATGGTTTTCCTGTTACCTACCATTTTTAAAAATAAAACATGTTTGAATAGAAGTAAAAAAATAAAAGAATAAATAAGTTATTATTTTTCATAATTAAATATAATGGAATATCTTATGGGATACATAGGTTTATCATTGTCCATAAATTATGATTCTAGGATCATGTGCATTCATATTTTTTAAGAATAAATAATTACATTAGATATATATCCTTAATAATGGGTTTTAATATAGTTTGTGATTAACTGAAGCATATCCCCCTAGAGTGTAAAACGAGGTGTGCATTAAGGCATATATTCATTCAACAGTTGCCAATCGAGTCTAGTTCAATATGGTGTTTTTGGGGATGTTACTCCTAGGTACATCTGTACATGAGACACATCCACTTATAGAATCAAAATAGTTTTTTCAGTTATTGGAAACCTCACACTCTTATACTTTACCAAAACATAGGATGTTTTCCTATGCATAGACTTATCTATAGTATTCTTGACAAATTTTTTCAAATAATAATTCCTATATTAACTAAACCATTCTCTGTTAAAAACCATAGAGACAATAATTTTTTAGTCCATAAGTATTACATTATTTTTAAGTTAAATGCATAATAGTGATATCATAGAGGATCCAATGGATTAGTTTATTGGAAAAATTAGTCTCAAACATCTATTTTCAATAATAAAACTTAAATATTATTTAATTTATTCTTCTTTGTTCTCATAGTGGACCTCACATAGTCCTTTTTAAAAGTAATCACATGAGGATATACATTAATGATTCAGGCAAGGTGAAAGCCTAGTAAGGGGAGGTATAACATGGAGAGAATAAAGGACATGAATCCAAAGTATAGTGGTGAGGATAGTAATATCAAAAGTAGAGGATAATAATCATAATTATGAGGGGAAAATTTTTAAAATTCTTGTAATGTGGAGTATTCATAAAATGAAACATCATGTCTTAGTGGTCAAAAAAACACATAGTTTAGATGAAATATGACATCATGTTCACGCATAACATATGTTTATAAATAATAACATCATCATTATGAAAAAAATATCTTCATTTTCACACATATTTGAGATTTTCTCATTAGATACATCACATTACCCTATGAATTGGAGGGATGTATAATTTTGGCTCCACTCATCACTCTATAATATATATATAATCATTCATTTCACATATAAATTATAATAATTATGATCATGAAATAACAAATCAAAAGGAATGAGTTTCACAGTTATTGAAAATTATCATTCATGAATAAATGTTGGTGATCAGAAATGTAAATGAAAGTTCATACATTGAAATAAAAGATAATTTTTATTTGTATAAGAAACAACATATGAGGAGTTAAAGATTTGATTTGGAAATAAATCCTTTTTCAAAATAATTAAATTTGGCTTAAAACTCATGGTGGAAAAAAGTTTATCCAAAAAATAAATCAAAAAATATTAATGAAATTATATTTAAGTAACATGTAAGTTATTTCCTATAAAAAATTATTTTAATGTGGAAAAAAAACATGAAATGGAGTTGGGTTCGAGGATCTCATTACATTAAATCCTGCATTATTTTTTCGCTTTTCCACCTCATGAATAATAAACATATAATCATAAAAACAAAGTTAAAGAAGTTAACTATGTCAATTTTTTCTAATAATTATCCATTATTATTATTATATTCTATTTTATAACACTCTCAGTTAATGATTAATTGTTTTGATATCATGTTTTCATTAAAATTTCCCATTTTGTTTCTATTGCACTATTTTCATTCAAAGTCATTTATAAGTAGGTATAATTATCTTCAAATGATTATAATATATGTAATTAAAAATTGTTATATTATATATAATTCATAATTATCATCCCTGAATTTGGTTATAAGCATTGACTAAGAAATGTCTTCATAGGTGGTTAACTGACCTTCGATGGGACATTGTTGAAAGGGAGGGAATTATTTTGGAAATTTATGTATATATTAAAATGTAGGTTAAAATTATTAGTATAATACTTAATGTAGGTTATCTATGTTACTAATTAATACTATATGTTTTTAATTCTTTGAGAAAAAATAATGAAAATAAGCGAAAAAAGTGAAAAGTTAATTGAAACATATTTAATCCATATTGTATCTTCTCTGGTAAGAAAATAAAAATACATTGGTGTTTGACGTTTGATTACTAAAGAACATCCTTAATGATTATAAATACTTTAGGTGGAAGGATTTATAAATGGGATAATATTTTGAAAGTAGTGGATTAGTGTTTTTCCAAGGGGAGGAAGTGGGGTCATTTTTACTTTAAAAGAGGGGTATTTTTAGAATAAAATATTAAATAAAATAATATATCAAAGGTAAAAATTTTAATTGTGAATTTTTTACAATTCTAAAAATATATAACTATTTTAATGTATTTAAAGACTTTAAACGTACTTATTATTCAAATTTATTAGTTTAATAAATTTGACTATAGGAAGGTTAAAAAATTGTTAATTTAAGGGATCACTTTTGACTTTAGGTTTTTGAAAAAAAATTATGATTATAATATATGTTTATTTTTTTGAGTGACTCATTTGTAAAATTAAATACATCATAGAAGATCCTAATTTAATAGAATTTTTTATGTCATTGTTACATCATTCATTATGAAATTTTAAATACACCAGTTTTGTAAAAAACTATATTATTACTATTTATCCTTAAATTGAAGTATTTTAGAAAATTACAAAAAACACAACCCTTGATAAATATAGACATGATTATTTAAAAATTGAGATTAATTTATTAAAAAAATTATCACATAGGTAATTTTAAATTTTAGTATAAAAAATTTGATTTTATGAACAACATTAAAATTCAGTTTATTAAAAATTTAATTATATTTTTATTGAATTTTTTAATCACAATATTTTTTTAATATCCATATTTAGATAAATTAATCATAATTAATATTATTTATTTAGAAATTTAATATTTTGAGGTAAAATAACTCTTCCCATGGTCAGGTTGTTATTCCCAATTGTCAGGTTACTATTCCAAATAGTCTGGTTACAATTCCAACGATTAGACTAACTACTATATACACTACATCCTTATTTCACTAAATATTCATAAAAATTCCTCCCAAAGTTATATACATTCATTTTCAAGGATTTTTATTGGATTACTAATATTTTTTTATTTTGAATAGTGTTCACAGCGGGGGATATGATTATAGTTGACTAGGGAGATCCATATTTTCCCATTATAGGTTTTATATTTTATATTTTATATAACGGTATTTTTTAGAAATTTCATTTTTTTGCTGATTAATGTAATAGTATTTATCAATGATATTTTTTTGTGTATAATACTATATAGTATTTTACAATGCACATTTATTTTTAGACACAAATATAATTTATAAATTGTGGTTTGTTACATTTAATTCTAATATAAACAAAATATTAGTTTATTAAATTCCTTTTAAAAAATTTCAAGTAATATATTTATGAAAAATGTAATATGTCACATCGTGTAGGCAGTATTATACACATCTGAAAAAATGGAATTCTCATTTTTCTATAGAAAAATGATATGAGGTATGCATTTATTATTCCATAAATATATAAATATATTTGACTATGAATAATATTGATGTTATAATTTTCTAATGGGTAAAATATTTTTTGAGGATAAAGTTAGAAAAGGAAAAATATTAGGGAGTGATTAGTATTTTCAATGAGAATTAAAACATTCTCAGTTAATACTTGTTAGATGTGGTGGACATAGGCTAAATTCTTATGACCAGTGTATTATGTACGGGGAAGAGGAATTTAAGGGAAGTAAAATTCATAGATTATATAGATTGAATATAAATTCTGAATGTCCTGAAATAGGTTCTGAAAGGATCCTTTTATAAATGAAGAGAATGGAAGTTATTTCATAATATAAAAGGAAGAGTCACAAATCAAAGGTCAATTGGATCCAATAATATAAAATAATGGAGTGGGAGTATGTTTAAGGTTGATAAAGCCTAAAATATATATTAAAAAAATTAACATTATTTTATGTCTGTTATCTCATAAATTTTTCACTTTTATTATTTTTGGTTTTTACTGTGGTATGTAATTTTTATATAAGTAACTTAAGTTTAATTATAAAATATGGACCATATTACTTAATTTAGACCTAATTATTACAAATATGAAATGAATTTTATAAAATAAAAGTGAAATTTTATATGAAAATTATTTTTAATATCATCACTCATAATGAGTAAATAACATTTTTAGAAAAAAGTTTATTTTTATTATAAAAATTATGTCTATAATTAAGTTATCAATGTTTTTTATTTCCATTAAAAAAACTTATTAAGAAAAAAATATTTTTGTAGATTAAAATAAAATATTAACTTAATTTCACTTTAGGATAATTATTATATGAAAACTGACCCCAAACCATTTTTATTAAAGAAAATATAACAAATGATATAAGATAGAATTTCAAGACTATTAGTTTATATATCTATCATGTGATGGGATCATGGGAATCGAACTCATGGTGCACGATCTTGAAAATGTTTTCTATATGAATGATTATTTTTTATACAGTAAAAAATTTAATTGTGTTTCTAATACCTTGGATGGATCTGTTCATCTTGGATTGGGGAGACCTAAGGTACTAAAGGATCTAGTACAAGTAATTGATGAGTTGATGCCCATAATTCATAGAGGATTGAAATATAAAGTCTTGGATAATATAAATCCCAAGGAATACTCAAATACGATGGATACCCTAGGTGCGTCGAATGTTGTGGTCAATTGGTTTTTCCCTATTGTTGATTCCAATGATATCACTAAGTGAGTAGTGAAGAAATGATCCTTGAATATTATTGGAGAAAATCCCAAGGTCCCTAAGTATCGTATCAAATAGGTACATCACTAAATTATCACTTGGGCTAATCATTTTTAGTTTAATTTCACCTTGAAGCTTAAACCCCTTAGAAAATAGATTTTCAAGGATTGGGTATTTAATTCATGAAGGTTTACCATGATCGGTACGGGATTCATCCACATTTTTTCCATCTAGTGACGTAATGTTTAATGCATCAAAATCATGTTCAGTCCATCCTAAACATATTATTATAAAAATATTGGAATAGAATCCCCTGTTCAGTCGAAACAGTGTAAATAACTTGGTTACATGTGCTTGGGATCGAATATCAGATTTAAAGTGGTTCTTATGACACTCAAAAATATTTTTGGACATTTCTTATATTATGGCAACTACAATAAAATCTGATAAGTAAAATTAACATGCCTATTATATGAGTATTTATAGTGTTATAGTTACATTTTATATGTATTACACTACTATTGAAATAGTTTAATTAGTCGATAGTGAATTTGGTCCTGATCTTACAATGTAATTTGAAAGGATTCCAGATTTTCAATGCACATGTAACTTTATTATCCATTTGTTTGAAATCTGTGAGAGGAATATGAAGTGTAAAAATTAAATGAAGTGTGTAAATTTGATTGTGTTTTATGAATTCAAAATTCACATTGATAAGGATATAATGTAAAATACATCAAATGCATTAAACGATTATACTTATGATAAACATAACAATAGGAATATTTAAAACGATTCATGTTTTGATGTAAGTTCTTTAGATTTACACTTTCTAGTGTAGAAAGTAATTTATAAATCTAAGGCACTAGGAAGATATTATTCAATTCCCACTGAGAGGTAATGGTGGTCCAATAAAAATGTTGTTGTTGCCACAACCTTTAGAAATTTTTCTCCAAATAATGTTGGGTGCAGCTCTAAGAAGAGTCCTATTGCATAGTTTTAGGTTTTCCATAATTTATATGTTTTGAATGATGGTAAAAAATAGGAGATTTTTTATCCAGATGACTCACATGATGAATATATTGAGCTGGTTGTCCCAATTGACGATGATTAATAAAAGGAAACTATAAAAGAAATAATTCAAACCTAGTCCATATAACATTAAATTTAAAGAAAATATGATTTTACAATGATGATCAACATATAAATTTATATACTTCCAACACCTCTAATTGGAATGACAATTAATATTCTCTAGGTTCTGAATACACTATCATAGAGAAAATAGTTCCCATACTGATTGATTTATCTCTACTGGAATCACTTGTCCAATCAAAGTGTGGCATTAGAGATCATACTCCCATTATAGGTTCTGTTAAGGAGATATCTGAGGGATAACCTTATCAACAAACTGGTATGGATAAAAAGGATTTCCCTAAGGTCATGGAGTATGTGGAACATAATATCATGGAGAAAAATAATGGTGAGGCAAATGGAAAACCATCTCTCACTACCCTGGGTACTGACTATATAAACATGGGTGTTACAAAATCCTTAGTTTGTGATGATTTGTCTAAATTTATAGTGGAGACCCTCTCTTTTTTGTTCATAACATTGATTCTAGCTCAAAACCTCAGTCCAAGTTGTTGAAGTTGTTGCTCAGGTAGAAAAAATGGGAACAATTAGGGTGATAATACACTGATTTTATTAGATATTATAGACTCCATTAATAATACATAATTTGATCTATTTTTTCTAATGTTTTTCTGGAATAAAGGAATTAGAAAACAGGAGGATAAAGGAATTATTTCCATAGCTTGTATCAAACTCAAATTTTCATGCTTCTCCCTTTATTATACATACTAAAAGTGAGGATCTTCAGGTAAACTTTGATTATTATCATGGGAGACCTTACTAGGGGAAAATATGACAACTTGATACATTTCTATATATAATACCATTTCTATTGAGGAATCATCTTGGGATTCCACTATAGAAAAGAACATAGTTGATAATGTTGATCAAGAACGTCATGTGTCATAAGAGGACCCAGATGGAGGTCATGATGTTGAATCTAATGGAGAAAAGGATGACTCACTAGAAATAGATAATCAAGTTTAAAAATTTATAGCATAAAAATAATATATTTGGTTTAGAAAACTAATATTCTCTCATATCTCATGAGGAAGGGGTGGTTAAAAAAAATGTGATTGTGTTAGTAGGTCAGCCCAATGTTTTATTATGGCACCATGTATCTCTCTTTTTTTCATACAACATCATCATCCCATTGTATTTTTTATCTCTTTTTAATAAATTTTTTATTACCATGTGTCTTAATCCATGATTAGAGACATTTATGGTAAATATTAGTTATGTTTCTGAATTATTAACGTGAGTTTTCTAAAACAAATATAGTGTTTTAAAAATAAATAATTTTACTCCTCAAATATTTTTGTAGTCATGGATGATTTTTTATAAGTTTTAATGTAAGACTTAGTTTTTTATAAAGTCATAAAATATATGGTATATGTATAAACTATGGGGGGTTCATATATATACATCCCTTTCATTTTCATTTTATGGATA
Source organism: Viscum album (assembly GCA_963277665.1). Lineage (NCBI taxonomy): Eukaryota > Viridiplantae > Streptophyta > Magnoliopsida > Santalales > Viscaceae > Viscum > Viscum album. The sequence goes on along the minus strand of OY728153.1, from coordinate 603,530,975 downwards.
TTGGAGGCATTCATAGGATGTTCCAGGAGGTTTAGAGGGTGTTCGATGAGATTTGGGGGAGCCTCTACTAAATATGGGATGGATATGGAATTGAGGTATATACATAACCTTGGTGATGGTGCCTATGGTTTAGTGGATTATTAATGATATTCAGGGATGTTGGGAGGTTTTTCAAGGATAATTTTAATTTGGGGTAGTTTTACCATGTGAAGTAGGTTGTGACATGGTCCCTTTCATAGTAAAGAGGGTCCTTTTATGTAGAGACAATGGATATGATGTAACACCAAAATCTAGTTTTATAGTATTTATCCTAGTTTTTTAATAACCTTTAAAAATGGTTGATGTGTCGTGGCCGTATGGTTCTACCTTTGAATACCCCTTGTTAGGGTGTGATATGGTTTTGTCTGTGAGGTTGCATCGTGGTCTTCAATTTTTTTTCCAGGCTGTCTATAAATACCTGAGAGTCCCAAACCAAGACTTCCTATAACTTTTCTCTCCAAAAAACAGGGAAACCAAATATGGGTTTTGAGGATATTTTAATACCCTTTCATTAGGTATATATCTTTGATAACCGTTATCAATCCAAGGTGATCCAAGGTGCATTTTTTCATTTTCTAGAAACTTCTTCCTGGTGGATCTCATTTCCTCCCATTTCATGTCACCATAATTTAACATTTTTTATCCAATATTATTATGTTGTTTTTTGTCGTTTTTAAGTGTTTTTGTTGTATGAAGTTCATTAGAGATCACAATTACTTCTGGGATAGATGATTATATATCCATAACACTGGTTTATTCTTACATGAAGAATGTCGAATATTTCAAGGTAGGGGATTTATTTCACCTCCAATATATTTATGTGAAATCATAAATATAGTATAGTTTTTATAAAGTCATAAAAATGGAATTAAACAATAAAAATTTGTAAATATTTTAATAATTAATTAGTTGTAGCAATAACATGTTGTTTCGTTCAACCTTGATAATAGTTTTCCACTTACATTTATAGATAGTGTGATATCTATGTTATTCATTTTTGAATTTCTTAATACGATATGGATTACCAAGTCATTATTGAAGTAATATGTTAAAGAAAAAAAATATCAATTGATTAATTGTATTAATAATTAAATATGAATTATGTTGTAATGAATACAATGTTTATTATAATTTAATAAATATAAAATTGATGTAATACACATGCTTAATTAAATGTGATATTCTTTGATAATTGAATTGGTAAAGAATATGTATCATGGTTATCCTTATTAATAATGTAAAAAATCATGTTTAAAGGATAAATATACTTCTTTACATTTTGGTAACCATAATTGATTGCATAGCATGTTCAACGTTTGATAGATTATTATAGAAGATGACTTAGGTGGAACATAGTTGAAACATGTGAATAATGATTCAGATTTTTCAAGATGAAATAAGAAATATTTTTTTAATAAAGATAATTTAAAGGGATTGTGTTTCCTATTTAATAGACAAGGATGAGTGCATTATGTTTGGATCCATGAGAGCTCTTTTTTTGAAAGATGAATATCTTATTTTAGGGACTATATTATTCTTTTTTTTGTGTTTTTTTCTACAAACTTGTGGTTCAATCTAGATATAATATTCTCTATACGATGTGTTATGAGCCTAAGATGGATAATTATTGGATGGATAAAGAGATATGGGGTGGGGAGGTACTAATGATGTGGTAATAATTGACGAATAAGATGGTGAGATGCATCAGGATATAAATGTGGCTATTTAGGATACACTAGAGATTATGAAATGGGTTGACCCTGATATTTCCATTAATATGACAATGTTCGATGATTTCTTGACATTAATATTTTTAATGGTTGATGGTCAGGTTTCTTATATTATATATATTCCTTTCCCCTCTACTGGAGGTAGCTTGGTGTGATTGGTGGCATGTTTCCACATAGTGGTAGCTTAGGATATTTTTCCTAGAGTACATGGATTATGTTATGATTATAATAATAAATAAATAATTCTTAAAAATGATGTTGGTGTTGATAGAATGAAAATTATAAAAATGTTTTGATCTTTATAAACCATGGACTCAGTTGGTAATATTCTGGATGGGCAGAGACTTCACTGTGAAAATTAATGTAATGTAATTAAGAATAATTATTTTGGTTATTTAAAGGATAATTATTTAATTAATTTAAAGATAAATATTGGATGAAAAAGAATTTAATTTTTGTAACTCTTTAAATTATTAGGTACTTATATGACATCTAGTCCTTAGTAGTGACAATCAGGTGTCCAAGTGACGATAACTACAATTGAGCTTAGGTATATGCTATTACCATAGTGTGTTTCTATGGTATACAATATCTTGAATATTATGTGATTTCATATTATACCCCCCACATATCGGTTAGGGAGGTTGAATCCTAGTGAACTCTAGGAGGGTGTTTTCCCCAACATCCATACAAGAGGACGGATGGCTGTATATCTCGTCTAGCCCCACTGTCTTCTCGTAGCAATTACATGTATTGGAATGTAGAGAAATTAGTTTCCCCATATTTTTGTGTAGATATATGTAATGTATTGTGGTTATTTCATACTCATGTATCCTCATATATATCATACAATGTATTATTATAGGCATGATGTGTATAGATTAGGATGGGTTGAGGTACTTGGTGTTTGGGTTTTGAGGTCTTGTGGAATAATAATCGATGTATGATACACATTGTAGTGGTTGTAGAGGCTCCCAAAAATATATTTGTTTTTATATACAGAATTTTGTATTGGATACAATGATGTATGAGGTTCATGTTTTGATTCCTTTCCCCGGTTTCTATAAAATAGATTATTTTAGAGAGAGATTTCTTAGGATGTGTGATGTTGGGGAAAAAGAAAAAACCAGTTGGAATGCAGGAGCAAGGTACCCTAAAATTCATTATTATATTATATTAAATAATTTATGAAACACTTGTTGAGAGTTAGATTTTATAAGTCTAGGAACATTGTATAACTTTTTAGGCGACAAGTTAGTTTCCTTGTTGTTGACAGTTATATAACATTCACTATTTATCTTTTACATGAGAGGCTCCATGTAGGATCCTACAGAGTATACTATTATACTCATCCTATGTATGTATAATAAATTCTTAGGCCTTAAAGGTAATATTAGTGATCATGTTATATATTAGTAGTTTTGTGGTTTTTTATGAGTAGTTTGGGATTCATGGTCACTATCGTCTTTACCATTTTGTAATTAGAGCTTTACTTTTAGTTGACTGGTATTGTATTAAATTGAATGTACACACTTGGAATTTTATTATATGTCTGAGAAGGTGTTGATTGTTGTATCTATATAATCTCTATCATTATAATGTTATCTTAGAGGATAATTAATCCCATATGTATGTTTAGTATACCCTTAATGCTAGTCTCCAACCTGGGGACAGCAGGGGGAAGGACTCAGGTTGTCATCATCTCCCTTATCTTATTAAGGGCATAAGAGGGGTACTCTTTTTTTGGTGGGGGTGATGATAGAGTAGTATAAGGTGTTTAGGATTGAGTTATATTATGGAGTTTAGAGTTATTCATAGGTGAGGTTGCGTGGGGTGCTAGGGATTTGATGCCAGCTACATTTAGTCATTGATGTAAATAAGGGACACTAGTTGAGATACATGTATTTAGCCCCATGTAATCTATTGCCTCGACCATTATGTTTACTAAGACTATCAAACAAAGTGATATTAGTTGATGGGTAGATACCTAGTACATTATTATGAAACATTGTTATTTTCAATTTTAGTTGAAATTGGATAAACTTCATATATAATAAAACCTTATACAAGATAATAAAAATATTATTTAATTAATGTTAAGTATTCTATATTATTAGTTTATGAGCTCTAAATATTTATTCCTATAGGAGAGATTGATCCATGTCAACATCTTTATATGATTCCTGCTAATGATGTCTAGTGGTATGTTCGATCAGATATTTATAGAGTAGAGGTTGATAATGATGAAACTCAATGAAGGACTCTCTAAGAGTTTCAATTCTAGAGTATGTAGAAGTATTAGAGATTTGTTTCTTACTCAATCATAGAATATGTTTTGGAGGATGTTGAGATATATTTATATTAAATCCATTCTTGGAATGAGAATTGGCTCTCACTGGTTTTTGATGATCTTGCATGGTGTAGTGAGGTAGTGGTGCTTCTTATTCTATATAGATCATGGGGATTCATGTAACACCCCATGATTTTTTGAATTATTATTCTGAATTAACATAATTTTTTTATATTTTTCATTTCCTAATACACTGAATATAGATTTTTTTATAACAAATCACAAATTTTGGCTTGTGTTATATGCAATGCCATGTTATGTTTTCACTAAAGTAAACACATAAAATTTCTCATGGCACTCACAACACTATGTTTGGCTTATATTTCACATAATAAATAGTACCATTGATAAATTTTGTTACACATAAGGTCATGTTTACTAGACTAAAAGATACTATTATCATTAATATTAAAATAATATTATAATTACCAACAAGTCTTTAGAATAGATGTTAAGAATAATATTAACTAAATTGTGAAGATATAATTTACACATGTATATAAAATGAATTATTTGGTTATAAATTTCTATAAGTGTATTTTATAACTAATTGAGAATAAATAAATTACTTTTCTAGGAAAACTATTTTTCTATATAAAAACACATTTTCATCTCAATAAATTATAAAAATCACTATTTATTAATTTTTTTAAAAAAATTAATATATTATAAATTCAATAAATATTTTTGATACACATCCAATTGATTTCATAGGTATAAGATACGAATAAATATAATTTTATGAATAAAAATGTATTCTTTTAAAAGGTAATTTTTTTTGATTTTTAATAGAGGAACCGTTTTAAATATTTTTTAACACTTTTATAATTATTATTTGATAAAATAACTTATGTTTTGAAATAGAAACATAAAAAATAAGATTATGGTGAATTTTTTGTCTTTTTTCTCTGATGTTTTATTTTTTGATGAGTAATGAATAATACTGAATTTTAATTCAAAAATTCTTTTTTATATTATTTATTTATAATGATAAATTATGTTTTTATTGGTTTTAAATCCTAATTAGATAAATTATAAGTAAATTTACCCAATTTAGTTAATTTAAAATAGTTTCACTTTGAAATTTGATAGAATAACATTCCATACTTTTGATCATTTTGAACTTTAAAACCCTCTTTGTCGTCATGTCTATGGGAATAAATATGAATTAATTTCTACCACTTCTATTTTTTTGAATTTATAAATATGTATTCCATATTTGAAATAATAGTAATATATAATTATTATTTTTTTCAAATTAGTTTTTTATAAGAAATATTAGTGAAATAATTTAAAATTAATTACTATGATTATGAAACAAAATTAGCTTAACAAGTGACTAAACCTTATAGTTAAGGTCCAAAATGACCTAGAGACTTATCTAAAACCACCTAAATTGAAATAACTAGACCCTATACTCATTTCCATATAATTTTGGTCATTATTGGAGACAATATTCATTATAAACATGGTTGAAAATCCATTTTACAAAATTTATAAGAATGTCACTCCTTCTCCACTATAAAAAATCACTCACCTCTCCCACTTATTTAAACTTCTCAGACACATTATTTTTCCAAAAATCTACTCAAATAATTTACCAACATCCATAACTTCATCCGAGATTCATCTCATTGGGTTAAATGGAGACCTTTGGTTCAAATCAAAAGGAGTTACCCAAAGAAGATGTGACATCCTTCCTTATGCTTTTTTGTATTATTTTAATTATCTAGCCCTCAATTACTCTCATTAAACTCATTTATAATATCCTCAACATCATAGTTATATTGATATTTTTTTACACAATGGTTTCTACCAACACTTACACACACATCCATCAAATTTTTAATGAACTTCCCACTCTTGTGTATGGCGACCAACTGCCTCACTAAATGATAGTCATTTTTTCCTTTAATAATTCTCCTAGGTGGGATTTATGATGGAAAATATATTTTTATATCATATATATGATACTAATTATGAATTTATGCTTATTAAAGTTTATATAAATTATACCTTCAAATTTCCCATATTATAGATAAATGATAAATTCATTTGAGGATGTGTGGACTGTCACCTCTTCAAAGTGATGTAATACAATCACACATTACATTTAATGTATTAAGGATGGTTTTAGTGAAAATATATTATAAAAATGACATAATAATTATTATATAATTATATTATATATATATATAACTTCTATTTACATTCTTTCATTCAATATAACAATAAAATGGAAACAACGTTCTTGTATACATATGGACAACTGTATCCATTATCTATGTATTTCATTTAATATATATATATATATATTTTTTATAGGTAATTATATATATATATATATATAATTTAAATATATGATATTTATAAATTTTTTTAAATTTTGGAAATAAGAAAACTATGATCTACGTAAGAGTACCAAGAATAATAAGTCAAAACATATATGAAATACATTAAGTTTATCACCCAGAACATAACATTAAGATGGATTTACTAATATACATATAACATAAAGTCATAAGTAAATAATATATGGTTTTATATATATTAATATTTTTAGGTTTTATATTTCTAAAAAACTTATAGTTATTATAAGAGAGGTTTAAATGATTACCATGTGATTCAAGAAACTAGGTAAGGGTTTTGTTATCTCACATTTTTTTCCTATGATCCACAAGCCTTTTTCACCATATATTTCTTATATGTGGTGTATATAATTATTATGGATGTATTATTTGATTATTATATTTAATTTTTTTATTTAAATATTAATTTATTACCTTTCTTTTATCTGATTTATGTTTCAAATGTTACCAAATTGGTAAAGTAATTTTGTCTCAGTTTTCCTTCTTTGAGAAACATGAAATGTCATGCACATATATTCTCCTAAGAGTTTTATATAGTTCCCATTAATATGTTATATAATAAATTTTCTTATTTTCAGGATATTTTAGGCATCATTTAATTTCATTTTCTTACATGCACAGTATGATTCATTTTTAACAAGTGGTAAGAGTTTATTGAAACAACCTCATTGTTTATCAGAATTATTTATTATTATGTGTCCATTAATAAAATGTTATGATACATATCTCAAGAAACATGCCGAATTTTTATCACCCTTAATATATTCAACTTATATCCATGTAATGGTACTATTTTGAACTCTTTTTTATATAATATAATTAATATTGTTTTCGAAAATATGACATTATTTCTTATTTCGGTCGAAAATATATATTCTTTCAAAACCATGTTTTCTAAAAATGATTTAATTTTTTTTAATATTATCCAATGATTTATAAAAGACATTTCTTACCCATGTATTACATTTTCAAAAAAAAATTCAAAGGAATTGTATATTTTTTTCTGATCAAGGGACATTTCTAATCTTTTAAGGTATAGAAGGAATGATTGGAATTCAAAAACTTACCCACTATCACAAACACCATTTCCTAGATGATTTATTTTTATGTTGATAAGGATAATTTTTATTTATTTTTTATAATATTTGTGGAATTTTATGATTTTAAAATGTGTTTTAAAGAAAAAGTGTTTTAAAAAAGTGATTTATGTTTAAAAACTATTCTAAATGATTTTAATTTATTCGTTTATATTTTTTTTCAAATGGTTGTTTTAAAATAAAATGATTTCAATTATCTCAAATATTATTTTATAAGCTTCCAAATTATTTTTAAATAATATATTTCTCAAAAAAAGTTGAAGAATATTTTTATATTTTTAATTAAAATGATTTCCAAAAATGTTTTCAAGATTATTTTTATATGTATTCACTGAAAACAATTTTCATAATGGTTTTAATATTCATTTATATTTTTTCAATGAAAAAAGTTTTCAAAATGATTTTATACCATATTTATAATTTTTCAATGTATTTTATATTAAAATGGGTTTAAAAAGGTATTATATTTTAATATATCTTCTCAAATAAGAAATGGTATTTGCTTAATGAAATGGGTTTAAAGGATCTTTCTAAATTATTTTACATCTATGATGACATCGATTGGTGTTACTCATGCCTTTCTAGGAAAATGATCCAAAGGTTCCATTCATATTCATTATCTAAATGGTTAATGTTTTTATGGATTGATATTTAGGAAACTTTTTTATCTCTCATAGGTTATATGAAACCCCTTTATATTTGTTGTGTTTTATTCTTATATGAAACCCATTTCTATTTCATGGGTTATATTCTTATGAAACCTTCTTTATTTCATATTTTATGAAATGATGAAATTATTATAAAACCTATATATTTTTCATCAGGATATGATATGGTTAATTTTTTATTATACACATTTCATTTCATGGGTTATTATATGAATTCTAATGATCTTTTGGTACACACATTTCTGGTTTCATTGTGAGATATGTTGGACTTATATATATCTCTATTACATTGAGTAAAGATTTTTATTTTAGGAGTATGATAGGGATGGAATGGAATGTGAACCCATTTAAGTAATATTCATATGGAATGAGGAGTGAAATTGACTGGGTACTGAAATTATAGAATAGGATGTGAACTCAGTTTAGTATTACATGTCCTATATGAGGAGTGATCTGGGTTTAATAATACAATGTTAGAACGGGATGTGAACCTAGTTTAGTAATATGGGGTTGGAACTGGGAGTGAAATCGAATTAGTAGAGTAATATATCTACTAAGATGGTATTGGGAGTAAACCTTGACCACTAGGATAGTTTGTGTATTGATTTGATACTACTAATACATCCGTATCAACTATTTCTTGACTACTATGGAAATAATTTTATATTATTACGTGTTTATCAGAAATTCTATGAATTATTTCTATGTTATGATTTCATGAAGCATTATCTAGTTTCCATTATTATTTATCTCTTATGAACTTCCAATATTTATTTCATGACTCATGTGTGTGATCTTTAACATGTAGGGTTTGATCTGCAAATTTTATTCTCATGTCATTATACCCTTATTCCCATGTTATTCTTATATATCTTCTTTTTTCCATTATTAAGCATCTCAGCTCACCCATTTATTATTGTTACCTTCCCTAGGTTATGAATAATGGTTTTATGTTTAATTTCTAAAGGGGAGGACATGTGTGGTAAAAATTGAATAGCTTTAACCAAGTGAGAGGATTTTGATCCTTGTCTCCAAAGACAGAAAAACTATTATGGTCCTTAGGAATGTATTTTTGTAATATGCTTAATATTTATCAAAATGAGGTAATATCCTTTTATTTCATCCTAGTTTTCTATAGTTGGTATCAAAAAAAGGTATTAGTCTTCTTTTGAAAACTAGTATGTGGAAACAATAGTGACATCCTTAGGGATATATCTAAGGATATATCTAAATATATCTCTAAGGATATGTCTATTGATAGGAAAATGAATGGACAAATGTCCTGAATTTTAGTAAATGATTGAGTGAGTTATTTCATATAAATATATCCTTATATAGATACTATAAGTCGATATGTATCTAGAAAATATGTACCTAGGTGTAAAAAAAATTGAAAAGGTGTGTCGATCCTAACTTGAGAATCACCTTGTACATGATAACATGACTTACAGCACATCGGGATTGACACACCTATGGGATATGCTTTTTGAATTTACAAAAATCTTTATGAACCATCATGAAGGATTTAAATAAAATGATATTATGAATAACCTAGGTTAAAAATAATTTTTTATAGATTAAAGAATTAGGTTTCATGATTTATACAACCTATAAATAATTTTTTTCATGAATATATTGTTTCCTATAATGAAAAGTGTTTCTAACACTAGGATTTCTAGTGTTATTCAGCAGTAGGAACAAGAATTAATTGGGTTAAAATTGAATGTTTTAAATATATAAATCATGGTAATTATAAAAATTTATTTCTTAAATAGATATCCCATGAAGATGATCTAGAAGGTGGTATGAGTATTGGTTTTACTTTTGATGAAAAAGATACTGAAAATGATATGTGAAACGTATGAGATGTTGTAACAATTGTTTTACACTAAAATTAAGTAGAATGATTTGATTAAGGTTGGGAAACCAGAAGAAAATATTAATATTTAATATTATAGGAAATTATGTAATAAAAATTAATATTATGAAACCCATGTAATGGTTTATGAATAAATCTGGATGATTTAAGTGTATATGTTTTGGAATTAAATGATTATGTTTTATTAATCATTAAATATAAAAGTATTTTTAGTATATTTTGTTTATTAAGGATTGAAAACGATAAGTTGAATAGAGATGAAGACTTATAAATGTGATATTATGAAATAGGGGAAGGTAACTATTAAAATGTTCAATATGTTGTGATAATTGTATTTATATTTGATAAAGAGATGATTGATTTGGATTTGTTAGTATTTATGACCTCAAAATCATAAATTATATTTTAAAAAAATATGGTCTATGTTATCAGGAATAAATTTTAAAATAAAATTGATAAATGAAATATATCCATTAATCTTCATAATATGTAAGAATGAATGTTTTATAAAAGTAATTATAGTAATTCAGTTTATTACCATGTTTCAAGAGAATATATGATGAAGGTATTGACATGTTTTGAATGTGACAAACAATAGCTACATTTGGATATATGTGGGATTAATGTTATGTTCATTTAAAAACCTTCATTATAATGCTTTAAATTTTCATCTATCAGATGGGTTATAAGTCTGACCATTTATGGAATTTTTTATGTTAGACATCAGGTTAGGTTTTAGATGTTAATTTATTGTCCTACACATGTAGATTTATGCATATTGGATAAACATTTATAACATTTTGTTGTGATAAAAAACCTACTGAATCACATATCATTATATTTATAGATCTTATGATATAATAATGCTTTATAAATGTAAAATTAACCTTCATTTCTTATAATAAGAGATGAATTGGAAATTGATCAAGGCATAAAAAATTGTAAGGTTGTCCTGAAATCATGCATGTATATCTTTCAATGAATATTTTTCAACTTTAGAAAAAAGGGTCTTGAAAAAAAATTATCCTAGTATCTTCATTTATTATAAATAAAATTATTCTTCAGATCATTATTTATTTATGGATTTTAAATTGATAACTTTAACCTAACCATGTTTTCTATCACTATCCATCATAATATGATAGTTATATTTCTCTTCCATGTCCTTATTTTAACTTCCCACCTATGTTATCCTATTTGGAAATGTAGTTATGTGTTACTTTTAAAAAACTTTTTGTTTCTAAATTTAAATTTTTAATGGATTTTTTTATATTAGTTTATGATGCGGGTTTATAGAAATGTAACATTCAAGTATCAAAATTTTAACAACCAATATGAATTATACTAGACTATAGGATAGTGATAATATTATTTTTAAAATAGTATTATAGTAACCACTTAGTCACTAGAATGTAAGTTAGGAATAATGTTAACTAAATTGTGAAAATATTATTTACACATGTATATAAAATGAATCATTTGGTTATAAATTACTATAAGTGATTACAAGATTAATTTTAAAATAAATAAATTACTTTTCTAGGAAAACTACTTTTCAATATAAAAACACAATTTTATCTCAATAAATTAAACAAACAAATTTTTATTTAATTTTTAAATAAAATGTATATATTATATATTCAATAATTACTTTCTATACTCATCTAATAGATTTTATAGGTATAGTTTATGATTAAATGAAATTGTATGAATAAAAAAATGTATTATACTAAATACTAATTTTACCAAATTTTAATGGAGAACCCATTTTAGATATAATTTTTGAAACAATTATAATATTTAATTTAAAAAATAAAATTCATTTCTTACACAGAAATATAATAATTATATTGGGTTGAATTTTTGGTCTTTTTCTTGTGAAGTTCCATTTTTTGATGAATACTGAAAATACAGAATTATAATTCAAAAATTATTTTTTTATTAATTATTTAGAATATTAAATTTTGTTTCTAAATGGTTTTAATGTTCATTTAGATAAATTATACATCAATTAATCCAATTTATTTCATTGGAAAAAATTTCAAATTTAAATTGGATATAAAAACTTACCACCTTTTGAACATTTTTACATTAAATCCCCTCTTTGTCATCTGATCTATGGGATTAAATTTGAATTAATTTATACCACTTATATAATTGGAATTTGGAAAAATGGATTAAATATTTCAAATAATAATAATATATAATTTCAAATAATTTGAACTTAGTTTAGTGAAAAAATATTAGTTAATGTATTTAATATTAATTATGACGATTACGAGTAAAATTTGCTTGAAAAGCGATTAAACCTTATACTTAAGGGAACAAATGTCCTAGAAGCATTTATAAAATCCATTTTATGGCCATATTTAGACCCTATAACACCCTTATATTTAATTTTTATCTTTATTGAATCCAATCATGATATAAAAATGTGTGTGGATTTCTCTTTTAAAAAATTTACAAGAATGTCACTCATCCACCACTATGAAAAGGAACTCAACCCTCCCACTTATTCACACCTCTCATGAAATTTAGATCACCCATAATTGGATAAAATAATCTCCAAAAATCTATAAATTCATCCTTTAATCCCCCATTTAGGCATAAAACCATCCCTGATTTTTATTTGGGGAAAACCAAAAGGAGTTACCCTAATAAGAGGTAACATACTTCCTCAAGATATTTTGTTTTATGTTCATTATCCACCCCATAAAATATTATTATTCGATGATTATAAAATAAAACAGGTATCCGAAATATAATGATATATTTTTAATCTAATTTGTTTACAGACATTTACACAAAATTCCATCTAATGTGTAAAGAACTTGTTGTTCTTGTGTGTGGAGACCTACCACCTCATGAAACAATGTTGTTCATTTTTTTATTTACCACCTCCAATTGGTGGGAATTAAGTTGAAAATATATTTTTATATGATATATATGATATATATTATGTATTTATTCTTCTGTAATTTTTATTTAAAACATGTTTTCTTTATTTCCATGTTGTGGATATACAATGACTTCGTTTGTGGACATATTTTCTACTGCTTCCTCAAAGTGATGAAATTCATTAACACATTACATAGAATGAGTTAAGGATGGTTTTAGTGAACATTTATGATATATAGGTCATAATAATGAAATTTTAATGATATTATATATATAAGTCATTTACATTTTCTCATTCAATACAATAAGAAAATATAAACAACGTTCATTCATACGTAGACCTGTGTGTCCAAGAATAGTGTATCTCATTTAATATTAATATATTTTTTATATTATTATAAATAAATATATAGTAACGATATATGATATTTATATCATGTTTAAAATCATTAAATAATTAAATCAAGATACAATAAGATAACCAAGAAAAAAAATCCAAAACTTGTATGAAAAACAAGGCAGTTATCACCCAAAAGGTAACTAAAACATGGAGTTATTAAAAACGGTAATATAAAGTCTCAAGTAAATTATACAGTTTATTTCGTGGATGTATAATAAGTTTATACTTATTATATTATATGTTTTATGTGTACAATGATAGTCAAGACAAAAGTTAATGGTTTTCTCATCAAATATTTATTTTCCTTGTGAAACATGCTAGGTTCACCTACTATTTATTATATGTTGTGTGTATAATTTCCATAGATGTATTAGAAGACTATTATAGTTATATTTATATATATTAACATATCAATTTTATAATCATTCTTTCATTGGGTTTATGTTAATTGTTTTTACCAATTTGGTAATGTAATTTCAATCTAAATTTTCCTTCTTTGTGACACATCCATGTCATGCACCAATATTCTTCTAAGAGGTGTATATAATTCCCTTGGACTTGTTATCTCATGAATCTTTTTATTTTTGTGATATTTTATGCTTAATTAAATTTTATTTTCTTACATGGGGTGTATGATTCAAGTTTACCATGTGTAAGAGTTTATTGAAACAATCTCCTAGTTTATCAGTATGGCTTATGATTATGATTCCATTGATCCAATATTATGATCCATATCTTAAGAACTCTAATGAATTTTTATTATTATTTGGTTATTTAGGTTATATAAAATTAAATGTACCATTTTTAAACTCTGTGGAACTTGATATAATTAAGAAAATATTTTTTTGAAAATCTTAATTTATTTTTTCTTTCTATCGAAAATAGGTGTTATTTAAAAACCATGTTTTATAAAAATCTTTTTAAATTTTTTTTATTATTATCATATGATTTTAAAAGGAAATTCTTACCCATGTGTTACCTTTTTAAAAAATGGTTTTAAAAATGAATTTTATTAGAATTTTCATATCAAGGAACTTTTATAAACATTTAAGGTGAAAAAGAATGCTTTTCCTGTATAGACTTACTAGATGACCTCACCATCAGTTCCTTGGTGCCTCCTTTATATGATTATAAGGATACAATTTTTAATGAAAATGTTTTTCTTAATATTATATATTTTTTTTAAAAAAGTTTTCAAGGTAAATGGGTTTTTAAATATTGTTATATATTTAAATTATATTAAAATGATTTTTAAAGCTTCATTTAAATGTAATCAAAAGTTTTTTTTCAAATAATATAATTATCTTGATCGCAAATATTTTTTTATAAATTTTAAATGTATTTTCAAAGAAAAAGGTGGTCAAAAATATTTTTAGGCCTCTTTTATAACATTTTGAGGAAAATTATTTTTAAAATGTTGTTAGGCTTTATTTATAAGGTTTTAATGAAATTATTTTTAAAAATACTCTCAAACTCCTTTTATAAGGATTCAAAGAAAATGGTTTTCATAATTATTTTCAGAATTGTTTCGATTTTTCAAGGTATTTTCAAAGAAAATTTATTCCAAAAGGATTTTTATTTTTAGAACACCTTTTCCAAGAGTAAATGATATTTTCCTCATGAAATAGTTTTAAGGGATAATTATAAATTATTTTCAATATAAGATAACATCCATTGGTGTTACTCATGCCTTAATGTTAAAATATTTTAATAGATCCAATCATATTTCTATTGTAAATGGTTTATGTTTTTATGGAATGAGGTTTATGAAGACAATTTATCTTTTACAAGTTATATGAACACCATTAATCATTCGTTGTTTATATTCTTATATAAAACTCATTTCTCTTTGACAACATATATTATTATGAAGCTCAATTACGTTCATGAGTTATGCTATAATGAAATGATTAGGAAACCTATATTATTTTCTAAAGGTTATGATATTGTTACATGTTTGTGATACCCATTAAATTTCATTAATTATGATATAATAGGTTATGATCTTATGGTACACAGATGTAAAAAGTCATTGTAAGATGGGTGAGACCTATATCTACCTCAAATGAATTGGGTAAGGATTTTTATCTCATGAGTATGATATGGATAGACCAAGAAGTGGACACAATTAAGTAATACATTGCTTTAATTAGGAGTTAACTTAGTCCAATATGATAGGGCAGGAATGTGATGTGAACTCAGTTCATCGATACATGGCTGGAATGATGAGTGAAATAGATTCTATAATACAGGTATGGAATGGGATGTGAAATTTGTTTATTAATATTGGTCTATAATAAGGAATAATCCTATTTTAGTTGATTAATTTTCCACAAATATGTTCTTGGTTGTGAACCTTGACTACTAATATAGTTTTTGGAGTTAACTCATACTACTAAGATGGCATTTCTAGTGATTCCATGACTATTATGGAAATAATTATATATGTTTATGTGCCTAGAAAAAATTCTATTTCTTATTCCAATGTCATGATTTCATGGATTATTCTCTAGTTTCCCTTATGATTAATGTCTTATGAACATGTAATATTTATTGCATGACTCATGTATATGATCTTTGATATGCATGGTGTGATCATCAAATGTCATTATCATGTTCTCAAACTTTTAAGCTCCTAGTATTATCATGCATCCCACTTATTTACCGTTATTGAGAAATTGATATCACCCCTTTATTATATTTCTTTTCTACATGTTATAAATAAATATTTTAAGTAGAAGTAATAAAGAGGTGGATATTTGTGTAAAAAATTGAATATCTCTCAATGAGTTAGCATATTTTTTAAATTTTTCTAATGATACTAAGGTATTATGGACCTTGGTCATGTATTTATTTCAATGTTATTAATAATCATGTAAAATGATGTAATATCCATTTAAGTTAATCTTAGGTGACTACAAGTTATCTGTCTCATGGGAGAAGCTCATAGACTAGT
Organism: Viscum album; assembly: GCA_963277665.1. NCBI lineage: Eukaryota > Viridiplantae > Streptophyta > Magnoliopsida > Santalales > Viscaceae > Viscum > Viscum album. Next base: position 603,514,589 of record OY728153.1, on the reverse strand, counting down.
TATGAGTAGATTTTTTCTCCTTAACTACTAAGGTGACCAGTCAAATAGAGTTTGTTACCATTAGATTTGTGATTTCAAGCATTTAAGAATTTTGGATCCATTTTAGGATGCTTCAATGAAATTCTTATGACCTATTTCTATATGTAGGGGCCACTAAGAGGATTTTTGAAGAGGCTTTATAACCTTATATATAGTTCCAGGTCACCCTAGTTATGCTCAAGATGTATCTTTATGTGTTTATAGGAGTAGAGGTTATTGGTAGGATTCTAGCCCCAACCATATCATCTAGAGATGGGAGTTATTAAGATTCTTCATAAAGTAGATCCATGGTATGGGGATCCTAGTTGTCAACACAGAGGAGTTTCTGATCATCCAAGGTTAGGTCCCATCACTCAACATCTCATTTAATTGTGGTAGTGGATTTCATAGTCATTACAAGGGATAAGAAACATGTTGTCATTATAGAGGGTGAGTTCATTAGTTACAAGAGTAACTGACCATTATGAGTAATCACTATGTCCTAGATGGTCCACTTCTTGTTCCTATTTTGATATAATTTCTACTGAGGTAGTAGTAGTAGGTTGTTCCCGTCTATGATAAAAAATATAATATGGGTTATATAGTGTATAACCCCAATATTTTCCACATCAACAAATATTAGAGCACGACCATGGAGATAATTTTCATCAGGGTCATATAGGTTGTGGTCCACTTCATGGATATCATCATGGTTTATCATTTCTATCACCATTCCAGAAATAAGTTGTTTTAGGTACCCTTTATTTTATTTGATAGATAAACATAGGTTAATATCACCCACCCTCACCCTTGTTTTTTAATTTTAGGTAGAGTGTCTTCCATTTTTGTTGGCATTTACTATGCTAATTGGTGGTTGAGATGATTTTTATGATGTATATGGTGACTATGAGATATTATTGGGGCATCACTACTCTTGTGAGGACTTCCCAAGATTAATAATGAAACCATAAGACATCATTTTTATCATGAAATGGATTTATATGGTGTATTCTATCATGGATTATTTTAAGTTGAAGGTTGTTGAGTATGATGGTGATGGATATCCAACAGTGTTAATTAAAAACTGAGGCCCACATTTGTGTAGGAGGTGTTCCTCCCATATCATCTTTGGTGGATAATATTATTCTATGTTAATTTTAGGTTCAACTATCAAGGTTTCTCAAGGATATGGAAGATTATTTTGATGTCTTTCTAGAGGAGTTTGTAGTGTTACCCCTCAAAGGTAGATTGAGTTTGGGAGAGATATATACCTCTATGTGAATCCTATCATGATATCTTCATGTAGGTTGGAACCATATATGTTTATAAAGCTATGAGTATAGATGGATGATTTGTTGTAGTGAGGTTATATTCATCCAAGGGTTTCACCTAAGAGTCCACCATTTTTGTTCAAGAAGATGGTTGATGGTAGTGTGTATCTTTTCATCGATTATCATCGCTTCAATGAAGTGATAATGAAGATTAATTATCCCATTCTATAGATTGATTCTTTTTTCACTAAACTAAAAGGATATAATTGGTTATAAAATATTGATCTATAATTAGTGTATCATTATATACCAATGAATGATGAAGATATTTATAATAATTCTTTTCATTTTCATCATTGGAATTATGAGTTCGTTGTGATATTTTATGTCTATGTGAATTCTATAACAAGGTTCATGGGTTTGATGAATGGTGTGTTTAGATAGTTATTGGATAATTTCATGGTGATTTTCATTAATTTAATCCTTGTTAAATCCACATATGAGGATTATCATATAGAGAATTAGTATAATTTTTGGTGAGTTATTTATCATCATAGGTGGTTTGGGATGTTCTTGAAGTTTGAGTTTTGGGCTAATGATGTTCATTTAATGGGGCATGTGGTATCTCAATAGGAAGTTGGGATGGACCCATTCAAATATACAAGTGATTGTTTCTTAGGAATCCCCAAACAAATGGTATAGTTAAGAAGTTTCCTTGGACTTTCATGATATTATATGAGGATTATAGGAAATTTCTCTAGAGTATCAACTCCACTAATATCCATGGCCATGAGGGAACACAACTTCTTATATAATAACCTTTTATCGGTATATTTTTAGTAATTGATGTATATGTTTTTTAGCACTGAAATCCTTTGTTTCCCAATAGGAGTTCGTTTAATGTATCTATATGATTATTCACATCTTAGGTTAGTCTCTTTTTTGATTCTAAAAATATCGACTGTTTATTATAGGTATCAATAATTACATCCTCACAAGAATATCTATTCCATCCATGATCTCAAGATGACATCAGTTTTTTACCAGATTTTATGATTAAATTACATCATTAATCAGTGTTTTGTAATTTTTATTGACAATAAGATCCTGAGTAATGTCTTCAACCAACATGACATTAACTTACATCAATGATGGTGGATATAATTCTTACAATATTTCCACTTAATGATTGTATATACACTAGTAATGGGAAATTTGGTAGTTGGTGAGCAGAGTATGATGTCACATAGACATTCCATGAACAAATATAGGGATTCAGACCGAGTGATGTAATAACTCTCATATATGCATCTAGATATAGGGGAGGTTTTAGGGAGAATTTTTTTATATTATAGTGAAGTCATATTTGGTTTATTAGGATGGAGAGTCCCGATTGATGGATTTTGAGGTGGAGGTATGGAGAGATTGATTTGATTTTAGAAATTCTATCATGTTTGGTCTAAGGATTCACATCACTTGGTGTTATTATAGAGAAGTAGTGTCATCCTTTAATCTATGAGTAATATGGTTCACCATGAGTTCCCTATATCATCCTTGTAAGTACTTCCTGGTGTTAAAATGATTTACCATCCATTTAGAGGTTAGTTTTTGTGGCATGGGATGAAGCATGCAATTTTAGAGTTTATTTTTTTATTTTTTTCCTTTGGGAAGGTGAAGGCTGGGAACTGTGTTCCTAGTGGTTTTTCTTAGCCATTAGATGTTCCCCAATGGATTTGGGAGGAATTCTCAATGGAATTAATTATAAGTTTACATTGAGCTCAAATTTTCTTGGATTATATATATGAGATAGTGGATCATTTGACTAAATCATCAAACTTCATAACGATTAGGGAATCAATCTAAGTGGAGGTTTTTTCATTGTAGTACCTGGAAGAGGTGGTCTCACTCCAAGAAATCATATGGAAGATAAAATTAGATCATGATCCTTATTTTACCTTTAGGTTTAGGAGTGGCCTTCATCATTATTTGTTCTCTTAGTTATTAATTAGCAACATTTTTCTTATGCGGATGTATTGTTAGACAATGTGGACCATCCAAACTTTTGAAGGCATATTGTTATATTGTTTCCTATGTTTTTTTTTGTTTTTGAATGTGACACCTAACTTTGGTCAAGTTATTTTAAAATATTATTTCCCACTAGAACATTGGTATGACTCCATCTGAATATTCTTAGAACCATCCATTTCTTTATCTATTGTGGTGGATTGGGGTCAGAGAGTTGGCAATTATCAAGTTGAAACTAGTAAGAAAATAGAACCAAGATGGTTTAGGTAATTAATGAGGGGATGAAGGAAGTGAAATATCATTATAAATATTGTGTGGATCACATAAGGAGGCCTTTGGATTTCAAATTATAGATCTTCTATTATTGAAGGTGAATCCTCATCTTGGATAGTGAAGGTTTAGTTGTGAGAGTAAGCATTATCCCTAGTTAGTTGGGCCTTTCAAATTGTTGTCTTGTGATGGAATCATCAACTATTAGATATAACTTCCCCCAATTATGAATAATATATATTAATTTCATCATGTATCTCAACTCCTTCATTATCTTGATGATGACTTTGATTTCATCGATTTGTGTGAGATTAATGGTGAAGATGATGTTACCTTAGATAGATGGTTTTTAGAGATCCATGAAAACATCGAGAAGGTGTTTCATGGAGTTATTTTTATTGGGTTCATGTATTGTGGTGTCATGGTGAAATAGAAGAGAGTACATAGGCATCTGAGTCCCAGATACGTGATTCATACCTCGAGCTATTTGATGTTTAGCTCTTCCATTGTTGTAATTCTAGTTGTGGATGTTGAACCCTTTTTAGTTGATAACATAATTTACTCTTATTTATTAATTTATTTTTACTTTCATCTAAGAGGTATATCCTTAATGACTTTGTTTCATAGTTGGCAATTTATTAGGCACAATTTCTCACTTGTTTCCCTATGTTAGATGGTTATGCTCCTATGATGGAGAGATCCTTGAGAGGTGTATCATGGGGTGGTTGTTCGGAAGACCTATTATTCATTTTTTATTTAGATTTGGTTTCAAAATATAATGTTTTATAATTCAATGATAGGTATCTGATTTATTGTATCATATCCCACAATCTGTTTTCATTGCATGTTTTGAGTGATGGAGTCACCATGAGGAAGATCTAGGTTGTTTGGATGGTGTTTGAGGATATTTGGGGGAGACACTTCAAAAAATGGAATGGTTGTGGCATGGATGTATGTTCTGTGTCTTATTTATGGTGCTTATGTTTTAGTAGACCTAAAAAATGTTTTTGGGAGTTCGGGAGGAGATTCAAGGATACTACCGAATTGGGGGTAGTTGCACCATGGGTCGTAGGCTACAGTGTGGTCCCTTTCTTTCTAGAGGGGGTTCTTTGGTGTGGCACATATTACTAAACTATTTCCCCAAGATCCAATTTTATATGATATAGACTAGATTTACAAAATATTTATTAACCAAGGGTGGCTATAGAATGGTCTTAAGGATGATCAGTAGATTTCTCCTTGTCATGGTAAGCAACAATGTGGTCCAAGAGGATGCACTGTGCTCTTGTAATTTTTTCCCAAATGTCTATGAGTACCTGAAAACCCTAAATTTAGACTTATTATTGTTTTTATCTCTTGAAATATAGGAATATATAAGAGTTTTTTCGATTATTTGAAGACCACTTCAGTTGGGATTGATCCCCCCTAACTGTGATAATTCAAAGGTGGTCTAAAAAATTTCTTACTTCATTTTCTAGATGATTCTCACTGATCAATCGTGTTTCTTATTGTTTTAGCACTTTATTATTTGGAATTTAAAATCCACTATTTTTATGAACTTTTGTTTGTTTTTTTCCATAGATTCAATGAAAAATAAATCCTTGTAAAACATATTTCTTCAGAGCATAGATGATTAGATATGTGTAATGTTGGTCAATTTTTATTTGAAGAACACCTAATCATTCAATGCTGTGGTTTTTTGATCTCTTATTCATTTATTCACAATCATAAAGTTATCATTGTTTATCCCTTTAAAAGGAAATTCAATTAAGCTAATAATTACTATACCAAATTGATAAATAAATTTTTATAGTGATCTCTTGTTATTTCTTTCTACCATGATAAGTTCTGCCTCTTGATTTTCTTGATATTGTGTTATCTATGATATTATTTTTATCATGTTTTGTTATGATATGGATTAGAATGTTTTCCTTTCTTGAAAATGGTAAAGAATTTTAATTTGATTTTAACTGATTAATTGTATTAAGAATTAAATAGTTACCATGTTGTTATTAATCTATAGTATCTCATAATTTTATGATAATTAAATTGATGTAATTTTTATGCATAATTAAATGTGTTTTTATATGGTAATAAAATTGATCAATAATGTTTCACAAGATAATTTTTATTAATAATGTAATAAATAATGTTAATGTGATAATGAATATACATTAGGTTTTTTGGAACAAAAATTGATGCTAAGATCATGTTTATATTTTGAAATATGGTTATAGATAATTCCTTGGGTTGAATATATTTACACACTATGAATAGTAAACTTGTTAATTCAATATAAAAAAAGAACTATTTTTGTTTTAAAGATAATTTCTAGGTCTTGAGTTCTAGTTTTCTTGATATGGATGAGTGTCATTGGTTTGTATCCATGATAGGTTGTTTTTCTGTGTCAGATGGATTCCTTATATGTGGAATATATTTCCCTTTTGACTATGTTTGTTTCTTACTTCCTAGTGATGTGAGATTGATGTGAGAATCACTATGAAATGAGTTATTATAATAGGATGTATGATGGGATATGGGGTGATATTTCTTAGTTGATATGGAAATAATTAACACTTTTAATGGAAAGATTCATTGGGATATACACATGGGTGTCATGGATTAGACTGGATATCAAAGAATGGATTAAAGTCCCTCTTTACCATTTATGTTATAAAAATGGATTCTTTCATGAAATGGATCTTTATAATAAATGATGTCTATGTTTCTTATTTTATTTTCATTATATTCCCCGTTATTGGAGATGTCTTGGTGTGCTTGGTTTCTTGTTTACTGATTGTGGTTTCTAAGGATGATTTTTTAGAGTACATGTATTATGGAATGATTAAAATAATGAACAAAAAATTCATAACCTATGAGGTAGGTGTTGATGGAATTAAAATAATGTAAATATTTTTCTCTTAAAAAACTATGGACTTGGTTTGGAATGTGACTCGAGGTCATGCACATTAGTATGTTGTTTAAAATAATGAAATTTGGAATAATTTTATTCTTTAATTAATGGATGAAGAATTAATTAACATAATATTAGTTTCGTAATGAAAAGGAAAAAAAATATTGTATATCATTAAATTCATGTGTTCTTATAAGATATCTAGTCCCTTATCGTGGTAGTCGGTTGTCCCATTGATGATAGAAATAGTTGAGATTATGAATAGGTTTTTTCCCATATTGTGGTTGTGAGATATTTTATATCCTTTATATTATTTGATTTTATAGGATTCCCCACCCATTTTTGTTAGGGAGAATGATACCTAGTTGTATCTAGTAATGTTTCTTCCCTAATATCCCAATGGGAGGAGGCATGGATGACTACCCTCTATAGAACTTCTCTCTTATCTTGGTAGTTACTTATGCTTGTATGAATGGTGGTTAATTTTCCAATATATCTGTATAATAGGATATGATGGATTATCGTAATTTCAATCCCATGTATATCTAGATATAAAATCCAAAGGATTGTTATAGGTTGTAACAGTTTGAGGCGGTTACTTGGTGTATGTATTGTGATGGCTTAAGGTATAATACCTAATGTACGATACACTTCATACATGATATGGTGGCTTCTGGAAACTGATTTTTTACCATATATAGATATTTAGATGGGATAATGCGATGATGTGATCATGTGATAAAGAAGGTGAAAGTTGAGACCCTTTCCATTCTATCTATGGGCTACCTTACTTTAGAGAGAGATGGATTGGGGATGTGGGGCATTGGGATGGAGTGGAAAAACAATAGAAATGTAAGAGTGGGGTACCCTAATGTTTCATTATTATATTATATTATCTCTTGTATGTAATACTTGGTGATATTTATGGGTGGTGAGGCTAGGAAATTAGTATATTTGTTTAGGTGATGAGTGAGTTTCACTACTATTCATTTGACTCCAACAGTAATTATTTATCATTTGAGTGAGAGGATCATATGAGGATTACACTAAGTATACTTTTATTCTCACCCTACATATGTAAAAAATATTATCATGTACGCAAGGGTAGGATGGATATTTTAAAGGTTATTACTTCATCATGGTTTTATAAGAGTGTTTAGGATCTATGGTCTTTTTTATATTTACATTTTAGGACTTTTAGTTTTCCTTTTAGTTTTTTATTATTGTATGAAATTCCATGTATTCATATAGGATTTATATATATTTTTGATCTAGTGTTGAATGGTGTATTAATAATACCTCTCTCTTCAACATATTCTATTGGAGGGTAATTCCTCCTATATGTATATTTATTATGCCGTTGGTTCTGGTTTCCAACTCGAGGCCTACTAGAGGCAGAGCTTGGGTAGTCGCCATATCTATTCTCTCATTACCATCCCAAGAGGGATACTATGTGGGGGAGTGGTTCATGACATAACCTATTTATTTCCCCATTTATCTAAAATTAAACTATTCCAAAACACATAAAAAATACATACTATGATAATATTGTAATTATACATATAGAATAGAAGTTGATATGGTAAATTTATAATTCTAAAATATTATTAGTTAAATTTTAGATAAAAAATAATTAAAATTGTTTTCAAAGGAAAATAACATTTTTAAAATTTTTACTATTTTTATTCATATTCCATATCATTTACTAATTAAAATGATGTAAATAAACTATTCATATCTGAAATAAATATTATATATAATATATTTATTTTATTGAAATAAATCATAAGAAATACGATTTTTGAAAATATACATTTCATCATAAAATAGTTTTATTATTTACTTAGTTACATAAATTGAATTTTTGGAAGTCATTATTATTAAAAATGAACATTCTTTTTATGTAAAATATAAAATATAAAAATTAGAAAATATATTTGATAAATAAATAATTTATTACATGGATTATTATATGTTCGTATAATGTTAATTTCACCTTATATAACCTCTCAAGATCTTTATGTAATACCTAAGAATGAGGTAATCTTTAGCGGTCCTCGTGAGTGGTGATTCTGGTAGTTTATATGTCATGGAAATTTCTTGGATCTTGATATTCTCAAACATATAACTTCATTCATACCATAATTGTGAGAGTTTAGTTTATCCATGGTTAAGGGAAAACCTGATTGAATCTACCTCTATCCCAAGCTTGGAAAAATTATCACTATACAGATGAATTCCTCTATTAGATGGAATTTCATTTATTATGAGGTTAATTCTATTTATACATGCTATTTTAAAAGAAAAATTTTAATGGTCAGATTTAATAATTTTTTTTCAATATATCAAGTTTTTTTAGTTCGGTGTGGCATGTGGAAAAAGATTTTAAATTTAATATTTATTTTAATTGGAAATTAACACTAAAATATCAAGCCATTAAATTATTACCCCTTAAATAAATTACATCCTTTAAACATAAATTATACCTTACTAATGAAAATAGCCAATGATATATAAAATATAGAAATAACTCAAAATATAATTTTAAATTATATATAATATTCACAATCATTGATATAAAAATGAATATTTTTTCCCAAAATATACTTCCCTTGAAGTTTTTAGAGAAATAAATCTCACAGATTCATTTTCATTGTCCTATTGTTAACCAAATATTAAATCCAAATTGTTTTTGATACGATCCATGAAGATCAGAATAAATGGTCTTATGTTTTTGAAAAATCAAGCATAATATTTTTGCTCCGATGAAACCTTCATTTCAACCTATGACACTTTGGTTTCAACTATGTAATAGTTCATTCAACAAATAACTCTCCTAGTTCAACCAAGGTAATACCAATTTATATTTATATTAGGTTAATTACCCGAAATGAATTAAAGTCACTCAGATGTATTATTAAATAGTGTGTGAATCACTAAATAATATCATATGGGGGTGCCATCCCAGATGTGCAGTTAAGAATCTTTGTCGTATACTAGGTTAACATGAATTTAATACCTTACCATCCATAACATGGTTATAACCCCAAGGTTCATCTATTTGAGTTCCTATATCAAATATTAATATATAAAACTGGATTTTATTGCTAGGAAACCGCCCAATCAATATTTTACCAAAACATCAGGATGTTATAATATACATAGACTTGTCCTTAAGGTTTACATTATAGTTTACTTATTCAAATCACAAAATATAATTTTACTAATCCTAAAAAAACTAAATCTTGATCTTATACCAACTTGGGAACTCTAGACCCACACTCTTAGGTTCATTTAAAAAGAAACATACTTTTCACATAGTCATTGACACACAATGAGATGAACCAAGAAAAATATATATTTATTTTACACCATTTCAATAGTTTAGACAATATTCCTCACAATGAACACATGATTCCAATTATAAAACAATTAGTGTATTTAGCGATCAGATTCATAATAAAATTAATGTATGATAAATTTTAAGATTTATCAATAATAAAACCACACTAAAATTCATTCTAGATTATCTTATGTTACATTCATATTTTTAACAAAGGGAATGAAAACATAATAAAGGGGTGAACTCAAATTCATAGTAAGGGATAACTAATCAACATGTCATCAGATGTTAAATTATAAGTATATGAGAAAACATGATCAGGGGAGAAATATATTATTAAAAATAAAATTGAACAAGAATATTCGTTCATAAATCATGATAGTGGGATATGTAATCTCCACTAATCAAACATGAATCCATACATAAGAGTATGATATAATAAACATGATCCAAAGAGCATAGTTATGGGAATATGACATAAATATGTGGCATTTTATAGAAATACAACATAAAAATGAGCTATGGAAGTAACATAAGATTATGAATCATCTCCTTTATGAGTCACACACTTGTTCCCATCTTTTGATACAACTTAACTATACTCAGATTTACCTCACCATCATTATTCTCGCACTTCCACCCCAAATTATTATAAAACATAATTTTACCCACATATAAATTACCTTTTTGATTCACTAACATTAATCTATACTTATGAGAAATATTAAATGTCCCATCATATATATATCCCCTTCATTTGTCACTTTCCCACACTCAAACCTATGAAAGTCATGTTCATGTCTGTGAATGAGTTGTCACATTCTTGAATAACTAATCTCCCCAAAACTTTCTTGGAAAACATAATTGAACACGTGTATACATATATAATGAGATATAAACTTTTAACCAAGACTTTGGAGGGATATATTGGTATTTACCCATTAACCATTAATTCATATTTTTCCAATTAAATACAATAATATATAACATCATATTTAAGGCATGGAAATAAAAATGGGTTATGTAAAAATTTCATATTGTATCAAAAAAATTGACCTCAATAATGTAAATGATTAATACCCAAAAATCAAACACCTGAAATGGTATTTCATAATAAAATTTAGATACTGATTCCTGCAAAATAATTCCCAAGGAAATAAATCCCATTCAATGAAAGAGTATGATATTTGTAAAACTATAAAATATTTCTCTATAAAATAATTTTCATATTTTTATAAAATAAATTTTTATGGGAAAAATTCAGAGTTATCTTGAAAAAGGTAGTGTGACAATTATTTAAAACACTAGATTTAAAAAATAATCATTAATAATGTATTCATAAATAATAGATAAGGGTTATATAAAATATTATTTGGAGTTGTGGATAAAAAATTGTTTATTAATGTAAAAATATTATTTTATAATTTTAAAAATACATTTATTAAAACTCAAATCATAATGAAAAAAAAATTAATTATAATGAAATGAGAAGGTTAAATTTAATATCACAAATGATATCACATAACATAGTTTAAAAATATTAAATTGGACATTTTAAGAAAAAGAAAATCTGGACATGAAAGAAAAAGATCACATTTAAAGATAATGTGAATTATTATTAACATCATAAAATTAAATAATGGATGTTAAAAAAGATATACATACCTATAAAATAAATATTAAATGAAACATAATGAAATATTATAATATAAGAAACCATATTTTTAAATCATTTTCAAGGAGGAGTCATTAGAACTCAATAAAATTAGTGGGCCCAAGAAAATCCTATTCAAGAATCATATATTTTTTGAAAGAATCATAATGAATGGTTTTTTTCAGATTAAAATCTAAATCCTAAAAAATATAAAATAAATTATGATATAATAATAGGTAATAAATTACCTAATATATAATAAATATGTTCAAGAAGAATCATTATGAACTCAATGAAAGGATATTGAGTTAAAAAACACCCTTACATGAATCATATATTTAAGTAAGAATAATTTTAAAAGTATTTTACAGCAATGAAATTTAAATCCATAAAAATAATATACTAAAAACAATATAAAACAATATTTTTTTAAATTTACCCATCTTATAAAAATAAAGATCAAGTGGAAAAATTTTAACTAAATGAAAGTGTTTTGAGTTAAGAACTCCCTTACTTTTTTCACATGACATACACAAAATGTTTGTAACCTCCTATATAATAAATATAATTATCTAAGTAAAATATTTATAAACATTATTCAAGTCTATTACCCTATATAGAATTCATTTATAATCATTTTTTATACATTAATTAGTTAGTCGTGGTTTATTTACATCATCGAGTGGTTGTAATTTTACTTGTTTTACACAAACTTTGTAATGTCATTATTGATCCCCATTATTTGATATGAAGTTCAACATTTCTATATTATTTAATGTACTATAATATATGTTTTTAATTATTTATAATGTTCCCATTTCATTCCATAATTTTTTTTATTTTCGGTTCTTGGTGATGAAATCAATGGCATGCTTGTTTCATTAATATTTAATGACCAATGGGTGGGAAATTAATACAAAGAAAATTTTAATAATAATATTAAAAAAACTTAAAATAAAGATAATTTCTCATTATTTTATAATAATACTATTAGTTATTTAACCATCATCATCCATAATATAGATTTATAGTTTTTTTCATCTAGGTCTTAATGCTGACCCAAACAAGAACATGCTTCAATAGATGGATGAGTATAGTGAATAAGGTGACGATTTAAGTATAATATCATTATGGAAAAAATAAAAATCAAAATATTTTGATTTTATAAAGTATTTAATATTATTTTAATTGAATAATAAATATTAGAAAAAAAAAATTAGAAATGGAATGTGAAATATGAAACTTTGTGGTAGTGGTAGTCCATATGAACAAACAGACAATGTTTTCATTTTACATAAAATAAAAGAATGGTAGGAAATGGATTATATTTTAAAAAATATTAGTAATGATATAAAAAATATATTATTTCATTAAATAACATTTATAACCTAACCTATATGGTGGTTATAAAATATTTTGTTGCTTCGTAGAGGCAGTATTCCTCATATATACACAAATCACGTTCTCACTTTTCTATGGAAAATGAGTGAAACATTTGTAATGATTATTCACTATGTGTAAAACATATACTTGTATATTAATAATAATGATGTAAAAAAAATTTAATCAAAAATATAGGTTCATAGGAGAATGATAGATAAGGAATAATATTAGAGAGTGATTTGTACTTACTTTGCAAATTTGGTCTTTCTCTTGAAGTACTTTTTTGAAATGTGGAAATATGCTATATTATCAGGACTAGAGGATTAATTGTGTGGAATATGTATCTTGGGGTTGTAAATGGGTAGATTATAAAGTTGAAATCTATTTTTGAGTGTTATTTAAGGGGTGGTATAATCCTAGTTTTATAATTGAAGAGAATGGAATTTTTAAAATAATATAAAAGGAAAAGTCACTATTTAAAGGTCATGTAGATCCAATAATGGAGAAAAATGGTGCAAGGGATTGGTTAATGTCATGAAATCGTGAACCAAACATTATCACTCATGTTTTTAACATATTTTCAACATGTTTTAATGTCTTCTACTATTATAATTTGACTATTACCATTTTATTATCATGGGAAATATTTTTTTATTAAGTTATTGGCATTTAATAAATAAAAAATAATTATAAATATTATATAATTTTGTCCTAATTATTCCAAATGTGAAATAAATTTTGTAATATAAAATTTTTATGGTGTAGAAATATTAGTTTTATTATCAGTTCACATAATGCGTAGATACCATTTTTAGAAGATAATGTACTATTGTGTTTAAAAATTTTGTCTACAATAAATTTATAGATTTTGATGATTTTGATTAAATTAAGTATTTTTTTAATTAAATAATTTTTTATGTGGATCCAAAAGAAATATAAAAACTAATTCCACCTTATCGATAATTAATTAAAATAAATAAACTCAAAAATAGTGTTCATTAATGTTGTTATTACTTATATTTCCAAAAAATAACATGAGTTTTCAAAATAATATATCACTTTTTAAATGAATAGATTTAATCATTAAAACGTTTTTAATTGATGTTTTTATGTTTAAAATAAAATAATTTTTTATGATAATGTCACAAGATTTATGGTATAGTTATATAAAATAAATTGTATAATTTTCATAAAAATAAAAATTTCAATAAAAATACCAAAAAATTAACCTAATATAACTTGGTCATTATAAATCCAAAAATAAATTTAATTTGGTCAAATTTAAATTCTATAATTGTTAAATTTAAATTTAAAATGAAAAAAATATAATTAAAATTATTTTTATAGGAAAATAACTTTTTAAAATTATTAATTATTATGATTAAATTTTCTATCAATTACAAATTAAATTATTGTTAATATATTTTTAATATAAAAATATTTATTTAATATAATTTTTTTAAAAATAAATTTCATAAAAAGTCAAATTTTGGGAAAAATTGCATATTTAGCAAAAAATGGGATGATAAGTTATTTAGACACATTAATTTAATTTTATCATTGAATTGGTTTTAAAAATGAAAATTATTTTTTAATGAAATTAAAAATAAGAATATTTTAAAAATATATGATACATTAATATATTATTATATTGATAATCATAAATTTATATCATCATAATCTCTACTTTTATAACATATCAAGATAATTGCATAAAACTAAAGCATGACATAATCTATTATGGAGACCATGAGTGGAGATTATTTTAGCATAGATATTGTCAATATTTATATGAGCTTGAACATATATTGTATATGATTTTTCTCATATCATAAATATTAGATTTTGGACTTGGATTAGCCGAGGGAAAACTCAGGTGATACTTCCCTCTTTTCCAAGCACGGATAACTGAGCCTCTTAAGAAATACTTCTGCTACTTGATGTCATTTCATTTAAATTAATTATATTGTTACTTCTATTTTTTCATAATAATTTAACAACTATACAATAATAGTCAAATTCAATTCATTTTTTTAATGTATCAATGTTTCAATTTTGTTTGGCCATTTCTGTAGTGTATAATATCAAATACAATATTTATTCTATGAAAAATATATACTAAAATATGAGGGTGTTATACTCTATAAAATAAATTAAATTGATTTTATTATTATTAATATTATTTATTTTCAATTGTATTAATTATATAATTATCTTTATGAGATTGGGATCTTATCCCCCTTTATGGAAATTGTTAATATGACCTAATCTTACTATGAGTCCAATTTCAATCTACTTTTTTAATCTTTTGGAGAAGTTCAATGGAACATTGAAGAGTTTTGATGATGTATATGGTTTTAGAAACATTATTTTTAATTATAATGAATCTATTTAGGTTATGAATATGCTCAATATGGTTGACCCAAGGATACACACTAATCTGATGAATATATTTGTTTTGAATTCCACGATTGTTTTGTAGGTAGATAATTTTATAAACTACATGATCTTTTCTAATTTTGAAGCTTATGTTTTATCATTTAATTTATAGATTTCATGATATGGAATCTTATCATTCGTTGAAAAAAACCCAAAATTCATTGAGTATTTAATTGAGTAATCGAATAACTCCATCATCAATAGTTTTTTCTCATCAATATAAAAATCATCTAAAATCCAGAAAAATGATGAATTAACATTATCATGTTTGGGGATTTGATGGATGGAAAAAATTTTCTATTAGTATGTGTTTCTTCAAAATTATTTTCACTCTTATGATCCTATGATAAAAAATGGGCTTCATCTTTATATTCATCAAACCTCGGATATAATGACTTCATTATTAGGACCCTTGATTTGATCTAGAACATGTCATGAATTCTTTACTGATTCCTTAGTTCATATTAGATGAATGAATTGTTTTTTTCTTCAATACAGCTAGATTGTGGGATGTGGATTCAATAGTAATAATCAAAATTAATATTCATAATGGGATTGGAATTTCTATTTATGGGAAATTTATTAGAATTCTTTTTGATGTTGATCACGTTTAACATCTTGTTAAAAATCGGTACTTCGTTGTTGATGAATTCAGAATTTGAGTTTTCAAATTATTATGAAAGAGTGTTACACTTTTTTAATCGATTATTTAATTTGGTAATGATAAATATTACTACAATAATGAATTAAGATTCTCTAACAATAAATAACATTGGAATCAAGTTGAAAAATGTAAATTTAAATTACCCTTTTTGGATGCTGATATTGGAATAAAAGTGGTTAATGAAAAAGCTTTTGAGTCCATTCTTGGGAAGAAGGGTAATTTTTTTCTCTCCATTATACTGTGATAAAAGGATATCTAAAGTGGTCCATAATATATTGGATAATGGATGGTTATGCTTTAATAGTCATTGGAAAGAGAACCTCTATTATTAAAGGCTAATAACCAAAAGTAAGGAATGGAGATTCATATTTTTTTGTGGTTTCTAGTGGAAAGTTGGGTAGAGAGGTGTCTAATAAACCAACATATAGACTCCATTCTACCTGGCTTGGGTATGCACCTTTAGTGGGTCCTTATGATGATTTGGATGATGTTCTAATTAGGAAGACCACAATGAATTATTCATGGGCGTCGTATGTAAATTTTTATTTGGATAAATTACATAAAGATTCATTTTTTAGATCTGGTGTTATAAAGGGTAAAACTGAATCAATAGAGATATCAACTATAAAACTAGTACTCCCCTATGATCCAACTTTATATTCTCAAGGGAAAAGCATAAAATAAAATAAACGAGACTCTTGTTGTGATACATGAGCATGATTATTAAAACTTCTTTCTTCTAAGCCTTACATATGCTCACTAGGGGTTGTTTCTTTCTCTAATGAGGCAACCATTAATGATAACTCAAATAGGGGTATCACAATTATGCACCAATTTCTGATGAGACCATAATAGACAGTGGGAAGGATGAATTTGATACATGTGGAGTGAATTCAGTTTGGAGGTTTCCAAAGATGCCAACACGGGCTATCATGATTTCTATTTTTCTAGTTTGATTGGGAATAGAGGCTTGGAACCTAGACTAAATTCCCCTTGACTTGGTCAAAAGGGTTTTAGTTATTAAGGTTTGATAGATGATAACATCCCACAGGAAAAACCAGCTACCTACTATTGAAATAGATGGTTTCTAGGGGTTTTTTTCTCCAACCGTTGTAGTTGTAAGGCCTAGTGAGAAATTGGGGAAGAGGCAATGGTCTTATGCATCGAATATTGGGAGGAAGAAACCCCACAACTTATTTTCCATGCCATAATCAATAAATACAACAAAAAAACATATTTCATATTGAGATCTAATTAAAAATAGGCTATATAAATATGTGAAATACTTCTCCACATTGAACTACTTATGGAAGTGGTAAACCTCACTGATCGGTGGAAGAGTCTAACTTGATCAAAAAAGAACCCCAAATAAAAAATGTTCTGAAGGCTTCCCTTACACAATCTATGGATACTTTCAAAATTTATGTTAACCGCTCTTTTTATGGGGATTCATCGAAGTAATTGGATAGGGATCAAATCAACGAATAAAAATATCTATAGACGATTCATATAGATTAATATTTTTGGAGGAATCTAGAATTGTTTAAAGAGTGAAGGAAGAGTCGTCAAATTTGGATGATCATATTTTTCCACAATAACCCCATACTAAATGGAGGAGTGTTTGGAACTTAAACCATCATGGTGGTTCCCCAAATAGGGGAAGTCGACAAAAAAAGAGATAAATTCTTTTTTCATTTTTATTTACTGATATTTAATGAGGGAATTCTCATAGGAAGAGTTTAGGTTGAACTGATCTACTTGTTTTGTGTGTTGATGTGGTTTTATCTAGTTGTTGATTGTGTCCATCATTGGGTATAAAAAAATGTGACATCTATCAACATTGTCCCTTGTATGTTTTCATTTATTAAATATTTTTGGGACTATGGGTTTGGTTCTAAACCCATGGTCAATATTTCATGATTTATAATTATTTATTAATTACATTATTAGTTATTAATTTACCATAAGTTATTAAATATATTTTCTCTGTTTTTATTATATAATGATATTATTTTATTAGAAAATAATTATTAATTATATTCTTTACTTAGATGTTTTGGGAGTCAAGCATCCGCCTTAATAAAATTTATGAAGGAAAAATGAATATAGAGATAAAAATATCAACAAAAATCATGTGGCCCATAATTTAAAACCAACAAAAAATTACCAAACTAGAACCCTAAATAATTGAACTCTGGAGACCCGAAAAAATGAAACGCTATACATCCCATATAAACCACCTGTTTCCACCCTAGATTTAAGGACGTAGCCTTATAATGCGGCCCTATGTAGCTATAATCATCTATATCCCATGAAAACCCTATGCACTCGACGACCTTACATCTCTATGCAACTATCCATCAAACTCTATATTGTGGTCGTCGATGTTCTCTCAACATCCCCACTCATGTGTCTTCTAGGTGTTACTAGATCATCATTAGACCTATTCCATGAACCCATCGGTTTTTTATACCACAGATTAAAATAGTGAATATATTCCATTGCACTTATTGACATCCTATACCACTGAAAAACATAGTGAGACTAACACCCCATGCCAATGATAACCGCTCAGGATTCCCAAAAGATCACTAACACCCCATAGATATACTCTTCTGTGCATGCACCATCATCCCACATGAGAGTGGACCACAACCCATATACCCATTGATACCCCCAAACAAGGATCACAAATGTCATAAGGAAAATGTTTGTTTTAATATTCTTTTTCTGCAAGCCCGATTTATCACTAGTTTTTCACTATATCAAGTCATCAGTAGCAGGATCATTGTTGTGAATAAAAATCATCACTAGCCTATCCCTAATTTTATGTTCAAAAAAATCCTATAATTTTATCATGCTCATGAGTTATCGATATCCAATAAACACATCCCTAGTTTTCTTCTCATCCCAAGTTCATCATCATCAGTGCCTGAGGTCATCATCAACCAGATCGCAAGTCCCGGCTACCATCCTGACCATACATTTGGCATGCGGTTGGCCGCACATGGCCCAAACATAGTGCGGGTCCCCTCCTAAAAAAGATGGAATCCATCTCCCTGTTCCACCATTATTTTCTAGTCTCACTATCTAGCCCAACATCACCAAAGAACATCACCACCATATAAGTATGTCATTATCAATCAAAGCATCTAGTCACTACCATCCGATCACTATATAAAAATAGGGAACCACCAATGGGGTTCCAACACATCCACTAATGTCGAATAAATATCAGTAGTGACCACCATCAAGAGCCAACCACCCACCATTGGGCCTCTCTCATCACCTCCATCAGGATCCCTACCTCACATAATTGGAACACTCCTTTCATTCTCTCCAAATAACCCCAGACTGTTATCCCCACCATCAGACGAGGTCTTCATCATCATTATCTAGAACTCAATGAAGATAGCTTACCTAGGCTTGTTCTTTATCACATACTTCATAGTATGTTGTCCCCATACCCCACCGTCATGTGTAAAACTATCGATCACCATCACCAGGAACCATTCCATCATCTGTTTCTAACCTCATATATGAGAGAGGGGCATAACTGATTGCATAAAATAAATATCCTCTAAAATCCTACCCACATTATCATCGACAAGATCTCCTTGTCCACAGAAATCTCCATTTGTCATTCGTTCAACATTTGGAATATTACAATAAAAATCATAATTTTCAATCTATCTATTCTCAGCATAAAACCAATGATATCAAGTATTTTAGAAATCTATTTATTGACAGATTCTTTCAAACCACCATGCGATACTTTATATGATAAATGAGAAAATCGTGAAATCCTCCCTTGGGGGTTTGTGGGGACATTTATGGGGGATGACGCAATTAATAGTATAGGTAATGGAAATGACCCATATGCATGCTAATACAATGCAATACATATGTTAGGGTCCTTTGGGTCTGGTTGAAGCAGTGTTTAGGCCATCAAATAAGGCACCTTCAAGATATAAATTTGTTATAATCTAGCTTTAGAGTGGTCCAACTCTTGGAGGGATGTGATCTATCTTTACAAGTTTAGGTGTGTGTGTCTGTTGTTTCATTTTTAGTAATATTCAAGGCCTGAAATAATTATATTATTAATAACTGGTGATATTATTAGGTATTAAAAATTTAAAAATGTCAATGTTTTTATTAAATATTATTTATATTATTATAATACTAGTTATTTGTCATTAATTATTTTAATTAATTTTATATTATTAATAACTACATTATCAATGACTAATTATGTTTTTTATATATGTAATTATTAATGAAATTAATTAAGTTATTAGTTTTCAATTATATTATATTTATTAATTATAATATATATTATTAAATATATTAAATTTTTTATTTTGAAGTTATAAAAATACATTATTTTTTAAAATTTATTGTTCATTATTATATTATAAATTATCAATTAGATTATTAAACATTAAATATATTATGAATCATTAATTATATTAATTAGATTAAATAAATATTTATTTATTATATTTTTTAGTCTTTAATAATTAATTATATTATTAATAATTATTTTTATTTTAGGTTATTTATTATATCATTAATTAAATTATTAATTTTGCATTATTTAATATGTATTATTCTTAATAATATTTTATTTTCTTATTCTTGCTATAGTGGAACTTGAATCCCACATGGAACATCCTTAAGGGATTTAAGGCACCATTACCTTATAAAAATTAGCTCTAGGTATTGGTTTTCATTATATTTTGGGATAATCTTAATATAGGAAATTATAAATATAATAAATGTTTTTTAGATATTATTTAAAATTTTATTATATATATATATATATATACTTTTTTATAAATATTAATGTTGATTGAATGATCCCCATGGACACCTCTTATAGAAGTAGCTAACAAAAGGAAAATTATTTAAAGTAGCAATAGGTCCCTTTTTTGAAATAGTTTTACCCTATCCCATTTAATAATATTGTTTAAACACAAATAGAAAAATTTCCATCTCATGATGGGAAAAAATAATACCTCATGAAAATTTTATATTTTAAAAAATAATTATAATAATTAAAATTTTAGAAATAAATTGGGTATTTATACTTATTATGGTTTGAGATCTATATATAATATTAGATATGTGTTTTTATTTGAGTATACATCAATTAGTATTAAATGGATTTAAATATAATATTTTATAATCTGGTTATAGTTTGGGTACGTATATTTTCATGGGCAACCAACTCATTATCATCCTTAATTATGCATTATTAAATGTTAAGTATATGTTAAATATAAATTTCAAATTTTATTATTTTATATTTTTTAGAATTTTAAATATATTATTAATTTACATGACTATGTATATATTTTTAAATATATATTTTTATTTGTAAATATATTTAACTGTATATAATAAAACAAAATTAAAAATCAAAAAAATAAAAATACAAAAAACATGAATAAACTACTAAAAAAACATATAGTTTATAACAGAATATCTAAAAAACAAAAATTATATAGGGATTTTACTAAAATTAAAATTAATTTCAATGATAAACAAATTAATTAAATAATCTGTAAAATTCATCAGAAATTTAAAATATATTTTAGTTAAGTTTTAGGAGAAGATCGAAAACATAATGTATTCTATAAATGGATTAAAGATTAGATCATCTGGGAATAATGAAGGAGGATTATAATATGAGTTAAAGGGGAAATACTAAGAGTCTTGGAAGTGTTGGAGGATCAATCATCCTTGATCAGGTGGAGGTGTTCCAATGGATTGGTTGTCATTGATTCTACTAGAGATTTTTCCTATAAAACTTTCAATAAATCATAATGTATAAAAAAATTTATTGAATTAAATACTAATATTAGATTATGAATGATATAGTTTAATATTATCTATTTTTTCATTGGTACAAATTCTTGTTTAGAATTTATTGATCCTAATGCTTGTTCAATTAAATAGTGAGTAGATAATTCTAGAGTGTGGTGATTGAGAGATAGTGGAAGTATTACAGCTGACTAAGAATTTAGAATATGATAACCCGATGGGTGATTAATACCAAACACTATAGAAAAATGGGATGATAGTTGTAGTTTTACAATATATCACTAAATAAATTCTTGTTTATTTAGTGGCAGTTTTTAGAAAATGGAAAAGATTTTTTTAAAAGAATTAAGATATATTTCTTTAAGATCTCCTTCCCTCTAAGCCCTCACATACCATAAAACCATCCATTTACCAATTTTCCTCATGACCTCCCTATACCCTTAAATCATGCAAGCTCTTCCATGAGGAGTGATAGCAATGAGTGATCCCTGCCATTCCCCTTTCCCCATACCCCAGATCCCTTATTCCCTTATTAACCATTCTCCAAATCTCCACCTTCCTACCTAATAAAGCTAATATTTACAGTATTATTCATGCCGATTTCAAGGATTTAAAACCCAAAAAATTAATCAATTTTATCTGAATAACATTGTTTTTGTATTTTAGGGATGTTTGAGCATAAATATGCAAATTTCACAATTCAAGAGTTTTAAATATTTTCAATAACAAACGTATTTTTAGAATTAATTTTTCAATATTAATTAAAATTTATTAGTTGTTTTTTTTGGATTTTTATTTTCATGGGATACAACTTGGTGAACTTGTACAAGTTTTTATTCAACATTCTAGAGGAAAAAATAAGTCATTCCTTCTGGAAAATATTTTTAGCCGATTGGATGGACCCTAGATCATTCAATGGACCATGAATCTTGATTAATGTATCCAAAATAATTGATTGAAACTGGAGATGATATAGAACTCAAAGAAGCATGTTAATATCTATTTTCAAGGAAATATTCTCTCATCGAGTCTATATTTGAATGAGTCAAACTAGATGAAGATGAAGTGTCCCTCCATGCAAAAAAAAATCAATTAGTCATTAATTAATATCTTTTTTACAATGAGTCCAAATAACCTTATATATTTCATTTATATGATTTATTTAATAAAAAAATCTCTAGAAGAAACTTAAGGAGTATTAGGCTGGGAAGGCAGATAAAAATGAGGATAGTTTGTATGAATAGAAACTAGACTTCATATTTTCATCCCTTCTTTCTTTTGAATTTATATCTACTCATCATTTTAAGGGTGGTTGGATTTAGAGAGCATGGATAAGGTTTATATAGTGATCTTTAGGAAGATTTTGTACATTTATTATAGAATGGAGAACATGGGGACTTCCCATGTTATGTTAGGCTATACATGTAGTGGGAGTGGATGATGAAAACTGATAGACACTCTATTCAGACGTGAGAGTTTCTTGTGAAATCCCTTTTTGAATTTTCCTCAAAAAGAAATTGAATTAATTAGGTTTTCTTATTTATACTATAAATTTTCAAATATTTTTTTTTCGATGGTTTTTCAATATAAGAGTTATAATAATTGACATCATTTTTTAAATTTTTTTGGTGAGGGTTTACCATTGAGCATAGTGTTTTGAATTACGATTGATTTTGTGGAATTAGTAAATTAATTAAGTCACTTATATAGGAGGTAAAATAAGAATATCTATTTCTCTATATGATATCCATAAAAAATAGTGTGTTCCCTGAGGGTTACTTGCATGGTCATTGAGAAATTCACATGGGAAATATTTTTCAACACGGAAGAGGAAAGTGTGAGAGAGGTTTGAGCATGTCAACAACTATTTTTTTTATTCTAATTTCAAAATCTTGTAATATCTTATGAATTTTATGTATTAGTATTTTTTTCTTAATTTATATTATTTTTATATTATATATTATATCATTAATCAAATAATCAAATTTTTTCCTTGAAAAAAAACGTGACAGTTTTGCAACTCAAATTGTATCCTCCTTGGGTGACAATCTACGGACTGCTATATTGAAATTATCTAGGGATAATTTTATTGATTGAGTTTTTAAATAAAAAATTCCTTACATAAAATGACAGTTTTTATAGTGATTTTCCATGAGTTTATTTTTTTAGTGAAATTTTTTCATGAACCAAAATTATAACCCAAACATATTTTCATTGGATTATATAATTGAAAAAAATTCACTCTAAGATTGTAGATACTTTGAAATAAATGGATTTCAATGTGACCTATCCTATTATTGGCCTAATTATAGAAAATTTGAGGATCATTGTTCAGTTTAATTTTAAAAGATTCAAATGAAAATAAATATGTGGTTCTTTAACAGAAAGATTCCATGATTTAATAAGTAAGAAATAAAATGGGAATTCTTTCCAATTAATAATGAACTACAAAAATTAAAATGATAAAATGATTATAAGAAATTGAAAATAATATACTATGAACTTTATATAAAATGTAACCTTTTGTGGGTGAGTTTAAAAATGACATGGAATCACTATTTTGAAATCTAATGGAAAAAATTATAATCCATTCACTGATAGATGTGTCTTTTAGGAATGAAAAGTTTTCAGAAAATTATGTTCCAAAATGGTTAAAAATTAAATTTCATGTGAGGACCTGATTTTTTAAATAGAAAATTCGTAACACTTTTATGAATATTTGGTCAAAGAGGAAGATAAAATGATCTATAAATTTTTTAAGGACATATGGGGGAACTTGATCTGCTACAAACATTCAATAAAACTATCATCCAATCCTAAAAAGATTTCGAGATTGAGATTCCATAGGAAAATGTTTTAATTATTCATCAATATTTCCATATTATTTTGATAATAAATTATTAAATTACTCCCTATATGTAGATTTAAAAACCATTAATTAGAAGTGGAATTATTTTTCAAATTAGAGGAGTTTAAGGATGAATTAATGAAATAATGATTTGTGTGGTCGAAGAGTAAATTGGTTTACATAATGATGGTGGTACCCTGATAATGTGAAAAAGATAAATCATTTTTTAAGATGATCTTGATAATGAACCACATCATGAGATTAAAATTCAATAACTACAGGTGATTTTTTGTGAGGATAAATTCTTGTGATGTCAAGCTTATATTTTTTTACTTATCCCACTACATCATTTAAACATAATATAATCGGATGGGAACCAAATATATATGTTATTGGGAGGTTTCATATGATTTGGGAGCTGAAAAGTATTGGATTAATTTATATATGGTGGTTCATGAGGATGAAACTTTACCCACATTTGTATTTTGGATGATCAACTGGAAGTGCTTGTCTAGGGTTAATGAAATTATAGTACCCATATAGGGGTTCAAAATAAGGATCGTTTCCCTAGTATTAAATTTTTCATCTTTACATTATTTTAATTAAATTATGATTTTTGTTTTCTTCTTTTTTATGTCCATTTCCAAGTTACTACTTTTAGGAGGATAGCTCAAGGATGTTCCTGCTCAACCAAAAGTAGGTTGTGTGTTTCCATACAACATATTTTGTCATGTATTATCTTATTTAATTCCAATTATAATATAAAATATACATAATGAGGAAATTTAATAAAAAAAATTAGTGGGGAAGAACATTATTTGTATATTCATGTTTTTTTATTTACATTCAAATTTTTGTCTTCAGTTATTATTTCAATATTTGGTGTTTTTTTTCTTTTTGAAAATTTTTTTTTTCAAACTTATTCTATTAAAGGATGATCATTTTCATATTTAAAAATCATGTTAATGACTAAAACAATTGATCCATTGAAAATTAGAATAAATTAATGCTAAAAACAGTTTGTTTTAAGTTAAATATTTTTGGAAATTTCACAAAAGGATCTATTCTTTTGGAATCGAATGCCACATAACTATCTTTTTCTTAAAAATCCCCTTTATGTGAGGCTTATGAACCCATTATAACATCTATTTCACATTCACCTCATTTAATTAGATAACCAATCCATTCTTCTTTAACCATAACTTTATTTATTTATATCAAAACAGGAGGTTTGAGGTACTTTTGGTTTATAAAAATTAGGTTATTGTTTGGATCTTGAATCCCCCTTTCCTTCTGAATCATTTTTAATTTTTTCGTTCCCTGTATATTTGATCTTTATGATACGTTAAATTCCATATATAGCCTATTAGGTTATCCTCATTACATTTCAATATTCCCATTACATCTTTCCATAGAAGTGGAAATGCGAGATCTAGTTGAACATAATTTTGGGGGTAAGATGACTTATGGAATGATAACCCATTTGATTTTTCTTTCGGTGGAGATTTAAACTATTAATAGATTATCTTATAACTAAAAAATTTGTTTCTTGATGAAATTCTGTCACTTATCCATATTTCATAGAAATATGTGTTATGCCCAGCTAGACCTCTCAATGGGAAATAGATGTTCCTATCTATAGCTTTCCAAAAAAGAGATGACAAATTTCATTTTTCTGTAATAATATTGATAGAATTGGATGGAAAAAATATTTTATACATTATTATAGTTGAATTTATTACATGTATATTAAGGTATAGACCATACATGAGTTGAAATAAGAATCTTGCATTTTTTTTCATAAAAAAGGGTCAGACCCCCCTTATTCGACCAAATATATTTTCCCATTTTTAACCCTACAAACAAAAGCCACAAAAAAACCTTGAAAATTATTCATGGTAATCATATGTTATTATCTCACATTGTATGGATATATAGATATGTTGGTTGAAGTAGGACACTCAAGTGGGGGGGGGTGAATTGAGTTCCTATAAAAATTTCAGTTAAAAAGTTTACTTTCAAGATTCACCCAGTTAAAATTAAAATAGGCTAATTAATCAAGGTAATAAGATTATAATATTTTGACTCTTTACACAAATTATCATAATATTGATTAATTATCAGTAGTATCAATATAATATATTTATACGACTTTCGAAACATCTCTAATAAGGTAAAAAAAGTTATAACTACTATACAATACTAATTATCAAAAAGATGTAGTTTTCTATAATATAAATAAAAATATAGAATGACTAAATATAAATGAACTGTAGATAAAACAAGTGGTTTTGTCTCAAGTCAAGACCAAATCCACTCTACTTGGTGATCACCTTCCACCATGTATTTTATATTAACAAACTTGATCTGTAACGCCCCGACCCCAGTTACCCAAAGTCGGTGCATTATTACATAACATTGGCATGATCACAAGAACGATCAAGACTCGAAAGACCGATTAGTTTTGTACCCTTGAAATAACTAGATACATTAATAAATTTTACATTACATAATAAAAATTAAAACAAAAACAATATAGTCTCCATAGTCCACACTCTTATCCCCTCATAATATTCCTGCAGGTCATTCATAAATTACTTATTCACATGCTGGGAAAATAAAACATAGAAAAGGGGTGAGCTCAAATGCCCAGTAAGGATAACAATATAGGAGAAACAGTCATAATAAGAATAAAAATTTAAAGAAATGTATAACTAAAACAAAATCCTTTTAAACATTAACTTCAACATGGTATAGCAAAAATAAAGTGAAGTTATTCCATTTAGTAATTCACATGGATATTCTACTAATCGAATAATCACATGCAATATCAATAACCATTTTTATAATAATTGAATCCATAATGCCAGACTATCATAACCATATAGAAAAGGCATCGTGCCAAGACTACATATAAGATTTTGTCAAGGCCTTGTGCCAAGACACTAGTTTGTCTCATGAGACCTACCGATGCATCAAGGAGCTATAGTGGGCTCCACCCGTCACATATTAAGTCCAATGCATTCCCATATGAAAAGGTTTAAACATAAAATAAACATTCATATTAAAACTAGCATAAGAAATGTCAATACATTCTCCATAAACCTTGAATGGTATAAAAATAACACATCCACAGTCAAATATATAAAAAAACCTTCAATACAATATAAACGTTTTGTATCATAATAAATCAACTTCAAATAAGCGTAAAATCCATCAAAGGATGTTGACATAGATGAAATCATAACTCTTTTTAGAGAAATATCACTTTCTATTTTGAAATCATTTAAGAGTCATATATTTATAAAATAAAACATTTTCTTTGAAAATATTCTTATAAGCTTGTAAGGGAAGCTTCGATGATTTTATAACAGTAGAAAATAGCTGCACCCTCTATATAAGTTAAAAAAACATTCTTACCTTAATTCTGTCGAAAAGGTTAAAAAGGACCTTGTTTGGAAAACGATAGAAAGATTCCTTTATAAACCACTTATAAAAGTCAACAAGGGTATAAATGAATTTAACCCATATTCTATTAAATAGTAAAAATGTTTTGAAATACATTTTTACGAAACATGGATGTGGATGATAAAGAAGTCCCAGTAGATTATTACATATAAACAACCTCGGATAATGAAGAGATTGCGAAATAAACCATTACCTTGTACTTTTCCTTGGTTGGGGTAGGTTAACCTCCTATATAATGGTGAAATAATTTTTATTGAATTATAAAAGAATCATATATATTAATATGATATCATATATGATCTTTTAACATTGCTTTGGTAATAATATCTTTGAATTATCGTTGATTCAGGTGTTAACTTACTCGTTTTCTTTTATATGTTTTGTTACATAAGCCATTTTTGTTATGGATAGGTTGTATCTTATTCATATCCAGAATTATATCAAGTAATTTACAAATTATTTTTAATCATCAAATGATAATTAAACTTGAATGGATACGATGGAGAATGAATCTCATCTCGTTCGTGGAGACGGTAGTCCGTACGTACGCACGAGCGACAATATCATTCTATTGATATTAAAATAATATATAATTGGATGGTATATCATATATACAGAATCATTACCATGTTATATTTATTATTTAAATGAATTACAAATCATTATTATACCCATTCAAAAAATGATATATTGAATAACAATTACACCACGACGTGGAGACAGTAATCCATACGTACGCATGTATGGTGACATGTCATTAAAAGGATGGATAGAAAAATGAATATGGTTATACCATATTTATAATAATATTACAGTATATAGGAGATACGGGATTCATTATTTTAGAATGTGAATAACAAAGGAAGATGAAGTTGAAGAAGAAATGAATTTGAAAAAGGGTGGTGAAAACATTACCTCTTCTTCGGTTTCTTCCTTTTGATTTGATCAAAAGGGATCCTTAGGTTGGATTTCTGACAAAAATAAGGCCTCTAGGTTGTATTGAGGTAAGTTTAAAGAGTATTTGGGAAGGGTTTGGCCGAACCAAAATCCTTTGAAGGTGTCAATTAATGAGATGGGGGAGTTCCCTTTTATAAGAGGGGTGAGGGGCACCTTTGGAATAGTTAGAAATATTATTTTATAATAAATTCAAATTAGATTTCTAATGGCTCCAATGTGGATTATATATAGTTTAAGGTGGCTATGGGTCGGAAAACACTCAAACAATAGAATTTAGATAGTTTTGGGTTATTATATTAACATTACCTTTATGTATTAACTCTTAGTTAATTAGTTTCACTTTTACAATGTCTCTTTGTATTTTTATATTATATGTTTAATAAACATAATATATACATCCAAGAGATCCCCAAGTGGTCAATTAATGATACACATATCATTATATAAGTCTCTTGGACGAACCTTATATTTTTAAGAATTTAATATCTATTAATTATATAATATTTGTTTTAAAAACTCTTTTATGTCAATTTTGACACTATTCAAAAATTGTTTTTTGTAAAAATCATAACAGAATGATTAATTTGAAATAAGTTACTTAAATAAATTATAACATGTCATATTAACCTATAAAATTATTTTTATTTATAAAAAGTCCCAAATTACATTTATTTGGATATTTATAATATCAATTATTCTAATTTTTCATTAATTAGGTAATTATTGCATCACCATTGTGTCATAAATAAATTATATTATATAATGTCTAAAAATTATAAATAAAATACCATTATGTATGAAATATTTTTAGATTTATAATTAATATTTACAATTGAATTTATCTTATGCATAACCCTATATTAAAAATGCATTAGTAAATAAACTTTGATTTTAACTCTTTTAACTTTTCTTTGAATTAAATAATAATAAATGTCCTAATCTAATACAAGTGGGCCTGAATGATAATATTTTACTCCTAATGTTTTTTTTTGCCGAGATAAACTTGTCCAATAGAATTAGGACATGTGTTTGGATAATATTAATATCATTTTTACCCTTAATTACCCTATCTACTTTTAACCGTGGTAACTAAAAGTAAAAAAGTTACTATTCACCAAAAATTATTTTCATCTCATTAAACCAAATTTCCTCCTTGATATTAACCATGTCTCTAGGATTTTTAAAATTCCACTCACAGAAGCAGTAAAATTATGTTTTATGAAAAATTCAGTTTTTTAACTACCACTTAGTGGTTTCACTATTCATCAAAAAATGAATGTTTCCAGAAAAATACCAAAAATTAGGCCTAAGGTATATTTTATATTATGAATTCAAAAATTATTTCTATTTTACCAAATTCAAAACATATCAGTTGCATTAATTAATTTAAAAATTAATTCCCGTCATCAAAACAAATAGCGTGTTTTTAAGAGATAATAACTATCAAAAGATTGACACCTATTTATGTCCGGTTTAATTGTGAAATTATGTTCAATGACCAAAATTATATTAAATGGTAATAATATATTCTAAATATACATTAAAAACACTCCAATTCATAATTTATCAATACAAATTATTGCGATAAAAAATTTTGTTTTTAATTAAAATTTATTAATTTTCACTATTCATTAAAATATAAATGTTATCCAAAAAGTTCCAAAATTTCACCTTAGGCTGAATTTGATACCCATAATACAAAAATGAAGTCCATTTTAAGAGATAAAATTTATAAAATATCAAAAATTAGGTATTACTATTCATAATGGCTAGTTTGATTGGTTGTGGTGTGTGTTAGAACTCTAAGTTGCGTACAACACACGCTACTGTATTATTCAAAGGAAAGTGTACTGTGGAAGCTTGGAATGTTTCATTGTAAATTTTTTAAGTCCCCATTCTAAAAAGTAAATATATTCAGTCAAATTGAATATATAAAAGTCTAAAATATTGGATTTAAAAAGGGTTCACTATTAAAAGTTGGTAAAAGTGCAATACTGAAAATGAATTTGTTCTTACATTATGTCTAAGAAACTTATAATATTGATTTTAAAATTATAAGGATTATATAATGTTTAAAATTTAGTTAATACTATTCATAACCTCTTTTGAATGGCTTGTTTGGTAAGTCATGGTGCGCTTGAACTCAGTGTTGCGTGTAGTGCAAGTTATTGAATTATTTTGAAAAAATAACACACTATGAAATCATGGGGTGTTACATTCTCCCCTCCTTCAATAAATTTCATCCTCGCAATATGAAATTTTTCTTCGAAAATAAAAGGTTGAATATAGAAAATATCTTTGTGGGAAAATCCACATCGGAAAGTGGGTTAATAAAATTTTAGTCTTAATAAGAGGAAAAGAGAAATGAAAGGGTCACCAGCAAATTATGATCTCTATTCGGAGAAAATTGGTGGCAATTAGAGACATATAATTGGAGAGGAAACTTAAACATTTATAGGTAGTGATTGAGGTCATCAATCACAAAAAAAATTGTATAATTGAGGGCCTTAAATTCATCAATCTATGATGATTTAAAATTCCATCGGTTCAGCAAAACATATGGTATTAGAATAAGACATTTTTTTGTTTTAAGATCCCTTCACTAAAGTATAAGTATTAATTTCTTCATTGAATAAGAGAAGAAGAAAGATATATACATTACTAGTAGAGTCTAATTCTTTAACTATGTTCTACCACAGTCTCATCTTTCACTCTAAAAGATAGTTGAACTTAAAAATAATATTCTATTTATCTTATTCATATAGGTTTAAAAAATGAATTTATAATTCATCTAGCAGAACCATTAAAAAAATGACATTATTAAATCCAAGAAATCACGTGTGTCAGTGGTAGGTGATACACCCTTGTCGCCCTTTGGTTGTGGGTTCAAGTCTCGCGGGCTTTCCGGATGCGACGGGTTGCCTCCCGACCTCTGGGTTTTCCTTTTATGGAAATCCAAACTAGAACTATCCAAAATACTTCAGTGAAAAATTTATAAGGAAGGTAAACACAATGAAGATTCTTTTTTCTGTGTAATAACATGTGAACACCTTTATTATGTATTCTTTTAAAACACTACAACATCCTGAATTACCATAAAACCTTATTGATTACATTCATGATCCCTTATTCCTTAAAGAATAGTAGATATACTCCTTTAATCCAAAATTGTTGTAAACCGCAACAATGATAAAATATAAAAATCATTAATCAGTTTCAATTTAACAACCCAAGCTTCCATGATACGCTTCTCTTTCAATAATGAAATAGATTTCATTGTACGCAAGTTCGAGATTCTAACACACCGCGACCAATCAAAATAGCCATTGTGAATAGTAATACACACTTTTTGAAAATATATATATTTTATATTTCAAAATGGACATCATTATTGGATTCGGAATATCGAAATTAGCCTATGTTGAATTTTTGATATTTTTCTGAGAACTTCCAATTTTATATGAATAGTGAAAAATTCTTAAAAACAACTTTTTTAATCAAAATAATTTATAGTGATAAATTATAATATTGAGTGGTTTTAAAGTATAATTATAATATATTTTTACCATTTTATCCAATCGTGGTCATTATAATTAATTTCACTTTGAAATTGGACATAAACAATTGTTAATCTTTTGATATATATTGTTTCTTAAAAACGCTATTTGTTTTGACAAAAGGAATTAATGATAAAATTAATTAATTCAACTTATATGTTTGTAATTTTTTAAAATATACATAATTTTTGAATTCGGAATATCAATTATATCTTAGGGTGAAATTTTGGCATTGTTCTGAAAAACATCAATTTTTGATGAATAGTGAAACCACTAAGTGGTAGTTAAAAAACTATTTTTTCGTTTAAATGAAACATTAACACTTCTGTGATTTGATTTTCAAAAATCAGATATACATGGTTGTAATTAGGAGGAAAAATGTGGTTCAATGAGATTAAAATAATTTTTTGGTGAATTGTAACTTTTAAGTTTAATTAATCGCGATTAAAGGTAATTGGTGAAATTTAATGTAAAAATAATATAATAAAAATATGAAAATACCTATACTCTTGTCCTACCTCTATTTTATGAGTCATGGAAGACCAAGACAATCCATGGGTAAACTTGGGGACCCCATGGATCCACTTTGGTAGGAAAATGACATTAAAAACCTTTTATTTAATGTTAAAATAAAAATGTCACAAATATGAGTTGTTTTACTAAAACAATTTTTAAATGGGGTTATACAATTAATATTTTTGAATATAAATATTTATTAGAAAGATAAAATAATTTTCTACATCATGATAATTGTTTTATAATTTTTAGACATTAAATAAATTTAATTATTTATTACACCATGATGATGCAGCGATTACCTCATTTATTAACAATTTAAATAAAATAAATAGATAATGTAAAATCTAAGACTTAAACTTTTCAAAAACCTATTGTATGAGTATATTTAGAACCCTTATCTCCTTATCCTCGAAATATATAAGTGTGGGACTTTTAAAATCCTAAACTCTTTATATAATAAAGTAACATTTCATGACTTTCCATGAGTGCCCCTCCTCTTCTCTTATAAAAGGACCCCACCACTACCACCTTACTCACACCATCAAAGCCTTTTGGCTCGGCCAACCTCTGACAAAATACTATCTAAAATTTCCTCTATTAATCCTATATGCCTCACTCTGGGAAGAATTTTTCCCAAGGAAGCCTTTGGCTCAAATCAAAAAAAGAGATACCTGATTTTAAGGTAATGTCTTCTCTTATGTCATTTTGTTTTATTTTGCTTCTCCAACCCCCTAAACTATTTTTATTAATTACTTTTGTAACAAAACCAGTATCCGCAATATACTAGGATTTTTTTATAAGAAGGATTCGAGCTACACTTACAGAAACCTAAATCTAATGGTTAAAGAACATACTGTTTCTATGGATGGTGAATTTCTGCCTCACGAAACAATGATTGTTCAACACTCATATAACACCTTCAAAGGTGGCCATTAAGATGTCACTATATTTATATATGATATATAATATATTTATGTTTTACTTAAGCATCTGTATTTTTCATTTATTGCATACCATTATGGTTTCCATTATGGGTAAACGCAATATTTTCATTTTAGGAAGTGCGGACTACCGCCCCCTCAAAGTGATTTGAATCGTTAATGACAAATGTGGGATGTATAACGGATGGAGTAAATGGTATTATAAATTATATTATACTGGAATTATAGTATACCTTTTTATAATTATAGTTTAATTCCATTAAATATGAAATAGAAATGAAAGTAGCGTTCATGCGTACGTACGGCTTACCATCTCTATGAACGGTGCATTTCATTTCTTACCTCTAAATGTTATGTAATATTATAAATGAATGTATATACAAGATATATATTATATATATGATATCTAAATCATGAATATAATTTGGAGATAAAGGATATTCTACCACATAAACAACTTGTAATTATAAGACGTTTATTGTTGACTCAAGTACCAAAGATCGACAAAACAACCGTTATTAACTTAAATGACTACATAATTTTCGTAACATTTTAATAAGTGATATAAAAGGGATAATTAACTTGAAAAAGGTTCTTATGATAGTATAGATTAACTCTAGTTTATTATTCAGGAGGTTAAAGAACGGTCGAGTCAAGTCGGACACAATGTAAGGGAATTTCATAACCCAATTTCCATTCTTTGGGTTAATCTCATACTTTCAAATTATGTTATGATATTATTATGTCCTATCTTGTATTTTTTACTCTCTTTATGTGTACTTATATTGATTACACATAATAGATCTATTTTATTTAAAAAAAAGATCTTGGTAAGGACTTCGTCTCAATATTCTTTCATTGAGCCATATTTGGTTTTATACACAACTTTCATTTATACGGTGTATAAACCCCTTTGACTTTTAATTTTATTCAAAAGGAATCTTTTTATACGAAGTGTTTTTACCAAAAGACAAACGGAATGTTTTTTCTTACGTAATGTGGCGACAACGACTTCTCCGCCGCCGTGACTATTATTTGAGTTTCGACATCCTCTATAATCCATAACTTTTTAGAAAAGAAAAATAAATACCATGTTTTACTTTTAATTTATTTTGGTATTGAAAATGGTTTTGATAATGTTTTTATTATATCAATGTGTTGTATTGATATCTTTTGATTGAAGTGTGTAAATATTATGTTTCCTTTATGTATCATTGATGTGATTCAATTATGTTATGGTTTATGATATGTTTAAACCTGTTCATATGAGGAATGCATTGGACCTAATAAGTGACGGGTGGAGCCCGCTATAGCTCCTCGATGCATCGGTAGGTCTCATGAAACAAACTAGTGTCTCGGCACGAGGCCTTGATAAAATCTTATTTGTAGTCTTGGCACAAGGCCTTGGCTACGTGGTTATGATAGCCTGGCATTATGCATTCCATCATTATGAAAGTGGTTATTGATATTGCATGTGATTATTCGACCAGTAGAATATCTATGTGAATAAGTAAATGGAATTATCTCATTTTACTTTTTCCATATTATGTTGAATTTCATGATTAAAAGGCTTTTTAGTCATACATTGCCTTAAATGTTTATGTTTATTTATGAAATCTTCCGCTATATTGTAATCCTTACTGAGCATCTAAGCTCACCCCTTTCAATGTTTTAGTTTTCCTAGGATGTGAAGAAATATTTTATGACTGACCTACAGGGATAGTCTGAAGAGGATATAAATTTGGACTATGGATGCAATGTTATTGTGATTTTCACTTTATGATTTAATGTTACTTTTATGAATGTATCCAGTGATTCCAAGTCTACTAAACTAATCGGTCTTTCGAGACTTGATCTTTTGTGATCATGCCAATGTTACGCAATAATCCACCGACTCTGGGTAACTAGGGTTAGGGCATTACAGTTGGTATCAGAGGCAATTTAGTACTAACCTTAGAATCTAGATTTAGATAAACTCTGATTAGAGTGCATAACCATAAGATAGAATTTGATGATTAGTATAGAAGAACTTCCTAGAATTTTGTTGTTGTAGAGATTTTGTGGGTTGTCTGAGCAATACATCCCTATCTGGATAAGAGAAGGTAGAGGCGGCTCTGGCACAGATGTACCTAGGGGTAAAACCCGAAAACACTACTTTGAGCTAGACTCGAATGGGAACTGGTGCACGACGACGGGCCTTGCAACACTCTTGGTTACGAAACTCCCAGGGGATATGCTTAGGATAATTCTCATTTTATTTACAAACAATTATGAAGGGTTTATGAGTATATACTTCCTCAATGAAAACATTTCTTTTTATGATTATGGATTATATCCATAAATATTTCCATTTATGTTAAGTGTTTTACAAGTATGGAATTATGTATTTAGATTCATAAACTAATCTAGTTTATGAAAATGTTTAAAAATGGAACCTAGTGGAAGGAATGGA
The DNA here is from genome assembly GCA_963277665.1 of Viscum album. NCBI lineage: Eukaryota > Viridiplantae > Streptophyta > Magnoliopsida > Santalales > Viscaceae > Viscum > Viscum album. Next base: position 603,478,040 of record OY728153.1, on the reverse strand, counting down.
AACCGTATCAATTCACACACTCCGTGTAGGGATTTCCCTCCTACTCAAGATAATTATTGTGGAGCTGGAGATACAAGTGGTGCTGATCAACTTATTACCATACTGGGACAACTCACTCAGGTTATGAATAATAACCTCACTCGTATGGAGCACCCTGATCCGCAACGTGGAGGATCAATGTTAGAAAGCTTCATGAGGCAACAACCACCAACATTTAATGGGGGTACAAATACATTAGTAGCTGAGCAATGGATATATTCCTTAGAGAAAATATTCCACGCCTTGGGGAGTAGCGAAAGGGAGAAGGTCATCATGGTAGTTTACCGCCTCACTGGAGATGCCGATCAATGGTGGTCACTAATTAAAAACACAAAGGAAGATGATGAAGTATCAAATATGGAATAGCAGGAGTTCAAAGATCTTTTCTTAGAAAAATAATTCCCTTGTGACCTTCAAGTAGATATGGAAAGGAAATTTCTGAGTCTGAGACAAAAGGAGGATGAGAATGTCGCAAAGTATGAGGCTGACATTACAAGGTTAGCAAGGCATGCAGAAGATTATATATGTAACCCAAGAAGTAGGATTGATCATTTCTTTGATGGGTTAAAACCATTTCTCTGTCTAGCCTTAGTCTCATAGTTTTTCTCATCGTACAAAGATATAGTCTTGTGTGCTATCAAGACAGAAAAGGAATTCTCTAAATCATGTGACAATAAAGTAAAGCAAGAGAAGAAGAGAACGGTGTAACAAGAGACAGATAAAGGGAAAAAGGGAAAGAAGGATTTTCCATTATGTGATAATTGTGGGAAGAATCACCCTGATACTTTCCTAAAAGGAATGGGAGTTTGTTATAAATGTGGAGAAAAAGGTCACCATGCTCGTGATTGCAAGGGAAATAAAGAGGCTATCAATGTTGAATGCTACAATTGTAGGGAAATGGGGCATTATGCAAATGAATGTCCTAAGATTCAGGGAACATTACCTCATAAAAGGCCAAGGGATCAAGGACAATCTTATGCTGTTACTACATTTGAAGTGGAATAAATAATGTATTGGTGCTTTTGGAAACAAGGATTATATTCTGGTTATAAGAATAATGTGATATATATAAGGATTGTACTGCATTACTTTTTGTTTTCATTAAAGTTTTAATATGATGAAGGTAATCATATTATTAGTATGTGACAATAAGAGAAACTTTACATGATTTGGGGAATCTAATGTTACAATTGATTTTGGAATTTAAAGACCCTTTAAGGAAAGTCTGGATTGAGGTATTTTGGATAACTATAAAGGTTAGAATGGATTAAATTGATCTTTGGATAGTATTGTTTAAGGTTAAAACATTTATGAAGATTATTTTTGGAATATTATAATACTATATTTTTAGGAAAAGGACAACCTGTAGGTCGGGCGATAATCCTTCGCGTCAGACAAAGATGTAGGAATCGAACTCACAACCATAGAGGGACATGCCATTATTACCTACCACTAGCCTACAGGAAGTCCCTGGTTATTAAAAAATTGTTTTCCTAATCTAAATGGTATGTGTTAATATTTTGAACCTTATAATATTAGGATAAATATAATATTTTTGAGTTCTATTATATTTTTGAGTGAAAGATGGTTTTGTGGTAAAAATTTATTAAAGAATGAAAGTCTACATGACAAGTAATTATATATCCTTACAATATTAGTAAATTTCTTAAATAAATTCCTCAAATTTATGAAAGGTAACTTAAAACAAAAACGTTTTCGGTTATCTTTTCCTACTGGGGAATCAATGATCGTTTAACCAATCACAAGTTTGTGATTTTCTTGTAGTTAACTTTCTCCTAATCCTGTTTTCTACAACTCTCCATCAGACCTTGATGGTTTGTTTTTCCTCCATATCCATATTTTCATATAATACTAGTATGGGCTATCTCAGGTGACCATTGTACTTCTCTTTCTTTCTTTTAAAGTTATATTTTTATTAACCTTATTTCCAATGTGGGTTTTCCACAAAGGTATTTTCTATTTTCATCCTTTTATTTTCTAAGAACAATTTCAAATTTCTATTACACAATTTATAGAAGGAGGGGAGAATTTAACACCCCAAGCTTCTATGATACGCTTCTCTTTCAATAATGCAATAGCTTGAATTATACGCAAGTTCGAGATTCTAACACACCGCGACCAATCAAAATAGCCACTATGAATAGTAATACCAACGTTTTAAATTATATATAATTTTATATTTCAAAATGGAATTGATTTTTTGATTCGGAATATCGAAATTAGTCTATGTTGAATTTTTGGTATTTTTTTGAGAACATCCAATTTTTTATGAATAGTGAAAAATACTTAAAAACAACGTTTTTAATCAAAATAATTTATAGTGATAAATTATACAATTGAGTGGTTTTAAAGTATAATTAGAATATATTTTTACCATTTTATCCAATTGTGGTCATTAGAATTAATTTCACTTTGAAATTGGACATAAACAATTGTCAATCTTTTGATATATATTGTTTCTTAAAAAACGCTATTTGTTGTGACAATGGGATTTAACTATAAAATTAATTAATTCAACTTATATGTTTGGAATTTTGTAAAATAGACATCTTTTTTGAATTCGGAATATCAATTATATCTTAGGGTGAAATTTTGGCATTGTTCTGAAAAACATCAATTTTTGATGAATAGTGAAACCATTAAGTGGTAGTTAAAAAACTAATTTTTTGTTTAAATGAAACATTACCACTTCTATGATTTGATTTTCAAAAATCCAACATACATGGTTTTCATTAGGAAGTAAAATGTTGTTCAATGGGATTAAAATAATTTTTTGGTGAATTGTAATTTTTAAGTTTAATTAATCACGATTAAAGGTAATTAGTGAAATTTAAGGTAAAAATAATATTATAAAAATATGAAAATACCTCTACACTTTTCCTATTTCTATTGGATGAGTCATGGACAACCAAGAAAATCCATGAGTGAACTTGGGGACCCCATGGAGCCACTTTGGTAGGAAAATGACATTAAAAACTTTTTATTTAATGGTAAAATAAAAATGTCACAAACATGAGTTGTTTTACTAACACAATTTTTATATGGGGTTATAAAAGTCATATTTTTGACTATAAATATTAATTCTAAATTTAAATGTATTTACTACATCATGATAAATTTTTTTCTAATTTTTAGACATTAAATAAATTAAATTATTTATGACACCATGATGATGTAGTGATTACCTCATTAATTAATGATTTAAATAAAATAAAATGATAATGTAAAATATAAGACATACACTTGTCAAAAACCTATTGGATGGGTATATTTCGAACCCTTATCACATTATACTCGAAATATATAAGTGTGGGACCTTTAAAATCTGAAACTCATTATATAATAAAGTAACATTTCATGACTTTCCAAGAGTGCCCCTCCTCCCCTCTTATAAAAGGCCCCCACCACTACCACCTTACTCAAACCATAAAAGCCTTTTGGCTCGGCCAACCTCTGCCAAAATACTCTCTCATCTTCCCTCTCTTACTCTTAGAAGCCTCACATTGGGAAGAATTCTTCCCAAGGAATCCATTGGCTCAATCAAAAAAAGAGATACCCGATTTTAAGGTAATGTCTTCTCTTATGTTATTTTATTTTATTTTGCTTCTCCAACCCATTAAAATATTTTTATTAATTTCCATTTTAACAACACCAGTATCCTAAATATACTAGTATGTTGTTATAAGAAGTATTAAAGCTACACTTACACACACCTACAGCTAATGGTTAAATAACATACTCTTTCTGTCGATGGCGAATTTCTGCCTCACGAAACGATGATTGTTCAACACTCATATAACACCTTCAAAGGTGGCCATTAAGATGTCACTATATTTATATATGATATATAATATGTTTATGTTTTACTTAAGCTTCTGTATTTTTTATTTATTACATACCTTTATGGTTTCCATTATGGGTAAACACGATATTTTCATTTTAGGAAGTGCGGACTACCGCCCCCTCAAAGTGATTTCAATCGTTAATGCCAAATGTGGGATGTATAAAGGATGTAGTAAATGGTATTATACATTATATTATACTGGAATTATATTATACCTTTATATAATTATAATTTCATTCCATTAAATATGAAATAGAAATGAAAGTAGTGTTCATGCGTACGTACGGCTTACCGTCTCCATGAACGGTGCATTTCATTTCATACCTCAAAATGTTATGTAATATTATAAATGAATTTATATACTAGATATATATGATATATATTATATCTACATCATGAATATAATTCCGGAGATAATTGATATTCTACCACATAAACAACTTGTAATTATAAAGAGTTTATTGTTGACTCAAGTACCAAAGATCGACAAAACGACCATTATTAACTTAAATGACTACATAATTTTCATAACATTGTAATAAGTGATATACAAGGGATAATGAACTTTAAAAACGTTCTTAAGAAATAGAGATTAACTCTAGTTTATTATTCAGTAATTTAAAGAATGGTCGAATCAAGTCGGACACATGGTAAGGGAATTTCTTAACCCAATTTCCATTCTTTGGGTTAATCTCCTACTTTCAAATTATGTTAGGATATTATTATGTCCTATCTTGTATTTTTACTTTCTTTATGTGTACTTATATTTAATACACATAATAGATCTATTTTATTTAAAAAAAATTATCTTGGTAAGGACTTCGTCTCAATCTCCCTTCATTGAGGCATATTTGGTTTTATACAAAAGTTTCATTTATATGGTGTATAAACCCATTTGACTTTTACTTTTATTAAAAAGGAATCTTTTTATACGAAGAATTTTTACTAAATGAAAAAAGGAATGCTTTTTCTTACATATGCGGCACCAATGACTTCTCCGCCGCTGTGACTATTATTTGAGTTTCGGCTTCCTCTATAAGCCATAAATTTTTTTTAAAGAAAAATAAATACCATGTTTTAATTTTCTTTTATTTTGGTATTGAAAATGGTTTTGATAAAGTTTTTATTATATCAATGTGTTGTATTGATATATTGTGATTGAAGTGTGGAAATATTATGTTTCATTTATGCATGTTTTATGTGATACAATTATGTTATGGTTTATGATATGTTTAAACCGGTTCATATGAGGAATGCATTGGACTTAGTAAGTGACGGGTGGAGGCCGCTATAGCTCCTCGATGCATCGGTAGGTCTCATGAGAAAAACTAGTGTCTTGTCATGAGGCCTTGACAAAATCTTATTTGTAGTCTTGGCACGAGGCCTTATCTACGTGGTTAAGATAGTCTGGCATTATGAATTCCATCATTACGAAAGTGGTTATTGATATTTCATGTGATTATACAACGAGTATAATATCCATGTGAATAAGTAAATGGCATTATCTCATTTTACTTTTGCCATATTATGTTTATGTTCAAGTTTAAAAGGCTTTTTAGTCATACATTTCCTTAAATGTGTATGTTTATTTATGAAAGATTCCTTTATATTGTTATCCTTACTGAGCATCTGAGCTCACCCCTTTCAATGTTTTATTTTTCCCTGGATGTGAAGAAATATTTTATGACTGACCTAAAGGGATAGTCTGAAGGGGATAGAAGTGTGGACTATGGAGACTATGTTATTTTGATTTTCACTTTATGATGTAATGTAACATTTATGAATGTATCTAGTGTTTCCAAGGATATTAAACTAATCGGTCTTTCGAGACATGATCTTTTTTTATCATGCCAATGTTACGCAATAATGCACCGACTCTAGGAAACTGGGGTCGGGGCGTTACATTTAAGGTATTCAAGAATATCCAATATAATTTATCCAAATCAATCATGTATTATTCTAAAATCACTACCTCGGTATCAGAACCATATTATGGTTTATTTTTCTCTCAACCATATATTTTCCAAAAATTTAACCTACTATTGAGTCACTTTTCTTTGTTCCAAACAATCTCAAGTCCTTAATGAAATAGTACTGTAGTACAATCCTTATATACTCCATATTTACTATAACAAGGGCATTGTTGATACAACACTCAAATGACATAATCAATATAAGAACTCTAATCATTCCTCTTCATCTGTGGTAGTATCATAACTTGATTATTATCCAATAGCATCATTTGCGGCATAGTCTGATGACTGGGAAATAGGTTCGCGTAGTGTCCAAACTCCTTGAAAATGAATCATTGTACATTTGAAACCATTTTCTTACCCTTGCTGTCACGTAATTTGTGCCCTTTTTCTCCACACTTATAAAAAACTCTCATTCCTCTCATGAAAGTTCCAGGGTTTTTCTTCCCACAGTTATCACATATGGGAAAATTCTTCTTTTCCCTCTTCCCTTTATCCATATTTCTCTCTTCCATCATTTTCTTCTCTTGCTTCCCTTTAAAGGCATAGGACACAATAAACTCTTTACTTATCTTATCAACACATGATATTATTTCTTCATATGATGATACTACATGGGAGACTATTTCTTTTATAAATTCTGGCTTAATACCATGAATGATATGATCCTTCTTTCTATTTGGATCATGTGCATTGATGGAGTTCTCATTCCTTCTATTGGGCGCCATTTCTAAACAATGTCATACAGTAGATTAGTGTATGAATAACAATACCTAATTCCAAAATTTCAAAACATATAACATAAATTAAATATTTTATGGATATAATCCATAATCATAAAAATTTATCTGTTGAGGAAGTATATACTCATAAACGCTTCATAATGGTTTGTAAAGAAAATAATAATTATCCTAAGCATATCCCCCGGGAGTGTCATAACCAAGAGTGCAGCAAGGCCCGTTGTCATGCACCAGCTCCTATTCGAGTCTACCTCAATGAGGTGTTTTCAGGTTTTACCCCTAGGTACATCTATGCCAGATCCGCCTCTACCTGCTCGTATCTATACAGGGATGTATTTCTCATAAAACTCACAAAATCTCTACAATACCAAAATTCTAGGAAGTTATTCTATACTAATCCTCAAAGTCCATCTTAAATCTATGTGCTCTAATCATAGTTTATCTAAATCTAGCTTCCAAGGTTTGTACTAAACTTCTTCTGATACCAATTGTAACGCCCTGACCCAAGTAACCCAGAGTCGGTGCATTATTACATAACATTGGCATGATCACAAGAAAGATCATGTATCGAAAGACCGATTAGATTAGTAGCCTTGGAATAACTAGATACATTAATAAAGTTTACATTACATCATAAAATGAAAACTACAAAAATATAGTCTCCATATTCCACACTCTTATCCCTTCATAATATCCCCGCAGGTCATTCATAAATTACTTTTTCACATCCTAGGAAAAATAAAACATAGAAAATGGGTGAGCTCAAATGCCCAGTAAGGATAACAATATAGTGGAAACTTTCATAAATAACAATAAACATTTAAGGCAATGTATAACTAAAACAAAATCCTTTTAAACTTGAACTTCAACATAGTATGGAAAAAATAAAGTGAAGTAATTCCATTTACTTGTTCACATGGATATTCTACTAATCGAATAATCACATGTAATATCAATAACCACTTTCATAATGATGGAATGCATAATGCTAGAGTATCATAACCACATAGCCAAGGCCTTTTTCCAAGACTATAAATAATATTTTGTCAAGGCCTTGTTCCAAGAAACTAGTTTTTCTCATGAGACCTACCGATGCATCAAGGAGCTATAGCGGGCTCCACCCATCACATATTAAGTCCAATGGATTCCCATATTAAAAGGGTTAAACATAACACAAACATTCGTAATAAAACTAGCATACGAAATGTCAATACTTTCTCCATAAACCATGAATGGTATAAAAATAACACATTCACAGTAAAACATATCACAAAACCTTCAATAAAATATAGAATTTTTGTATCATAATAAATAAACTTCAAAAAAGCGTAAAATCCATCAAAGGATATTGACATTGATGAAATCAAAACTCTTTTTAGAGAAATATCGCTTTCTATTTTGAAATCATATAAGAGTCATATATTTTTAAAATAAAAAATTTTCTTTGAAAATATTCTTATATGCTTGTAAGGGAAGCTTCGCCGATTTTATAATGGCGGAAAATAACCACACCCGCTGTATAAGTTAATAAAACATTCTTACCTTAATTCTGTCGAAAAGGTTAAAAAGGACCTTGTTTGGAAAATGACAGAAATATTCCTTTATAAACCACTTATAAAAGTCGAAAAGGGTATAAATGACTTTAACCCATATTCTAGTAAATAGTAAAAATGTTTTGAAATACATTTTTAAGAAACATGGATGTGGATGATAAAGAAGTCCCAGTAAATTATTACATATAAACAACCTCGAATAATGAAGAGATTGTGAAATAAACCCTTACCTTGTACTTTTCCTTGGTTGGGGTAGGTTAACCTCCTATATAATGGTTAAATAATTGTTATTAAAATATACAAGAATCATATATATTAATATGATATCATATATGATCTTTTAACATTTCTTTGTTAATAATATCTTAGAATTATCGTCGTTTCGGGTGTTAACTTACTCGATTTCTTTTATATGTATTGTTACATAATCTTTTTTTGTTATGGATAGGTTGTATCTTGTTCATATCCAGAATTATATCAAGTGCTTTAAACATTATTTTTAATCATTAAATGAGAATTATACTTGAATGGATACGATGGAGAATGAATCTCATCGCGTTCATAGAGATGGTAGTCCGTACGTGCGCATGAGCGACAATATCATTCTTTTGATATTAAAATAATATATAATTGGATGGTATATCATATATACATAATCATTATCATGTTATATGTATTATTTACATGAATTAAACATCATTATTATACCCATCCAAATAATAATATATTGAATAACAATTAGACCACGACATGGAGACAGTAAGCCGTACGTATGCACGTTTCGTGACATTTCATTAAAAGGATGGATAGAATACTGAATATGGTTGTACCATATTTATAATATTATTAAATTATATATGATATACTGGATTCATTATTTTATAATTGGAATAACAAAGAAAGAAGAAGTTAAAGAAGAAATGAATTTGAAAAAGGGTGGTGAAAACATTACCTCTTCTACAGGTTCTTCCTTTTGATTTGATCAAATGGTCTCTTTAGGTTGGATTTATGATAAAACTAAGTCCTCTAGGTTGTATTGATGTAAGTTTAAGGAGTATTTGGGCAGGGGTTGGCCGATCCAAAATGCTTTGATGGTGTGAATTAATGAGAAGGCGGAGTGCGCTTTTATAAGAGGGGTGAGGGGCACCTTTGGAAAAGTTAGAAATATTATTTTATAATAAATTCATATTCGGTTTCTAATGGCTAAAACGTGGATTATTTAAAGTTTAAGGTGTTTATGGGTCGAAAACCACTCAACCAATAGAATTTAGACAGGTTTGGGTTATTATATTAACCTTATCTTTAAATATTAACTCTTTGTTGATTAGTTTCACTTTTACAATGTCTCTTTGTATTTTTATATTATATGGTTAATAAACATAATATATAAATCCAAGAGACCCCAAAGTGGTCCACTAATTATACACATATAATGATATAAGTATCTTGGCCGAGCCTTAGATTTTTAGTAATTTAATATCAATTAATAATATAATATTTGTTTTATAACCCTTTTTTGTCAATTTTGACACTATTCAATAATTGTTTTTTGTAAAAATCATAACAGAACTATTACTTCTAAAAAAGTTAATTAAATCAATCCTAACATGTCATATTAACCTAGAAAATTATTGGTATTTATAAAAATACTCAAATTTAATTTATTTGGGTAATTATAATATCAATTATTCTAATTTTTCATTAATTATGTAATTACTACATCACCATTGTGTCATTAATAAATTATATTATTTAATGTCTAAAAATTATAAACAAAATACAATTATGTAGGAAATATTTTTATATTTCTAATGAATATTTACAATTGAATTTATCTTTTGTATAACCCTATATTAAAAATGTTTTAGTAAATAAACTTTGATTTTAACTCTTTTAACTTTTCTTTGAATTAGATAATAATAAATGTCATAATTTAATACAATCGGACCTAAATGATAATATTTTACTCCTACGGTTGTTTCTATTCAAGATACACTTGTCCAATAGAATTAGGACATGTGTTAGGGTAATATTAATATAATTTTTACCCTTTATTACTGTATTTACTTTTAACTGTGGTAAATAAAAGAAAAAAGTCACTATTCACCAAATATTATTTTCTTCTCATTCAAACCAAGTTTTACTCCTTGATATTAACTATGTCTCTCATATTTTCGAAATTCCACTCACAGAAATGGTAAAATTAAGTTTTATGAAAAATTCAGTTTTTTAACTACCACTTAGTGGTTTCACTATTTATCAAAAAATGAAAGTTTCCAGAAAAATACCAAAAAATAGGCCTAAGAAATATTTGATATTTTGAATTCTAAAATTTTGTATATTTTACCAAATTAAAAACATATCAGTTGCATTAATTAATTTAAAAATTAATTCCCATCGTCAAAACAAATAGTGTGTTTTTAAGAGATAATAACTATCAAAACATTGACATTTGTTTATGTCCGGTTTAATTGTAAAATTATGTACAATGATCATCATTATATTAAATGGTAAAAATATATTCAAAATATACTTTAAAACCACTCAAATTCATAATTTATTAATATAAATTATTTCGATTAAAAAAGTTTTTTTTAATTAAAATTTAGTAATTTTCACTATTCATCAAAATATAAATGTTATCCGAAATGTTCCAAAAATTCACCTTAGGATAAATTCGATACTTCGAATAAAAAAATGAAGTCCATTTTGAGAGATATAATTTATAAAATTTTAAAAATTATGTATTACTATTCATAACGGTTAGTTTGATTGGTTGTGGTGTGTGTTAGAACTCGAAGTTGCGTACAACCCACGCTACTGTATTATTCAAAGGAAAGCGTATCGTGGATTCTTGGGATGATTAATTATAAATTTTTGATTTCCCCATTCTAAAAAGTAATTTCATTTAGTCAAATTGAATATATAAAAGTTTAAAATATTGGATTTAAAAAGGGTTCACTATTAAAAGTTGGTAAAAGTGCAATACTGAAAATGAATTTGTTCTTACATTATGTCTAAGAAACTTATAATATGGATTATAAAATTATAAGGATTATATAAATTTTAAAATTTAGTAAATAATATTTATAACCTCTTTTGAACGGCTTGTTTGGTATGTCATGGAATGCTTGAACTCAGTGTTTCATGTAGTGCAAGTTATTGAATTATTTTGAAGAAATAACACACTATGAAATATTGGGGTGTTACATGATCAACACCCTGGATCGGGGTTAATAATAGTACACAATATTATCAAAGTCACATGACCTCTTCCACTGTTCTTTTTGAGAAAACAAACAACCGGGTCACAAAAGACTTCTTCCATAGTTATACATGTGAAAATAAAAAAGTGTATAAAGTTATTCGACTGAGGATATATTATATCCTCCAGTTTAATGGAGGAGACAGTTTTTGTTTCAATATAGATACACACACTGCACGAAAATTAATAAAAATAGTACACAACAAAGCAAAGATGATGAAAGAGGGTTAAAAATTCTCCGAGTCTTATTCAATGCATCTCTAAACTTGTAAGATGTTGTATATGTGATTTTCGAGTACTCCTATCAAAATATAGTATCATGAGTCTCATGCTCTTTTTTCTATTTAGAAGATATTTTTTGAAGCTCTTGTTCTTGTTAGGGTTGCTACTGCAAGAATGTTTGAGGCTCTGATCTACAGTAGTTCAACCTTCAGGATATGGCAGTTCTTATTGTGTTCTTTAGTTTATATATGTTCTTATTTCTAGTAAGGAGTTCATTTTTTTCAACTCACTCGTTCTCTATATATGTCTCTGAGACTCATACTTTTATCTTTTATTTCAGTCTCATGTGATAGATATGACATGAAGAATGATTTCTACACCTCATACCTCGTACTTTCAGGTGGAATGTCTATTAATAAACATTAATTATGTCAGTTTCATTAAATGACTCAGATATGACTGTTAGAAATCAATTTTAAATTAAATGGAAAAAAGAGATTGATTAATGATTGGTGTCATAGTTCGAGTTTAAATAGTTTCACTTGGAAATGGTATCTTCTCCTTTTCCTTCGAGTGGTGAGATTGTCACAATGTCACTGTTGCATTGAGATATGGAACTGGTAGTACAGATGAGGTGTCAGGATCACGATGTCTTAGGTAACGATGTGTAGTCCTTTTTCAAATCATTGAATAGTTTATTAGAGATAGTATAAAGGAACCGGAGTCATGGACAATATAAAATCTAGAAATTTTAATGGTGTCATAATCACAGTGACTGGATTACATTTTCTGAGTCACGGTGTTAGGGTTATGGTGTAAGGGATACAGTGTCAGTGAATTTTCCAAAATATAGAACTAGTGTAAAGCTTATGGTTTCTCAGACTTAGAAAAGTATCTGTAAAACTATCTTACGAAGTAATATTCATATAATGAATTATACATAAGAATTATTATAACGAAACATAATAGAACATGGTCAAACATAGTTTACACGATTCAAACATGATTTGTGATATTCTGAATCAGGATATATTCAATGTTTAAACCAAAAGGTGTAATTATTAAATCACAAGGAAACCAACAATCTCTACAAATAATTTTTGATATGTTAGACATGGTTCACATGATTTTTAGGCATTAAAACATTATTAAAACATGAGGAGGCCCATAATGTCACTCTGTTTGGATATCACAAATCGTGGGATTTAAATGGGATTTAAATTCCTTTTCTTATTATCACCCTTTTTGGATTATCAAAATAAATATAAGAACAAAAAATTAGATAAAGGATGAATAACAGTAAGGGGGGAAAATAAACTCATAGTGAACATTGTATTGGATAGAAAGATAAGGTGAATGGTTAGAATTTATAAAAATAAAAAATATTCCTATAATAAATACAACCTTTAAATTATCTTTAAGGTTAGTAGTATTCCCTTTTCATTATGAAGATACATCAAAAGGACCCATAAAAGAAGAAAGAGAAGAGGTAGAACAGTTTGAGCCAATTGTCAGAGAAGGAATAGGTACTCCTTCAAAAAACTGAAGGTGACAATGTTGGTTTTGTGGAATATTGTGGCACGGATTGGTCATGAATGATAGGTCTGATCTAGTTCAGAACCTAATATACATATATGGAGGTAGAATCAAATGTAGTAGAGGAGAAAGGGGTTGATCCTGGCCACAAGGGGGAAGCTATAGGAGCCACTATTTCAGTGCTTTGCACATGGATATATGGCTTCAACAAATTGATAAAACTAGTGATGGATTCACCACCATATTGTTTATCCTTTTCAAAATAATCCTTATTCTCAATAAATATTTTCAAATTATGTATGAACACTTTCTTTTTTGTACTCGTTACTAATAAGCTTGAGTCACAGGAAGGATTTTTTGATTTAACACAAGGTAATTGAAATGACCTGTCAGTTGGTGCTTTTTGTAGATCCTCTTAAAGTAGAAATTAACATTTGTATTAATTTCATTATAATCCATAGATTCTTCCATTAATTACAGTTGAACCTTTTCATGGACATTCTCACTATTTTGAATAATCTTAGAGTGTATCTCCTAAATAGACTGACCTTTTAATGATATAATCTCTTCATGAATCACCATTCTAAGTACCGCACTATATAATATTTGAGATGGTTGACCAAGTTTAGTAGAGGATGAAGGAGTAAAGATGACTATAGAGGGTTCAAGAAGCCTCTTGATAATAGTCTCAAAATAGTTCTTAAAAACACGAGGCAACTCATCTCTTGAGAATACCAATCCTCAAATTTCATTTTCAAATTTAGACTTTTTTTCAACTACCTTCTCAACAACAGAGACCAAATTATATTGGATCAGAGTCACAACCTTTTTAGAATTTTTTTTGCATCTTCTGTGCTGAAACAAGAAACAGGGGGTTTAGAACTTTGAAATTACTTCATCAGTTCCATAATAAAATATTTTAGCTATTTCACTTCCTCACTTAATTAATGATTTTTAATCCTCCCTTATTTTTTTTCATGTATCATCATTGGATGGGTTTTCGATAAAAGTTTCTCTAAAAGCATCCAAACTTCTTGTTCATTTAGATGAGTTACAAGAGTAGGTTTAAATTTTAATAGTTTTTCAAAACCAACCATTATACATTCACCAAAAACTTTTCAATACTCATGGTTCAAAAATATATGAGTTTCTTGTGAAACCACAACTGCAGAAACTGAAACCGTCTTTGCTTCCTTAGAAGGTATGACTTCTAGTATAGAAATAGGTTTCAATTGAAAGGATGTTGTGTAATCAATTCCTCTCACTGAAGCCAACTGAGAGATAGGGACATCTAAGTAGTTGGGGAATTTATACATGATTTACACTAGGATTATCTCAACTACACCTAGAACTTGAGTACATTACAAAATGAGATTCTTCTCTCACTCAAAAGGTGCTTCTATATTCGAACTAAGAGACTAAGTCACTTGGAAAAATTCTATATATTTTATTCTGGTAGGTTCATGAACTTCTTTAGCTAACTAAAAATCTTACTCCATTATTTCTTCAGCAGAAGGAATAACATCAGGATTAGATTGTTCTTATGACCGTTCCATAGTAGTAGGGCCTTCCCCAATGACATGTTCTTATAAATGCTCCTTAGGAATATCTTTTTCTCCTATACTAGTAGAAGGTTCTTTTTCAGCAACAATTTCTCTAGAAACTCTACCTTCGACATCTTCTGGGTAAGTTAGGGTACTATCTACTTCTTTTAAAATAGTTATACCCTTTGGTGCATCTTATGAATCTCATACTTCTTCACTTGAATATTGATCAACCTCATCTGGTTCCAAAACAAGGTCAGATTTCTTCATAGGTCATGAAAGATTCTCAATTGGATTAAACATCTCATATAGTATTTCATTGTATTCCTCCAAAAAAAATTTCCAAGGATTTTAGTTAATTTTTATCCTTCAAATTGTATCATTATTGGTACAAAAATCAAAATCCTTAATATCTTCTTTATTTGATCCAACTGATAATTTGGAAGGCAACATTGCAGAAATAAATCATGAACAAAACAGGGAGGTTTATTTTGAAGTAGTATTGATCATATCACTGATGTGTAGAATGATGTACTTACATAAGATGATATATTGGCCATTTTTTATAAGATGTATCAGAAATAAATCTTGATACATC
This sequence comes from Viscum album, assembly GCA_963277665.1. NCBI lineage: Eukaryota > Viridiplantae > Streptophyta > Magnoliopsida > Santalales > Viscaceae > Viscum > Viscum album. Next base: position 603,462,705 of record OY728153.1, on the reverse strand, counting down.
AGGGTTGTGAAATATCACTTCCTTGGATAAATAATATTTTGGATGAATTTTAACATTATCCTTGTCTCTCCATCTAACTCGGCTGCAATCAGCCTTCTTCTCTTATTATTTCCAGTTAGGCATATCAATTCCTATTCTAGGTTAATAACATCACTAGTAAAAGGTAGTCCTTGCTGATGATTCTCATAAGTTTCCTCAAGTGTTATTTCCAGATAGGTATCCCACAACCTGGATGAAAAGGTACACCTTAGTCTATATATCCAACTTCTCAAAATAAAATCAACTGTCGACTCACATGAGAACTGATGATATTGATTAAACTGGGAATCCAGATTTAGATAGATAGGTGGATTCTATTTAGTGAACAAATTTAGCCAGCCATGTTCATCCAAAACATTCCAAATTAGTGACTTACTTATCAACATCCATTTTGTACATACATATTTTTCTGGCACTACAGTTCAATCAGTAGGGCCTGGATTCAGTGGTCTTTTAGGAATTATCTTCAAATCGCTTTTTTACTTTCTTCTAAGACTTTCGCTTCTCAGGAGTCTATGAAGAAGGTTGCTTCATTTTGTCATGCAACGCAGGTTCATGATGGAGAAAGTGTTGAAGTAGGACAGGAGGTTTGGGGAGAGAAGGGTTTCGATTTCAAGAGAGAGGTACTCGAGTGAAGAGAGAAGTAAAAAAATTGGATTTTATTATTTAGGAAGCCCAAATGTGGCAAACACAAATTTGTCATATAAAAATAATAAAATAATAGATACAATGATACGAGGAATAAAAAAATTAATTTTTTACGGTGAGACCGAAACATGTCGTCACAGTGTCATCATTACTGTGTGACACCAAATGGTGTGACCGTAAGATTGAGGCATCAAGTGTAAGAGATTAATGGTAAGACTGTAAATGTGCGATAGTAATTCCAAGATTGTATTATGTGAAACTATGAATCATGAAACTGTAAACTGTGAAACAGTAAGTGTGAGAGAGTAACATTGAAACTTTAAACCTTTTACTTAATACTTATCATCCTTATTCATGTATGATGTTTTTTATCCTTTCAGAATTTAATGGTTAAGTGAATATATCAGCAATTTTATGTTCAACACCAATAAATTTGAAAGTGTTATCATATGTTTGATAATGATCTCTCAAAATGTGATTCCTTACATCAATATGCTTTGTCTTAGAGTGTGAAATATGATTATTTTAAATGTTAATAGCAGTTGTATTGTTACTATTTAGAGGTATATATCTCAATTTATATCCATATCCTATTAATGTATGATTCAACCAAAATAAATGTGAATAAAACAACCAAAAGATATGTATTTATCCTTGTCAGTAGATAATACAAAAAACATTTGTTTCTTACTACACCATTATACTTGAGACTTTCCTAAAAGATTACATGTTCCATAGGTGGTTTTTCTATCTAACATACAACCACAAAAATTAGAATCTGCATTGCTAACTAAGCCAAATGGTTGACCTCTAGGATAGAATAGTCCTAAATTGGTTGTATGTTTGAGGTATTTGAAATATTTTTACAGAATTTAAATGAGACTCTTTGAGATTTGATTAAAAACGTGCATACATTCAAACACTAACCATAATATCGAGTCGACCAGTAGTTATATAGAGTAAACTTCGAATAATTCCTCTATAATAGGTTTGATCAACAAATTTACCATTTTCATCAAGATCCAACTAACAGGTTGTTCTCATTGGATTATCACTACTTTTTATGCTATCGAAGAACAAATTTTTTAGAACATCTTTAGTATATTTACTTTTATTTAAAATAATACCTTCATTACTTGGAATGATTTTAAATCCATGAAATAATTTTAGCTCACCCATAAAATTCATTTCAAATTCATTTGGCATCATATTTGAAAACTCAATACATAAATAATTTCTTGAATATCAAAAAATAATATTATCAACATTGATTTGAAAAACTAAAACATATTTTGAAATTTTATTGATTAATAGAGTTGGATTATCTATTAGTTTTATAAATCTTTTGGAAATAATAAAACTACTTAATCGATCATACCAAGCTCTTGGAGCTAGATTTAAACCATATAATTCTTTTGTTAATTTAAAGAAATGATTTGGAATGTTAGGGTTTGTAAAACCAGGGGGTTATTAAAAAAACACCATCAACTATATACCTATTTAGGAATTCCCTCTTGACATCCATTTGATACAGTTTGAAATTTAGATATGCTGCATAAACAGGTATGATTCTAATGGCTTCAATTCTAGAAACTGGTGAAAAGGTTTCTTCAGAGTAAATTTATTCTTCTTGACTATAACCTTGTGCAACCAATCTATCTGGGTTTCTAACTACAATACCTACTTCATATACATTGTTTTTGCACACCTATTTAGTGCATATGGTCAAGATGTCTTTGGGAATATCCACAGGTTTCCAAACATTATTCCTTTTAAATTGATTTAGCTCCTCTTTCTTAGACATTACCAAAAATTCATCAATGATATAATCATTGAACTTTTCTGGTTCAAGTTGTGACATAAATGCTAGATGTTCAACTTGATTTCTAAGATAAGCTATAATATATGTTCCATTATTTAAATCTCAAACAAAAACATCTAAAGGATGGTTCTTAAGAGTTCTAGCATCTCTAGAAAAACAAGGACTAGTAATTTCAGGTTCTTCAATAGGTCTAGGTACATTATGGATTGAATATAAAAAATTTCCATAACTGAATGTTTTAAGAGATTCCTTCATAAGATGGTCAGAATTTAGATAATTAATTTCCATATTTGACATATCATCCTCATGATTCTATAAAGAGGTAATTGGTTCAGGTGGATCTGTTTCATCAAATTTGATATGTATAGATACTTACACACACTTGGTTCTTTTATTAAAGACTCTATAAACTTTACTAGAATTTGATTAACCTACTAATATTACTTAATCATTATTGGATTCAAATTTTGTAGGATTTTCCTTTGAATTTATAATATAGACATTGAAACCAAAAACATTGAAGTAACATACATTGGAGTTTCTATTATTCCATGACTAAAAAGGAGTCTTCTTGAGGATAAGTCTAATTAAAACTCTATTAATTATGTAGCAAGATGTATTCATAGCCTCATCCCAAAATTAAATAGGTAGATCATATTCATTAATCATTTTTTGGGCTATCTCTTGCATGGTTTTATTTATTTTTTCAACAACTCTATTTTGTTTGGTGTCTTATGGGTAGAGAAGTTATGACTATAGAAATTGTGTGAGAAAAGAATATTAGAAGTATTGATTTTCATACTCACATCCATGATCACTTAATAAGGATTTTATTCTATGTAAACTATGATTTTTTATAGTCCTAGCATACATGGTGAAATAAGAGCATGTTTCACTTTTGTAAGCCCTGAAAAAGGTCTAAGTATATCTAGAATAGTCATCTAAAAGAACATAAACATAGTGCATCCCATTTAAACTAGAACCTATAGATTGTCCAAACACATCCATCTAAACTAAGTTAAGAGGTTGAGAAGTTAAAACACCTCTCTTTGGTTTGAATGACATTTTGTGTTATTTACCCTTTTACAAGGATTACAAAATTTATTATTTGGAAACTCTAGTCTGGGTAAGTCTTTAACTAAAACTTTTCAAGTAAGCTTTCTATGGGAGTGTATATTGTAGTTTCTTAGAATTCTAAACCAAATCCATGATTCTTTGTGAAATACACTTAAGAATGAGAGTTTTTTGGAAACTAAAGAATCTATGTTGAGAGAACAAACATTTTCATTTCTAAAATTAGAAAATATTAGTTCATTTTTAGAGTTAAAAACATTACAGGAATTATTCTAAAATTTTACATGAAATCCATAGTCACATAATTGTGAAATACTAAATATATTATATTTCAGTCTATATAAAAGTACTTTAGAAATTAAAACTGAGTTAGAGTTACCAATCTAGCCTAAGCCAATTATTTTTCATTTAGTATTGTTACCAAAAGTTACATGGCCACCATAAATATTTATTAAATTGTTAAAGCATGTTTAATATCATGTCATGTGTCCAAAAAATCCACTTTCCAAGTATTATATTATTTTACATGTGCTCTTTAAAGAGTTTTTCTAAAAAATAATGAAAAATGTATATTTTTTGGTTCCCAATCTTTTTTGGGTTCAGGGAAATTAGTAATCTGTGTTTTAAGAACCCACATCTGATTCTTATGTTTTCTAAAATCATTATATAAAATATATGAAAAATATACCCTATTTGGTCCATAAAAAATAGAATTAGTGAAATATTTTCCATAACTAGAACATTCATAAGTATTTTCATTTTTATGTAAAAAAACAGATTTTCAAGATTTAGTTACGAACTTGTTTTTGGTGAGATTTATTTTCCCTAGTTGGTATCATATACCAGTAGTGTATCTAAAAGAATTTTCTTACCAAGAATCTATATATGATTATTTTTTCCATTGGAAAATCTCTCTATATCCTTTCCAATTTCTCATTAGATAACATATTTTTATTGTTTTCATATGTAGTTGAACACTTTTCTCTTTCTCTATTTCACATTCAAATTTATCAGTAGAAGTCAAGGTATGCTATTTATTTGAAGATTTAAAATTTTCTTTTAGTTCATTACAATTGTCTACAATCATATTATATTATTCAAATAATTATTCACTTGTCAAATTTTTAGAATCCCTTTCATCTCCAAAATAATAGGAATCTACTAAAGGAGAATCAAGGGTTACCTCAGATGTGATTGTCATAAAACACATATTGTAATTTTCATACTTCTCACCATATGAAGACTCTAAGTCACTTAAAATATCATTAGAATAACTCCATGGTGCATTCATGTCGTTTTTATAATTTTTATCTTTGTCCTCATATCTCTTATTATATTCCAACTTTTGACAATCAGCCTTTACATATTTTTTTCTTTTTCATTTATAACATACCATCTAATCAAAATTTTCAATTCTTTTACAATCATTCTTCCAGTTTCCCTTGTGATCATATGATCATTTAGAGTTAGTCATTCTAAATAATTTATTTCTTCTATAAAATTTCTTAAATCATCTAGCTAATTAATCCCCATCCTCATTAGTTTCAGATAATGAATCTTTATTGTTTATACTATCAGAATGAGATTGTATCCTTTATTTCTCATTATTCTTAGAAGTAGTGGTTTTGAAATCCATTGAATTTATCTTTGTTTCATCTTCCTCGACCTTGTTAACTTTTAATTCTTCCTCATACATCGTTTAAATGCATATCATCTCCTTGAATGGAAGCTTACTAATATAACAAGATTATATAATTGAGATATAATTCCCTCTCCAAATATCTAGTAAGAATCTAATTATTCTAATGATTTTTTCAATGGCTCTAACTTCTGTTCCGAAAGAGATCACTTTTTTCACTATTTCATTAAACCTGAGATACATGTCATAAATAGGCTACTCATCCTTCATTTTAAAGTTACCATATTCAAAATTATATGTGTTATGTCTCATTTCCTTAACACTAGAAGTTATTTAATGGGAAATATAAAATATATCAATAATATCTGGGGATATTTTACATATATAAATTCTGTTAAATTCTTAATCTCTTAAAGAACAACATAAGGCATTAATGGATTTAAAATTAATGTTATAAGCAGATTTATTTGTGTTATCCCAAGTAGTTATAGTAGTATAATTAATCATATATTCATGTATAATTGAAGAAAAAATCTAAAAGCCCATAATTTCTAAGTTCATTTTCATTTTAATTTTCCATTTTTCATAATTTGTTCCATTAAATAATGGAGTTTTGTTGGTATCAGAACCTTCCAATATATTATCCATTAATATAGAATAAGGTGTAGAATTTTGTTAAAGAACTAAAAAATTATATCTTATAAAAATATTAAGATATTTAAAAAATAACTAAAATCACAGTTGAAAAATATTTTAAATAGATTAAAAATTTAAATTTTGAAAACAAGGATTATAAAAGCTTCCCTTAATACCAAATTTTTGTCAGAGTGTGAGACTCAAGAGTGGGGTGAATTGAGTTCCTATAAACAATTATTTATAAGGTTTCTCTCAATATTAACTCGATTAAAATTAAACCATCATATCTAATACATGTAATAAGATTATAATAGTTAGACTATTCGAACAACATATCAAAATATTGATTAATTCTTAATAGTGTCAATATGATATATTGATATAAATTTTGAAACTACTCTATCAAATAATAAATTGTAATTACAACTATCCAAGACTAACTATCAAAGTAACATTTACTTCTCTAAAATATAAATTAAAATAGAAAAAGTCTAAATAGAAACAGACAGAAAAAGAAAAAAGTGGTTCAGTCTCAAGATGCTACCTAATTCACTCAACTTAGTGATCACCTTCCATGAAGCATTTTATATTATTAAAATTGATCCACACCCTAGAAGAGGGTTAACAGTAGTACACAAAACTATCCAGGTCACAAAACTTATTCCACTATTATTCTTGGGAAAACAAACAACCAGGTCACACAAGATCTCTTCTATAGTTATACGTGGGAAAATAAACAAAGTGTAGAAAGTTATTCGAGTGAGGATATCTTGTAACATCCTATTTAATATAGGAGACAATATGTGTTTTAATAAACATACACACACTTCTCTAAAAGTAATAAAAATAATACAAAATAGATAAAATATGATGAAAAAGAGTCACAAATTCTCTGAGTGTTGTTGTATGTAACTCATGAATTTTAATATGTTGCAGATGTGATTTTAGAGTCCTCTTGTGAAAACAAAGTATCATTAGTCTCATGCTCTGGTTTCTAGTAAGATGAGACGTTCTTTTCATCCCTAGTTCTTGTTAGGTTTTCTGCTATGAGGATGTTTTATGCTCTGATCTATATTAGTTCATCCTATAGTAATAAAGTGTTATTCGTGTGTTTTTCAATGTATGGATGTTCTTATATCTTTCATACAATTCACTTTTCGAACACACTCATTCTATATCTGTGTCTCTGAGTCTTGTGTTGTTATCTTTTGTTTTTGGGTTCATGTGTTGAAGCCTATAGGAAGCACGATTTCTACACCTCGTACCTTCTAATTTTAGGGGAAATGCCAATAAAGAAACATTAATTATGTCAGTTTCATTAAATGAATCAAATTTGACTGTTATAAATAACTTTTAAATTAAATTCTAAAAGAAAAAAAAGTGTTTAAGGTATGATGTCAACATTTGTTTTGAAATTGTTTCACATAGAAATGATATCTTCTCATTTTCCTTTGAGTATTGATACAGTCACGGTGCCACAGTTTCACTAAGATCGGGAACTGATATCACATATATAGTGTCAGGATCACAGTGACTTAAATAACAATGTCTAGTCCTTCATCAAAACATTGAACAGTGACTTGGAGATAGTAGCAAGGAATCAGTTTCACATACTTTATGAAATCTAGAACTGGTTATCGTGTCAGAGTCATGGTGTCTGGATTATGGAATTTGAGTCACGATTTCAAGGTGATTGTGTCAGGTTTACGGTGTCAGAGTTACGATATTAGTGACTTCTCCAAAATCTAGAACTGTTGGAAGACTAATGGTCTCTCACACGTAGCCAAGTATATATAAAACTTTCTTAAGAAATAATATTCGCAGAATGAGTTTTATGTAAGAATTAGTATAATGAAACATAATATTACATGATCAACCATGGTTTATAAGATCCCAACATGATTTGTGAGATTATGAATCAGGATCTTCTGAGAGTTTAAACCATAAGGTGTAAGCATTAAATCACAAGGAAACCAACAGTCTATAAAAGTGATTTTTTATAAGATAATCATGGTCAAAATTATTTGTGAGAATAAAAATGATTAAAATATGAGCATTCCAACAACATATTTATAAATACTATAATGATTCCTACATTAATTTGGATGAGAAAATCCTTGTAGAAAATCCATATTTTTTTATTCAGAGAGAATTTATGTGAGGTAAGGTTGTTGAGTGCATGTGAGGATAAAATAATATAAAATGTATTGAATAATATAAATTTATAACCTGAAATATTTTCCTTTTATGAGTTAGGATATCTATTCTATCATAGTGATTAATTAGTAAACACCATTGGTATGTGTTCTAAATTTACATTGATTTAATTTGAATGTGCGCTTTTCCAGGAGTTTATGTGCTATTTGTGGGGAAATTGATAAAGATAATATTTACACTATTATTAATGTATATTTAAATAATATCAACCATACCAATTTATAAATTTTATCTGAATAGCATTGATTTGGGATTTTAGGGATGTTTTAAGCATAAAATAAAAAATTGCACAATTCAAGAATTTAATCTGGTTTCAATAATTTCCTTATTTTGAGAATGAATTTTTCTATATATATATCCAAATGGATTAATTATTTTGTGGGATTCCAATGTTCATGGGATACATCATTTTGAATTAAGTCAAGCTCTTATTAGACCTTATATAGGCCCAAATCAATAATTCATTCTAGAAAACCATTCTGGACGACAGGACTGACCCCAACTCATTCAATGAAACACAACTCTTAATACATGTGTCTAAATGACTTTATTGAATATGGATATAAAATAAGAATAAATGAAGAGAACTATTTTTTATTTTTTATGATATATTATCTCATTGAGTCAGTGTTTGAACCAATCAAACAAGAGGATGATGAAGGGTCCCTTCATACAAAAAAGATTGATTTAGTAATTAATTCATATCTTTTTCACCAAATGTACATATTATCTAAAATTGGGATGTTCAAAGAAGTATTTAATTACGATAAACTATATAGATGAAATTAGAGGGATATTAGCCTATAAATGTTAAAAAATGTGAAAACATTGTATGTTTAGAAAATATACAAGAGATTTATATCCCTTATCATTGTATTTCTATTTCCTCATCATTCCAAATGTCTTTTACTTGGGAAAGAAAGGGTAAGGTTATGAAATATATATTTATGAATTTTTTTCATTTATTCTATAATGGCGAAGACGGGGGCTACTCAAGAGATCCAAGGATAAGAATTATGTTGTTGTGGATGAAAACAACCGATGAACACTATCTTTCGAGTTGCGATTTTCTTGTAGAATATAATTTTAATTTTTCTTTAACATATATTTTCTAATTAATGTGGTTTATTAGTTTATTAAATATATTTGAAACTATTTTTTTGAATAATTTTTCAATTTATGTTGTAAAATGATTGAATATATTATTTAAATTTTGTTAGTGAGGTTTTTCTACTGGGAACAATGTTTTCAATTAGGTTTTATTTCATGGAGGTATATAATAAATTAAATCACTTATATACAAGCTAAAATAATACTATTCAGGTCTTGATATTATATATATGAAAATTATGGTGTTAAATTGGGGGTCCTCTGGTGGGCATTGTGAAATTGAATTGTGAAATATTCTTCATTAACGAAGTGGGGAATGTTTTAGAGTGTTGATCTTGTCCACAACTACTATTTTGATCCATATTTCAAACCTATTTTATATCCTATCAATTTATTGAGTTTATCTTTAATTTTCATACACAGTAGTTTATATTTAAATTATATATTATAACTTCTAAGAAAATCCCAAAAATTTTCATCTAGTGAAAAAATAAAACAAAATTGACAGTTTTTCAACTAAAATTTCAACATCCTCAAGATTAAATCTAGGGACTATTATATTAAATATCTAAAGGTGATATATTTATTTGATGTTGTTTTCAAAAAAAAACCCTTAGATCACTCCTACCTTGTGCACTCCCTTTCCCTCGGTGATATTAGAACTCTCTGTAGAGGAGTGGGATATCTAGCGATGTGTGATCCCTTCAATAAATTTTTGTCATCCAAGTCATGAGTGAGGTTCTATATGACTTGTTATACCTATATAGGTTGAAGCTATAAATCATTTATATTGAAATATACATTATTTTATTTTAGTGTTATTGAGAATTCCAAATTTAAAACCAATCACATAGATATTACATAGTAATTATTATTCCATCTTGAAATGTGTTTATGATTTATTTTTGGGTTAGAGAAGACATAAGTGGAGGATCTCTAACTATTCACCCATTTTTTCAACCTCTACTCATTTTTAAAGTGATTATAATTGGGTTTTTTTCATTTGAGTCTTTGATATAGTTATTCATAGGTATGATTTATTAGTTATTTCTATTAATTTATAGAAAAAATAATAATGATTCTCTTTATATGATGTTTTGGAATGCATTTATTAATGTTTTATATATTATGATTTTCAATTAGTCGTTGTTTAATAATGGTTTTTGGAATGATTTTTTGGGTTTCTATGAGAAGGCTCATCGAGGCTAAGAAAACGTTCAATGGTTCTAACCTATCAGAAATTCCTTAGAGAATCCATGGATTTTCCTAACACTATATTCATTAAAATAATAAGTTATATTATATTCACATTCTGAAATAAATAACTAATTGTTTTCAATTTAATGCATTTGTATGTTTTTTGGTAACATTTATATGAATAATATTCTTGTAAAACATTGATTAATTATGAATTATACACTTTGGACATTAAATTACTATTATTATTATTTGTAAATAATTTAATATTATTTAATTGTAAATCAATTATATCCTGAAATGTATTTTGGTTGATATCATATCTAATATATTTAAATTTCTTTTATATGCTTATATTAGAATTATATTTACTTTAATTCATTATGTTAAATTATAAATGTTCTGATAGAAAACATGTTTCAAAATCTAATTAATTAATTGATCCTAAATTGGACAAGTAAGGTGATTACATAGTATAATGATTATAAATTCATTCTCGTTTATTTTAAATTAATGATTTTTTAGTGATCTAGAATAAATTTATCATTCTCTCTTCATCTTGATAGTTCACTTAGTGTGAGGTGGGTGACCTTTTACAAACATTAGTGTTTATTGTTTTATTTTATTTGAATTCTAATATTCAATTATGGTATATAAATTACTGATTTTTAATCATTTTATTTTAATTCTATATTATTATTTAAAGAATAAGGTTCAACCAAAGATATTTTCAAAAAAGGGCTTGAATAATGGTTTACTAAAGTGTATTGAGTTTTTAAATTGGTCTCATTCCAATATGTTTTTGTTTATTACTATAAAATAGAATTTAAAAATTTATTACAAATAATTTAAATTTATTTTAAACAATTATTTGCACATAATGTTTTAGAGGAATTATTATTTAATTTTATTTTTTTTCTAAGAGTGTTGAATATTGGTGGTATATGGATAAATGTTAGTTCATGTTACCTATGAACACATGTAAATATGTTATGGGATTGGATTAGTATATGGACATTTAATTTCCCTATGATCCATTGATGGGAGAATAAAATATCTACTTCCATAGTGTAGATATAGAATACATTTGAAGAGACATGAAGTTTATAAACACTTGATATAGAAGATATTTCCAACTCAATATGTTCATTGATTTTTTCTTTGATGATAAAACATTACAAAAACGTTTAGCATTAATGTGAATAAATAGAATGAGTACAATAATGTTTTAATAGAGTTGAATAAGATATAGAACCCATTAAATAATTCTTCAAGCCTTATAGTGAAAAATTATCATCATCAATACATATAAAAAAACTAGTCTCAGTTATTATATATATTAAAATGTACAATTTTGTTTTTAGAACATCAAAAAAATCATATCATTATTGTAACATATCAATGGATGGTATTCCTAGTGTTTCAAAGACCAAATTTGAAGAAAAAATTAATAAGATCCACATTTTTTAAAATTAATTAGTTTAAGAATAAAATTAAGAGTTTTATTTTGGATGTTTCAAGTATTAAAATCATTCTTTTCTTCTAATTTTTTACTATATAAAGTTCATATATAGAATTAAAAATAATTAAATTTCCATCATATTGGAATTATTTCATGAAACATTTAGTGATGATATGATATTTGAGTGTTTTTATGATATAAATAATCTTTTTAACATGATTGGGATTAATGGTAAATAAATTAATGATTACCCCAATGACTTCATGCTATATTGGGGAGAGGATTAATGTTTTTAGGAGTAAAAAATATACATCTTTTAAATGGAAGTCAACAAGTAATGTTGAATGTCCGAGTTAACATACTATTATAATGAAGTAGAAAAAGAATACTCTAATAACGATATTGTGATACCTCCCATTAAAAATTTTATTGTAAATATTATTCATGTCATCTATAATAGTTGATAACATGGAGTGTATTGGTATACAAAATAATAATGATTAGTTAATGCAACATCAAAGAGATAAAATAGAATGAAAATCGTTTGATTATTTAAATGTTGATTTCTCATACCATCATAGGAATTTTATATTTTGAATGCCTATTGATGGATTCAATCTATTAAGTTATTTATGTACTAGTTATTGTATTTTCAAATAATTAAAATCACTTATATTATAACTCTATGAATGTGTATAAAATAAAAAACCTTCATCATTTCAATGATTATTACTTTAAAATCATGAAAATTACAATGATGTATACATTAAGTCTCTAATTGAGTAGTTTCAGGAATAATTTATTTTTTTAATACATATGTTCCATGTACTTCCACAGTGTTCAAAATCCATGAAACACTCTAGATCATCCTTAGTGAAATTTAAATTTTTGGTAAATTATCTAGTCAGAAAATTCACTACAGTATGGTTTCTCCATTTTATATCATTGATTTTATTCTTGAATGATTAACTTATAGTAATCAATGAAACTTATTATTCCATAATATATTTATAGATGCATCTTATAGATTTCAATTGAACAAGTCAGCATTCAATAGAATCGTTCAATATAAATAACATCCAATGGTATTTATAGGTTCATAAAAATTGGCATGGCTAGTAAATATTGAAGGGGAATTTGTTAAGGCCCGTCATTTTAAATAAGGTGGTAAAAAAGATCGATGTGTATTATATATTAAAATTGGAACAGAACAATTGAAAAAAAAATATGTTTTTAAAAATATAAAAAATTGGAATTTAATTTTTAAGTATCATAATAATAATGTAGAACATATTAGAAAAAATTTTGTGATAATTTTATTTTCACGTTAATTAATGATCACTAAAAATTAAAATATCATATTAATTCTTATAACGACATAAAATCATTTAATATAATGTGTGATTTTTTGATAGATGATAATGGAAATTATGTGATGTCATTTTTTGCAATAATATAATGTTATAATATTTTGTAGATTCCCTTAATATCTATTTAATAATTTATAAATATAACATTGAAACCATTTAGCAATGTGATTTATGGTTAAGAATATTAAAAATGAACAATATTCATAATCTTAACATTCGTTAATAACACTCTAGGAATACAAATATAAAACATGATATGTTATACCATTTATGATGTTCTAATCCATTTAAAAAAATTAAACCTGTAATCATGTGTTTATAAATCATTCAAATTACTTGGATAGTATTTCACATTCCCTTACAAACAATGCATTATAATTTAATGCTCTTCAACCCAATAATTGTAGTTTTATTCTCTTGTACACTATATCATAATATGTTTTGTTTCTTTTCACTCTTCATTGGATTGATTGGAAAAAACTAAAAAGATTGAAGTATATTATAAGATAAGTACAAAGGGTAAGATTTTATTTTTTCACATTTTTTTTGGAATAGAGATAAAAAATTTGGAGTTATTTTTTTGGTTTTCATTTATGGTTGGAAATGTAGGAATTCCCATGAAATCAATTTGGAGCACAAGATCCCAGAAACAATGAACATATTGTTTAATTTTATTATTTCCAATACAATGGTGTGTTTTCTATCTTTGACAATGTACTGTCCAGATTAAACTTCATGAAATCAGATATGATTTCACTAATTTTAGAGTTATCTAGTTTTTGTGTTACTGAATATGAGACTAAATGATCTAATATGATCCTAACTAGTGTTCATGGAGAAAAAACTTCTCCACTATACAAGTTCATGATGTCTATCAAATGGGGGGCTCATTAGGGTGGACATAAAATATAATTTCTCAAGTTTACTATCATGATAAATTTACACATATATTTAACAATTGTATTGTAAGAACCCATATCTTCCTTTCAGGTATGTTTTTCATTTCATATTGTTTTTTAGGAAAAATGCGAAGAAGTAAAATTTTAGGAGTACACATTGTGTACTTCCTTGTACACGTCGCGTACCATTCCTCTGAGTCTAGGGATTTTTTATCCATGTCCTGGCTGCATACACAACTGTGTGAATATTTGGAAGGACCTTCTAAAGTGGGGCCTGGTTAAGGAAATTACATGTCATATTTTTTTATGTTACACACCATGTAATTTACTTTTTAATTGTAATATCACACCATAGTCGCGTCTTATTAATAGAAAACACTTCTTCTCAGTCCAACTCATCCAGGAGTGACCAAAGCCAATAAATCTTCTCTGAGAAACCGACCCACTGTCCATTCTCCGAATCAACTGCCACCAATTTCATTGGAATCACCATAGTGAGTTCTTCTTTCTTTTAGAGCCTCATATCTTAATTTCTCATCTCTCATGAGATATCCTTGGATGATTGTTTTAGATGGTTTTGTAGTTCTACTTCATTTTTGGCCGATTCAAGGGCTGAAACATGAGTATATCGTTCATATAATGCCATGGTAGGTGGTTTGTTCCTTTCCCTAGTTATTCTTTGAATATTATGGGAAAAAGTTCCCAAAACCCTCGAAAGGGGTATTGTGTGTTTAGGGATTTTAGCCTTGTTATTTCATTTTATGCCTTGTGTTCCTATTTAGAGGTTGTTTGATTGTGAATAGGGTTATTTTACATGATATGAATGTGTTTCCCATGTTTTTTTTCATATTAAATAATTGGTCTAGATTTTCCTATTAGGATTCCTTCTTTCTATGCCTAGTATTATTAGGATAGAGTGATTTTATCTAATGTTGTTATATGCCTGTAGCTATTTATCCAAGTATTTCATGAAAGCTATTATCCAAGTAGTTAATAAGGCTTAATTTGTCCATTGAGAATCGTTGTGCACGATTAACATACACAGGGATGTGGGTACCTAGTGTAGTAGACCATAGGGGGAATGAATACTGAGGGCTTCCCCAGAGTTTCCATTTACTTTTACGTTGTGAGACCATATATGGGTTATACTTTGTGATCCCTCAGAGTGTTTATAGTTCCACATTTCAATACAACAGTTGGAATTGGACATTGAGTGCTTCCTCATAGTTTCTAATGTTGCTGATGCAAGACCACATGGGGTATTAATGGTAAGTACTTCCTCAGAGAGTCTTTTCTAAAGCTGAACTAGAGGGATTATACTATGAGTGCTTCCCATATTGTTTCCTATCATTGATTTGTTAAACTAAAGGGGTGAGGCTCTGAGTACATCTTAGAGGGTTTCTTATTAATGAATTTATTCATAATTGATATATAAAAATTAATTTAATTGAAACTATAGGATTTTTTACTTTAGAATACTTCCTTATTTACTACATAATTTTTCCTATTACACGCCATATATATTCACTGACTATTTGGAAAAGATTGTTGGGTCATTTCATACATGGATTCATCTCACGCCTTATTTGGGTCATGATTTTGGGCCCAAACAGATTATATTTTTGTTGTTATAGATAAGGTCAATCACACTTTTGCTTCATGTACTTGTTTGTTGTGGAGTTTGAGAGCATGTGACTAAGCTGAGGCTTGAGATGCTATTGAAGTTTATTTGTTTTTATTTTAAAAATTTTTAGTACTGTATTTAAGCATTATGAATATTTTGTATTCTTTAATAGACATATGTGTCATGCGTCATTTATATATATGTATGTTCAAGTATTCTATTACTTCCAGTCTTCCATATTTTACTTATTTCATGTTATTAATTGTTCTACTATTATTATCTGTTAATTTACATTGCATTACTCTACCAATGAGGGCATAGTTTCCCCACTATCAAACCCATGGCCATCATTTCTAGTCGGTAACCTCTATGTTTGTGGAAATGTGCATGAGTCCATGTGACCAACCGGGTATGGAGCACCTTTGGGTAGCTCCCGAAACTAGGACGTTACAAATTGGTATCATAGGAATTATTTTCTTCGTGACTTACTATTTGGATCCTATAGCTATGGATAGAATGGAATATGTACTTGGAAATAAGTTGTGTTTGGGAGTAGATAGCCTGTGTATATGGTTTTGCAATTATTACAGCTCATTTGATTTCACCGTTGGGTGATTCACATGTTTTTTGAGGTTATTGTTGATATTATTAAGGTTCTATCTCTATTTCAGTCCTATGAGAAGAGGGTATTCTATATCATGCATCATATATGAACTTCATAGAGATAAATTTCTTGCATTATTTCCATTCCATTTAGGGTACATTACTGTTTTCATGTTTTTGTGATAGATTTTTTGCTATATATGCATGTTATTGTGATAGATTCTTTGATAGAATACCTGCTATTTTATAGGGTATTGCTAATATGTAAATTTGTGTCTGAATGAGTGCTATACTTTGGTTCTTGAGGTGTTATGGGCCCTCATGTATTATAATTTTATGGACCATTTCTTTGTTATTCCTTTTATATGACATGAATATGATGCCGAGATTTGATTTGCATGGAGTTTGGGCCCCACAGATCTGAATATGGAACTTTAATGTTTGTTTCAGTGTTTATTTTTGGGTTTGGGAGTAGTTTATGAGGCTTACTATCTAGAAAACCCAAGAATACACAGTGTGTATTGCAGAATACATTCCATGTGTCCTTCTATTTGGGAAGGAACTACATTTCTTAAGTACACATCGTGTACTATATGTACACGCCGTGTAGTCTCTAACTGGGTTATTGGATGTGTGGGCAGAGACACATGGTTGGGAAATCCTTGGGGTAACACATCATGTACCAGATGTACACGCTCTGTGTATAGACCCTGTTTCTAGTAGTTTGACCAACAACATGGGTGGATTATGGGTATTTAGTACATTTCATGTCTAGAACAAACATGCCATGTAGAGTTAGCCGTGTAACCGGTTGTGTGACTAAGAACACGCGTCGATGAAATCCTTCTTGTACATGTTGTGTCTTGGGAGAACACATCTTGTGTATGAGGTGTTACATGAACAGGGTTGGCAGGAGTACATGACCATGTGATCGCTTAAAGGAACAGACCATGTAGGGGTCATACACGTCATGTATCCCTGTTTTGAATAACATGAATGCTTTCCTTCTTCGGCTCCCTTATTTAACTTCTAAGTATCATTCCTTGATAATATTGAGATATGGGGTGCATTTTAGCTTATAGAGTCATTCCAATGAGACTTCCTCTAGTTGTAAGCCAGTTACAGGGCAGTGCCCAGATACCAGACATTGAATACTAGGAACTTTCATCAAATCCTCCAGTCATGCCTATATTGTCCCCATCCATTATACCAGATACAGGTGCCGATGCACAGTTCCGAGCGGGATTTATGAGGTTCATATAGATGTTTCTAGGAGTAATGCCTCCTAACCCGTCTATAGATAACTTGACACAGTTTTTCAGTTGTAGAATTCTCCCACCATTATAGGGGATTGAGGACCTCAGGCTGCAGAATCATGGTTTGAGGCCATGCTTTAGATCATTGAGAATCTAGAGATGCCTCTAGAGAGAAGGGTAAAGCTCACTATGTACATTCTACTGGATTCCTCCAAGAGATGGTGTGATGTGATCTCACAAGTGGGATGCCATCAGGTTATGGCTTGGGAGGAGTTCTAGCATGCCTTCTATATTTACTTATACCTGAAGTCTTTTTGGTCCAATCAAGCCTGAGAGTTGATGAGTGTGGAGCAGGGTACTCTCTCAGTCATGGAGTATTCTTCTCACATCACAGAGCTGCCACACTTCACTCCCATTCTAGGGGGATATGAGTTATTCATGGAATGGAATTTTGATTATGGTCACAGGCACGACATCTGATCTCATTTGAACACAATAATTATGACGTTCGTTACCTCTATAGTTAACCAGGTGCTGATTAAGAAGCGAAATATCAGGGATTCTAGCACTATGAGGCAGGGCGGATTGGCATCCGATATTGGTACCCCTCCGACTAACAGAAGGAAGAACCACATGGAGTATACACAAAAAGTTCCAATGAGAAGGGATAATACTTCTAGTAGCCTGGTGATGTGATACCAGTGTGGGAAGAGTGGGCATAAGAGGACGCATTTCCCAAGATACGCAGTGGAGTGCCGATATTGTGAAAATATGGGTCATCTTCAGCGTTTTTGTCAGCTTTTATCAATAGAATCTGGTGATAAAGGTTCTATTTTGACTCCTCATACCCGAGCAGGGCCACCGGTTTCTCATCATTCTAGGAACTAGAGTTCTTATAGCCGTTCAGTTAGAGGTGGAGGTCGCGGCTGTGGTTGCCAGTCGGTAGGCTTTGAGTGACAATAGGGTGGACCAGCTCGGCATGGTCAGGCAGGGTCACAGGACTATAATACATGCTAGACTTTTTCATTGGAGGAGGCCCAATAAGAGAAGGACACCAAACGCTCAACAGTTTTTGGTACAATTCCAGTTGCCTCAGTTCTGGCTTCTGCACTTTTCGATACATGGGCTTCCTATAGTTTCTTATATGTTTCTATTTTGGAGAGATTTGGGCTCTATATCTTTAATTATGCTAATTTTATGATGCTTGAAAATCCATTGGGGACTAGAACGGCTAGTGTACGTCAATTCAAGGAGTTCCCTCTTGATGTTGTTAGATGTCACATCTCATGGGACCTTTATGTATTAGAGATGACAGGCTATGACATAATTCTCAGGATGGACGGGTTAGTTCTATTCTAAGTTTTTGTTGATTTCTATCATTGTAGGGTGAGTTTTACATCACCATCAGGCATATCCTTTTTACATAAGGGATAATGGGATGTTTAGGAGAGCAGATCAGGACCCAAGCATCTTGGTTTGGGAGGAGTTACATCCTAGATTTCTAGTCTTTATATGGATGAACAGGGGACTTCACAGATGGACTTCCTCCAATGCTCAATCATTTTAGGTATGTCTTTCCCAAGGAAATTTCATGTTTTACTCATGAGTGAGAGGTATACCTTTCTATTGATCTTGTTCTAGGAGTGGCATTGGTTTCCATTCCTCCCTATAGAATGGTTACACTAGAGTTATCGGATATCAAGAAGTAGTTAGAGGAGTTACATGAGAAGGGTTTCATCTGACCCAAAACAACTAATTAGGGTTATCCTATCCTATTTTCAAAGAATATGAATGGTAACCTCAAAATTTGTGTGGATTATTTTAAGTTTAACTAGTTGAAGGTCAAGAACTAATATCCCTTTCTAAGGTTTCATGATCTCATTGATCAACTTTGAGGATCCCGAGTGTTCTCGAAGATTGACGTGAGATCTGGTTACCATCAATTGCATGTTATACCTTCTGAAATACCTCTTACATCCTTTCATAGAAGGTATGGTCTATAGAATTATATCGTAATGTCATTTGGTCTCACGAACACACCTGTAGTTTTCCTGGCACTGATTATACAAGTATTCCATCCATAACTAGATTCTTCCATGGTAGTCTTCATGGATGATATCTTGGTGTACTCTCACACTCGACATGACCATGCCGCACATATTGAGATAATTTTTGAGGGCACTAAGAGAGCATCAGTTATATGTTAAGCTCTCAAAATGCCACTTTTGGATGGACCAGATTCACTTATTGGGTCATGTTATCTCAGAGACAAGAGCATTAGTAAACCCAGAGAAATTGAGAGAATTAGTTTTCTGGGAGAGAATGAAGAACGTCTTTGAGGTACAAAGTTTTCTAGGGATGTCTGAATACTATAGACATTTCATAATGGACATTTCACACATAGCAGCGCCACTGACGAGCCTGACTAAAAAGGTTGTGAAGAACATGTGGTCAGATTCTTGTGAGTCTTCCTTTCAAGAGATGAAAGGGAGGTTGACTTTTGAACCGATTCTAGTATTTTCAGAGTTTAAAAAGAGCTATACTATATACTATTATTCATCAGGTATCAGGCATGGGGTAGTGCTTATGTAGGGGGAGGTAGTTATTGCATATGGGTCTCGGTGGTTGAGGTTACATGAAAGAAATTACACAACACATGATCTCGAGTTGGCTGTAGTTGTTCATGCTTTACTATGTTGGAGACATTATCTTCTAAGAGAGAATTTTATGGTATTCACTAACCACAAAATTCTCAAGTATATCTTTTCTCAGCATGATCTAAATATGAGACAGTGAAGGTGGGTTTATTAACTTCAGTATTTTGACAGTAAACATGCCTACACGCATAGGAAAGGAAATGCAGTGGCTAATGTGCTATGGAGGAGGAATCGAATACTGACAATTCATGAGGATTGCAGTAAGTGGTATCTTATGGATCTATTCTCTAAGATGCATTTTGAGGTTCACAACAGATAGGGGATTATGTTTCTTTCTTCTGTGGTTATTACCTCTAATCCGCTTGATTGAGTGCGAATGAGGCAGCTATCTAATTCTGAAGGCCCAGTCGAATGTGAGAGTGAGTAAGGAGAGGACTCTATTCTTGAATACACTGTAGGAAAGATTGAGATCTTGCATTTTCATGGGCACGGATGGGTGTCAGTAGACATACACGTGGAGCTGATGCAGGACTTTTATTCCTTAGTTTGGACAGTTCATCCTGGTTTCACCAAGATGTATCGAGATCTGCACTATTAGTATTGGTGGCCAGGTATAAAGAGATATGTTTCTGGTGTTTTCATGAGATGTTCCACTTATCTATTGGTGAAGGAAAAGCATCAGGGACCAGATGGGAATTTTTATTAGTTACCCATTCTTGAGTGGAAATGGAATGATGTCGTGATGGACTTCATAATAGGCCTATCGAGGTCACCTAAAGGGAAAAATGCTGTTTGGGTTGTCATTGAAAGACTCACGATGGTTTCTCACTTCTTTCCAATCAAGGAGACCTTTAGTGTCAATGAGTTAGGAATTTTGTACATATGAGAGATTTTAGGTCTAAATGGGGTTACATAGTCCATTGTTTCAGATAGGGACACAAGTTTTACTTCTCGGGTTTGTTAGGGACTATAGAGGGCTTTGGGTACGTAGTTATGTCTATGTACATGTTACCATCCCCATACAGATGGCCAGTTAGAGCATACAATTCCGGTGATAGAGGACATGATTTGAGCATGTGTCCTAGATTTTGGAAGTTCTTGGGAGAACAAATACCCTAGTGGAGTTTTCCTACAATAATATTTTTCAAGAAACTAATCATATGGAACCCTATGAGGCTTTGTATGGTAGGCCATGCCAATCACCCTTATTTTGGCTGGAGGTAGGAGAGGAAGCTATGCTGGGACCTTGTCTTGTCAAGGAGACCACAAAGTAGGTAGTGTTGATTCAGAAGAGGATGGCTACTGCACACTCATGACATAAGTCTTATGCTGATCGAAGGAGACAATCCCTAGATTTCAAGGTCAGAGATCTAGTTTTTCTATGTGTCACACAGAGGTTGGGAAAAAAGAGGATTAGGAGGCATGGAAAGATATCACCAAGATATGTTGAACCATTTGAGGTTTTGGTGAGAGTCGGGTAGGTTGCCTATCCATTGCGGTTTCCTCTGAGGTGCCAGGATATGAATGCAACATTCTATGTTTCTCAGATAAGTCATTACTTTTCAGATCCATCTCATGTTTTCCAAATCGAGGAGGTTGATTTGGAGTTTGATGCCTCATTAGAGGAGAATACTATCCATATTGTTGATCATGGTGAAAAGGTTATCTATGTCTGGTCTGTTCATCTGATACGAGTGCTTTTGCAACACGGTTGGATACAAGATGATACTTTGGAAATGGAGGCTGATGTACGATCACTATGGTCGGAGCTGTTCAAGGATTCTTCTTCTACACCTCCTTGCAATGGAAATTTGGGGATGAATTTCTTTAAGGGGAGAAGATTGTAAGAACCTGGATCTTCATTTAATTTATATATTTCATTTCAACTTGTTTTTTTAGTGAAAAAGGGAAGAAGAAAATTTTAGGGGTACACGTTGTGTACTTCCTTGTACACGGCATGCAACCTAACACTAATTCTAGGCTGCGTCTAGCTGTTTCACGACCATATACACGACCATGTGACAAAATGGAAGGACTTACTAAATTGGAGCCTGGTTAAGGCAAGTAAACAATGTGGTCTTTAAAGGTACAAGTCATTTAATTTTCTTTTTAATGGTTATATCTAGCCAGGGTCGGGTCTCGATCACAGAAAACACTTCTTCTCAGCTTATCTCATCTAGGAGCAACCAAAGCTGAAGAATCTTCTCCAATACTCTGAACCACCATCTATTCTCCAAATCAACCAATGTTGATTGCGTTAAAATCACAATGGTGATTTCTTTCTTCTTCAAGTGCCTCATATCTTGATTTCTTATCACATGAGATATATTTGGTTGAATTTTTTAGATATTTGTTTGTAGATATACGTTGTTCTAGGTCAATTTAAGGGTCAATGATGGAGTATATGGATTGTACATTACCGAGGTAGGTTTTTTACGCCTTTATGTAGTTAGTCTTTGAATATTATGTGAAAAAGTGCCCAATACCCTAGAATGGGGTATTGTGTGTTTTGGTATTTTAGCTCTGTTATTGCTGGATATGGCTTGTGTGCCTGAGTGGGGGTTTTTGATTGTAAATAGGGTTATTTTTCATGCTATGGATGTATTTTCCAGGTTTTTTTCTTGATATTTACCATTTGTTCTAGCTTTTTTTGTTATACTGATTTCTTTCCATGCCTATTATTTTTAGGAAGGAGTGATTTTATCTAATGGTGTTGTATTCTTGTAGTTGTTTTACCAAGTAGTTCGTGGAATTTGATATCCAAGTAGTTCTTAAGGATTACTTTGGCCACCGAACATTGTTCTGCCTGATTGACTTACACTGGGCTTTGGGAAACTGGTGTAGTAGTCCATAGGGGTAATGGATGCTGAGGGCTTCCCCAGAGTGTCTTTTTACTTTTATGTTATGAGACTATAGGGGGGATGTAATCTGTTCTCTCTTAGAGTGTCTGTAATTCCACGTTGTGAGACCAAATAAGGAATTGGACGTTGAGTTCTTCCTCAGAGTGTCTATAGTTACCGATACGAAACCACATGGGTAATTGAATGTGATTTCTTCCTCATAGAGTTTTTTCTAATGCTAAACCTATGGGGTTTCATTGTGAGTGCTACCCAGACAGTTTCTTGTGTTTTATTGGTTGAACCAAAGGGTCAGGTTGTGATTACATCCCATATAGTTTCTTTTTTTGAATTTCTTCTTACCTAATATATGAAAATGAATGAAATTGAAACTATAAGATTGTTTACTTGTTAGTACTTCCTTGTTTACTATTTCATTTTTCTTATTGCCTGCCATATATATTCAGTGATTATTAGGCATAGATCATTGGGTGGTTGCCTACTGGGATTTATCTCACACCCTTTTGGGGTCATTATTTTGGGTCCAAATAAATTATATTGTTGCAGATATAGATAAGGTCAAGATCCCTTCTACATCAGGAACATAATTGTTGTGGAGATAGAGAGAATGGGATCAAGATGAGGCTTGTGATCCTACTAGAGATTATTTTTTTTCTTTGTACTTTGGTTTAGTACATTATTCCAGAATTTTGACTTGTTTTTTTACTATCATAGACATATGTATCGTGAATCATTTATATATATGTGTGTCCTAGTTGTTTATTACTTCCAGTCTTTCTTTTTTTACTTACTTCATGTTATTACTACTTTTTCAATTTTTATCTCTTTATTTCCTCTACATTAGTCTGTCAATGAGTGAATAGTTTCCCCAATATCACACCCAAGGACATAACTTCTAGTTGGAATCCTCAAGAGTTTGGGGAAATGAACTTGAGGTCATGTGACTAACTGGTTATGGGGCATCTCTGGACGGATCCCGGAACTGGGATGTTACATGTATAATCCTTTTAATTCATCAATAATTTAAATTATTTCTATTCTTAATGTCATATGCAATGTTAATAACATGTTTGAAATGTACTAATCTATATAATTTATTTTCTACATTATATTACAGTTTAAAGAAACTGAATATCAAATTAATGTAGAAAAAAGTTTCTATTGTAGATTATTCTTTTTTTTGGTTCAATTATAACAAACTATACTTCCATGTTATGTTTTATTTTTGAGAAATATACATATTAGAATTACAAGTATTGTTATCTATAATCATTATTTAAAATTATATTTAATCTATAATTTTAATTTTTGAATCCATGTCAATGATTTGAAACCTTTAGAAAATGATGTTGAAATTGGTCCTCATAGTGGTCATTTCCTCCAGGATTTCACACCATAATCTAGGTATTTATATATTATTACCTTTCATCGTTATTAATTCATACTATGTTTTCACTATATAACTTATTCCTCACATATTAATCCAAATAAATCTAATAAATTTTACATTCAATAACATATGTGTTATGAATCTATATCTTTCTAATACTTATAATGAAAAAATGTATTCTATTATGTCCCATGAAAATGCAAGTGGGAAAACACTAGTTTAATAAATATTTATGGTTCACAAATTTTTCTATAGAAGTTATAACAATTTTTATGGAATACCATATATACAAAAAAGGTAAATGTAGTTTTAATAGTGTTATACAAATTATTAACACAACACTGTAAGAAGAATTTATATCCATTTTTTCACAAACTTGTTGAATGAATTTTATTAACACACTGTGAAATTTAGATGATCTTTCCCCAATTATTTTTTTTCTATTATGATGCATTTAACTATAAATTTGGAAGAGAAAACTAAATTAAAAGGTCCCCTTAATTATCGATGAATGTATCCAATTATGAGGTAATTTATTTACATATATTTTTAATATAGTAAACAATTCTTTCCAATTCATTATATACATGGTTAATTATGATTTATTCTTTTCATTACTGATTATTTAGTGATTTTAAATCACATGTGAAAAATAATATCCAACCATAAGGATTTATTTCTAAAGGTTAACTAGAAAATGGGGTTCCTAGCTTTTTATCTAGATATTTGGATGAAATTGAAACAATATTCAATCAAGTAGGATATATTGAAGGCATATCAATTCATTCTCAATCAAATAAAAACTAAACCATATTTCTATCTATAGGCCAACCAGTTGTGAGGACCAAAAATATCACAATGACACAATTTGAATTGGTCAAATCCTATAAATTTATGCTAATGAGTAGAAAATTTTATATCTATTCATTAAAGAGTTATGGATACAAACAAAGAGATGTTAGATAATTCAAAACACAATGAGATAGATCTATAATATATATATATATATATATTAGGTTGACATATATATTCTATAAATATAATAGTTTATATTAATATATATTGACAATGAATATTGTAATTTGAGAAGAATTATCAACAGATTTGAGGTTTTTTGGATCAGGGTCCATTAAAGTAGGATAGTAAATTCAATGGATACAATGTGAATAAATTAATATATCATAGTATTGAACAATAATAAGATATAAAACATTGAATAATGATATTTTTATTGTTTCAAAATAGGTATACTATGTTAAATTCATTAATATTGTTGAATTAAAATACAAAATACTTTTTTTAGTGGTTTTTTTTCAAAAACATGTGAGTTTATATTACCAAGGAATTAAGAAGTATTCCTTAAAATTTATTTTATTGAATGTCTCTCACTTGATGCATGTTGGTTTCCATGATGAAAATTATCTTTCTATCCTATAATCATATGAAAAAAATGGTATATCATGTGGAAGATGCAGTGGATGAATGGTGGATGGTACATTTCCCCATGAAGAAAAGATATTTATATGATACGACTGATGATATTGAAAAATTGAAATATAAATTTGTATCCTATCAATGATAAAAAAAACTACATCAATTTTCTTATGATGATATTGATATTATTGATCATTTAAGGATGGAAAAAGTAGAATAATTAATGATGGTGTATGATAATTATTATTTTGAGGAAAAATTTAACATTTATTATTAATAATAATGTCTTGGATGAATGGTGATGTCCAATATGTGTAGAGGAATAAGATATTGGATGTCTCTTGAATAGTTAAAGAATACTAAAAAATTCATAAAACATTTTATAAACAATGGATGATTTTTGAACTATTCTTAATGCTTTTGAAATGGTATAATGATGTATAGAGAGTTAACATTATTTACCTCATGAAAAATTTTAAGAGTGGAAGAATGATTTGAAAAAAAAATGTAATGAAATTTCCACATTTTAAAAAGATTGTTAAAGAATATGGGGTTAGGTTTAATAAATATGTAAAACAATTGATAAGTAAATATATTTAGGGCTTAAAATTAAACTTTATTTTTATAGTGATGGAGTATAATGTTCATCCATGAATATTGGGCCATGTCCAGGCTTCCCATGAAGCCCATGCTTAATGGAACGGTTGTATAGACTGAAAATGATGGGCATGAATCAGTGAAGCGTGCATCATTTGTGCGCAACACATGAATAAAATAGAGTGTCGGAGGGTCATCACTTTATTAATTATTATCCTGTGATGTGTGGAGTGTCATGAGAGGTTGTATGGGGAGAACCTCCACTGATTCGATCTTGTTCTAGATGAATTGAATCATATCACATCTTATTAAGGATCAACAGGATGAGTAGATTTTCAATATGGTACATGGAGATACTAGGCACTATACATTTTTAATATATGGTGTAAAATGATATAAACTATGGCACACTCGTGTTATTTTTTACCTTGTACATTTGAGTTTTCCTATGGAGATTATGTGAAACTACTTTTGATATCAAAATTTCATGCAATAAGAAGCTCCATGAATACAACACGAAATGGATCTCTATCTTACATGTAAGATTATTGAGTTTATAAGGGGGTCAAAATTATGTCATTTGGTGGTTTTTGATTAATAATTAAAATTAAAACATGCATTCCACATAGTGGATATAATGATTTAATGCCACATACAATCGATCCATCGACTGTGTGCTTCATATAGTCCATCTATTGAGCAGATGCGTCAAATGGTTGATCAAGAAATTAAAGGCATCCTGATCGATCTTCCAGTGTCATTTCTCTTATAGTTTAACCTCTATAATTGGTTCATTAATAATTTTTATGTGACTGTTGATTTATATCTATCAAATAGTTTCATTATTATTCAAATATCGTGAGGTGAATATGTGGGATAATGTATACGATAATTTTTCATAAATCTCATTCATGGGGTGGATATAAAGAACTGATACGGTAATTAATATATACGAACATAATGAAGTTAATTGCATGAAAATTTTCCCAGGATGAACAGTGAAGGTGGTGGGATTTTTTATTCATAAGATAGTTTGAGAAGTGATCTGATGATTTTCGAGCACTGTGAATTATGAGAAATATCATTGTATTTTGTTATTTCAAGATGAGAATGAATTATAGTATGTTAATTCAAATAAAAATTAAGTTAGAAATGAAAATTGTGAGGTTTTTCATACTAGTTTGTAATTATTTATAGTTTAACAGATGTTATAATTTTGAGGATGTTGTATTAAAATATGAAGATTATAATTCCATGATATACATGTAAGATCAAAATAATGTTAAATCATGAAAAATAAAATGATAAATATTCTAAAAAATTAAACACTAATATTTCAAGTATTTATGTATAAATAATATTTACAGGGACTCAATTAAAAATATTCACAATATAAATTGAATATAAATATGAGATAAAAATTATGGTTTTTTTATTTGACTCAGAAACAATACTACACCCACTATGAGTTAGGAAAAAAGGGTGAGAGTTTTCATCATTGATTATTTTTGATATTATTTATAGTGAAAAGTTATTATAAGAAGAATAAGAAGTTGAACCATGAGATAAGATTACAATTTTTATGTTGCATCCAATAAAAAGTATCATCTATTGAAGAATAGATAAAAGTATTAGAAGGGATTTGTCTTATAGTATTCTTATTTTTTATAACAAGTTGAATAATTATACTGAGTAGAGAAGATAGATTATACAATTTTTAATTATTTCTTTGTGTTGATACTCTTGAATATTAATAATGATTATGATCGAATATCATTGTCGGTCTGAGTAGATAATTATGCCAATGTTCATGTGTATTTTATGATCATTATCTAGTGATTAAAGATTTATTACCTGTTTTGTACAGGTTTCTTGAATAATAGCTGGTACCGATCTATATAATTCCAATGAATCACTTGTGGTTCCTGTAGAAACAATGTTGTACTGGGGAAGTGAATGATACCTATCTAACATGTGTGTGTGACATGAATTGAATTTATAATCACTAAAATTCATATCTACAATAAAATAACTATACTCTAAAACAGTGAAACATGGAATGTTTTAGGCTCAAACATCAATGATAAACCTCTTAAAAGTTGTTTTATGTAGCTCATTATCAACATATTCATTACTTTATTTGTTGTGGTTAGATATAACATGTATTTATCCATTCATATTAAATGGGTAATTGGTTCAAGATTCTGTGGGATTTATTATTATAAAGGAAAAATCAGTAAAATTTAGGAAAATTGATTAATCACCCATGTTTCATTGAAAAATACATATGGGATCTACAATAATGATATTATTGAATTGGAAAAGTATTCCACATGTAGTCATATATTTAATCATCATTAATCAAAGTATTTTAATATTAATTTTTTGTAATATGCAATAGTTATCATATTTATATTTCTTCTCATACATGAAGTATATAATTTTGAAAAACAAAATTTTATACTTATTTAAAAATATATTTTCAAAAACTATTTTTATATTTTTTAATGATAGGAATGAAGATTAAAAAATTTTAAAAGGAGTTCATTGGCACCATATGGTCAATATACTATCCAGACATGATTGAATTTTCTTTATCATCACCCATATACTATATCTCTAAAACCTATTATCTCCCTCCAAGAGACATATGTCAAAACCTCTAGCATCATTCTGATGAAATTTGTAATTACCTATTTCTCCCCATATAGCATCTAAAAAACTTCTAACAAATTCATCCGGTTTTTCAGGTGATGTTCATGCATAGAAGGAGCAGTTGTCAGTCTAGTTACCCCATGAGGATATTGTGGGGTCAAGAATATTGGTATAAAATTCAATGTTAAAAAATTATTTATTTTATTTATACTAATATTTTTTCCTAACATATATAGAAAATAATATAAGAGTGAAAAAATTGAAGTTTAGAATTGTGAAATCTAAATGGTGTCAAAATAGTTAAAACATTTCATTGTTTTGGGGTATCAACCAAGTATCCAATATAATGATTCAGTAAGATATTGGTATAGTTGTATTGTGATATAATAACCCTTCCCATTGAAGTTTCATTGATTTTTTGAGGGAATTAGAAAGTAAATTAGAAAAGTTTATATTATTTTAAAACAAAAAAATTTTATTTATTTTTAATTGAATGAAAAATATAAATCATATTTTAATGTTAAAATTAATTATAATACATGAATTAGAATATGTGATTAGAGATAGAGATATAGATGTAGATTGTTGTTACTCATCGGTAAGTAGTCAAGGGGACTGATTTTAAACACTAGATTGATGATGTTGTATGAATAAACTCATTAGTAGTAACTAATTATATCTAATTGACCATATTTTTACTCATAACTTCTTTTGTTTACTAATAAAAAGTAACTCATAACTCTCTGGTATTATATTGATTAAATTGTTTTATAATGCACGATTAATGTCTATGATTTGTATAACATCACTTTATTGACATTTCATTTCTAAATAGGATTTATTGAGGGACTAGTGCTTTTGAAATATCATTATTTTAAGGTTTTAAAATCATTTATAAATTCTTGAGTCATATGAACATGGGTTTAGAGTGATTTCATTCTATTGAAATGTTAATGAATTTGGATAATTCTTTCCATTATTTATAATACATAATTTATGTTGAAATGTATTCGGATTGAAGATGTGTTACTGAAAGTATTTATCATTACCTATGTAGGGATATTTCGGTTTGATTTTTATATGGATTGAAAACTTGTAATTCAAGATTTAATTGCATATAATATGAAAAAATAGTAATATTGGGGTGTAGTTTAATATTTTTTATGTAGTCAATTAGGATTTTTCATTATTGAGTTATTCAATATCAATGTTGTTATTACAATTAATTATTTAATAAATTTATTAGGTTGCTAAAATATGTGATTATTTTTATCATTTTTCAAATATTAATTTTATAATATATAAATTGATAGTGTATGTTGTTTTCTATATTAATTGATATTTTTTATTGTTTTCTTCAATACAACATTTTCATCATTTTCTCTAGGGGATGGAATTTGAATTGTTTTATACTGCAGTAATTATTTAATTGTTAAACAAATGCCAAATATAGATAATAATTTAATTGTAGTTATAACATTTTCTAAATGTGGATTCCAAATTGCAGAAGATTAAACCTTATTTTTATATTACATAAAAATAGAAACACAAAATCGTTGTTAAAAATGTAAAAATTTCAATGAAAATAATGTGTTACAACATTTAAAATAATATCCTAAGAACTCTAAATAACATCATGAAGTATTTTTAACACCAAATGCCACGATTATTTTTTATAGCTGCTTCAAATTATATTGGTGACTATTTAAACCATTGCATAAAAAATAACCCTCCTTATATAATCCTATTTTCCTATATGAAAGTGTTTATCAAAACTCATAGATGGCTAATAAAAAGTCTCAATGATCCGATTTGGAAATTATTGAAATGCTACATAGATATTCTCTCATATGGGTATGTCATATATATCTCATTAGAGTGTGTATATTTTTTTTGTTTTCACTTACTTTTAAAGAATGATTATATTATTTATATTAATTTTTAGTGTGTTCATGTTTCCCTAAAAAATAAAAGCTCACTACATTAATTCAACAACCAGGGATCTAATATTCCTTGTTTATACTTTTGAATATTACACTACCTTCTTATTTTTTATTATGTGAATTGAAACCTCACACACTTATATCCATTTTATCTTATTTTATAAAAAAACAACAAAACTCAATTGTAACATTTCATATATCCATGTGAATTCAATCCAATATTCAATGGTTAACTATATCATAATTGACTATGTGAATTTGGGAGGTACATTTCATATCAATTGAAATTTAAGAACATTTTAGAGGAGAGATATTGTTATTGTGATTTTTTTTTAAAACCATTAAAAATTATGAAAACATTAAAAATAAAATAAAATTTAATAATGAAAATAAAAAATTATAAAATATTCTTAAAACATTAAAAATTTCATAAAAACATTATTGTATTACAATTCATTGATCATTTAAATTAATTTTTTATTATCTTATTAAAGTTAGTGCATGATATTTTTTTATCATTTCATCACAACTACAATTTATTGATTCATCATTTTTTTGTTAAATATTTTCAGTCATTAAATGATTTTAAGGGTGGATTTTGGTGAAAATTTTAACTATAATACCGACCATTACATGGTGGGTTTTTTGGGGTTCACATAACACCAATAAAAATCATATTAACCTTCCGAAATATTCAAAGGCATAATATGCTTCAAAATATCCTTTACAAGAAGGTAACCTAAAATATCAATTTACATGAGTATATGAAGTTCTTTACACCCTAAATATCTATACTGAGTCAAAAACAATGAATATGAAGCATACAAAAAGTATCATAAGAAAAATCTCCAATGAAATAAATAATTAATAATGGTAATGAAAGGATTACATTTTTCAAAAAATAAGTTCTACATCCATAGGAAAACATTGTTGAACATTCTATTCATATTAAGTTAAAATATATTACATTAACATTGAGTACTCAAAAAAGTAGATCAATAATCACATAATAACATTATTTCATAACACATGTACATGTTGTCCAAGCTATCATTTATATTAGTGACCAAAATCTCAACTGGTTATACTAACTTCTGATCCTTGTTAGTTTTATTCCATCGAACTTAAGAACCTTTGATTGACTATAGTAATTTGGAACTAAACACTATCTTTTGATGAAAATTTCGGTTTTTCATTTTAATACATACTTTCCAAAAAGAACTATGAAGATTGAATTTTAAATATCATCATCACAAGTCACACAAGAAATTTTTGAATCTTCTATTAATCTTCTTCTAAACAACAGGTGACTGCACATCTTCTAGAGAATAACTTCTATACATTCTATCACCACAATAGATACCACCATCATTGTACTCCTTAGGCTAAATAAAATGTTACAAATTTCATCATCCATGGAAACTAATCTAAAATTGAACAAAATTAAAATTTTCTAACAATATACCACTTACAAAAATATTCAAGTAAAATAATGGGCATCCACTAACAATTTCGGAAAAAATAAAACAAATATTTTCCCAAATAAAAATAGTGTCTCTACCACTATTTGATTACCCTAGTTTCAATAAGACATAATACTACCTCATAAATTCTTGGAATAAAACTCTGGTGAACATGTCTTCTATATTTTTTCTTCTCATTATATTCTATAGCTTTAATATTTCATCATCAAGTATCTTTCATATGAGATGAAATTTTAGGTCAATTTGTTTCATCTGAGCATGAAATTTCATATTCTTCTCAAAATTTATTTCACTATAACTCTAATAACAAAAAAATCAATTTCCATGATTCTTGTAAGATAGTACAATTTTTACCTCAACCATATAAGTTTGTTACTAACTTTATTGCGACCATATATTTTTCTTCTACTATGGATAGTACTACCACTAATTACAATGTTGACATTCAACTAATTTTTATTCCTATAAATGTTAATACATAGCCTATGGTATTACCACCACTAAAGTCATTATCTATAAAAAACAATGATAGATAATATGTTCAAAAACTCATACTTCAATCTTATAAACATTTGGGATATTGAATGATCCACTTAATAAATTCTCAGTGTTTATTTCCCATATTTGAGATGAAATAGATGAAAAAACCCACTACATATGAAATTTTCAGTCATATTTATATCATCAGGATTCCTAACAATGAAATAAATGGAACATTCACTATGAACATGACCAAATTATAAATTTTTTGATCTTTTTCAATTGATTGTTTGATATGTTCGAGCAATTCAGTTGATATTAGATTACATTCAAACATCTTATATCTTTTAATTTTAATATTGATTTACTCATATTACAAAACAAATATTATGTTAGAAAAAAAAAATTTCTAATAAATTCCTTCTTAAATTGTGTTTTAATGATAAAAAAATCCATCAAATTTGTTTCTAATGATTTTTATTAATGTGTGA
The DNA here is from genome assembly GCA_963277665.1 of Viscum album. Taxonomy (NCBI): domain Eukaryota; kingdom Viridiplantae; phylum Streptophyta; class Magnoliopsida; order Santalales; family Viscaceae; genus Viscum; species Viscum album. Next base: position 603,429,120 of record OY728153.1, on the reverse strand, counting down.
AGAGAAATCTGTCTAAAGTCATAAATATTATTTATTGGGTCTTGACATTCGATGTTGATTTTTCTCTATGTGTTTTTCCCATTGTTTTACATATATGATGTTTTGAATATTTATGATCAATAATTACCATTAATTGAATTATAAGATAAATTTTAATCATCATAAATATGTCATCAGTATGGAAGTATTATGACCAAAAAAAGTTGTACATTCAAGTCTTACTACTAGTCACAATCTGTTGCTTAAAAAATATGATCAGAAAAATACTTTTAACAATATAAAATATTTATGTAATAAATTCCTACACCAAATGATAACATTAAAAAAAATTCATTATAATCATAATAAAGCCTTATGATCCAGAAGTTATTACAATTATAATGTTTGACATAAGAGACATATGATCAGACTCTAATATCATACGATCAAGTAATGTCTTACATTTAGAAGTCTTATGATATTAAATACTCACAATACTTCATATATTTAATTTTTTTAATATATTTTATTATTATTTTTAGGTTATTTATTAAAATTTCTCTATATAATGTGAGTTTTACTCCTACATTATATATTATCGAATGTATTGATTTCTAAATAATAATTGGTTGGGATAATTAATGTTATTATTTCCAAGAACAATATAGCTATACAAAAGATGCAATATCCACTAACATGATACCATATTTTTTTATTTTTAGAGGAAGTAACATAAAAAATAGTAAGATAATTAATTTATGATTATTATTATTATTTATCTTGTGTTATTGAATAACAAAAAGATGTTTTTATTTTAAAAATAAGAATTTATCTATATAATTAGATGTTTTTGGATGATAAAACCAAAGAGAAAAAAGTGTGCATATACACATCTTTTTAAACTACATTTTTTCCAATATAAGAAAAACATGTTTTATTATTTAAAGTTATAGATAATTAAAAAGAAAAAAAAATATCTTGTAGGGATTATCTAATTTCATCACTCCTTCTTTAGAAGTTTTATTCTTCTACAGTCATATGTTTCTTTCAATTATGCACTGATTTCAAAATCCTTTACTTTATCTTTTTATGTTAATTTTTTTAAAAAAATTCCATATGATTGGTGGATGAGTATATTTATTTTAAAGTTGGAGATCCCTTATGAATTCCATTTGATCCTTTTTCAAATATGATTTAGTTAATGGAACTCAACTATTTAGGTCCCTAGGGAAATTAATTTCGTTGTGAAAATCATCAAGGTCGAAGAGAGAGAATTGTTGGAGTGGGATATGGGATTCTAATTATTCGAACCACTATAAGTATTTTTTTTTCTTCACTTTATTGTTTTTATTTATGATAATTATCTAATAAAAGTGAAACTTACAGTTTGAATGTTTAATTTATTTAGTTAATTGTTTTTAAGAACTCATTTCAACCCCATCTTGATTCATTGTATAACTTCAGTTGGGACAATAATTGGGAACAAAGTTCAAGACTATTATCAAATAACATCTAACATATATAAGGCTCAAAAATGTCTTTCAATTGGTTAAAATGCATTAAAATAGAGAATGAATGTTAATATCTTGGGATTCTTATTTTATTGGATAGAACTATGGGTGTTTGAATAATTGAATGATTAGCTATCACAAAAATATTGGTTTAAATTTTTATTTGAAATATCTCAATCTAAATAATGATCATTAAGGATAACCAAATAAATTTTAGGCTAATATTGAAGCTAAATATGACTTAAACTTCAACGTTATGAATGGCATTATATGAGGATTAAATCCGAAATAGTTCAATCAAGTATCAAAATGTGGTACAACACATAAAATATAGTTAATTATATATAGATAGAATAGTGGTCTCAATAATATAAGTAATGTTAGATATAAAAATACCAAGAAAATGATTGGTACATTCAAAATTCTTATTAGCGAGAGAATCACTCGGATAAATGGAAGGGTGACTATAACTATAATATATAAAACCACCTTATAAAATCATATCCTTAAACCTAATAAAGCTCTAAAAGTTGTTAAAGTTATATAATCATGATATTTTATAATTTTATTTCCTATCAAAAAATCCATTATTGTGAATACTTTTTAATTAAAATATTTTATTATAAAACTTATAATGTATGAATATGAGATAAAATTTGAGTCAAGAGATAAAAAAAGGGTAAAAATGAGATAACTACATTAAAATTATCTATATAAAAAGATGAGGGAAAAAATAGAGAGGCATCATTTTCATGCCTATATTATGATTATACTTCCTGAAATTCAGATTCAAGTGGTGATCTTGCTTAAAATTCCATAAAGTTCAAGAAATTATACAATAAGAGAATAGGGTTCAAGAATTCCATTAACAAGTATAAAAATTTTGATGTAAATACCATATAATTAAGATTTTTTAAGTGTGTGAAGCTCAGAAATATCAAGCCTGATTTCCATCATCTTAAGGAGAAGAAAAAAATATGAAAATAGTTATACAAATAGATCAAACTATAATAAGGGTTAGGAAGTAATGATTGATGCATGGAGTACCTTATAAGATGCTAGTGATTAATCCAATTCAAATTGAAATTAAAATTTATATAATCTTAATGAAAATATACTCTTCATGGTAAAAAATAATTTCGCACCTCCTTCTTATTATTATTCAAAAGAACTAGAATTTGTTTCTAAAAAAATTATTTTAATTAGTATAATAAATATAGTTATTTGTTAGAATTTTCATGGAATCATTAAATAAAAAAGAAACAGACTATTAGGAATTTATATGGTATTATTTAAATAGATAAGCCTATACCAACCTAATAAATTTTATAAATGAAATATATATTAAAAAAATATACATGTAGTTGTTTTTTCACATTAATAAAATAAAGAAATTAATGGCTTAATTAAATGTTTTTGATGATATTGATACTATTTATACTAAGTGTGAGAATTATCAATATAAAATCCTTGGTGTGAAAAAATAACATAAATAAAAATAAGTAATTTTAAATTAGGAGGGAATAAAAAAAATATAGAAGAATTATTTTTTCTCAGTTACAAAAATAAAAATATGTCTAATTTAACTTTTTCTCTTTATAGAATAATTTTTTATTAGTAAAGTTATATTTACATATAATATACTTAGATATTTTTAATAATGAATTCATTTAATGATAAAAAAAATTATGATTTTAATTTTATAATGGATAAGAATATTTTGGTTCCCAAATCATTTATAAATAACAATGCTATACCCAATATGATTTGGGTACCAAAAAAATTATTGTTAATATTTTTACAGAGAAAAATCTTTAATTACAATAATGAAAAGTTGTTTGTAAATAGAGTTTATTTAATGTATATGAGTGGATACATTTTTATTTTGCAATAATGATATAATATCAATAGGGGAAATGTCACATTAGTTGAAAATTCTTAATTAATTTTTATTTTAGTTAGAATTACTGTAGATCCACATTTAGTCCATATCGACAAATTACTTTATCTTTAAGGATTAAAGCACAACTTGATAAGAGTTTATTAATTTTTTATGGTGTATTTTCTATTGATTTTTCAAATAATTCATGTTCAATTTTAAAAGATATATTTCTTATGTTTAAATCACTAATAACAATATAGGTTTACAATATATATTTTCACTCTTCGTGTAAATAGAATGTGAAGTATTTGAATGATGAAATTGATGAATCTTGGTTTTGAAATAATAGTCATAGACATTTTAGTTTCTATTCTATAAGAAAATTATATAAGTGAAATTGACATGTCATTTTACCCTACTCGTGTTAGATAAATCTAAACTACTAAATACTAGTTAAATGGGAAAGAAATACAAATTATCATTCAATCAAATCAATGATGTTATAACCTTACAGCAGGAATAAGTTATTCATATGAATATTTTTTTCCTTATAAACCAATAATCCAAAATGGAAATTCATTTTTATATTTTTTGGTTGATAATTTATCAAAATTTTCATGTCCTTAGTTATTTTGTCTTAAGAGTGAAGCTTATGATTTTATTCACTTATTTATGTTAGTATAAGAGTAAATTGATATTAAAATTGAGTATTTGAGAAGTCACTATGGGGTGGAATTTGGGAATCGGGAATCAATTAATTTTTCCCAAAACATGGAATTAAACATTCTTTCTCTACCCATATGACACCATAATGAAATTGTATTTTTTTAGGGATTAAAGATTAAATTTTATGTGATTTTTAAAATAATGTTGTTTGAATATGGAATGCGGACCAATTTTGGTGAGGAATCAAGTTACACGATATTCTATTTCATAAATATAATTATAATAAGTCTTATCATAATGAAAACAACTGATGAATAATGGTATAATAGAAAACCAATGGATGGAAACTTTAATTTTTTTATATAAAATTTATAAATCTTGAACACGAAGGATAATATAGGAATGTTCGATATAAAAATAACGAATAAATATTACTATGTTATGTTGTTACTTGTAAATCCTATAGAGTTTTCAATAAGAAGTCAAGGATTGTTGGAGAAAATAATCATATGAAATTCGATGAATTTAATGTTTTTTGAAGTAAAAATCATATAGATTATTGAAGTGGTTCTTTATAAAACATTATACATGAACATTTATTTGATGAAAAATATAATTATGATATGGAACATGATCATGAGAAATCCATTCCTAAATGAAGTGAATCTAAAAAAACAGATAGTGTTCTACCAATATATTTTATAATCCTCAAAAAGTATACTCATTAATCAGTTATAGGAATATCATATGAGGGTGTTAAGAATAAAATAAATGTTGGAAACCATTGTGAATTTTATAAATTTTTACACCAACTAAAGCCAAAACCATAGAAAAATATTCATGTTTTGAGAGTAGGTTGGTTTCTATAAAAAATTAATTAAACCCATTTAATAGAAATAATGTTTGTTATTTAATTTAAGAACCCTCCAAATATCCTATTATATAAGCTGATTCAGTATTTTAAAACATTAATGATGATTATGGTTTGATCACATAGAGTAAGACTAAACTAGTTTCCAAAGGTAACAACCAAGATAATGGAATATATTATAAGGAAATTTTTACTCTGATTCTTGGTAAAAATATATTTGTATCCTATTATAATATTCATATTATATATAATTTAGATTATTTCATATGAATGTAAAAAATATGTTTATAAATGGATTTTTAAACATGGAAATCTATGGTGAAGAACCATTATGTTTTGAAGACCCTAATTTTCTAAATTATATTTTTTAAATTACCAATTCAATGTATTGTCTTAAAAATCATCTCACAATTGGTATGAAAGATTTAGTTCATTTCGTTTTTCACATAGTTTTTATGTGTGTCAATAAAATGATAATCTTTTTAATAAAACCTATTCAAATGAAAATTTTTAGTTTAGATTTATTTTGATGATGTGATATTTGGTTCGAAAAAATAAAAAAATAAATTAAATTTCATAGAATTTACAAAAATAATTTTAAATGAGAAATATCAGTGAGTTAAATTTCATTATTGGAGGTAATTTGTAGAAAAAAATTGGAAATTTTTTAAATCAAAGTAAATATATACATGAATTAATTAAAATCATTGGAACTAAAATAATTAATACATATTCATCTCCTTTTACTTATTGTTTAAATATTGAATTTCATAAATATAGGAAAATAATTCACAATAGGATATATTTAGCAATAATATTGAGAATAATTTATCAAAATAAAATTTAACTAGATATTATGTTTTTACTATGTATATGGGATATAATTCAATCAAACAAAAAATAATCACATTTGGCTACTGATAAAATAATTTTAAGGTAATCAAAAGGAAGAATTTTTGTATCCTAAATTTCTCCAAAACACTATGATTTTGATTTAATTTTCTATTATCATGACGAATATATAGGTTTTATGTTACATAATATGTGTACATCCATATCATTAAAATTTTTAAGAAATTATTTATTTTCATTATCTAGTAAGAATTAATATTCTATTGCATTTTTACCACTGAAGCTATGTAAAATGTACCTATAAGTTATTTTTTGTATGTTTTGTGAATGAAACAAAACTTTATGTATTTTGGATTCATATTTTATCATATATTAATAAAATGTGATAACAATTCTTCTATTAAAATTTCATAAAATTCAATAATCCATTCAAGAATGAAACATATTTCTAGAAGGCTTTATTTTTAAAGAGAAAACTCATTAAAAGGGGGATATCAATTTATAAATTATTTGTAATGATAATAAACTTATATATATTTATAAAGATATGATTATCTAATTGCTTTTATTTTATTAAAATTGAGTTAGAAATGTTTCATTTTAAGTGAACATCTTATAATTTAGTTAACCTATTGTTTATCTTCTCACTAGTTGTTTCTACTGTTTCGATTATAATTTTAATTCATTTATTGAACCCATAAATAACTTTTGTTATTTATATTTTGAGATGTTTAATTCTATATCAATTATTATGATGAAAATTTCTCTCTTTTATAAATAATATATTAGATGGTGAAAAGTATCTTGGATAAAAAATCATCTCTCAAAAATAAAACACTCTCTATCTCCCCATCCCTCTTTCTATACCTCCCTTTCTCACTCAAATTCAAACCCTAAACCTATAACCTTTTGAACCCATGTTTTTTTTGGTGAATTTTGAAGTCAAATAGGACTAATGATGGATCTTACAAATTTTATAAGACAACATGGACTAGTGAAAATGGTCGAAGAGAGTTTCATGGATGAGCTATATACCTTTTCGTGCTATATCTAAAAAATATCATTCTAAAAAAGTTCTATATTTTCAACAGTGGGGATGTAATTATGATAATAATAACATTAAAAGAATGTTTTAAAATGGGGTACAAGTTTTTATAGGTATTATCGGTCTCAATTATCTCATATTAGAGTTTATTTTCATTCAATGGTTCGTCGAAATGAAATAACTATTTCATATATGGAAATGGATAAAGTTTTTCAATATGCTCATGAACATAAATGCCTATATAGTTATTCTATTATCAGAGAAGATGAAATAAACCCTTTAGGTATGATGTTATCCTTATTTATACATCTTTATATCAATGAAAATTCACAAAAAGACTTCGATATAGACTATATAGTCCGGTCAAAATTCCTTCAAAATAGATTAGCCTATTGATTTAGGGAATTCAAGAATTTTCTTTTCTAAGACATCAATTTATTGTTCAGGTTTATAAAATTTGATAATTTTAATGTACTTTGGTTTATGATTCACTATATTCAATAATGTTTTCACCATAATAGAGTCTCAATTTCCACCCAATTAGAAGGATTTTGACTTTGATATTCAAAAGGAATGATATTGACTGGGTTGAATTTTAAGGGACAATGTATCAAAGGAATCACACTCAATCTGATGGGTTGTTAATGAAATTTCAATTTAATTGTGATGATAAAATGAATATGTTTATTGTTATGAACAAAGTTGAGAAATAAGTATAAAGTGATGATGAATCTAGAACCCTAACTATTGAATAGGGGAATAAACTTATTAAATATAATCTTCAAGATAAGACTCCTAAAAAGAGAGATAATACTAGGGATATAACAGAATCACATACTACTTCTCTTGAAATTTAAGCTACTGAACTTAGTGATCACACTATGTTTTTTCTTGAAGAGAGACTAGCAATGATAGATGAAAAAAACTAAGATCATAAATTTATAGGTAGTGATTCCATTATATCTGTCAAAAAAAGTTACGGAAATAGATAGAGATAATATAGAAATTTTTTAAGGGGGAATATTAAGATATATTCTATCAGAATATTTTATAAATTTCTATTTTATAATCTTTTTTAAGTAATCAGTAAATGACATGAGGATGAGCTATATTCCATAGAGAACACAAAGAAGTTATCATTATTTTGTTCTGATAAATAAGAGGCAACAAAATTTGTGATTCCGAATGAAAATGAATATATTTTTGAATATCATATTAAAACCATACCAAATAATGTTTTAAATTATTTATTAATTACTTTAGGGTACATAAATGACCAAAAATATGAGCTTAAATTATCAAATAGTGATTTCTCTAATATAAAGGATATCTCATTTTCCAAATAATACTTTTCTACCATGATGGAAATGGTGGTTTCCCATTTTATCCTGTTAAGAAACCTTTTACATATTAACATAATTAGTTCCCTTACATCCATAGAAGATTTGGAATCCTTGAAAATTCATTTGATTGTTCTGAATGATAGCTTTGTCTCAAAGTCTGATTTGGATGGGATAAATGGAATGATAAAATATTAATATTGGTTGATTGATAATTTCTGACATTATAAGATTCATGAATCAATTTATATTTTACAAGGATTTAAATATTTAAGGGATAATATAATAATGTGTAAGTACAATTCCATTTCTAAGTCATCTTTTGATTATTTTCAAGTAGAATCGAGTGGGATGCATGGGTATTCTATTTTCAAAACATACTTCCATACTCTCATAAGCACTGTAATCTCCTAAAATAAATTCCTCAAAATAATATCTTCTTATATATATTATTCAATCACCAAATATTATTTTAATGAGTTAAAAAGATTATTTTAAGATTAAAATGTTCTATCTAGATCAGTTATTTATATTTCATCAGATATTTCGAATGAAGTATTGATAGAAATAAAAAACCTAAGTGATGAGTTGAAGATAGTCTCTTATGGTATGAATATAAAAAATTAAAAGGGTAAATAATCATAATATGATTCAATCACTATAGATACCCTGAAATAGTTCTCACCAGAAAATTTTCATAAGATGAAGGGACACAATTCTAGAAAATAGAAACCTATTCATGTTTTTCTATGGTTGGATAAAATAATTTAATAATAAATTTTTATTTTTGGGTTAAAATAAAAAGGTTTTTTGAAAAAATATTAGCACTCTAATGATTCCTTCATATTGACCACTTTAATAAGGTATAATTTTTGAAATCATGGATGTGTAAATGGACTAATCAAAAGTAAAATAGTTTGTGGTATTTGATGAGAAAAATGGACATGGTGACTTAGGATTAAATGAAGTGTATTTTTTTGAATTATCTTGAATTATTAGGATTATGAAATAGTTCATAGGCACAATTTTTATAGAAAATAAATGTTTTATGTCATGGAAGAAAATCAACATGTGCCACAAATTATTGATAAACTATTACAATCCAAAAAAATTATATATAAATATGTTTTTTGTAGGGAGGTTGAAGATTATCCAAGGGATTCCTCTAATTTTTTCCTTTCTCCTATGACTCCTACCCCACCATTCCTACCAAAATGTTACCCTCATATTGTTCAACATAATATTTCAAGAGAATTTTTTGAATTCTTTAAGTGGTTAATTGATCTATGTGTAACATTGCAAAAAATTTCAACACTTTAGAGGACATAGTAAAAATCATCTCAATAACCCACCAATCCAATCATATATACATAAATAAAAATAATACCTCTATATTTATGATATAGTATATAGTGATACTAAATTATTCTATGGATGAGCTTATTATAAGTCTGGGTACTGTTAGAAAAGTCATGTTTAAAATTAAAAGAGATTAATTTAGGGGTGAGGTTCCACCCAAAAAATATCCTTCTTATAGAAAATTGTTGTAAGAATATTGTAAACCTATATATTTCTATCCTATTCCGGAATCATAGGATTTAGCTTTTACATGTATCCAATTATCTCAAGAATATATATCAACACCTACTCCTCCTAATCTTGTCTAATCAAAATTTTTATAGGTTGATAAAGAAAATAACACAAGAATTTTTTATCATATTTTCCCTATGAGGATATTGAGAAAACCTTCTATGATTGGACCTATTGTTATTGGATCTTAAAGGAGCCCTATCAAACAAAATCCTATATCTTTTAAGAAATGATCTCTTTAAGCTAGTACTTATACTTTTTATTCTTCATCTCGTCCAAAACCATCAGCCTATACCTCTCCTAATCTAAGAGACTAATGTTTTTTTTATTTTTCAACCTTTATGAATTTTAATTCTATATAATTATTTTGTTTTTTAATAAATATTATTGTATTGTTCATTTGTTACATGATTGAAGGATTAGTGATGGTATTATCCTCTATTTATTTTCATTTATTATTTTCATAACCACCAAATTAAAATTCATTATAGTAATCTATTCTTATAGTTTTGTAATTTAGTGTGCCATATTGGATGTGTTACATATATTATTCAATTATTCTTTTTTATCTCACAAGAAGGTATGATGATAACAGAATAGACACAAATTTTTTACTCATGCTTCATATTATGAACCATTTAATTTGTATACTCCGATTCTAAATGTTTTTATTTTTTAGATATGAAATAATTTATTTTCTTGTTTTCTGGATTTTTTAATCATTAAAAAGGGGATATTGTTTGAAATAGTAATGTTGTTATAACAAATATCATATTATCCTATTTATTAATGGTCATAAAAACAAGAAAATTTGTATCCACATACTTCTCATATTTTGTATAGAATAATTTTTTTTATGTTTTAAATTTATTTTATAAGGTTTCAACCTTTGATTTGATGTTTTACTTTTGTTTGGAAGTTTTATTTTCAAGATATATGATTTCCTAAATCTTTACAATATTTTTTATGTGTTGTTAATGAATGAGATAAATTCCATTCACTATAAAAAAATTTCTTAAGCCTATATGCCCTATAATTATATCCAGATATATTTTCAATAGTCATGATCAGTAAAATTCTTGTGGTCAATACTTATGAGCAGCAAAAGACTTATGAGTAGAAACAAGTCAAATTATGATGTCATATGTTAATGTCTTGTGATCACATATATGCTTTATGATCACAAGATATCTACCCAATAAAGATTCTATTTCAAAAAAAAGATTTAAATCAAAGACATGTGATCAGACTCTAAATTTATATGATCATGTAAATTGTTACATTTAGAAGAACTATGAAAATGAATACTCATGATTCTACATACCGTTAAATATTATTAAGATGTTTTCCTATTCTTTTTATGATATTTATTAAAATTATAGTATAACGAGAAATATCTACTCTTACATTATGTTATATCAAATATAGTGGTGTATAATCAAGTAATGGTTAGAGAAATTAAACTACTATTTCAAGAAGATACAAGTATCCAAAAATATCCAAGATACACCACCACAAAAAAATGTATTTTCTATTTTTGCAGGAAGTCACATGAAAAAGGTAAATATCATTAAATTATAAATATTATATTATATAATCCTAAACATTTAAATTATAAAATGATTTTCATATTCAAAAAGGAAGAAAGTGTTATGTATAAGAAGGTGTTTTGGATGATAAAAAATAAGAGACCGAAAGTACGCATATACTCCATGACTCAATAAATACTATCTATACATGTCAGAATAATATTTGGTTATTTTATTCTATTCTTTCTATATGTATAGAAAATGATGACATTTTATCATCTCAAATTCATGTAGTCCTTATATGGAAGTGTTCTTCTTCAACTTCCATTTACAGTTTTCAACTGTTCCCTGAACATGTAATACATATATTTATCATTTTCAATAATTTTTTATTTTCATTGGTATAAGTGTTTGAATGTTGATGATTGGTTTTGTAAAAATTTAGATCCATGATGAATGCACTTGACCCCCTTTTTAACAGGTTTCAAATCCTTTCACTCAACTATTGATGTCCATATTGAAATGACCATCATCGTAAGACTCATCAAGATTATTTATATAGTATTATTAGAGTTTGGTAAGGGATTATTATGATCCAAAACACTATAAATCATTTTTTATGCTTATCTTTTCAATTTTAATCTTAACTACCTATCTAATAAAATAGTATTTAACAATATGAGGGATGAATTTATTTTGGATTAAACTTTTTCTGAAATCAATTCCCCCACATGAGTTACTAGGTAAATATATTTGGGACAATAATTCCCATAAATTTTACCACTCTTAATCCTCATTCCCAATATTATCATATCCACCTCAGGATCATTCATCTCAATTATTTTTTAGAAATACTTCCTTGGACCTTAATTTATTTAATATTAAAACCCACTTGAATCACATTATCCATAAACAAGATAATGTTGATAAAGATACCATATTAAATATTAAATTGGTATAAAAATTTATTCATGCCTTTACATATTAAAATTATATCCAAAATTAATGTTTCAAACTTCTAGTTCTATTTTCTTTCTGATTATTTCAATCCATACATGACTCTCTTCATCTTATATTCCAAATACTTATTTTTATTTTCCACAAAACAATATTTTATATTAATATAGATCTATTACATAATGTTTCAATTAAGAAATGTAATTTTTATAACTATTTTAGCTAAAATAAAATCATCAGAAAAACCAAGATAAACTCTATCTGAATGATTTTAATAAAAACTACCAATGAAAATATTTTAGAGAATTAAATTCTACCCTTATACTAAAATAATTTTACAACCAACCAAGACTTATACCTTCTTCCATCCATTTATTATTTACTAAAATGTAATATACATTTCTTACTAGGTTCTTGACTCCCTTTTCATAGTTTTGTATGCTTCTCTGTAAAAATTAAAAGAGATGCGTCCAAAAATTCAATCCATTAAATTAATAAATATGATTTGGATAGTCTATGATAGATAATTTTAGAAAAAATAGGATATTTGTATATCCTATATCTATTAAAAGAATAAATTTACATTAGTTATGAACCTTTGAATCATACTTATGACCCTATTATATATTCATAATTCAGCTTGCACCTCTAGTCTTTCTATAATGGCATCTTGTGAGACATAAACATTGGGAAATATGTTATGAACATAAAATTTCTTGCGGAACTCTGGTATATATTATATTAGACTAACATCTATCCTCTAAATTCATAATTTCCTTTTCAAAACATTTGTCTTTATAGAAATTTTATTCTGATAAAATTGGATGTTCTCTATTGATTCTTTGTTCTCACCATTCTCATCCACAAAGTTATGGTTATTCCATAAGAACTTTTCATTTATAGGAAAATATCTTATTCAAATTATAGTCATATTTTCATCTTCCTAAAGAATTAATCCAGAAATATTTGATGTCTTACCCCATAAATAAATATTTTTGGGACATATTATAAGGACATATACCTTTAGTAACCTATAAGTATGAGTTTAATAGAAAGGATTGAATTCTCTATATTATCATAATATTTTAGGTTTACTATTTTATAGAATTAGCTAAAAATATTACATTTCCAACCCATATAAAAAAAAGTGGAAACATCCACTCAATATCCATTTTTTCACAAATACCATATTCGAAAATTCGATCTCATGTTTCCTTAAAAACATATTCACTTCAATTAAAATGAATTCGTAATAGCATAAAGATATACTATAATAGAGTTCATAATCATCCTTAGTCCATATGAAGACATTTGAAAATAGTATGGTAATAAAAATCATAGTAAGGTATGTAAAAAAGTGTAAAATCATTAGTATATCTATAAATAGAAAAAAAATTAAATTTTTACCTTTTAACTATAAAACATTGAACACATAAATATTATATATCCACTTGAGGAAATAAATATTTTCTTAGAAAAATATTTGAAATCCATAATAATATTTTTAATCCATTATGAAATAATAAGGAATACGAAAAATCATAAAAATTTCTTTGAAAAACCCATCATTCACCTTTAAAAGTTTATAAACATTTCTTTCCCCATGAAATCAAAATTATTCTATAAAAACCCTTCTTCCAATCATAAGATAGATATCATGGTGCATTATATTCTTAAACCACATTAACTCATGTTAAAAACATTGTAGAAATAAATAATTTCTAATTAATTCCATTGGAGTAACCTACCTAGTTTTCTTATTGATTTTTCCAGTTCAAAGACTAATCATGAAACAATGAATTATAGATCTATATAGAGATAATCCATCCTTAAGAGTCATATCGGGATCACTAGTCATAATCTATACTTATCAACTACCATATCATTAATATAAAAACATAAAGATTTCATTTTTTAATATAAAACCCTTGAAAATATTTTAAATTCATCATCATTTCAATTTCTATTTTCTCATTAAAAAATGGATGTATGTCCCTTCTTTTTAAACACATACAAGTACTTAAATTCAAAAAGATAAGGAATAATATTTACTTAAAAAATAAATGTTAACATAAAGAGTAATATTGATATTGAATAAAAGATATGGTGATAAAATGGTGATCAATATGTATATGTTAAAATACCATTTTTGACTTTTGTAAAAAGAAAAAAATAATCCATATAGAAAATTTTAAAAATATTATTCTTTTAAACCTTGGTAAAGAAATGAAAATATACTAAAAATTAAATTTATAAAAATTTAAAAATAAATAAGAATATTTTGAATCATTTAATATATGTTAGACATAAAATAAAATGATTTTGAAGGGAAAAATTAAAATAAAATTTTCAAAATAATGTTCATTATCTCGTATACTGCCTCATTTAATTTTGTTGTCTTCTCTATATTATTGGTAACACCATTCTTGACTTACAACTTAATCTTTCATAAGATAGTATTTTATTAAGAAACGAACCTCTAAAACATGGGGTCGATGGTTTTTAATGTATTTGTGTAGAGCATGATCATGAGAAATTTCTTAAGAGGCATCTATATGAAAGGAGAGGATATTCCCTTTTAGAAGTGAGGTGGGTGGAAATCTTCTCTTTATGTGAAATAATAATATATAATATATGTATAAATAATTTAAAATAGATCCAATGTTTCATATATTCTACGATAAGTAGGTCAAGGTTAAAATATTATAAATTAATCAGATATATATAGCTTTATGTTTCATTTAAAACATTAACTTTAAGATTGATACGATAATTAAACCAGTTTGACCATAACCATTGAAAAAAAAATTAAGTCTCTAAGGCCAGGAATATAATTCTAAAAATTCCATGTGGTATATAAATGGACCATTCATGATATACTCTAATATTTCCCATCAAATTGAGTTATTAATTGATTTTAATGAATTTAAAAATACTTTAAAATGGGGTTTTACAATCAAATTCCATTTAATTTCATTTTCAGTACTATTCAAAGAATTTGAAATTAAAGTCATCAAGAAAACAAAGTAATTCAAATTAAAATACAGAAATAATCTCTTATATGTTATAATTATTTGTTAAATTTTTTGAATATTGTTACTCATCTAAATATTATCTCTTCTAATATTAGAAAACCAATTTATTTTTTTCTTATGCTTGTTCAAGCATTGTATCGACACTGCATAAGTCGTTAAAATAATATTACTATATTTAGAAATTATAAATAAATTATTTTTATATAATTAATTTTTTATAAATAATTATGTTTATTTTTATGTTAATAATTTATATTTACTCTTATCCTATTAATGAAACTATATTTAAGATGTAAAATGATAAGAAATGACTTTTTATTAAATATAACACTTCATTCTCCTAGAATCCTACCAATATTTTATATGAAGCCACCCAAAATAGTTCATAAATAAATAAGTAAGTCTTCCTCCCATATAGAAAAAAATGATAATTTTTTTTTGTATTTTTTTCCTTTTATACTTAGTTTTCATTTTTTTGATTAATTTACCTTTACCTGGATGGCTCATTTTCATAAATAGGTAACATATTTTTGTGTCCAGAAATAAAATTATACTTAGAATTTTCTTTTTTAATTATTATTCTAAATTATAAATCCATTTTAAAACATTCAATTTTTAAAAGTTTTAACATTCAATTTCTATATTAGTGCGCCAAATTAATGGAAGGATAATTTTTAGAAGAATGTGTTTTTAAGCATAAAAATGAGATTATAAAAAGTAATGTATAATTATAATTAATATATAATTAATAATATCATGTTTAATAAAATTGTTTTTAGGTTACTTTAAAACCTAATATAAAACAAAATGGGAAATTAAAATTACTTTACTTGAAAATAAGTTATGAAATTTTTGCAAAAAATATAAATTTTTACTACTAACTCAAAAATCAATCCTTTCATAAAAATTCTCATGAATTGAACCTAATATTATTAAAGAATTTTTATTTAAAAATAATTGTAAATTTAATGAATAAAAAATATAAATTTGTTTTAAATTAAATAAAATATCCATGTAAACAATGTAGTGAATTTGTTTGATGAAAATGTGTTTACGAACCATAAAATGACTTTATTATTTTTACTTTTCAAATAAAAATTATTATATAAATGATAATTTATTTAATTTTATATATAATATACTTATTTCATTATAATAATTTATAAATAGTAGTTACTTTAATCAATTAATATAATAAAACATTGAACAATGAAAAATAATTTTATGAAAAATATATGTTTTGACTTTAAAAAATTTTATCTTCATTTTCAACTAATTGATAATAAATTTATGAATGATTATTAATTTTATTAAAGAACAAATCTACATATAACTCATAATATAGTTATTCTTATTCATATCAAACAAAAAAATTACTAGGTCACAACAGTTATATTTAATGAATAATATTTTAATAGTATATAATAGTTTATTAATCTAGTTATTTTATATGGTACACACAATTTAAGATAATATAAATTTAAAATAATATAACTAAACTCTATTGGTGTCACATTATACACCCTTCAATAAATTATATCCACATAATTTTAATTTTATTCCTCCAAAATAAATTTATCATAACATAATGATAAAATCATATATAGATTTTATCATGAACGTTAATTTGTATATCAAGACCATGAATCTTATTATTTCATAAATGGGTGTACCTCTATAGGAAACACACTTTCTTATGAGCTTATTAAATCACACATTTAGTTTATCCTTCCACATATGTCTTAGTATATTTGTGAAATGACTTCACTATCAAGATGAAGATCTTAAGGAAAAATACCTACTTTATTTCTTGACACTTTATATCTATAATATCAACCTTAATTTGTTATATGATTAGTTTCTTATTATATATCATATCATACTCCAAGAAATGAATATTTAAGTTGAATTTTTCATTCATACAACACAAAAGCCAACTTCGAATTGATCATGGTATCCGTAAGTGTCTAAAATTCCAATTCATATATTTTTTTTATGTTAATCAAAACCAAGAATAATTATAACAAGTAAAGATAATATAAAATATTTATATAACTTAAAATTAATAAATAACACAATAATCTCAAAATCATCAATAGTGACATAGAAATTTCAACTAAAATCATTCCATAAATAACTAACCTCAAAACACTTCAAAATATTCTCGAACAAGTTCAAACCCCAAAAAACAAGAATATTTGATCACATGTATCTTTGGAGCTAAATTTATCATTTATATCAAAAAAAATTAATATCTCCTATGTTCATAAAAATAACTTATATACCGTTATTGTATGATCTCCAAAATAATATAATATTTTCCATAAATAATCAGAACCACTATTAAGACACAATAAAATATATATATGATTTTAATGGATAACATGAATATTATTCCTCAAATGAAATCCCCTCTTAGACGAAAATATATTTATTTACCTTAACCATATAATTTACCCAATATAGATGAATAATTTAAATATAACTTTTATAAAATAACCACTAATTCATTTTTTAATCCCATGGTTATCTAAATAATATAACATATATTCCAGAAAAGTAATAACCCTTTTGGTAGCGACCCAACACTAGTAATCTTGGACACAGTTCTTTCTACCATTCATCAGTATAAGATAAATGGAAATAGTTCCCTAAATCACCAAATAGTCTTGTATTCTTGGTAGACTAGATACATACATGACTCTTGCATTACAATTAAACACAACTATTACAACATAATTTTTTTGAGAATAAATTCATTCCATATAGAATAATTTTTCATATCTTTCTTAGAATAATTCATGGAATCATTGGGTTGGAACAAAAATAAGGGTGATCTGAAATTCACAATAAGGGTTAAGCACAACAGAAGAAATTATGATTCAATGAGAATAATTAATATTGAAAGGTAAATAATTACGAAACCATTCCTTTTAAATAAATATATAAAGAAAAATTAATATCTCAAGGTAAATAACTAAAATTACAATCCATTTAATCAATAAAATGAAATTAATCCATAGATTTTATCATAGTAAATATCTCAGGGATAATAATAACTAAATAGTAATAAATGAAGTTATTAATTATTGGACATCAGGGTTCCCAGGAACATGATACCATTACGATCAAGATCTACCATCAAGATATTTTAAAATATAATATGTGCAAACTGATTCGATTTGTCTATATTTATCCATACTATCAAGATCTATACTCAAGAAAGTTTAAACCATACATGTTACAAACAAGTACGGTTTTTCCAACTCAATTCATCCAATAATTTTTCCAATGCACTGAGAGTATTATTTTAAATGGTACCCAAAATAACTCATTAATATTCAATCCATTTCTCATATATCAGATAATAAATTTAATTCATAAAAAATGTTCCTCTTCAAATATATCTTTTTGAGTAAATGCTACAAATATAGCAATATTTCCCCAATAAAAAAATATCATTAAAATTATACATTGTATGTAAAATGGTATAAAATTTCGGTAGTAATCATATCTATAATACAATAATATGAATACACAGGATAAATATAATGTATAATGAAAAAAATTTATATGAAATTTATTTTTTAGAGAGAAAGTTAACAATCACCAAAGAAATTGACATTGTAAAATACCTTTTTCCAATTGGTAATTTTCATGCCAAAACCCCTTGTATGAGATAATTAAAATAGAAACTTAAAATAAAATGAATTATGAGTGAATCATGATACTAAATTACAATTTGATAGTATATATACCACATTAAAGTATGTTGGTGCATAAGAACAAATAAGTCTCAATGGAAAGTAAATTGAGATGAAATACATTACATTACATTCCCTTTTGATTGAACTCACATTAACCTCCTAGGTAGTGAATCTAAAAATGTTATTAACTAAAACGAAATCATTATTAATATTTTTAATATAATATAATATTCTTTTATAACATCTCATGGCCGGTTTGTTAATAATACTTCATTATTTTCACTACTTTGGGTGTTAATTACCTCATTTTTATAGTCAGTTTTTACTTGTTATTTTCAATTTTTCATACACAGATCATGATTTTAAAATCTCCATAATGTAAAACATAATTTAAAAATCATATATATTTAGCATATATTTATTTACATTAATCCATAAAATTTATTTATGGAAAATGGAATACAACATTCATAGAGATGATAGGTCGTACGTACACATGAACATTATTTTCATTTTATTGTTATATTGAATGAAATAAAATAAAATTATATATATTAACACTATAGTATAATATTTAAGATATATATATAATATGTTTATTAAACCCATCCTTACTACATTCCATGTAATGTGGGAACGAATCACATCGCTTCACGAAGCGGTAGTCCACTATACACAAAAACAATGTTATCGAATTCCCAAAAAATAGAAATCATGAATTTTTGTTTTATATATTAATTTAAGAAGTATAAATGAATTTCAAATATAATATATATCATATATAAACTATAAATCCATCATTATACCCATCTTTGAACGGTGTTAATGGAATAACGAATGACAACAGTTCACAATGTGGTAGTTTTTCAAACACACAAAAGATGATTACATATCCCATTTTACGTTAGTGTTGGTTGTTTTAGGTCCAAAAATATCATAAAAATATATAGTTATACTTAAAATGCATAGATAATTATAAAATTATGATCTAAAAATAATTAAAGTGGTTTGTTTATGAAAAAAAACAAAAGTGCTCATTGATGAATGTTACCACTTCTTCGGGTAACTCCTTTCAGTTTATAGAAAAAGCCTTATTTTATTTTATTTCACTACAAAAAAAATATTATAGGATGAGGTTAGGGATTTTGGTAGTTAATTTGGGCATGGTTTTTCTGAGCCAAAATTCTTGAGAGGTGTGTATAATGGGGGAGATCTAAGGCCCTTTTATAACGGATGAGGAGTGGCCTTCTTTAAATGAAAAAAATTAAATACTATTGGGGGTTTCATTAAAATTATGTTCTCCAATAATAATATATTTTTGGAAACGTTTATCGGTAATTTGGCCCCCAAATATTAAAGTTCATCCACAAAGTAAAATAATTTTTCCGTAATCACTAGAATTAATTTTAATTTCATTCACTAATATTTTTAGTCAAAAAATTTATTTCAACTTAATATAAATTATAAATTATTATAATAAAAACTATGAAATTAATGATTCAAATTGAAAAACAAATTAGAAATTGATTTAAAATTAATCTTGTAGACATAACGAGAGAGAAGATTTTTAAAGTCGGAATGTTCAAAATATACAATATAATTATATCAAAATTAAATTGGAAAATTATTTCAATGACCAGGATAAACCAATTTAAACTATAATTTATCATTATAAATTATTTAGATGAAACATCATTTTTTAAATAAAATTCATTATTTTTCACTATTCATCAAAAAATTAAACATCCTATAAATATATCAAAAATTCACTCAAATATAATTTTTAAATTAGTATTTTAAAAAGAAAATTGATTTTAACAAGTTAATATTTTAAAATTTTAAAAAAAATGGTTTAAAATAAGTGCACCATTAAAAGGAAGAAAAATTACAATTAAAAAATATAGCTTATTATGCATAAAACCTAAACTGTTCTAATCATGTGGAAATACAATATATTTAAATAATTCCAATTTTTTATCAAATTCATAAAATATAAATTACAATAAGTGTATATACTAATTGTAATTAATTTAATTTATCGAGTTAAAACTCATTTGAGGGCATAACTATAGTTTTTATAACAAGATTCCATTTTTATTCAATTGGATTTTATTTTTCAATTCAAATTAATTAGTAAAAAATTAATTCATCTAAAAATTTCCATATTTTAGTTAATCTTATTATTAATCAAAAATTTAATTTTTTGAAGATAACATTCATTTTAAATAATCATATTAATCGTATTGATTAAAACTTGGGCGTGCATGTAATGCAAGCCATAAAATAAAGTCATTGTTTCATGCATTAAAATTTATATCATATATTATATTTATATTAAATACTAAATATATCATAAATTATTGGGGTTTTATATACTGTTCTGCTATTTTGTGTGTGTGTGTCATACATGCCATTAAAAACAATTTTATTAAGAATATTTTGGTGGTACATTCTCCCAACCATATTTAAATTAAATCTATGTAATTAAAATTTGATCTCAGAAATATAGGGTTTCAATATTTGAAAATTAATTTGTGAAAAACCCATCATCATAAAATTATTAATAATATATTATCATAATAATATACAAGGGAAGTACAAAATTAATATAGATTAATCACATAATTAGGGTTCAAGAGATAGTTAACAACCAAAAATCTATAAACTAGAGATGTGAAAAAGGTCACTATATCATTCAAAGTGATTATAATAACAAAAAAATTGTTTCAAGACCCTTTTTCCTTGATTTGAGAAAATATATCATTTTATAAGAATATAAGGAAATTTACTAACTCAATATGTTTCTAATTTATAAATATAATCTTATACATTTGTTTTTACATGAACTATTTATAATTAATTTCTCAACACAGGTTTTGTAACACCCCAAGATTTCATAATACGTTATTTCTTCAAAGTAATTCAATAACTTGTAGTACACGCCACACCAAGTTCAAGCGCACCACGACTTACCAAACTAGCCATTCAAAAGAATTTATGAATTGTATTGACTGGGTATTTAACTTTATATAATAGTTATAATTTTAGAATCTATATTATGAGTTTCATAGGCATAATTTAAGAATAAATTTATATTTTCAGAAAAAAGAAGTATTTTTCAAAAATTGCAATTATTTCGCCTTTTAACGGGGAACCCTTTTTTAAATCCAATATCTGAAACTTTTATAGATTCAATTTGACAATATAAACTTCTTCTTTGAAATTTAAACATATTAATTTAGTTTCAATAAATTTTTTATGTTTTTCTGATAACTTTCATATTTGGGTGAATAGTGAAAAATACTATATTTTAACTGAAAACATTTTTTTAACCCAACAAATATGTAGTGTTAAATTATAAATTATAATTATTTGGAAGTATAAATAGATTTTATTTTTACCATTTAATCCAATTTTATTCATTGGAAATAAGTTCACTTTGAAATTGAACGTAGACAAGTATCAATCTTTTGTTAGTTATTATTTTTTTTAAACACACTTTTTGGTTTTGACAATGGGAATTAATTTTCAATTAATAAATAAAACTTATATGTTTTTAATTTGGT
The DNA here is from genome assembly GCA_963277665.1 of Viscum album. NCBI lineage: Eukaryota > Viridiplantae > Streptophyta > Magnoliopsida > Santalales > Viscaceae > Viscum > Viscum album. The sequence continues at coordinate 603,406,590 of OY728153.1, read as the reverse complement.
AAAATAGACTTAATTGTTGAATTAATTATATCAAAAATATCTTAGGGTAAAATTTTGGTATTTTTCTTGAAACTTTCAATTTTCGATGAATAGTGAAAAACATTGAGTTATTGGTCAGACCCGACTTTTTATTTAAATAATTATTTATTTTATTTAACTTTATTTCAGTCAAAGTAGATATATAATATTTATATATTTAAAATATAATTCATTGGAGCCATTTTATAATATGTTTAGATATATAAAAATTTTATTGAACATTTTACCGTCTTTTACCAACCTCTTAGGAGAATTTGAAAATTTGCATAAAACATAATTATACCACTTCTGTGAGTTTAATTTCAAAACTCTGAGATCCACGGTTAACCTCACTTTGTAAAATGTGCTTCAATAAGATGAAAATAATTTTTTTTGAGTATTATCTTTAGAATTTTATTTACCACCGTTAAAGGTTAATAGGGTAATTCAAGGTAAAATGAATATTATAATAACACAAAATTACTTTAACACTTTACTTAACCTTATTTGATAGGTCATGGCGGACCATGGGCATCATTGGGTCGATTTTGGGACCCAATGGAGCTACTTATGAACGATAATGACACTTTATTTTAATTAAAAAAAAGTAAAGGCAAAAATGACATAAACAAATATCTTTTAGTAAATAAATTTTTACACGGGGTTATATAAGTTATATTTTAGACTATAAATATTCATTATAAATATAAAAATATTTCCTACATAATTATATTTAATTTATAAATTGTTGACATTAAATAAGTAAACCTATTTATGACAAAATGATGATACAGTAATTAATGTATTAATGAATGATTAAAATAATTTATATTATAAATATCCAAATAAATGTAATTTGAGAATTTTTTTTATTTATACTAATTTTATAGGTTAATATGACATATTAGTATTGTTTAGATGAATTTTTTCTATGTAATAATGCTTTAATAAATTTATTAAAAACAAAATTCTAAATAGTGTCAAAATTGACATAAAAGAGTTTTTAAAACAAATATTATATTATTAATTGATATTCAATTCCTAAAAATCTAATTATCAGATATAAGACATATATAATGATATTTTTATCATTAATGAACCACTTGGGGTTCCCTTGGAAGTATATATTATTTTTATTAACCATATAATATAAAAATACAAAGAGACATGGTAAATATCAAACTATTTAACTAAGAGTTAAATCTAAATAATAACGTTAATATAGGGACCCAAACCTGTCTAAAACCTATTTTTTGAGTGTTGTTAGACCCATCCCCAACTTGGGAATTAAATAAACCATTTTTTAGCCATTATAAACCTAAACTTATTTTATTATAAAATAATATTTCCAGCTTTTCCTAAGGTGCCCCTCACCCCTCTTATAAAAGAGCACTCCCCCTTCTCCCCAATTCACTCTTTAAAAGCCATTTGGATCATCCAAACCCTGCCCAAATACCCTTTAAACTATCCTCCGATAATCCTAGATGCCTTCTTGTAGTCATAAATCCAACTTATAGAGCCTTTTTGATCAAATCAAAAAGAATAACCCAAAGAAGAGGTAAATATTTCATCACTTCTTTCAAGTCCCTCTCTTCTTCCACTTCCTCTTTCATTGTTGTTTCCATTATAAAATAATAACTCTATTATATTCCATATACTATGATGTTATTATAAATATGGTATAAACATATTCATTATTCTATCCATCCTATGAATGATAGTGTCACCATGCGTGTGTACGTACAGCTTACCATCTCCACGCCATGGTGTAATTTGTTATTCAGAACTTTGTTATTTGGATGGATATAATGCTGAGTAATATGTATATAAATAATGAAAATAACAAGTTAATTTCTTTATAAAATTAATATATCATAAAATTCCACACCTTTAAATAGATGATATTGTCGGTCGTTCGTATGTACGGATTACCGTCTCCAAGACGTGATGAGATTCATTTCCACGTTCACCATTCATCGACGATTATAAAAATATATATTACTAATAAGTATGTAATATATGAAATAATAATGGTACTAGATATATATATATATATATATATGTATATTTATATGTATTTATTTACATACATATACCTTATTCACTTACTTTCATTCAATAAGATATGAAAACAGAAACATTGTTTGTGGGTACGTAAGGCCTACCATCTCCATAAACTATGTTTTCCATTTCATATATATATATATATATATCTATTATAAATATTTATATTCTAAATATATATGATATATAAATTATGTTTTATATTATGGAAGTATTTACATAATGATCTAAACGATATGATCAAGAATAACAAGTTAAAACACGTACGATAAAGAAAGCGATTATTACCCAAAATGTTAATTTAGAATGGAAATTATTATTAAATGGTTAGTATAAATTCATAAATTAATCATGTATGATATAATAAATATGAATATGGTTCTGTTATAATTTAATAACATACTATAGTCATTATACAAGAGGTTAAATGTACCCTCTGCCAAAGGAATGTGCAATGTAAGTGTTAATTTCACAATCTCATTATTATATGTGGTTATTTTTAAGTAAGTATCTACTCGGACATATTTATTTTCCATGTCCATGTTTCATAAAATATTTTACAAAGTGATTTTTTTAAGGGAAGTTTTAATAAAATATCATTTGAAATGTTTTAGGTATTTTTTCTTCTAAATCATTCTCATTAATGTCCTTGTTTTCAAAATGGTTTTTAAGAATTCATTTATATGGACATGAATGATTTAAAAATGTTAATTCCTTCAATAGTTTCAAATTGGTATGGGACACTTTTATTAAAAGAATGTATTTAAATGTCTTCCTTTATAAATTGTGTTACTTTTAAATGTTTTCATGAAAAATGTGTCTTTGTCTCAAAGAGTTTTACAAATCATTTTCATCTATGTCAACTTCCCTTGATAGATTTTAAACTTGTTTGAAGTTGATTTATTATGATACAAATCATCCATATTTTATTGGAGTTTTTTTGATATGTTTGACTAGGGATGTGTTACTTTTATACCATTCATGGTTTACAGTTAAAGTATTGGCATTTCTTATGCTAGTTTTAATACGAATGTTTATGTTATATTTCAACCATTTCATATGAGGAGTGTATTGGACTTAGTATGTGACTGGTGGAGCCCACTATAGCTCCTCGATGTATCAGTAGGTCTCATGAGACAACTAGATGTGGAATTGCCTATGGCCTTTCCCAATTTGATGTATGGTTTTGGATGAGGCCTTAATCATTTTTAGATGTCTTGGATGAGGCCTTGACAAAATGTTTCAGAATGTTTGGCATTATACATTCCATCATTCTGAAAATAATATTGATGGTTCATGTGGACATTATACTAGTAGAATACCCATGATTATGTTATATTATGGCATTATTTACTAATCTCATATTCCTTCCATAAAAGTTTTCATGTTTATTACTTGTAAAGGAATGTGTTTTAAATTATTCCACATACTTAATATTTATGTTATCTTCCGCAGTATTGCTTACCCTTACTGAGTGTTTGAGCTCACCCCTTTATAATGTTTCATTTTCCCAGGATCCCAAGAAGCGTTTTTTTATTTACGATGCAAGGTTAAGCTAAGAGAATAATGGAATTCTCAAAGTAATATTTTGTGTGATCTATGTGGGAAAGTGTAATGTAACGTTCATGTATTTAATATATTTTCCAAGACTGCTAAACTGATCGGTCTTTCGGGACTTTATTCCTGTAATCATGCCAATGTAATGTAATAATGCACCGACTCTAGGTAACTAGGGTTGGGGTGTTATAGTTGGTATTAGAGGAAGTTTAGTACAAACCTTGAAAACTATATTTAGATAAACTCTTATTAGAGCACATTACTCTGAGATGGACTTTGAAGATTATTGTAGAAAAAATTCCTAGAATTTTGGTACTTTAGAGATTTTGTGAGTTTTCCAAGAAAATACATCCTTTTCTGGATACGAGTAGGTAGAGGCGGCTCTGGCACAGATGTTCCTAGGGGTAAACCCCGAAAACACAGCTTTGAGCTAGACTCAAACGGGAACTGGTTCATGATAACATGCCTTGCTACACTCTTGATTACGACACTCCTAGGGGATATGTTTAGGATAATTCACATTTTCTTTATAAATCATTATCATGTATTTACGAGTATATAGCTTTTCAAAGAAAATATTTTTATGATTATGGATTATATCTATAAACTGTACGATTTATGTTAGGTATTTTACAAGTTTGGAATTTTTCATCATAATTCATAAACAGACCTATTTTATGAGATTGTATAGAAATGGTGCCCATTATAAGAAATGTGAACTCTAGTAATACGTATGATCCAAAGAGTAAGATGGATCATATTTTTCATGGTATTAATCCAACATTTATAAGATAAATAGTCTCCCATGTATTATCAACACATGAAAAAATAATGTCATGTGTTAATGAGATAAGTAAATAATTCTCTGAGTCCTATGGCTTTGAAGGGAATCAATAGAAGAAAAGGAGGGAAGAGAGAAATATGGATAAAGGGAAGAGGGAAAAGAAGGATTTTACCATACGTGATAACTGTGTAAAAAATCTCCTTGGTAAATGCTTGAATGGAATGAGAGTTTTTTATAATTGTGGAGAAAAGGACACCAAGTACGTGATCTCAAGGGTAAGAAAAAAGTTTCAAATGTACAATGCATCATCTGTAAGGAGTTGGGACACTACGCGAATCAATGTCCAAATCTTTAGAGTATACCCAAAATGCTGCTATTGGATAATAATCAAGTTATGATACTACATCAGATAAAGAGGAATTGCTAGTGTTCTTATGTTGTTGTATCAACAATATACTGGTTATATTAATTATGGAGATAAAGAAGGATTATACTGCAGTACAATTTTATTGAGGATTTGATATTATATGGTTCTTAAAAAAGTGACTTAAAAGTAAGATGAACTTTTTGGAAAATAGATGGTTGAATAAAATGCAATCCTTAATATGGTCCTGATGATGAGGTAGTGATTATGGAATAAGAGATGGTTGATTTGGATAAATTATATTGGATATTCTTGATTTCCTTAGAACTGATTGATAGTTTGTTTATTTCATCATTGTTGGAATATTCAAAAAAATTCAATATGACTGAATGGCCCGAAGACCTTATTTTTATTGATTTTCTGATAACCCCCCTTTCAAGGTATGAGGAGGAACCCTTAAAAGGCCTGTAATATTAGTAATTACATTGCCAATAGGCTTGGAGACATTACAGGACAAGTAGGTCTTAAGGAAATCATACAGACTATGACTACATGAAAGTACTCTGCCCCAGCACCTGCATCACGATCAGCTCTCCACCTTTGCATGATTTTTCGGGTAGCATGCCCATGTGCAGGGGTGCACAGGCGTGGTACCGATGGAAAATTTCATAGCCTCTTATTCTTCCAAAGTCTGTTTAGCCCCGCTCTGGTGGATGTACCCTGCTCTTTCCTCCTCTGTAATGTTTCCTTGTTGAATCTGTCTATGCAACTGCAAATCAGGTGGCCCTGAGGACCTTCATATGGCCTGAAAGCCTTACTGACCCGAAGGCCTTGGGTGGCCCGAAGGCCTAAAGGAATCCAAGCCCAAACTGGTGGCCCCGGATGAATATTTCCAGCTGTTATAGCAACAAACTATAACTGGTACAGTGCCTACTACAATACTGCTATAGTGCTGCTATAGTGCCTGCTACAGTACCCATGAAATTATGCCTCCGCCAAGATTTGTACCTGGGTCTTGTGGATGCACATAGAGAGACCTAACCAACTGGGATGAGGCTCATGTAAAAAATAGATATAAGGAATATATCTAGTATTCTATAAAGAATAAGGGATCATTAATCTAATCAATAAGGTTTTACGGTAATTTAGGGTTTTACCATGTTTTAAAAAAATACATGATGAAGGTGTCCACATGTTATGACATGGTAAAAAGGATCTCCATTGTGTTTAACTTCCTTATAAATTTTGGACTGTGAGTTTGGATAGAATTATTTTGGACAATTCTAAATGTCAAAATGTATTATGTTTGAAATTGGATACATTTGTTAAGGTTGTTTTTTGATTGTCATAAAAAGGACAACCCAGAGGTCGGGCGGTAATGTGTCACATCCTGCAAGGCCGTGAGACTTGAACCCACAACTGAATGACGACATGGTTGTATCACTTACCACTGGCCCACATGATGTCCAGGATTGAATAATTTTGCTTTTTTTAAAAGCTCTGGTAGGTTAATTATAAATTTAGTTTTTTTGGAACCCTATACAAATAGGATAAATAGAATATTTTTTGAAGTTCTATTATCTTTTAGAGTAAAAGATGAATTTTTGGTACAAATTAGTTAAAGGATGGAAATATAATTATCAAGTGTATATTTTTTTATTCTCCTATTCTATGAAGAAATTAATTATTAATGTTTAGGTAAGGGATCTTAAAACTTAAAATGTGTTATGCTAATACATTATGTTTTTTATATCATTATAGATTGATGGATTTGAGGCCCTCAATTATATAATTGTTGGATATTTATGACCTCAATCACTCCCTATAAATATTTACATTTTCCCTCTAATTATGCATCTCTAATTGACACCAATGCTCTCCAAATCAATATCATAATTTGGTGGTGACCCTTTTATTTCCCTTTTCATCTTATTAAGACTAAATTTTATTTACCCAATTTCTGATGTTGGTTTTCCACAAAGGTATTTTTTGTATTTTTAACCATTTATTTTAAAAGAACAATTTCAAATTGCAAGGATGCAACTTATTGAAGGAGTGAAGAATGTAACACCCCAATATTTAATAGTACGTTATTTCGTCAATGTAATCCAATCACTTTTACTACACGCAACACCGAGTTCAAGCGCACCACGACTTACCAAACTTGTCGTTCAAAAGTGTTTATGAATAGTATTAACTGATTTTGAAATTTATATAATCCTTATTATTTTAGAATCCAAACCATGAGTTTCTTTGAAAAAATTTAAGAATAAGTTGACTTTTTCAGATAAAATAAGTATCTTTCAAAATTTTCAATTTTACCGCCTTTTAATGGGGAACCCTTTTTTAAATCCAATATTTGAAACTTTTATAGATTCAATTTGACAAAATAAACTTCTTATTTATATTTGGGAAATAAGAATTAGTTTCCATAAATTTTTGGTGTTTTTCTGATAACTTTCATATTTGGTTGAATAGTAAAAAATATTATATTTTAATTGAAAATAAATTTTTTAATCAAAATAATTTGTATTGTTAAATTATAAATTTTTATGATTTTAAACTATAACTAGATTATATTTTTACCATTTAATTCAATTTTATTAATTGGAAATAATTTCACTTTGAAATTGAACATAAACAAGTATCAATCATTTTCTTGTTATTATTTCTTAAAAACACACTTTTTGATTTTGACAACGGGAATTAATTTTAAATTTATAAATGCACCTTCTATGTTTTTAAGTTAGTAAAATAGACTTAAATATTGAATTCATAATATCAAAATTTTCTTAGGGTGATGTTTTGGTATTTTTCTGAAAACATTCAATTTTTGAGGAATAGTGAAAAACACTGAGTTATTGGTTAAATCTGACTTTTTTATTTAAATAATTATTTATATTATTTAAATTTATTTTAGGTAAAAATAGATACATAATACCGATATAATTTAAATATAATTCATTGGTGTCATTTCATAATAAGTTTAGATATATAAAAATTGTATTGAACATTTTACCGTCTTTTACCCACCTCCTAGGAAAATTTGAAAATTTGCATAAAACAAAATTTTATAGCTTCTGTGAGTTGAATTTGAAAAATACGAGAGACATAGTTAATCTTAGTAAGTAATATGTGGTTCAATAAGATGAAAATAATTTTTTGTGAACAATAACTTTTTCCTTTTATTTACCGTGGTTAAAGCTAAATAGGGTAAGTCAAGGTAAAAAGAATATTATAATAATACAACATTACATTAACACTTGTTCTATCCTTATTTTATGAGTCATGACAAAACATGGGCATACTTGGGACTATTTTGGGACCCCATGGAGCCACTTATGAATGATAATGACACATTATTTAAATTAACATAGATTAAAGACAAAAATGACAAAAACAAATATCTTTATGTAAATCAATTTTTACCTGAGGTTATATAAGTCATATTTTAAACTATAAATATTCATTAGAAATTTTAAAATATTTCCCATATAATAGTATTTTATTTATATTTTTTAGATATTAAATAAGTACATTTATTTATGACACAATGATGATGCAGTAATTACTGTATTAATGAAAGATTTAAATAATTGATTTTATAAATATCCAAATAAATGAAATTTGAGACTTTTTATGAATTAAACTAATTTTATAGATTAATATGACATGTTAGGGTTAGTTAGATGAAGTTTTTTGGAAGTAATAATGTTGTTATGCATTTAGAAAAAACAAAATGACAAATAGTGTCAAAATTGACATAAAAGAGTTTTGAAAAGAATATTATATTATTAATTTATATTCAATTCCTAAAATGATAAGGTTCTGCCAAAAGTCTTGAATAATGATATTTTATCATTAATAAACCACTTGGGGTTCTCTTGGTAGTATATAGTATGTTTATTACAAATATAATATAAAAATACAAAGAGACATGGTAAATGTCAAACTATTTTACTAAGAGTTAAATCTAAAGGATAAGGTTAATATAGTGACCCAAACCCATATAAAACCTATTTTTGAGTGTTTTTAAACCCATAACAACCTTATACATGAACTTATAAATTTTTTATCCATTAAGAACCGAAAATTATTTTATTATAAAATAATATTTCTAGCTTCTTCTAAGGTTCCCCTCACCCCACTTATAAAAGGGAACTCCCCCTTCTCTCTAATTTACACCTTCAAATCCATTTGGATTGGCCATATATGGCCCAAATACCCTCTCAAATATCATCCCTTAATCATAGATACCTTCCTTTATTCACAAAGACAACTTAAATATCATTTTTGATCAAATCAAAAGGAATAACCCGAAGAAGAGGTAAATATTTCATTACCTCTTTCAAGTTCCTTTCTTCTTCCACTTCCTATTTATTTGTTGTTTTCATTATAAAATAATAAAACCAATATATTTTATATAATGTGATTTTATTTTAAATATGGTACAACAATATTCATTATTCTATCAATCCTATGAATGACAATGTCACCATGTGTGCGTACGTACGGATTACCATCTCCACGCTGTGGTGTAATTTGTTATTCAACATTATGTTATTTGGATGGATATAATGATGAGTAATGTGTATATAAATAATTAAAATAACATCCTAATGTATCTGTAAAATTAATATACCATCCAATTCCACATTTTTATGGAAATTATATTGTCACTTGTGCATACGTACATATTATAGTAACCACGACGCGATGAGATTCATTTCAACGTTCACCATTTATCGATGATTATAAAAATATATATTACTAATAAGTATGTAATATATGACATAGTAATGATACTATATATATATATATATATATGTAATTACATATATCATATTCACTTACTTCCATTCAATACGATATGAAAACAAAAACAGAGTTTATGCGTACGCACGACCTACCGTCTCCATAAACTGTGTTTTACATTTCATATATCTATCTATTATAAATATTTATATTCTAAATATATATAATATATAAATCAAGGTTTATATTTTTGAAGTATTTAAATCGTGATCTAAATTATACGATCAAGAATAACAAGTTAAAACATGTACGATAAAGAAAGCAATTATTACTCGAAATGCTAATTTAACATGGAAATCATAAGTAAATGGGTAGTATAAAATCATAAATGAATCATGTATGATATAATGAATATTAATTTTCTTCTGGTATAAATTATTAACATACTTTGGTCATTATATATGAGGATAAATGTACCCTCGTCGAAAGGAAGGTGAAAGGTAAGGGTTAATTTCACAATCTTATTATTATACGTGGTTGTTTTTATGAAAGTATCTACTGGGAAATATTTATTATCCATGTCCATGTTTCATAAATGATGTTTAAAAGGAGTTATTTTTAAGGGAATTTTTACTAAAACATAATTTTATAAGTTTTAAATATTTATTCTTCTAAATCATTCTCATTAATGTCTAAGTATTCCAAATTATTTTTAAGGATTTATTTAAATTGACATGAAAGTTTTAAAAATGGTAATTCTTTTCAAAAGTATCAAAGTGGTATCAGACACTTAGATTCAAAAATGACTTTAAATTTCTTCCTTTCTTAATTTTTTGACTTTAAAATGTTTTAATGAAAAAGGGGTATTTCTCTCAAAGTATTTTCCAAATCTTTTCTATTTATATCAACATGCCTTGATGGATTTTAAACTTATTTGAAGTTGATTTATTATGATACAAATCTTCCATGTTGTATTGAAGTTTTTGTGATATGGTTGACTGTGGATGTGTTATTTTTATACCATTCATGTTTTATGGTTAAATTATTGACATTTCGTATGCTAGTTTTAATACAAATTTTTATGTTATATTTCAACCTTTTTATATAAGGAATGTATTGGACTTAATAAGTGATGGGTGGAGCCCGCTATAGCTCCTTGATGCATCAGTATGTCTCTTCAGACAACTATACATGGAATTGTTCATGGCCTTTCCCAATTTGATGTATGGATTTGGCCGAGGCCCTAATAATTTTTCGACATCTTGGCCAAGGCCTTGAAGAAATGTTTCAGAATATCCGGCATTATACATTCCCTCATTATGTAAATAATATTGATGGTTCATGTGGTCATTCGACTAGTAAAATACCAATTATTAGGTTATATTATAGAATTATTTACTAATCTTGTATTCATTCCATTAAAGTGTTAATGTTTATTACTAGTAAAGGCATGTTTGTTCAATTATTCGCCATGCATAATATTTATGTTATCTTCTGCTATATTTCTTACCCTTAATTAGAATTTGAGCTCACCCCTTTCTTATGTTTCATTTTCCTAGGATCCCAAGAAGTGTTTTATGTTTAAGATGTAGGGTTAAGATAAGAGTACAATGGCATTATAAAAGGATTTTTTTTGTTGTATGTTAGAAAGTGTAATGTAATGTTCAGGTATGTAATATATTTTCCAAGACTCCTAAACTGATCGGTATTTCAAGATTTGATTCCTTTTAATCATGCCAATTTTATGTAAAAATGTACCAACTCTGGGTAACTAGGGTAGGGTCTTTATAGTTGGAATTAGATTAATTTTAGTACAAAACTTGAAAACCAGATTTAGATAAACTCTGATTAGAGGACATCACCATCGGATAAACTTTGAAGATTAGTATAGAAAAACTTCCTAGAATTTTGGTACTGTAGAGATTTTGTGAGTTTTCCAAGAAAATACATCACTGTCAAGATACGAGATGGTAGAGGTGCCCCCGACATAGATATACCTAGGGGTAAAACCCAAAAACTCCTCTTTGATCTATACTTGAATGGGAACTGGTGCATGATAACGGGCCTTGCAAGACTCTTGATTACAACACTCTCAGGGGATATTCATAGGATAATTATCATTTTCTTTACAAATATTTATGAACTATTTATGAGTATGTACCTCTTCAAATAAAATATTTTTATGATTATCGATTATATCCATAAATTTTTCAATCAACGTTAGGCATTTTACAAGTTTTGAATTATTCATTGCAATTCATATTTAGAAGGTAAATTGCCTCCCATGTATTCTCTACACATGAAGAAATAATATCCTGTGTTAATAAGACAAGTAAATAATTCTCTGAGTCCAACGGATTTGAAGGGAATTAAAGGAAGAAAAGGATGGAAGAGAGAAATATGGATAAAGGGAAGTGGGAAAAGAAGGATTTTCCCATATTTGAAAACTATGGAAAGAATCACCTTGGTAAATTCATGAAGGGAAAGGGGGTTTTTTATAAGTGTGGAGAAAAAGGACACCAAGTGCATGATTTCAAGGGTAAGAAAAAAGTTTCCAATGTACAATGAATCATCTGCAAGGATTTGGGACACCACGTGAATCAATGTCCAAATCATCAGAGTATACCCCAAATGCTGCTATTGGATAATAATCGAGTTATGATACGACGTCAGATGAAGAGGAATGACTAGTGTTTTTATGTTGTTGTATCAACAATATACTAGTTATATGAATTATGGAGATAAGTAGGGATTGTACTATAGTACTATTTTATTGAGTATTATAGATTATATGATTCTAAAAAAGTGAATTAGTAGTTAGCTAAACCTTTGGAAAATAAATGGTTGAATGAAAGTTAATCCTTAATACGGTCTTGATGATGAGGTAGTGATTTTGGAATAAGAGATGGTTGACTAGGATAAATTATATTGGATATTCTTGACTTCCTTGGAACTGATTAATAGTTTGTTTATTTAATGATTGTTGGAATATTCAAAAAAAAATCGATATAAGTAATATATCTAGTATTCTATAATGAATAAGGGAGAATGAATGTAATCAATAAGGTTTTTTGGTAATTCAGGGTGTTACCGTGTTTTAAAACAATACATGATAAATGTGTTCACATGTTATTACTTGGAAAAAAGGATCTCCATTATGTTTAACTTCCCTATAAATTTTGTACTGTGAGTTTGTATAGAAGTACTTTGGATAATTCTAAAGGTGGGAATGGATTACGCTTGAAATTGGATACAATTGGTAAGGTTATTTTTTGATTTTCATAAAAAGGACAACACAGAGGTCAGGCGGTAACCCATCGCATCCAGCAATGCTGCGAGACTTTAACCCGCAACTGAAGGGAGACATGGGTGTATGACCTACCACTGGCCCACGTGATGTCCTAGATTTAATAATGTAGTTTTTTTAAAAGTTCTTGTAGATGAATTATAAATTAATTTTTTTGAAACCCAATACGAATTGGATAAATAGAATATTTTTTAAGTTCTATTATCTTTTAGAGTGAAAGATGAGTTTGTGGTAGAAATTAGTTAAAAGATGGAACTCTACATGTCAAGTTTATATTTTTTTCTTCTTTTATTCTATAAAGAAATTAATTCTTAAACATTAGGTAAGGGATCGTAAACCTAAAATTTTGTTATCCTAATACATTATATTTCTTAAATCATTATAGATTGGTGTCTTTGAGGACCTCAATTCTACAATTGTTTGTGATTTATGACCTCAATCACTCCTTATAAATATTTATGTTTTTCCTCTAATTTTGTGTCTCTAATTGACACCAATGTTCTCTTAATCGAGATCATAATTTGGTGGTGACCACTTTATTTCCCTTTTCCTCTTTTGAAGACAAAATTTTATTAACCCAATTTTAGATGTGGGATTTCTACAGAGGTATTTTTCTATTTTTAACCATGTATTTTCAAAGAAAAATTTTAAATTGAGAGGACACAATTTATTGAAGGAGGGAAGAATGTAGCACCCCAAGATTTCATATTATTTTATTTCTTCAAATTAAATCAATAACTTTCACTACACGCGACACTGACTTCAAGCGTACCATGACTTACCAAACTAGTCATTCAAAAGTGGTTATGAATATTATTAACTAAAATTTTAACTTTATATAATCCTTGCAATTTTAGAATCCATATTATGATTTTCTTAGGCATAATTTAAGAATAAATTCATTTTTTTAGATAAAAGAAGTATTTTTAAAAAATTGCAATTTTACCGCCTTTTAATGGGGAACCATTCTATATATCTAATATTTGAAACTTTTATAGATTAAATTTGACAAAATAAACCTATTATTTAGAATTGGGACATAATAATTTTGTTTCAATAAATTTTTGGTGTTTTTCTGATAACTTTCATATTTGTGTGAATAGTGAAAAATACTATATTTTAATTGAAAACAAATTTTTTAATAAAAAAAATTATAGCGTTAAATTATACGTTTTAATGATTTATAATTATAAAAATATTATATATATAAAATTTAATCCACTTTTATTAAATGTAAATAATTTCATTTTGAAATTGAATATAAACAAGTATCAATATTTTCCTAGTTATTATTTCTTAAAAATAAGTTTTTTTGGTTTTGACAACGGGAATTAATTTTAAATAAATAAATGAAACTTTTATGTTTTGAATTTGGTAAAATAGAGTTAACTTTTGAATTCAGAATATCAAAATTATCTTTGGGTAAAATTTTGGTATTTTTCTGAAAACTTTCAATTTTTGACGAATAGTGAAAAACACAGAGTTATTGGTTAGAACCGGCCATTTATTTAAATAATTATTTTATTTATTTAAATTTATTTTAGGTAAATATAGTTACATAATACCTATATAATTTCAATACAATTCATTAGAATCATTTTATAATAAGTTAAAATATATAAAAATTTTATTGAACTTTTTACCGTATTTTACCCACCTCCTAAGAGAATTTTCAAATTTGCATATAACATAATTTTACCACTTATATGAGTTGAATTTAAAAAATATGAGAGACATGGTTAACCTCAGTAAGTATAATGTGGTTCAATAAGATGAAAATAATTTCTTTTGAATAGTAACTTTTGACTTTTATTTACCGCTATTAAAGGTAAATAGGGTAATTCAAGGTAAACTGAATATTATAATAATAAAAATTACATTAAAATATTTCCTAACATTATTGGATTAGTCATGGCCGACAATGGGAATCCTTGGGTCAATTTTGGTACCCCATGGAGCCACTTATGAATGATAATGACACTTTATTTTAATTTACTAAAAGTAATGGAAAAAATGACATAAAAAATATCTTTTAGTAAATAAATTTTTACATGTGGTTATATAAGTCATATTTTCAACTATAAATATTAATTATAAATCTAAACAAAATTCATAAATACTGGTATTTTATTTATAATTATTAGACATTAAACAAGTACATTTATTTATGACACAATGATTATGCAGTAATTACCGTATTAATGAATGATTAAAATAATTGATATTATAAATATCCAAATAAATTTAATTAGAGACTTTTTATAAATTAAAATAATTTTAGAGGTTAATATGAAATGTTAGGGTTTGTTAGATGAATTTTTTTTTATTTAATAATGCTGTTATGAATTTAGCAAAATCAAAATTCCAAATAGTGTCAAAATTGTCATAAAAGAGTTTTTAAAACCAATATTATATTATTAATTCATATTACTTTCCTGAAAATATAATAATAGGAAAAAAGACTTATATAATAATATTTTTATAAATAATTAACCACTTGGGGTTTTTCTTGAAGTATATAGTAATTTTACAAACCATATAATACAAAAATACAAAGAGACATAGTAAATGTCAAACTATTTAACTAAGAGTTAAATCTAGAAGAAACGGTTAATATAGTGTCCCAAAGCTATCTAAAACCTATTGGTTGAGCCATGTTTGACCCATACCCACCATAGAATTTATATAATCTAGTTTTTATCCCTTATAAACAGAAAATTATTTTATTATAAAATAATATTTCTAGCTTTTCCTATGGTGCCCCTCACCCCTCTTATAAAAGACCACTCCCACTTCTCTCTAAGTCACACATTCAAATCCATTTTTCTTGGCCAATCCCTAACCAAATACCATCTAAACTATACTCCCTTAATCATATAGACCTTCCATTAGTCATAAATCCAACCTAAAGAGACGTTTTGATCAAATCAAAAGGAAGAACTTGAAGAAGATGTAAATATTTCATCCCCTCTTTCAAGTTCCTTTCTTCTTCAACATACTCTTTATTTGTTTTTCCATTATAAAATAATATATCCATTATATTATTTAAATTAAAATGTTATTAAAAATATGGTACAACCATATTCATTATTCTATCCATCATATGAATGATAATGTCACTATGTGTGCATACGTATGACTTACCGTCTCCACGTCATGGTGTAATTTGTTATTCAACACTATTTTATTTGGATGGATATAATGATGAGTAATATGTATATAAATAATGAAAATAACATTATAATGTCTCTATAAAATTAATATACCATCCAATAACACACCATTAAGGAAATGATATTGTCGGTCATGTGTATGTACGGATTACCGTCTCCACGACGCGATGAGATTCATTTCCATGATCACCATTCATCGACGATTATAAAAATATATATTACTAATAAGTATATAATTTATGAAATAATAATGATAATATAGATATATATATTTATGTACTTACATATATCTTCTTCCCTTAATTTTGTTCAATACGATATGAAAATAGAAACAACGTTTATGCGTACGTACGGCCTACCATCTCCATAAACTATATTATCCATTGCATATATCTATCTATTATAAATATTTACATTATAAATATATATGATATATTAATCAAGGTTTTTTTGGAAGTATTTAAATCATGATCTAAATGATACGATCAAGAATAAAAAGATAAAACACTAACAATAAAGAAAGTGATTATTACTTGAAATGTTAATTTAACATGGAAATCATTATTAAATGGGTAGTATAAAGTCATAAATGAATCATGTGTTATATAATAAATATGAATATGGTTCTGGTATAGTTTAATAACATATTATGGTCATTATACAGGTGGTTAAATTTACCCTCGTCCAAAAGAAAGTGCAAGGTACGGGTTAATTTTACAATCTTATTATTATCTGTGGCTGTTTTTACGTAAGTATATAATGGGACATATTTATTATCCATGTCCATGATTCATAAACGATTTTTCAAATGGATTATTTTTAAGAGACTTTTTACTAAAACATCATTTTAAAAGTTTTAAATAATTATTCTTCTAAATCATTCTCATTAATGTCCATGTTTTGAAAATGGTTTTTAAGGATTTATTTATATGAACATGAATATTTTACAAATTTTAATTACTTTAAAAAGTTTCAAAGTGGTATGGGACACTTTGATTCAAAAATTTCATTAAATTTCTTCCTTTCTAAATTGTGTGACTTTTAAATTTTTTCCTAAAAAGGGGATATTTATCTGAAAGATTTTTACAATTCATTTTCAATTGTGTCAACATCCCTTGATGGATTTTAAACTTGTTTTAAGTATATTTATTATGATACAAATCTTACATATTGTATTGAAGGTTTTTTGATATGTTTGACTACAGATTTGTTATTTTATACCATTCATGGTTTATGGTTAAAGTATTGACATTTCATATGCTAGTTTTAATACGAATGTTTATGTTATATTTCAACTTTTTCAGATGAGGAATGTATTGGACTTAGTAAGTGATGGGTGGAGCCCTCTATAACTCCTCTACACATTGGAAGGTCTCATGAGACAATGAGACATGAAATTGGAAGATGCCTTTCCCAATTTGATGTAGGGTTTTGGACAAGGCCTTAATCATTTTTAGATGTCTTGGACGAGGCCTTGACAAAATGTTTCAGAATATCAGGCATTATACATTCCCTTATTATGAAACTAATATTGATGGTTCATGTAGTCATTAGACTAGTAGAATACAAATTATTATGTTTTAATATGGAATTATTTACTAATATCACATTCCTTCCATAAAAGTTTTCATGTTTTTTTACTGGTAAAGGCATGCATTTTCAATTTTTCACCAAGCTTAAGATTTAAGTTATCTTCCACTGTATTTATTACCCTTACTGAGCTTTTGAGATCACCCCTCTCTTATGTTTCATTTTCCTAGGATCCCAAGAAGTGTTTTATATTTAAGATGCAGGGTTAAGATAAGAGAACAACGAAATTCTCAAAGGATTTGTTTTGATGTATGTTGGAAAGTGTAATATAACACTCATGTATATAATCTATTTTCCAAAACTGCTAAACTAATCGGTCTTTTTGGATTTTATTCCTTGTAATCATGACAATATTATGTATTAATGCACCGAATCTGCATAACTTGGGTCGGGGCGTTACAGGTTGCATCATATGTTAAAGTAATAAATTATTCTCTAAAACATTTTCTGTAGATCAAAATAAACCATTTCATAAATTTTGAACCATAACTCCCTTAAAAATATCAGGATCTAAAGCATTAAAAGGTCCCATGATTTTAAAAATTAACATATCATTAATAAAAACAACATAAGGTATCTTTAAATCACCACATACCAATCATGTGAATACCTTTTTCATATATTCTAAGGAAACATTTAAATAATATTAATTTCATTAAATAATTATTAAAATCATGCGTACTTTACTAAAATATAGATTTTTAGACACATTCCTTTATTCTATAAATTTTTTAAACTCCATCCATGATAGAATAAAGCACTATGTAAACAAATCATTAATCAGTTATAAGGTACTAGTTACTATACAATTTAATTTATCTATATCAATCATCTCTCGATCCAAAAATCATTATCTTGTAATTTGGCACATATTAAGAGTTATCTATCCTTCAATAATATTTTTTCTAAGAATTTTTGCCTTCCACTAAAAAATATTTTTTTGATATTGGTACCATTGAACAAGTGCTTCAAATCCTTTATGAAATAGTAATGCAGTACAATAATTTTATATTTCATAATTCCAATGATGATAAAATCATTGAAAAAATACCATTTTAACATATTTTTTTTATCCAAATATATAAACCCATTAATCATTCCACTTTGGCGGTGTCTGTAGCATAAGGTTGACCTTGATCTCAAAGCATCCCTTGATGTTTGGAGCAATAATTTTCATAGTACCCCATTTCACTAATGTGAAAATAATGAATATTATTATTTCTTTATTTTAATTACACTATTTTTCTTGGTGACCCTTTTCTCGAAAATTATAAAAATCTATTATCCTCTTCAAGAATGTACCAGGGTGTTTCTTTCAGCAATTATCATGTGTGTGGAAATCCTTATTTATATTCTTAATTTTATCTTTTTTTTCTCTTTTTTACACTTCTACTCTAGTTTCCTTTTCAAGACATAAAGCATATATAATTATTTATATATCATGATAGTACATGAAAATATTTCATCATATGAATTTTTTTAGAGACCAGTTCCATTCAAGGACTTGGCTTAATCCCTTCATTGAAATTGTCAACCTTGCACTCTATGTTGAACATGTAGCCCATAGCATACCCAGTTGTCCTTTTAAAGGTATATTTATACTCTATAACACTCTCTTATTAATTTTTCATTAAGATATGTAATTTCCTCTTCAACTTAGTTTTTTCCTCAGGAGGTAAATATTTCTTATTCACTGTATGCTTAAAAATAGTCAATTCCATGAGTTCTATTTCCTATTCCTCTCCATTATTTTAGAAGAAAGACCGCCAATGACTAGCATCACCTTTGAAACAATACACTACTAGTGTAACATTTTCATTTCACTACATCCAAAAATCATAGATATTTTTTTTAAATACTGAATCCATTGAATCGATTCCAATGGATTAGTAGTCTCACTAAATGTTGGGGGGATTTTATCTCATAAAGTGATCCAATATAAGATAATATCATTATGGTATAGGTTTATCCATAAAAGAAATGTTATTTTTATATTATTATTATGATTCCATAACATATCCATAATTTTATATATTCCAATACAAGATATATTGGCTTTCTTTGTAGGGAAATCTCTTCACTGGCCATTAGTATTGATACCCTTTTTCCCTCCAAGTTCCATTTCAAAATAAGGGAATACACTACAGTATATCTTATAACTATGAAACATCAGTTATAATAAAAAATTATTTAAATATATATCATTATTTGAAATAATTTTGTGTAGTTAATGTCATAATCCAAAATATGGTTCTATACGGATGTTCTCATATTATTATCCATGAAGTCAATCATAGGGTTGTTTTTTAGAGTCTATGTTTTCTTAAATTTGGTTCCCAGATTTTCTAATAAAATTTCATTGATGCCAAATATAGTGAAACAACCACATTAATCTTGGATCCAATTCCCACTACCACTCCCTTAGTATAAAATACAATGAAATCACATCCCAAATAAATTAATTATGTAGTGGAATTGGTAGACTATATAGAGCCATAAACCTTTCATTACAATTGAATAACCAAATTACAATATAATATTTTTTCCAATATTAATTTCATTCCTTCTAGAATAAACCTACATATCAATCATAGTAATCCCCATAGGATCCTGGGGAAATGGAATAAAATAAGGGTGATGTCAAATTCTCATTAGGGTTTAAGTGCATCAGAATAATTAATGAATCAATAAGAATAATTATTATGGAAGGATAAATAAATGAAAAAACATTCCATTTAGTTAAATGAATTAGAAAAAAATCAATATATCAAGGTAAATAACTATAAATACAATCCATTTGACCTTTTAATATGAAATTCATTCATAGATTTTATCATAGGGAAAATATCATTGATAGTAATAACTGAATCTGGATAAAAGAAATTCTTAATTATTGGCCATTGTGTTTCCCAATAACATGATAACATTCTATAAATATATATCCATAAGATATTGTAAATCATACTATAAAAACCCAATAGGATTTTGGAAACTCTATCTCTACTCTCAGGATCTATCCTCAAGATAGTTAAAAACATACTCGCAATAAATGCGTAGGGTTTTTCAAACTGGTTTCACCCCATGAGACTACCAATGCATCAAGGGACATAATTTAAATAATCACCAACCAATTTCATACATGTTCAAAACATTCTTCATATATCATATAATTTATTTAAATCATACAAATATTCCTTATCTAATATCTGTATTGAGTAAAAAAAGAGATTTATCAATATTCCCCCAATAAATAATATTACATTAAATGTATACACCATTTGTGAAATTGTTTATAGTTTTGTAAATAAATATATCAATCATAAAAAATATGGTTATTTAAAATTAAAAAACATTCCAATTAAAAACAATTACAATAAAGTGAGTGTTTCATGAGAAAGTTCACAATCACAAAAGGAATTGATATAGTACAATAACCTTTACCGCTTAGTAATTTTCAATTAAAACCAAATTGGATGAGATAATTAGAAATTGTGACATAAAATTACATGATGTATGAGTTAATAATGATATTAAATGAATAATGGAAAGTATATACACCACAATAAAGTTTCTTTATTCATAATAACAAATAACTGTCAATATAATGTAAATTGAGACGAAATACCTTACCTTACATCCCTATTGGTTGAACACTCATTATCCTATTTTATAATGTTATTAATTGTGTTATTATATTATACAAAACCATATTTATAATTATAATATCATATATGATTCTTTTATAACATGTCATGACCCATTTGTTAATAATATTTCACCATTTATATTGTTTCAGGTGCTAATTGCCTGGTTTTTTAGTATGTTTTATCTTGTTATTTTTTTCTTATTAATTAGATAAAAAAATTAATATCCATAATATAACAATTTATGAAAATATAATACATATTTAATATATAATATTTCATATAATCTATAAAATTTAGTGATAGGAATTGGAATACATGAATCATGAAGACGGTAGGATGTACGTATGCATGAATGTTATCTTTATTTTCTTTTTGTATTTAATAAAAGAAAAGTAATATATATATATTATAATTATAGTATCAAATTTATTCTATATATATCACATATGTTTATTAAACCCATATTTATTACATTCCATGTAATGTTTGAATGAATAACATTGCTTCGCAAGCCAGTACTCTTCCATACACAAAAAGTATTGAGCATGTGATGGTTCAATAATTTCATTAATTTATTTTTCATTTTGATGCTCAAAAACACCGATATTTATTTTTCAAATGAATTTACATTAATATGATTTTTTTAAATTATTATATGTCAGAATATTTATTTTGGAGTTATATTAAATTCATTTATCATTGGGGAATATTGTTTGATGTATTCAGGGGATGATTAAGTGTAATTTGGGTACATTGTTCAGAAAAACAACCATAAGAATAATGTGTTTAGGGAATCTTATGTTGGAAACATAACTTATAAATCATGTACCATATGATTTAAGGAATGTATGGATATAAAACCCTTTATTTTTAAGAAACACATCATTTAAGAAAAAAATTAATGGTTCATCAACCCTCATTTTGTAATCAAACATACATTGTAAACCATATGTTTGGAGTCATTTCAATAGATAAAGGAACCCTGCATTTAAATATTCAATATTAGAGTTTTAATTATTTGATGCAATCTATGATTTTTTCAATGGTCTTGACAGAAGTAATCATCTATTCAATAGCTCATTTTGATTGGTTCAAAGGCCCATTAGTATTATTTTAAAGTATAATATTCAATTAAGTAAATCATTATTATTATTTTGTGAAGTTATGATTCCCTTAATGGATTTTGAATTATAATTTTCATTATTTATTATGTAATATTTCTGAAGCTTCTTTGACATAGAGCAATTCAAACTTTTGTAGAAATATCAAGACATTATTAATCAGATATATATAATACAAGAGGGGATATGTACATAATAGAAATATGTGTTTTATTTACTTCAGAGATAAACATTGATGACGTACTTGTTTTGATTTATCTGAAAGACTTACTACTTTTTTTATGCTTCTACTACATTTTATTATTACATATTCTTAAGCAAGAATAGAGAATCATTTCTCAGAGCCAAACTTTGGATACATATAGGTTTAAACATCTATCTTGTATTCTCACTATCCCTATTTGAAGAAATAATTTGAAATATTTAATATTTATTTTTATTGTGTGTTATTGAAGATTAGGATATATTTGTTTGTTACTACTACAGTTTTAAAGATTAATATGTTTTCTCAAACTAATCAAACTCTATTGTTTTGTTTTAGTTTCAAATAAAATTACTCAGTCATGGTCAAATTTGCCTTCTTTAAATAAGATATGGATTTATAGTTCCCAATAAAATAACCAAAAGGATTTTTAATGTATTATTTAAGGTTTCAAATACCTATACATAGTGGTTCATGTAATTTTCTTAGGATAAAAGGACCTAATATTGAAAAACACCAATCCCATAGAGTTTAGTGTTCTTAGAGTCTATTAGGAGATCTTTATGCCCTGAAAAACTATACATCATTATGTCAATTACCATTATTTATTTCATCTTCTCACTCATCATTATAGAAAAGAAAGGGTTCATTGTATAATAAGAGATGTGTTATAATCCTATAAATGTTTTTGAAGTACACAATTTACCCCCTCTTATTCCTTTTTCATTATTATAATCATCCCAACCTAACAATCGGTATCAATGGTAGTGCTCTATCGTACCATTTTCTTTATTGGATATAATTAAATATTATATTAGATCTATATGATACTAAAAAGTAATATCAAAGGTGGGAATCTAACAAGAAAGAGTTAAAGATTCAGATGAAGAAATATTGAGTTTTTTATTCAAGATAAGGAATGTCAATGATCCAAGATCCTTGTTTTAGTAGAGATAATAATGGATGCCAGAAAGTCTACATGGTTATTTATTTGAAAAATAATGGAATAAGGTTTTATTTGAAGGCAGTTAATCCTTACAAAATTCCTATGGTTGGTTTGGAATATTTGAATAATGATCAAGAAAGAGAATATAATCTCAAATAAAAAATCATGAATGTTATTCTATGTGGTATAGGAACTAATAAATTTAATAGAGTATCTCAATGTCCCATTACATATAAAATGTGACACACAATCATTGTTTCATTTGAAGGAACTAAAAATTTCTAAAAAATGATGAACACTACTATAAAACTAATGTTTTACATGTCTATAATATACAAGGATGAAATCATCACTCAAATAAATGGAAGATTAAAAGACACTGTCAATAATGTTGATTATTTGGGAAATTAAATTTATCCTTCAGATCAATACTTAAATATAATAATATTTTTACCCTTTATATGGAATGTAATATTTGTAGATATATTTCAATACACACAAGAAAAAAATTAGGTATGAAAGAGTTGATTGAAACATTAATGATGCATGAATCTAAAATGCATGCTAAATGGAAGAATCATATAAATAATAAATAATCTTCTCTCAATATAACTATGGATGAATCATCTGATTCATATAATCCATATTTATATAAAAAATTGTTAAAAATATTTGAGAAATAATACAGAAAGAAAATGAAATGGACTGAAGAAATCATATGTAAGGAATGTAAGAAAAAATTTCATATAGAGGATAATTGTCCATTACTAAAAGCCTATAGGATAAAAAATTACAAGAAAAAAGGAATGAAAATAATAATAAATACCAAGATAAAAACTTTTTTACATTATGAAAGTTATATAGATCATGAGGCTGATCATAAAAGACAAATGGTATGTCTTATGAACCATACTGAACAAGAGGAACAATCTTCTCATACTCATAACTCAATCTATGAAAAAATATATTATGATTATTTAAATATGTATTTTTTAAAAATAAAATAAAAAAATTAATATGTAAAGAAATATCATATGATAATTAAAAATAATTATAATAAATGTTTATTAGATAAATAAAATTTATCAAAAAAATTATAGATTTACAATTTAATTCATAGAAAATTTCTTATGATTTTCATGATACAAATATTAAATATATTTTTGGCTAAAATTTATAATTTGAAACAAGATTACAATATGCTGATAAAAGGATAAAAATATTTAAAACAAGATCTTTAGAAAAATAATATTTAGAAAAGAAAATTTGGAATATGATGTAATGACGAAACACCAATACATTAAAAGAACAATTTTGTTCATGATTTGAGTAGTAAAATCATGTCTACAATTAAATGTTTTTATTGTGGAATTAATTGTCATTATACAGATGATTTCTAATTCAGAAAACCAAAAAATTATAGAGTTAAAAATGATTATTGTTTAAAAGTATCAGTTTACTTTAATATTATAATTCCTACTCAATATAAACAAGTTTGGTTACCTAAATATTTAATTACTCACTCTCATGGCCCTTAAAGTTTATGAGATCCAAAAAAACTTTGATTTTAATGTTTTAAATATTTTATGACTATAATATATCAATAAATGTTTAAGTGGTCAATCCATTAATATATTAATGAATATACCAAAGGACTAAAGAACTCTGAAGTAGTTTGTTATATAAAAAAACCATAGTACTAAAAGAACTAATATAGGAATCCTCTCAAATTTATAATTATATTCTTCTAGTTCATTAACTATTTTATACATGGAAATATTT
Organism: Viscum album; assembly: GCA_963277665.1. Taxonomy (NCBI): domain Eukaryota; kingdom Viridiplantae; phylum Streptophyta; class Magnoliopsida; order Santalales; family Viscaceae; genus Viscum; species Viscum album. Next base: position 603,381,280 of record OY728153.1, on the reverse strand, counting down.
ATAACACTTAATTTAATAAAGACTCTTCTTTAATTTTTAAATCATGTCTTATCCTATTTAATAATTTTTAAATTAATTGAAACATCGTGTTAATTCATAAATAATAATGTAATTGTTTGATTTATGAAAACTATTATATTTTATATTTTTTAAAATAATTTTATTTTGTGTTCCTAAAATTTAATTTGTTTGTAAACATGATAAATTTTTCTTATATAAAATACCTTTTGAAAAAAAATTATCTACTTTGGATGTATTAAAATTTGAAACATCTTCTATATTATGTCAAAAGAGAAAATAAATTCGTATACTTAATTATTTTAATTTTTCTATCTTACAATTTATCTTGATCAAAGGCTTATGAAAGCTAGAAAAAACAAGATGAAGTGGTCAAATACTACAAGGTCTGATGAATGTATTTTAAACAAAAGGAAAAAAGATAATTTGTATGGTCTGTTAAAAGAAAAATCATATTTTTATGTTAAATATTCCTATGAAATGTCTTCTAGAAGGAATATATAAGTTCAAAGTAATGAAGAAAATGTTGTCTCTTCATATCAAATTTCTTCTAATGGGATTCTATTTAAGGTCATAACCTTGAATGAAAAAATATTTAAATCTAAATATGATTTGTTTGTGTCTAGAAAGTCATATGATGGTCTATAGTAATAATATTTTTAAAAAAAGATTTCAATTTGATACAAAATTAATATAATAATATGAAAGCTTGTCTGATCTCAAAAAAAGACTATGAAGCTCTCAAGATAGAAATAATATGTCACATAGAGTTGATAAAAAAGAAAATCTGGTATAAAGATAGATATTGATAATGTGAAACTATTTGTTGATTGAACAATATCCATTTTCATCATATCAAATAACGTAATATTTTAAAAACAAATTTTAAGAACTGTCAAGAGTTTTAGTTTCCTTAAGAGAAAAATATTGATGTTTAGAAATCTCATACAAACAATCTACTTCTTTTTATGCCTTCATTTTTATTTTCTATTTATAAATGTTATATATATTGCTTTCAATATATGTTTTTATTATAAATAATGTTTAAATTTTTTTGATAATTTATTTTTAATATTTTATTATTTATCTTAAAAAATCATTATCTTAATATCATAAATATTTTTATTTCTATAACCAAAAATAAATATAATAGTTTTATTTTAAAATATTACTTGTGAATTTTTCTTGTTTTAATATCCTATATTCACTGATTTAGGCGAGTTTTAATCGAATAGTTGTTTTATTCATTACATATTTTATTATTCTCCTTGTTTTGAAAATTTATATCTTTTAAAAAATGAATGATTTTAGGGGGAGTTATTTTAACTAATATTATCATTATGATGTATGAAATTTGGGAAATTTTTATATTTCTAGTTTTAATTATTATATTTTTTGGGGAGAAGTGTTCTATAAAATAATTAATATATGGGAGATGTCCTGTATTTTTTTCTCATTTGTCAAAAAATTATATAACGGGATAATGGGGAGAATTTCTGTCATAATAAATTTTAATAAAATGTTTATAAAAAATAAGTGAGACAATTTTTTATCAATTTATATCAATATTAAGTATTATTTCATTGCTTTTGTGATAAAAAAATGAGGTAGATAGTTGATCATGTGTTGATTCAACAGTTTTGTTAATTTTTTCTAGTTTTTGTGCTCACAAATTCCCACATTTATATTTCTTATGAATTTCCATTAAATTTATTTTAGGAAATTATTACTTATTAGAATATTTATTATAGGTTTATATTCATGTTATTAATCCACATGGAATATTTTATTATGTATTCCTAAAATGTTTAATTTTATTCTATAAACACTATTCATACCCTATATTAGTATGTGTACCGTAAGAAAGTTACTCTATGTTTGAAACAACATTTTTGGATCATGTACCCTACACTATCGAGAAATTGTGGATAAAAGCCCTATATTTTTTTATGAAACTTACATTTTAGGAAACAAACACATGGTATGTCAACCCTAATTTTATAATCAACCATTTATTTTCAAAACTATATTTGTATTTTTTTTAATGCATGAAGGGACCCTAAGTTTGAATATTCAAATTCGGAGTTTTAAATCTTTGATATTATCCATGAATACTACAACAGTCAAGATGGAAGTAAAGATCCATTTAAAGGGTCCTTATGATTGATTCAAAGGGTTATTAGTGTAAATTTTTACTATTCTTATAGGATGTTATGACTCTCTTAAATGATTTTGAATTAAAATATTCACAATTTATTCAGCAATATCTCTGGATCTAGTTTGACATAGAGATATTCAAAATTATTTATAAATATTGATATGATCTCTAATAGATATATATAATATAAAATTTGAGATATAAATATGAAAAGGTTTTGTTTCATTTCATTTAGAGTTATACTTTGGATACATAAATGTTTTGATCTATTTGATACACACACTAATCTTACTGTCGTTGCTACTACATTTTATTATTACATATTTATAACAAATAATAATGAAGCATTTTTAAAAGCTATACTTTTGATTCATACATGTTTAAACATCTATCTGGTATTTTCTCTATCACTATTTGAAGAAATAATGTGCAACATTTATTACCTCTTTACCATTGTGTGTTATTGAAGATTAAGATAAATTTTTTAATTGATACTGCAACTATGATGTTTTACCAATTTTCTTAATATATTCAAACTGTTTTTCTTTTTTGGAGTTTCAACTACTCATAACAAGCTATGGTTAAGTGTCTACTTCTCGGACTAATCTATGGATTTATAGTTCCTAGTAAAAGAACCAAAAAGATACATCAAATCTTTTTGAAAATTTTCAAATGACTGGAATTTTTCTTCATTATAGTGGTCTTATGATAAGAGGGCATGATAATGAAAATAACCAAGCTCTTGTAGTTGAGTGTTGTTGGAGAATACTAGTCAATATTTGTGCCCTTAACCAGTATTCATTGTTCTGTACATTTCTTTTATGTATTTCCACTTGTACTTAATATTTGAGAAAAATGAAAGGTTTATTTATTAACAAGAGAGTTTTTATGATTATATCAATGTTTTTTAATAACACAATTCACCGCTATTGTTTTTTTACCATCATTACAAAAATCTTTACCTAACGTGAACAACATTACCATCTTCCTAAAAAATCGGAAGTATGAATTTATGTGTTATTTAATAATTACATAAGAATAAATCCAATATAAAGATAATATATATCACATATAAACTATAAATAAATCTTTATTTCTAACCATAAAATGTGGTAATTGAATAACTAATGACATCGGTTTGCGAGGTTGTAGTACAATCAACACATGAATGTTGATTATGCATCCCATTTGATGGAAGTGTGTGAAGTTGATGGTATTACCCTTATCATAAAATAATATCTTTATATTCAAAAAATATGATGATATAATCATGATAAAAATAAAATTTAGTAGTTTTATGAAGAAATAAAATAAAATTTCCCATTTTTGAACATTACCACCCCTTTGGCTAAATCCCATTGATTTAAACCAAAATCCATCCTTGAATTTTTTATTTATATCCAAAAAAATACTCTAGGATGAGGGAAAAAATTTGGTAGTTTAATTTTGTAGGTTTTTAATTATTCAAAATGATTGAAATGTGTTTATAATTTTGGATCGTGAATTCACTTTTATAATGGAGAAGTGGTGAAATTCTTTTAAACACCTAAAAGTAACCACTACTCGGTGGTTACCCTTACAAAAAAAATCATAATAATGAATAATTTTTTATTCAAGATTTTATATTATCTAAATATGTCTATAAAATTGGTTTTGGAAAAGTATCTATATTATTTGGACTCATAAGATTAATGTTTACTCACAAAGTGAACTCATTTTTACAATAATCATTGTAATTAATTTTATTTTCATTAAATAATAATTTTAGTTAAAAAATAGTTATAACTTATTATAAAATATAATTTATTCTTATTCCAAATATTAAATCCATTTTTTGAAATTCAAATCACATAAGTAGTAGAAATTAATTTAAAATTAATCTTGTAGATAGAACAAGAGAGTGAGTTTTTTATGTGAAAATGTTCAAAAGTTTACTAAGTTTTTATATCTAAATGAAATATAAAATTACTAAAATTACCATTATCGGATTAATATATGTGTAATTTATCTATTTTTACTTGATACATAATGGAAATATACTTTAACATTATAAATTATATAGATGAAATTATTTTTTTCAATTAAAATTCATCGGTTTCACAACTAATAAAAAAATCAAACTTCTCAAAAAACACCACAAAATAAACCTAAGAAAATTATAACATTACAATTTTAAAAATTATGTTTTTTTAATTAAATTTATAAATGGGTCTGAATAGATTTTTAAAATATGTGTGTCATTAAATTGTGTAAAACTAGTATAGTTATTTATACGTAAAACCATATTGATAGTTATCTTATGCCTATAAAAGCTATTGGATGAATTTAAATTTTTTATAGAATATATAATATATAAATTTTATTAATATAATCTAATAATATTAATTAATTTAATTTATTAAGATAAAAATTCATTTATAGAATAAAAATATTATTTTTTTCACAAACATTTCTTTTGTATTCAGTTGGTTTTTATTTTAATTTCTAATTATTTAGTACAAATTAATTTATCTATATATTTTCATGAGTTAAATATTATTATTATTATCCCTAATTTTAATTTGTAGGAGATACTTTTCATTTTAAATAATTATATTTATATTACTCAGTAAAACAATATCATGCATGTAATGAAGGATATCGAAGAAAGTAATTATCGCATGAATTGAAATATATTTGATAAATTGAATTCATTTTAAATTAAAAATATATCATAAAGTCTTGGGGAATTATATTCCCATATAAACTTGGTGTTGTTTGTAATAAATTTTATCAAATACCATGTTATTAATTTATAATTTCAAGGTGTTATAATGTCCCAAACTTAATGAAATTTTATCCTCAATATTTAAACATGATCTCAGAAATCTATGGTTTGATATTGAAAATTAATTTTTAAACAACTATCATTATAAAAGGGTGGATAAAATATTATCTTAATAATATATATTGGAGGTACAAAATTCCTTTGGATCAATCACATAACTAGGGTTCTAGATATTAGAATGTAGGTGGGGATGAAAAAACTAGGCATGGAAGAGAAAACTAACACTCAAATAATGAGAGAGAAAGATTGACAACATCAATAGGATAAAATTTTAAACCCCAAATCTATAAAATTGTGATGTGAAAAAGGTGATTGATATTATAAAAATGATGAAAATATAAAAACAATTTTGTTTTATGGCCCTTTTTCCTAGAGTTGAGGGAATATTTTATTCTTTAAGAATATAAGGAAGCATAATTACTCAATATGTTTCTAATTCATAAACACAATATTATCCTTTTTTTATTTATTCAACAATTTTAACATTATTTATTATCATAGGATTAATCATATGGTAATTTAATGAATAAATCCCTAATACCTTTTCTTAAGATCAACTTAAACCATTTCATAAATGGTTTTCCTTATGTCCCTTACAAAATATCAAGATCCAAATATTTATATTTTCACTTCCATTTCATAATAAACCTATCCTTAATTCAAAAAATATTAAGTATTTATAAATCATCACATACAAAACTTGTGAATACCATTGTCATTTATTATCTTCAAAGATAGTAATAAAGTGAAATAGCATAAAACTATTTAAAAACATGCATTCTTCCTTATTACTTATGCAAAATATGGTTTATTGGATATATTCCATAATTCCAAAAAAATACAGTAAACTCCCACAATAATGGAATAAATAAATATGTCAAAACACCATTAATCAGTTCTAATATAGTAATTACTATCGAATTTACTTTAAATATATCAATCATCTTGTTATCCCAACATCATTATCTCATAATCTGAAACATATTAAGGGTTATCTTTCAATAAATCATGTTCATTTTCAAGAAGATCAACTTTTCACTGAATAATTTTTCATAGATATTGATACCATTTAACATGTGATTTTAAATCCTTAATGAAATATTACTATAGTAAATTTACTTATATCTTTCATAATTCATATGATGAGAAAATCACTAATAAAAACACATTTAGAACACATTCCATACATCAAAATACAAAATAAAATTAATCATTCCATTTAGTTTGTGTCCATATTATAATCTTGAAAATGATCCTTTATTTTCCCCTGATATTTAGGGTATTTATTTCTATATTAATCCATTTCACTAATGCTAAAACATTGAATATTAGTTTCTTTCAGTCTTCTATTTGAACCCCTTTTTCTAGTGACCCTTTTCATTATATGTATAATAATATCCCTTCCCCTTAAAGCGATTAACATGGTGTTTCTTTCCACAATTATCACATGTTGTAAAATTATTCTCTCACTTATTCCATATATCTATTTTTGAATCTTTAATCTTCTTATTACGATGTTTCCCTTAAAATACATTATACTTAGAGAATTATTTAACTATATTCATTTATCAAAAAACTATTTCATCATATGAATAAAAATTTTAAGAGACCAACACCCTTTGGAGTCCTAGATTAATACCATTAAATATATGTTCAATCATGTTCTTTGTTTTTTACATTGAATCCATAGAATACCTAGATAACCTTATAGAGGTAAATTCATACATTTTAGCTCTCTTTTATTCCATTTTAATTTAAACAGGGAACTTCCTCATCATATTATTCTTTTTCTCATGAGGGAAATATTTTTCTAAGAATGTATCCTTAAAATAATTACAATCAATGAGTTATATTTATTTTTCCTATCTTCTATTTTCTATCAAATACCACCATTGGTCATCATCACGTTTGTGATAAGACACTACAATTGTGACATTTTCATTTCACTACATTCTAATGCACCAAATATCTACAACAAATACTTAAACCATTCCTCAGCAACCACTAGATTAGTTTTATAACTAGATAATGGTGGATTCTATCATATAATGTTATCCAAAAAAGGATAATATTTTGGAGAACATATTTCTCTATCTAGGTAAATTTTTTTCACAACCTTATTAATATTCCAAAATATATCTATAATTTTTCTATTCTAATACATGTTATATTGGATCTCTCAGTAAGGAAATCTCTATATTGTCTATGAGTATTTCTACCCTTTTGTCCTTCATGTCAAAATTTATAAATAAAGTCATATAGTAGATTACATTGCATCATAATAGAAACTAATGTATAATCTTAAAATTATTAAAATACTTAACATAAATTGAAGATTTTATATATAGGTAATCTTATAATCATAAACATAGTTTCATAGAGATGTTCTTCTATACTAATCCTTAAATTCAGTTATAGGGTTGTGTTTTTTAATCCGTGTATTCCTAAATCTAGTACCCAAGGATTCTACTAAACTTTCCTTGATGCCAATTATAACAACCCTACACTAGTAAGCCCAAAGCTGGTGCCTGTTACAATTACTTTGGAATAAGATACTAATAAATCACATATCAAAGGGCCAAATAGTTTTTGAGTCATAAACTAGACATATACATAAACCGTTAATTATGATTGAATAAATAATTACAACTCAATTTCGTTTTGATAATACCTTCATTACATCTATCATATCCCCACATATCATTCATAATAAACTTCTCATAATCTGAGCGAATGGAAACAAAATAGGGATGATCTTAAATGTTTATTAAGCATTAAGTATAATGGATGAAATAATGAATCAATATGAATAATTAATATATAGAGATAAATAACTAATAACACATTACATTAAAATAATCTGAAAAATAAAGATGGAGAACTAAATAACTATAACCACATTCTATTTATTCAATAAAATTAAATGCATTCATATATTTTATCATAGTGAAAATATCATATATAATAATAGTAATTGAATCTAAATAAATAGAAAAATTAATTATTAAAAATCATGTATCCTTGGAATATGATATCATTACCTTCATGTTATGTCATCAATATAGTTTAAAAAATACTAGGTATAAACTTATTTTATTTGGCCAACTCTATCTCCACTATCAAGATTTATCCTTGAGGAAATTTAAAAAAAACTCATTACATACATGCATGGTTTGTTCAACTGATTTCCTCACATGAGACTACTAATGCATCTACGGACTTAAATTTAGTATCCCCCAACCCATGGCTTACATTTTCCAAATCATTCCTCAAATATCGGATAATTCATTTAATTCATAAAAAAATTACTTATCAAATATTTGTATTGATTGAAGGATACATATTTATCAATATTTCCCAAATAAATCATATAATAGTAAAAGAAAACTCCATTTTTAAAAATGGTATATATATTAGAAAATAATAATATCTATAATATATATATTATATATAAAAAAATTAAATGAAATTTTTGTTACAAGAAAGTGATTGTTTCAAGATAAAGTTAATAATCACAATAGGAATTGAGACTGTATAATAACTTTTACAACTTGATAATATTCATGTCAAAGCCTCTTGGATGATATGATTCAATGTTAAACATAAAATAACAAGAATTTTGAGTTAATAAAGGTATTTAATTAAAATTTAAATTATATAAGTCTCATTAATGGTGATTGGTTCATAATTACAAATAAGTCTCAATGGAATGTAAATTGAGATGAAATCTCCTTCCTTAAGCTCCCTTTTGGTCAAATGTTATTTAAAATATTGTGTAATGGTTTTAATCCTATTATAAAAATATAATATAACCATATAAATATTTATAATATCATATATAATTATTTTAATAAATTTAATGACCATTTTTTAGTCATCTTTCATTATTTTCAATCTTTCCTGCGTTAATTCCTGTATTTTTCAAGTACGTTTTAACTTATTATTTTTGTTCATATTACATATATTATAATATAAAAATCTAAAAATTTAAACCATCAGGTAAATATTATATATATTTATTATATATTACTTTATAATAATAAATAAAATTTAATTATAGGACATGAAATACATCGTTCATAGAGACGGTAGCCCATACAAACGCTTAGACGCTATTTCAATTTTATTGTCATATTGAAAGAAAGAAATGTAAATTATATATGTATATATTATTATTACAGTATCATATTTATGTTATTTATATCGCATATTTTTATTTAAACCATCTTTAAAACATTCCATTTAACATGTGAACAAATAACATTGCTTCCCGAGGAGGCAGTCCTCCGTACACACAAATGACGTTATTACAAGCCCATAAATCTTAAATCATGAAACTATGTGTCATATATAAATTAAATATGAATAAATAGATTTTAAATAACATATATATAATATATATTATAAATCCATCATTATTCCCGACCTTGAAATATTGTAATGGAAGAAGGAATGACATCAGTTCGCAAGGCAGTATTCTGCCGTAAACATGAACGGTGATTGTGTATCCCATTTAATGGAAGTGTGTGAAGTTTTTGGTCATCTCATTATGATAATAAAATATTAGTATATAAATTATTCTTGGGTAATTATATAATTTTGTTATAAAAATAATAAATGTAGTATGAGTAACAAATAAAATAAAAGAGATCATTGATAAACGTAACATATTCTTCTGGTAAATACTTTTAGTAAAATAAAAAATCCATCCATGGATTGATTTATATCCTCAAAAAATATTATACAGTGTGTTTAGGGGTTTGGGGGTTAATTTGGGATATATTTTCACAATCCAAAATGCTTTAGAGGTGTGTATAATGCGGGTGAGTTAATGTCTTTTTATAGTGGCGGTGGAGTGGAATTCTTATAAATAAAAAAATTGAACACTATTGGGAGGTAAACCTTACATAATTTTCTCCAATAATGAAATATTTATTATACCATAGGGTATGTGTTTAATCTATTCCAATATAATAGGTTTTGGAAAGGTTTCTAGGTCATATGGACACTTAATATTAATTTTTAACCACAAAGTGAGCTCATTTTTACCTTCATCGATGTAATTAATTTTAATTTCTTCCATAATTTTGTTAAAAAACTAAGTTAAAATTAATATAAATTATAAATTTAATGAATAAAAATATGGTATTAATTTTTTCAAATTCAAATCATATAATTGGCTAAAAATATTTTAATATTTATTCTGAAGACAGAAAGAGAGAACGGGTTTTTATAAAGTACAAATGTTAAAACGTTTGTTAAGTTATTATATCTACATTATATATAAGAATTACTCAATATAAATAAATTAAATTAATAGATGTATAATTGAACTATTTTCACATTAAAACGAATTATAATATGAGTTAAAATTTTATATTATTTAGATGAAAAGTAATTTTTGAATTAAAATTCATTATTTTTCACTATTCATCAAAAACTGAAACAAATCTAAAATAGAAATAAAAAAATAAAAATGAGGTAATTTTGACATAATTTTATCAAATTAATTTTTTGAAAGTATAAAAATTTAGTTTTAAAATAAGTACGCCCTTAAAAGGTGACAAAGATGCCATTAGAAAATACATCTTTTTATGAGTAAAATCAAATTTGTCATTAACTTATTTATTTCAAATATATTAGATAAATGTATAAATATTTTATTGAATATATTATATTTTAATTTAATTATTATCATGTAATAATAGTTATTAATTTAATTTATTAAAATAAAATGCCTTTGAGTGCATAAAAACAGTCTTTTAGAAAAACATTTCCTTTATATTAAAATTGTTTTTATTTGAATTTATAATTAATTTGTGACCAAGGAATTGATCTATATATTTTAGTATAGTATTTAATCCTTTTCATAAATACCAATTTTATTTCAATGAGATATATTTCATTTTAAAAATTTATTTTAATAGTGTTAGGAAAAAATATATCTTTTATATAATGCAATCCATCGAAGGAAGTCATCATTACATGCTTGGAATGTTATAAAATAGATTGAATTTATTTGAAATAGTATAAATATCATAAATTCTTGATTTTTTATTTTCTATTTTACACTTGGTGTTTTGTTTCATACTTTCTATCGAATATGAATTTCTTACTTTAGAATGTCAGGATATTATACTTTTATCCCAATTAACCATAATTTCATCAACATTAATGATCATATTTACCATAAATGTTTTCAATACCTTTAAACTAATGACCTTAAAATATAAAATCATTCTTCATCAAATAAAATTTTAAATAAAATATTTAAAAATAAGGGTTACATATACCTCTATCAATTATTAAAAATTAATAAATGTCTCCCAAATTATTCTCATCACATAAAACCATAGAATCAGTATCTATTACATTAAACTTATGGTAAACCTTAGATTTATTAAAAAATAATGGTATCTAATAATCATAAATTAACCTTACTTTTTAACGTCCTACCCAATAAAATTATCTAAACCCTTACTATGAAAAAAATTATAGTGACTCATGCCTTTAGAAACCCATAATTAAATGTTATATAAAAATTATTGGATTTTATAAAATTACTATGACATTTTGGGTTCATAGTTTTATAAAACTAGGGAAAAAATATTTCATGTCAAACAATTACAAAATAAATTGTAAACATCAACTCAATATATGTTTTATTCAATAAAAAGGGGATTATTAAATTTTAAATCATATTTCATTGAAAACGCTTTCTGTTATTTTATGAAAAACTACTCCTCGATGAAAGATATAATTTTCTATTGTTATTAATCATCCTTAGGCCATATAAAAAAATTTAATTTGTGGGAAGAGCATAAAAAAATTTCTATGAGATGTAAAAAAAATTTAAACACATTATTAAAGTGAAAAAAACCCTGAGAAAATTTACCATTTTATAATAAAATAAATAAAACATATCCAGATTAGAAAATTAAAATTTTCTCAAATAAAACCTTAAAAACCAATTAGATACTTAAAAATCATTACGAAAACACGGTGTATAAGATTAATCATGAAACAATTCCTTGAAAAACGTACGATCTACCAATAAAAGTTTATAATGATTTATTTCCACATTAAATCAAAATATTTCCATAAAATCAATTTTTAAAATCCTAATATATGTATTTTAGAGAATCATATTCATAATCATTCTTTATTTGGGTTCAACCCTTATCAAATATAACTAGGGTCTAGTTAATTTAATTGGAGAAACCTACTTGATTATCACCCAAACATTTTATCTTTTAAGACTACTCATTACTCAAATAATTGGAGAGCAATATCAGTCTAACACATCATCATGAGATATATTAGGATCACCCGTCATCATCAATAAATCTCAATTACCATATCATGTATAAAAAATTTGTATTCTTTTTTATTTGTATCAAAAAAACCATAAAACCCATTTTAACCCTTAAGGGATTAAATTTATCTTTTTTTTAAAAAAAATAGTAGAAATATAACTTCATTTTGAGATATCTAAAAAATAATAATTCCTAAAAGAGAGGGAATAAAATCATATCTGAAAGAAATATTTTTACTTATATATAATGCTTGATAAAGAATAATAGTTATGACAAGAGTAAAATAATATAAATATTTATACATTTAAAAAAAATCTATTTATGCTTCTGTAAAAATTTAAAAATAATTCATACAGTTTTTTTAAATATTCTTATTAAACCTTTATAAATAGAGTTGAATTTTAGTCATCTTTTATCAAGATATTTATGACTCTTTGGCCAATGGATTAGGGGTTATGGATAAATTGGTGATTCCCCTCATTCTATAGTGCCAAAAATTCTTCATGACTACTCCATATTTACATATTCCATTCATTCCCTCTTATACACCTAAAATCTTACCTATATTCTTGGAAATTAATGTCTACCCTAAAGTTCTATCACACATTTATGCGGGTCCATGGTTCTCAATTTCCCCATAAGAATTCATTAAGTATTCATCATTGTTTAATCATAAATTGGTGGCTCACTTATTCAAGGTCCATCCCTCATTGGATTATTTTGGCATGTTTATTTTCGATTCATGGCGTTTTCTTGATTGTGAGGTTGTAGGGATTCTATAACTGTTGAATTATTTGAACTAACTTGTGTTAAAAGTTGTCCTGATTTATACTTGGCCTAACACAATATGTGTTGTCATTGTATTTTTATTTTACCTCTCGCATTATTCATTATAAATTTACCTAAAGAGAGGTCATTCTATCTTGGGTATTTCGATTTCTCTTATCATCATTCCTCTACCATTCTAACATGTGGGGATTCTCAGGTTGTTCCAAAATATATTGGGTCATTTCCATTGTACTGAAAACTATTACCAAGCTTTTTTCCACCCCATTTTTCATCAATATCTATTTAGGTAGATGTATCCAAGGATCATGTGGATTTTATCATTATTGAAAATAAAAGGGGTCTCAGTGCAATGATACAGTTATCTTTTGAATATGGGGTTGATTACTGTTCATATTAAAAATACATAGGTTATGATCTCTCTATATATCAGTGATAGGAGAAAGTTCCTTGTTCTAGTCACCCATCTATTTTACCTGGTAAAAAATATAATGATAAGGATAAATATCTTTGGAATGGGGTTTCTAATTAAATTATATCTGACGGTTGCTAAAAATTTTATTGGTATTTGGATCGATTTAGAAGGACTTATGTTGATTCTATAGGTTATAGGGGATAATTATATGTTCTCCTACTCTACTATTTATTTATTGTTCCCAATAAGTGAATTCTGGTGTGTATGAAGGATATAATCTTATATCTAGTGTTCACCCAAGAACTGAATTTGGAATTGATGCTAATGGTAATGTCAATCCTTTAGAATCACAATGGAATGAATCAACCCCGGTGCCTCATGATTAATGGGTTCCCATATTCCCTATAAAAATTCATAATTAGTTCAAATGTTGGGATGCATATTTATAAGGTGACATTAATTCGGTTGCGTGGTAGATAGTTTTTTCAAGAAGAAAACAATCTAGTTACAATAAACATGATGAATTAGTGTTGAGTAATAAGGATGAATGTTCTCAATTAATGTTTGATAGTGACTAGGATCGCCTATATACAGTGCTCATTGGCTCTAGATCAAGAAATGGAATGAGAAGGGTTTTTTTAATCTATAGATTACCCAAACAATAAATTTTAATGAACATGAAAATGTAAGGAATATTATAGTTTTTCAAGGTCAATGGAAACCATATCAAGTATTAAACTAAATTGTACTAAGGAAAAGGTATGTAAAATGATTTTTGTTACTAATGAAAGTTATGTTTAGGTTTTTTTAGTGTCCATGTGGAAATAAATAACTCCCCATGATAATTAAGTGTAACTATAATATGGTTTTATCTAGGATCATTTTAGATTTGTTGAGAAAGAATAATCTCCATGTGATGCAGCCTAGGAGGATCAAGGGGATAAGATAGTCATCCTATAAAATTATAGGGGTAAGGGGAAATGATAAAGTGTATAGGGAAGAAGGTAGCAAGGAATATGAAAAATAAAATGGTTTGGTTACTTAGATTAATTCAAAGGAAGAGATGTTATAAGATTCTATAAATGTCAAAGTGTCCAAGTAGGAGGCTGATTGAATGTACGAGAGATATCTTTGAGTTGACTTAAATGAAAAGAATATAATTTGGATTGAAATATAGAAATAGATTATATCCAATTGAATTAACGACGTAAAAATAACTCGGGAGGAGTGTATTCAGACTAGTGATAAGATGACATATCACTTTGAGTGTCTCATGAAGGATAATCAAGATAGATATGTTACCTCTATTGATTGAAGCATACACAAGGTGAAGGGTTTAAAAAATTTTAAATATATCTATAATGTTTTTGTAATATATTACATGTATTGAATTTTGCTTTGACTATGTTATTTTTTGGGTTCCCACTTCCTCCTTAAAAGTGAATTTTAAAATAAATTCTAAATCATCAGCATTTCCTTTTTAAAGAAAGTAAACTATAATATATAATTAACTTTATAAAACTCTGATTAATTAATAAAAAAAATATTGAAACATTTAAAATAACCTAGAAATGTAATAAAAAAATTAAATTAAAACATTATGATAAAATTTTCAAAATAAAGTCTTTTATCTCAAGTCCCAACTTGTTTTGTTGGTATGTCTATCATCCACTTCATTGGAAATATCCTCATGGATTTAACCTTATTCCATGTTAATATGGTATTTTTCGGACAAAAAAAACATATAAGAAAGGATAAAAAATTATTGTAAAGGATTTGTGAACATCATTTTAAAAATAAATGGCTTGGGTGGTTTGAGGAAGAGAGTAGAGATGATTCCTTTTTGTAAGTGTCGTGAGTGGAAATCCTATAAATATATTACATATTAGTATATAACATACAACTAACTCATGTAAAATGGATCCAATATATCACATATTCTAATATATTGATAGTATGATATCAATATAACCATCAAAACAAATTTAGATAGGTTATGTGTCATTTTAATCTTTATCTTTTGGTTTAAACCCATCATTAACCCGGGTAAATCTTAACCATTGCAAAAACATTTTCCGAATTTATGGGCCATGAATGTAATTTAAAAAATAAAAACTGATAAATAAGTAGAACACTAATTATATAACAAAAAATTCCCCATCAAATTGAGTTATGATAGGTTTTTTAATATTTTTTGATGATTAGAAAATTATTTTAAAATAATTAATACCATTTAATGTCTTTTTCAAGACCAGTCACAAAATTTGATTCTAAAGGAATCATTGTCACAATGGAATTATAATTAAAATCCCTAAACAATCACATATATTTATTAAGCATCATTAAAATTCATTGAATACAAAAAATAATATTAATATTATTTCTTTTAATATTTGTAAAACTATTTATTTTATTTTTCTTATGATTTCATAAGAGTTGAATCAACAATGAAAATTCATTTTCAATAATTATAATATATTTAAAAATTAAAAATAAATTCTTAACATGAACTTAAAATATTATAAATAATTATGCTTATCCTTGATCATTCATAATGTATATTGAATCTTATCTTAATCCTGAAAAAATATTTAAGAGATAGAATGAGGGAAAATGAAATTTTATAAAATATAATGCTAATCCAATCATGATTTCGAATGAAGAAACAAAAAAAATAGCACAATAGGGATGATAGTCTTATACAAAAATCATACACACAAATAATGGATATTTTTTAAGCATCCTAGGCCTTTTTTACTTAATTTTATTTTTTACCTTAATTTACCTCTATCGTGATAACTCATTTTTTAAAATCAATAAGTTTTTATTGCGACCAAAAATAAAATTGACCTAATAATTTTTTTAGAAATGATGAATAAAATATTTAAATCCATTTTACTTTATTCTATTTTTATATGTTGAAAAATAAATTTTAATATAATTGCGCAAACCTGAGTGAACTGTTTTTTATAGAAAATGTTCTTTTTAGAAAAAAAAAATGAAATAATACCAAAACAAAATATAATTTTTATTAATATGGAAGTATTTATATTATGATTAATAAAATATTTTTAATTTATATTTAAATCCAAATATATAATAAAATTATTCTTCGAAATCCCATTATATAATAAGAATATATTAATATTTTTGAAAAATTGAAATTTTTTACTATTAACTCAAAAATGAATCATTTCATAAAAATCACAAACAATGATGATAATCCTATTATGATATGGTAATTTACAAAATGTTTTCCAGTTTTTAAAAAATTATAATGTGGAACAAATAAATTGTAATCTTCGGCAAACAATTATAGTAAAAACCAATTTTGAAGAATAAAATGACTTTATTGTCAATCATTTCCTAATAAAAAAATTAAATTAATGATTATTCATTAAATTGGATATATTATCTACCTATTTCAATAGATTAATTTATAAAAAGTGATTAATTTAATATATCAAGAAAAAAATACATTGCACACATAAAAATAATTTAATGAAAATAATATCTTTTCTGTTCATATGATTTTATATTTATTTCTAATGAATTGATAATAACTGCATGATAAAGGATTCCGTTTATCAAGGACTTTTTAATATATTTCATAACATCGGAATTAATATCCATACCATCCAAAGAAACAGCTAGGTTATGATGGTTAAAATAAAATAATAATATTTTAATAGTTCCCTATATTTTTGACCTCATTATTCTATGTGGTATAACAAATAAAACATATTTTTCATTTAAAACAATATAAATAAAATTGTAGACTTTTAAACGCATATCTGAGTTTTTCTAATCCTTCGTATCCACATCTACATGATATATACAGCCATAAATTTTCATGTGTCTAACTTCCATTTTTATTCTATACGATAAATGATCCAATATATCCCACCCCATTAGTATTAAAAGAATTTTTTTCAAGAAGATAAATTCCAAAATATACCTCTTTCACCAAAAATTAAATGGAAGATTTGGAATATAGCACATTTATTTTCAAACTTTCAGTTAAAATTTGATTTATTTACTCAACCACATCATATTATTGTCATTTCATTGGTATAGTCTTTTCCATTTTGATTCCCTTATTTGATAGTTGTTCTGGAAATCCATTCTTTTTTATTCGCCACTAATATCAGATATTCAGTATTTCACCTTTATTGTTGTCTTACGTTACTTTATGTACTTCTATTAAACAAACATTATGAAAACATTAGATTTTATTATAAATAAACTCCCACTTTTATAATTTAATCATCAATGAATGTCCCAAAAAAACATCAACACATCATGAGAATGGATGAGTGCAAGAACCCAAACATCCTTCTAAACATTTTTAAATATCAATATATATAAATTATTTTGTTCATGTTTAACTAAACATTTATCTACTTTACATGTATATTACTATCATAAATTCATATTTTATTTGGATCAAGATTTGTTTCACAATTAGATGTTATAAATGTCATTTTATTCCCATTGAGGTTTTTTAGATGAAAATTTTATAACAACACACATTCAAAAGTTGTTATTCGAATAATTGTTTCTATATTTGATCATTTAGATATATACATGGTTACATCCTTTACACCTATGTCCAAAAAAATATATACTAAAATAATTTTCCATACTCCATTCATGAAGATAGTTTTTAATCCTACCTCACCAACATACCAATGGAAATTATGTTCATTCATAAACACAGTATATTCCGAAATTCATTCAACTTCATGAAGAATCTATTTGACATTCATATGTTAACATCAACCTTCCCCAAAATATATGGAGTTTCAAAATATGATAAGTATGATTTTATTAATATTTGATTTTAAAATTCACCATACACAATTTCTCTATCATAGATTTGAATATTCATTCAAAATAAATAACCCATGATTCCATTAGAATGTTAACACATAGTAGTAAATGGCTACTACCTTCAGCTAAAAATATGGTTGAACTTGAATTTATGGAAAAACAATATCATAATTATACGTGTGATATCTATAATATCTTACAAAAATACATTTCTTCCCATAGTGCTATGTTGACTTGTCTTCGGATATAACATGACATATTAAATGAGGATATGTTCTTCTATCTTCATCATTTAGAGAAGTTCCAATAGGTTCATTGATTTATTTCCATCTGAAAACTTAATTCATAATTATATTAATAATATCCTCAAACACCATGTCTTTTTACCGCATAAAATTCCTTTCTACAGTTACCATTATGTCCCATGATTCAAAAAAAAGAGTGATAATAATATAATTCCCAACACATCTTCTCTATAAAAGAAATTAACTGATTTTATCTCACATAAATTCGTGTTACAGTCATTCACATGATTATTCATAGGTCTTGCAAATAAAAATTTCATTTTATAAACCACCACATCCTGAACACCTTTTTTAGTGTTTTTTTATTTCTCAATCACCGTACACTAGTGATTTCATCATATTTTCGATTGTGTTTTCCCCTAGATATTAAAGGCTATATTTAGAGCCAAATAAATAATTATGATTCATAGAACATTTCCATCCATCCTTTCTCATTCTAATATTATCTATATTCTATAGCATAACCACATATAATAGAACCTCATCAATCATCTAAATCATAGAGTATTCTATTAACAATCTACAGAATCTAATGTCTTTCCCATTGAACTTTTTATTTTGTATTTTCTTTCTTTCACTACAATAAAATATGAAAAAGTGGATGTTATTTAATTGAAATAATTTCAAGATAAGAATAATGATACATGAATATAATTAAATATTACTATCGAGTCCTAAAATAATATTTTTTCCCTTGTTTCGGGGGTGCACAACACAAATATCACTATAAGATACACTGTTTGAAATCATAATGGTGGAAAAATATCCAGAATATCATTTATCATAATACACACCAATAAATTCAATTTTCTACACCATAACATGTTTATAAAACCCTAAATCACTACACTAAATTGAAATTTTTTACTATAATAAACACAATAGTAAAAATAAATAATTTAATAAAAATAAATCGTAAAAATGGGAACACAAGGACTGTGTGGAAAATAAATTAAGTCCTACATCCATGGGTGCACATTGTAGTACCTTTAATTTACCAAAAAAGGATAAATTATATTTCAATAATGTTGACTAATTATCTAATTGTATCACTAATCACATAATCATATCAATCTATAATGCATATAAAAATGGTACAATATCATTATTATATTGAGGCCTAGTCAGTTATTTTGTTTCACTAATATAATATATATTTTGGAGTCCTACCATCAAACTGAATAACCTATTAATATCTTTAGAAATATATATTTTAATACTAAATTCTAGTGAATAGTTAATGTGTCCCTACATCCTATCAGATGAATACTAGATTCTATCCTTTTTCAAAAATTACTATGAGGAATTACTTTTATATATCAACATAAGAGTCACTGATTCAAGTATTTACCATAAATTTTCTTAAAATAATTTTAAATATTTGACTAATGAGAACCTTTTAGATCATACATTTCAAAATTCCTACATCTGATAGATCATTAACAATAACCTTCTGCATAAGGGTGAATCATATCTTCTACAATTCCCCCTTTAGATCAAATAATAATAAAATTTATAGATTTATCATTTTCTAGTAGGTTATATGAAATCATAGTCTTTGTGAAGAAATACTATGACATCACGAATATCACTGCGACATGTGATATCATGTTAATCAACATTATTTTCTTATTGTATGTTATCATGATCAAATGATTATAATGTGATTATAATCTATATGAGTTTAAACATCTAATATAATTTTTAAAATATTATAAAAATAAATCATAAGGATTAACTATATGTTATAAATAGTTATAAGTAAATAATAATTTAAAAAAACATCCTTAATTGATTGAACTTTTTTCCTTATAATTTCCATAGATAGCCTATATAAGGATTTTCATAGTATGTGATAATTGTGCATTAAAAAACACATGAATACTATGAATTATCCTTAAATAAAATATCTTTTCATCCCTCTCACTTCATTTAAAAAAAATTAGAAACACTTGAGAAATAAAATCTCCTCCTTATGAATTGGGAGATTTATTCATTACATATATATATTTGGAGGAAGGATTCCATTGGGAACTTCTTAGTGATTGATATCAGTCCCATTTAAAGGATATTGGATAGATTCATATCATTAAGAGAAATATAAATATTTATTAATTTATTTTATTTTATCTAATATGATAGGATGATCATTTAACTTTATACGTTTTAGTAAAAGTTTCACATTATGTTTGGATAACTATTATATATTACAAAACTAATAATTGGCATCAGATCCTATTCTATCTGATTTTAATTGAGTTGTATTTTTTATGAGGAAACTAGAAAGACCATTCTTCTATAAACTATGTAATAACCAATAAAAAATTTCACTATTCATATTAATTTACATATCATGACATAAATCATGAGCCAATATATTAATAAACCTATAAAAGATTTTCAACCACATCATAGTTTATACAATTCAAATGAAAAAATGTTTTGGGAAACAATGTATTATAAAATTATGTCTTAATGTCATGGTTCACTTTTTAAAATGGTTATGGTGTATGATTTCATATGAGTAACATAAGAGATTCAAGATAAGGCCATGTCATAATCTAAGTTGTTAAAATTCATATTTATTAGCCTGAAATAGCTTATCTAATTCAAATTAATTTCCAAGATGAACATGATTATGGTGTGACAATAGAAACAAAATTATATAAAATATTTTATAATCTTTTACATATAAACTATAGAAAATATTTTGAAAATTTAACTACACCCTGGTGGAAATCTATGGTCACTAGAATTTAAAAAATTTATAATTAAAAAAATGTTAAATTGAATGGTACCTTCAATCTCACTCCAAATTTATAGTAGACTATAAACTATACTAAAAATGTTGTTTAATATGTTATTTGTGGCTTTCTAAATATTTACTAACTCATGATCTATGAAATAAAATAAATTATAAGTACCATTCCCAAGATTCATCATATTTTATAACTAAAACCATTATATATACATATATTAAATAAAGATATCATGTTTAACTTTAACCAAAGACCTACCCTACCACAATTTTTTGTTAACATTATTAATGAATATCACTCAAATACATTCATCATATTCACTTCTCCATGTTGAATCCATGGAATGTACCAAATCACTCATTTAATAGTAATTATTCTTCTTCAATCCCAGAAATGTTAGTAAATCGTGTAATCAAATGAAATATTAGTATGATAGCTCAAGGAAGGGGAAGATTGGTAATAATATTGAGTAATCTTTCATGATCACAATATCATTATGATTTCCATCATTTATAAGCCCTCAGGGGAAGTCCTCAATTTCACAAGCAATTACTCATTTTTTGTGAGTAAATGAATTCAATTATAAATCTTTGTAACCTTTATAAAATTAATAATCCCAATGTTTCATATTATGAAATTATATTTTATTAATTTATACATTACATATGTGAGGTTAAAATGCAAACACATTAACATTTGTCTTCCAGGATAATCATATAATGTATGGTGTATTGTACAATATGATTTGATCCACTATGGTGTGACAAGGATTTATAATATGTTAACTCATTGAAGTAACATGAATATAATGATTTCAAATATAACCATATCATAAAATATGATATATGTAATATCTCTTTAAATCTCCCACTTTCACTAAACCCATATAGACCTAGCATAATTTCACCTTATATTGTATCATTTATAATAACATGTGAAACCATTTCCAAAATTTATTTTTGATAAAATTAAAAAAATCTTTATGAAATATATCATCTATTTCAACCTGTATCACATCATATAAAAAACATTTAGAATACCCATTCAAAAATACTTATATATAAACTCTAAACACTTTTACAGAATTTCTCTGATTATCATAAAATGAAATCCTTTCATATAAATAGTAATTTGTGATCACATAGGCCTTTGTAGCATTGAAACAAATACAAATTACAAAATTTTAAGTCTAGTAAAAAATGGCCATTACCAAATCACAAGTGCCACTCAAGCTACATAATTTTCTAGCACGATCCCCACCAAACACATGTATCTATATGATTTTTCCCACTACCTGCATTATATGAAAGTATACATTTTCATATGATCCCTTTTTCCAATACATCAAGTAATTATAGGACATACAGTATATCAATCCCAAATATCTTGTCATACATTCTCAATTCAAAAAGTATAAACTTAATAACTCAATGAATAAAACTCATTCCATTCACCTTTATGTATGATCACAACACATAGACCCAATATGATAGATAAGAACATCATATTCCTTATAGAGGTTTTTTAGTGCACTAGCTTATTCTATCATAATCAAGGAACATGATTTCATACTAATCACATGGGAGGAAAATCCGATCTTGGTTAATCTCCAAATAAATACCTGATCAACTATATTCTCAACCACCCATTTATTAGTTAATCCTCAAGTATTTCATAATAAAGGTATAAATTTATATATGTTCACATGTTAGGTATCTAACTAAACATAGGTATTTAGTAAATAAAAATATATTTCATGAACTTCTAGTATGATAAACACAATTGTAAGAAACTCTATATGTTACAATTGATTCCTTTGAAATGAATAGTGAATTATTCGAGTCTTCTCACATTATTTAGATTCACTTGTTGAACAATATAAACTAAGGAAAGTGTTTCACTTAACACAAATTTTCTTACTTCTATTTTTGTTTTTCTTTATGTTTATCTCTAGTCCAAGAATTTATATTAAGCTATTAATTTCTATTATATGTATCTCAATGTTTAGACTAATAAGGATGATGTTATTTAAAAAAATAAAAACAATTCTAAGATAAGTATTGTGTATTACATCCATATAATAAATTTTTTATTGAATGGAATACCACTAAAAATAATGACCCTTTTTAACTCATCAAATCCATTAGTGGCCCAAGATCCATATTTGACTATGAAATGATTCTAATTTGTCAGTACTCTCAATTATTATTCATTTAGTTTAAGAGTCAGACCAATAATATCAAATATGAATCTTATATAGTTTATAAGACATCTATTTGTCCATTACATCATATTGATAAAATTTACTATATTCCTCTGATAACCTAAAACTATTAGGTTGTCCCAACTAAGTGTAATCTAAATAAAATTTCAAGAATGAGAATTTAATCCTATTATAGTCACCCATTAATTTATTTCATTGAAAAGTATAATATAGGGATACGCATATTTTTCAAGACCAAAAATGTTGGATGATCTAGGTAATGATAATAGTTTTCATTCAATTTAACCTAACACATAGTATTTTAAATGGGATTTAATTTCACTATTTTATCTCATGTTATTTTCTTGACATGTATGAATGGTTCTTGTCATATAATTTGGAATATTATTTATTTAACTAAATCAATATTTTCAAACCATATTGATGTGTAACACATCACAAAACTAATATCTTATTTTACTAACCCAAACTAAAAGCTAACTATATTTTTACACATTTAAATGAATCACATGCATATAGTACATTAAAAAAAATAGTGTGATGTATTAGAATTATATGGAATGAAAAATCCCCACCATTTTTATCTTGTAGTGATATATAGATAACAACCACTTTTCTTGATAATGCATAAGCCTTTAGAGAATTGATTAGTTACACCCAAAGTACTTATGCCCAAGGATACATTACTCAAATGTAACCACATTTCAATTTAAATTAGAACCATTAATTTTTATATATCATAATTATCAACTTAATTAAATATATTGCCCAAACATAATATAATTTCAAGGTATAATAAAACTAAATCCATTATTAATCATAGAATGTAACTCCTCATACACAAGTTTTACCACTTATATAATGATTTTACTCTTAAAACTAAAGCATTCATTCATAGATAATATTTCAATTATATCTATGAATAAACTTGGTAATAAACTAAATAAATGAACAGTTTTTATATTAAAGTAGGAGTTAAATAATTAAAAAACTATTCATAAACAAAACAACAACAAACACTATAATGAAACTATGGATGAAATACATTACAAAATTAAATAAATATCAACTTTATATATTTATTATATATAGAAACCAATTCATATTTTTTTTGAATGGAATTTTATTGAAATATATGAAATAAACTAAAATTTTAAATTTTTTAATTTCATGTACATTTTTTTTAAAAATAATAATTAATCTAAATTTCACATTATTAATATTATTTAAACCTTTATGATATCAATTTTGAAAAAAAATTTGATGTGGTTAAAATAATTCCATTAAATAGGTCCCTTTAATTTGAAAATTTTAAAATATAATGTTGTAAAAAAATCATCATTTTGAATACAAAATACTTATATATTTTGCCTTATTTTTTATTTTTTTTTAAATTATACTTATAATTTTGGTATAAACAATTTATATCCAAATTATATGTTAGGTCATATATTTTTGAGTTTATTTATTAATAATACTTAAAATAATAGAATATTTATTTATAAAATGTTTCATAAACATTTAATAGTAAAGTATAAACACATTATAAATAATGATTTTTTTAATTAAATTTTAAAGTAAATAAATTTCCAAAAATAATAATTCATATTATTTATAAATAATTTTTAAATGATAAAAATCAATTCATAATTGAAATATTTAAAATCAAAATTTTCAATGTATATTGTATTTTTTGATATCCTTATATCATAATCAATGGCTTTTCCTTTTATCTGTTGTATTTTACAATAGATAATAATTGACAATGATATTTTTTTCACTTCCTTAGAGTTAAAAATTATGATATAAGATATAATTTATTAATGAAAAGATGTTCTGACATGAAAAAACTCAACAATGTAGTCATCCCTTATGTATTCCTATATCATATGTTATGATATACACAAAACATAAGTACTAGAACTCAGCCATTACCAATGATATCATATATTACATGGAGTTATCTTATCGAATATTCAGATATCCTATGTCATATATAAATCTACATAAAAAAATAGATATCATATTTTATCAATGGAAATATAATATCTATGAGATATCATATTTTTTAAATTTTTTTAATATTTTAAGTGTAAAACTACATGAAAATTCTCTAATACCATTTATGGGTTTTTAAGGATCGATTAATAAATAATTCTAGTAGTAAAATCAAAGAAAAATATCATTACCATAGTTTTCATATTTTATAACTAAAACCTTATAATATATATATATATATATATATAAGTTCTTCTCATTACCATTAATACAAGGAAAACATTCCTATATTTTTTAGTAAAATTCATTATCATGATTTGTCAATGTCATCCATCAGACTCCATTCTCCATGAGGTTTCTACGGGTTATACTAAATCACCCATTACATGGGGTGTATCCTTCTCTAAGTCAGGTTATGCTAGTATGTCATATAAGTAAATGAATTTGAAGTATGATAGCTTGATTTGAGGGAGAATTTAATGGAATCTGATGTGATCTTTCATAAAAACAATATCACGGTTATTACCGCTTTTTATAAGCATATGAAGAAACTGATCTAGCTTTTATAAATTTACTTTTATGTCATTAGTAAATTAATTTAGATAAAACAATTTGTAACATTCATCCAAATTAGTCACCAAGTGTTTCACCTTACAATAATTTTATTTTTTAAAATGATAGATTATCTAGGTAAGATTCAACAATTAACACATTAAAATTAAACGTCTATGTTATTGCTAGGATGTAATTTGGATCATCAAATAAAAACTAGTACAAAATGATATTCCCAAGTCATCCAATATGATAAGTCATGTAAGTAGCATAAATTTCATGATTTATGATATGACCTTATCATAAAATATAATATTAATGTTTTAGGGTATATCTACATAAATGATCTAGGGTTAATGATTATTTATATGGTAGATTGATTATAAAATTATTATAAGTTATAAAAAATAAGGAGAACTATTAAGAATGT
Source organism: Viscum album (assembly GCA_963277665.1). Lineage (NCBI taxonomy): Eukaryota > Viridiplantae > Streptophyta > Magnoliopsida > Santalales > Viscaceae > Viscum > Viscum album. The sequence goes on along the minus strand of OY728153.1, from coordinate 603,354,659 downwards.
ATATTTATTTATTACAAGTTCATAAATATGAATATAAAATTCTTATATATCCAAAGGCCTTCAATATAGTAATTTTTTTAGTTCGTGTAATGTGTTTACATAAAATATGAAATGATTATGTGATAGTAAATATAATCATAAATTTAATATATTATTAATATAATGTACATCACATTAAAGGGATTGTAAATTTTCAATATGATATAGTTTAAATCTAAATAAATTTGAAACATTCTTGGTTACTTATTTTATGGAATGTTTTTAACAAGTTCCTAAATTTTAACTTTTTTATAATTATTTATTTATAAATCATTCATAAATATTTATCTCTTGTGAAAATTTAGAAATTTTATTATTAAATTATTTATTCATTGTTATAATTTTTAAAAAAATTTAATGGTCATATTATTTAGATTATTATGTTAATTTCCTTAGTTAAATTGTCCAATAGGTATATAAGGAGTTACAGGTTAGGACAAGAGGGATAAGATTGGTGGAATAAGTTTGACTCATAATTCTCTATCATAATTTTTTTTGATAATAATTATTCTATGTATAATTTCCTCAGGGGATTTGAAGAAATCGTGAATGTAGTGAAGGGAATCAAAGACCTCAGTGAAAGAATAATAACCTCAATCGCTAATATTGATCCTCAAAATGGCGTATCTGGTTGGGGCCCTGACTTGAAAGCAGAGAATAAATCATAGAATAAAATATTTAAATGAGTACCCTTAAGGAAAAAATATATCTTGAGGGTCCCCGTTACCCAATAACATGAATTTTTTTCAGGTCATTCCCCCCTAAGAAAAATCTTATGTCAAATGATGGAGCAAGTAGTGAATGAAGAAAGTCTCTTAATCACTATTAGGGTATGTGAAACTATTTTCATCTCTATGGAAAAATGTAAGGAAGTAGGTCCCCATACTATTCTCTAGGAGAATGAGGATGATTAATAGCATCTTGATTCCCCTAGTGAACCTGATGTTACCAATACTCCCTTGGGATACCGAAGGATACTATTATATTAAATATTGTTATTTATTATATTGGGGATTTGATTTCTAGAACAAAAGAAAATGATATATCACTATATTAATACTCATGAAAACATAGAATACCTATTAGAATATACAGTTAACATGGTGGGTTATCGAAAACAATATATAGGAATGAAAAATAATAGAAACTCAAAATCAAATTATAGATTAAGATGAATATTTTATATTAGAAATTATATAGAGTTTCCAAATATAAGATGGTCTTTCTAACATTTATTATCTAATAATTTTTAAGGGAATAATTTAAAGGGAAAACAATATGGATAAATGGATCAATGATGTGGAGAACAATACATGGTTTTATAATTTTCTTTAAAGATCTCTCAAGGTTAGAAGGACTATCACCCTCCTTGGGGATGGTGACACAATCATTAAGAATAAGGAAAGACTTTCATATTACATTGTTCATTACCAATATTATATATTTACTAGACCTTAATCATGTGAGAATCATTTAGTTAATAAAAATTATACCCTTGATTAATATTGTCATAAAAAAGTCTCTCAATAGTACTCCTCCTGAGTTGGATATTAGAGATGTAGTCATTGTCTTGAATCCTAGAAGTGATCCCATCCATGATTACTTCAATAGCATTATTTGGTCGAATTATTGGGATTTGATAGGTTTATATGTCAAAGGTTAGTGAATTCCTTCTTCTATAATGGAACCCTCCCTCATGTTATCAATTATCAATTTCTCATTTTAATTCCAAAGGTATAAATTCCTTTAAAATTCATATTTTTAGGCTCATTTCCATGGTTAACTATATCTATAAAATCCTCACTTTGTTTTTTGGAAAACTGTATTTCTTCCATCACTAGAAAAATAATCTCATGGAACAAATTTTGATTTATGAAGGGTAGAAACATATAAGATTTTATTATAACTTTTTCTGAATGTGTAAATCTCTTTAACAATTATATAAGGGAAGGTAACATTACCCAAAATATTGATCTGAGAAAATCCTATAATACTATGAATTGAGTTTTTATATGGAATGTGTTATCCAGGTTTAGATTTAATTACCCCTTCATTTATTAGTTTAAAACTATTTTTTGTTACACTCATATTTTAGTTAAAATTAATCGATCTCTTATGTGTTATTATATTAATTAGGTGGGGTCATGCTAGGTTCCCTACTCTTTGTAATCACCATCTCTTTCATAGAATATTACCTCAACAAGCTCATTTATAAAAATGATGATGAAGGAATGTTTAATTCCATTAAAGGTCATAGAAGTATTTTTTCCCCTCTGATCTTTTATATGAAGATGATATTATGTTTTTTTATTTGGGGTGGTAAAAGGAATATTCAGTACCTCAAAGAATCTGTCATTAATTATGATAGATTCTATTGATATTCAATTAGTTAGAATTAATCCTTTTTCTATTTTGGAAATATAATTTCACTTACTGTAGACACTAGAATCTTTGGGGAGTTATAAATTAAATAAGGATTCATTCCATTCATCCACATTAGGGGTTTAAATGTTTTATAGAAGACCTAAAGTCTCCTACTTCAACAGATTCACTATTTCAGTTTATAAGGAACTTGTTTTCCAAAAAGGGAAGACATGTTCATTAGATGGAAGGATTAACCTTTTCAAATCAACAATTTCATCCAAGTTGAATTATTGATTTATAGTTAAAAATTAGACTTGTGTCCTTATTAATGACATAAAAAATTATATAAATTTTTTGATTAGATTGGGAAATTTCATGAAACAAATGGTCATTTTTCTGTGGAGGGTTTGATGTATGCCTCTTAATGATAGAGTGGGGAATTAAAATTATCAATCACATTAATTATTCTCTTAAGTATAAATTCTTGTGGAGGATCATTAATTAAAAGTATGATTATATGCGCTTTCCTGGAGTAATATTTTCAAATAAACACAAGTGTGGTAATTTCAATCATGTATATTCTTCTATGTTATTGGTTCTTCAATCTTCCTTTTCTAGTATCCTCTCATATTCTATGTCAATTACTTGCCAAATTTCACTCTTATGATCCAGTTTGAAAAATGTGTTGTAGTAGTGGGTTCCCCAGACCCAACATTAATAGTACTTTTGAATACTATATGATTTGTATATATAGAAATTCATAATGTATTCCTACCATTATTGTGTAGATATTTATGCATCCATTATTTAATGGTAATTCTTGTAAATTATTTTTATTGTCAAAATGTTATAGAAGATTGTAGGATATAATGAGAAATTTCAGATACTATGACATTAATCTTAAACAATGGCCTTATGGTATAGATACATCTTATATACAAGAAACATTTTATTTTTTAATATCATGTGATGAGGGATCATAAACCTTTAGAATTTGTTTCATTAAGTTCACATTTGGTGATCTCTATCTGTGGCAACATGAAGAAAAGACCTACTAATAGAAACACTGCATGTTTTGGGTGTCATTGGTTATTTCAATCTGTAGAAATGTGTATTTGTATCCTAATTTGGGATCATTATCAATGTGTATCTTTTGATAATAAAATTTTATTCAAGTAAAACCCCATGATAATGAAGCCGTTGTGAGGTAATTTGTGTTGGGTGTGGCATTGGTGGTATGAAACTTGTTGAATAATAAATATAAAGGTAGTCACATTCGACTTGCGGAAGTGATATCACTAACCCAGTTGATCAGGATGGTAGTACCTTCATTAAATCCATGTTCATGGTAATCAAAGGTATGTATGTCTAGTTAGATCACCAAATAATAAATCAACCAAAGGCGGATGACACAAGTTTTTACCTGTATTTATGAGATATAGTATCACAATGAGATTATATTATGCAGTTTGTGTTCATAGGTTGGTTATCATTGCTATGAATTTTACTATTATATTTAAGTTCCTTTATGGGTATCTAAAATTTAATCTTGATTTTTGAATATTACTCACTGCTATTGATATAAGGACCAGGATGGTCACACACAATAACACTTTCGAGAATCTTCCCATCTCAGCTGAATAGGAATATAAGACATGGAGGCACTTACCACCGGGTCCAAGTGTTATCCATGTTATATCAATCACAAAAAAAATCATTATTATTCATGTAAATAGTAATTGGATTGAATTTAATTATTAAATGTATTTACACGTGATTAATTAAATACAATTGTTAATACTATATAAAATAATATTATTTTAATATTCTAAGTTCGTTTAATATTATCAAGAGTTATGAGTTGAGTAAATTACTTAGGTTTATCATGTAATATATTTAACATATATTATTGTAATTTTATAAAAATATAAATAATATTTTGGTGGAATTGTTTTTTCTAGAATAATTATTTATTCACTTATTTATTGGACGTTCAATACATAGGGGTCAGGGAACCATTACCGGATACTTTGAATATCCACTATATAAGTAGGGGAAATATCATTCTAAAGTAACAATTCACTTTTTTGGAATTGATATCATCTCTCTAATCATGATTCCAAGATATTGAATTGCTTGATCCAATCTTACGATCCATGTTGTTCTTCATGCATCGAAGGAAGAAGGTCATGGTGATCGTCGCTACATCGAAGTGATTCTCATATCTCCACATTTACACCCAAAATCAAATGAAAGAGCATGTACATATTCAAGAATCATGTGTGGATAACCTAGAGGTGTTTTACATCATATCCTTCGAGCAATGAATGACGACAACTTGCGATAGATGAGTGCACATCAAATCAGAATGATGTAATCACTTGTTTTATTTATATTGATATGATTAAACAATATAGGATCCCTATACTACATATGTTCTAGATCATTGGAGATGGTTATGTTTCATCCCTCCAGTGATTAAGAATTTTTCAGTTCCCATTCCCTCATCTTAGGATTCCTTCCTCGGTACATTCAATTGCTATCAAAGTGATCTCGTGGTTTTTCTAAGTCAAGTACATTATCTTTCTTTAAATTTTATAAATAGGGTATTAAAAAGATTCTGACATATCTGACCATGCATCAATCTACATTCCAAAGGACATGTTATGTCCCTCTAAAAATATTTTTATTCATATAAATAACGTTTTTCGACTTGATGTTTATAAGATATTTTTTATGTTTTTAAAGAACAGGTAAAACAAATTACAATGAATTCAAGTTTTATTTCTTCCACTAGTTTTTTTAATATTATAAAATATTAATCTATATCATTAATTTAATACAATAATATTTTTTAGTTAAATTAAAATGATATTTAAAGTGTATGTTGATTTTAATGATTTTATCAAAAAAATTGAATTCTAACTTGTGGTAAAAATTATTTTGGGAGATTCTGTGCCCATGCAAGCTACACTGACATAACTTTGTCAAATTGACAGAAAATGGCCTGCCACATTTTTCAAATGTGTGACTTCACTGGGAGAAATCTACCTCCTATATTGTGTGTAACCCCAAGGGAACCCCAACTTCCCTTTCCTAGATCATGAGAAGACTGTGACCCCCTCTATTTCTTACTATATGGGAAGCATAGCTGACCATTGTCAGCGTTGATTTATCCTTTCCTTAACTATGGGAGTCACTCACCCTCAATGAATATCTGTCATTGGATTCTTCATAAGACACTATGATCAACTATCACTACTCCCATCACTAGAGACAAATCCCACAGTGAAGGTTCTGTTGGATGCATTTCAACTGCTTCTGCCCCGCTTCACCATCATAGTCCACTAGCGAGCCAGATCCCCACCACTCACCACTGGATCCCTCTTGCCGACCTCCTCTATGAAACATCAGGGTCCACCTAGCACAACTCCTTTTTCTCACCTGAGCACCACTATTGGTAACCCTTCATAGAAGATATGTGCACCATTTCCCTGTAATTCGTGAGATTCCCAGCCCCTATCCACTGAGCCACAAAGCTTTCCATCCTCCTAGTTCACCTTAATCGACTCTTTCGTCCTGATCGGTCATGTTCGGCTGTCGCGTGCTACCTCCTGACTCATCTATCTAGACCTCACCAAATACCTCTATTGACAATGATCAATGCTAACCTCTACCAAGGCTTACACTAGTCTTACCTGACCCAAATTTCCTCACCAAAGGGCCAGAGGAAGTCTACATGACCCAGAACAGGTCTTAGAAGACTTGTATGGGCCAGAATACCCCTTCACTGGGTTTTCATGTCCCCATTTATCAAGCAGGGCTCTCACTCAGTCTGTCAAGGGCCTTGACTAGGTTTTTGAGGGTCCACTTGAAATTTATAATCAAGATAATTTAAGTTTATTAATTTAATTTTACTTTTAAATTGAAATAATTAAAATTAACTATGGTTCTAAAATATTAAAAATTTGGAACATTAATTTTATTTTATTTTTTGAATTATATTAATTATTTTATTATAAATTTTGGTTTTAAATTTAAATTAAACATGGAAATGAATACAAAAAATTATTGGAATCTATTTAAATTCATTTAAATTATTTCAATACCCCCATGCTTTTAAATTTATCCCAATTTAATTTCAATTGTGTGTTTATTCCTTTAGACCAACTTGTCTTGAGGTAGTGGAAGACCATTGTATGTCTATATTTTAAATTATTTATTTATTTATTTATTGTGTGTGATGATTGTAATAAGTAAAAAATTAATTGACAGTCTGCACATTGTCTTACTTTTATTCAAATATGTATAAGGGTCTCCAATTCCCCTATTATACATTGTACCTATAAACCCCCTCACCTATGTGGGAGTATATTTGTAAATACACAATGACACAGTAAGGCATATACCCCACCAAGTCGAGGCAATTCACCAGATGAGAAGCAAATACATTGGATATAGGGAAAGCTGGACTACGAGTTAGGACTCGACGTGGGTATGAAAACCCCTCGAAGAAGATTGATATGTTTTGGATCAATAACTATTATATTCTCAAGACCCGTTGGGCTGATTTATGTATTTTATGATTTATTTTATATTTTATTCAATTGTATAATTTTTATGTTATTACATAAAATAACAAACAACATAAAATGCATAAATGTATGATGTATGATTTTCTATTGTGTGGTCAAAATTCATTGTGATCACATATTATGTCTTATTAAATAGATTTTTTTCATTAATCGCTTAAATATAATAAAACCCTCAACAAACTATTAAGTCATAACTGCCTTCCATTATTTTCATTTTGATGGAACTAGGTTTTCAAGGTTCCCATCATTGCATAGAAAAAGGTTCTAATTACCATAGGAGAGTTTTAATGAGAGTTGTGGGATGCATTAACTAAAATGGTGTTAAGGATTATCCATATCCAACATTAAGTCAGTTTAGAGGCAAACATTGTGTAAATAAATTTATTAGTTTCAAATTTGGAACTTCACTCAATCGATTAAGTAATAACATGTCACCGTGGATATCCAATAAAATTCCTACCTTGAACCCCCCACCCCCCAGTAGTGGTGTAGCCATATCTTATAGACTATGAGGAGAGGTTCAAGTATCCTTTTCACTAGAATACTAAAAAGACAAATTATTATGATTATAGCATAGATGGTTTCTATAATTCTATAAAAAAGTGGGTGAAATTTAATGATTTAATTAATTACTCAAAATTTACAAATCATTAATCATGATTAAAAGTTTATAAATGTTATTTTTTTATAGAAAATGGCATGTAACACCATAATAAATACTATGATAAATAATTGAAAATGTAAATGTCCTTACTGGAACTAGTTTACAAGTTTTGTACATACCTCTGTACACAATACTATGGTACATGAAATTCATGGTGCTAGTGTCCCAAATACCTATTAAGGCACCTATTGAAGCATGGGTGTAAAATTTATTACAAGAGACTAATTTACAGGGCATATTATGGTTATATCATAATTTAATCATCAGAATTTCATGCTCGTTTCATTCACTACTTAAGGACATCAGTGATATAACATGTAGTCTCATCTTAAAGTAGTAACCAAGGACAAAGTGAATAAAGATATCACTACATAGATGATTAAACCTATATGTGTAAATTTGAAATGTGTATTATGATAATTTAATACATCATATTGTTATATCACTTTCACCCATATTCTATAGATTCATATTAAGGTTATGAAACGAATAGGGTTGATTAACAGCCTCGCTATTTTTTAGGTATGATTATCCAAGAAATAATAATAATAATGATAACTTAATCTTTAGTTCTTATAGAGAACAATTTTAATTGGAAGGAAAAATGGAAATTGGAAATTGTAATGCCAAAGGCACATTCATAACATGCTTCAATGAAATGAGGTTGGATATCAACATGAGGTTATTTTCAATTCATAACATGAAATAATTCTATGGATGTTTAATTTAATTTAAATAAATTAAAAAACAAGTACCCACTTATTTTTCAGAGTATATTCAAAAATTAGTGTTTCTAAGGTATTTTTTGGGTATAAATTACAGTATACCAATCACATATGAGTATAACCAAAAAAATTATCGTGTGTGTCCATTGAACACTAAGAGACATTGTTTTAGGGTTTGTAATGAATGTTGATTATGGTATCCCATAATCAATAAATAGTTTAGTGATAATTGAATCATATGCAATAAGTGATGAATATAAAATGTAAGACTTTTACCAACTTGTTGGAAGATAATTATTTTTCAGGTAAAACTAAATTTTGATGTAAATTATATACCCATTTTGGAATTAAGTCTTGGTAAAGATAATAAACTTTGGTATTATCTTGGTATATAATTAGTTTTGTATAAAGGAAACTTTAGAAATAAAGGTTTATACAATTCTATTGGAACTATTTCAATAAGTGAGAGTGAACTATTCCAAGAGTAATATATAGGTAAATTTACTTCATTAGATTCATTTATGTGATTATGGAATGTAAAAACATTGTATGAAAAATGCATGGTTAGAAGATATGAGTTACTTCAGGCCAGCATGACAAATAATATCCTGTCTAACAATTCATTGATCAAATAAATGTAGCGTGGAGTAATTATTAAATGCACATTATCGTATCTACATAATGACCTTGATGTTATTGAGGTGCATCAATGATATATTATTATAGGTTTACATTGATCAAAAAGATGTTTGATGCATTAATTCATAAACACACATTTTATACATCAGAGTAACGATGTAAGGAGAATCAATGTTGTAACTTGTAGAAACTTTTATTATATTTCATGATGTACATCACAAATAATGGCCTTATTCCTTAACTATATGAAAAATATAATGAAAATTTTGTTTCGTATGTGTCAAAATATGGTGGAAATACATTATTTCATAAGGACATGTGCTTAGATGCGAAGAGCTTATTAGGATATAGATATATTTCTATTAAGTACAAACACTTTGTTCATCTATAGTAATTATCTAAATAGATGATTAGTATATTACATCAATACCTATGATATAAAATTGGTAGTTCAGTGATGGAATACATTTCTATAGAAGGGTGTGCATTTCTATTAAATATAGTGAGATAAATATTAACTTGGGTTTAGTCAATTATGGAGATGAACATGCAGTTGGAATAGGAGTAGTTCAACAAGTACATGTGGAACAAGAATGATTTGGAGACACATACTATGTATGAGAGATAAAACCATTGTATTGGATTTGTATTCACCATAGTCGGTGATACATTTTTCATTAAAAATAATAATTTCTATAGGTAAGAATAATATAGTAATTAAATAAAATTATAAAGACTAATTAAATTTCAATAATGGAATCCATGTATCAAACTGTACATAGGCTTATTATTTTCAATATTGGGGTGGGCATTCAAGTGAAATTTTATATAGTAGGTACAAGAGAAATACCAAGAATTTTTTATTGGTAATACCAAGTAAATATTCTTAAATATATTAGAATTTTTTTTCATATATTTTTATATAATAATTTTATTGATAATTGGTTATCATGAATACCAATCATGGATGGTTTCTATATAACACAACCAGAAAGGGATGGTCACGTCATATAATTCCAATAAAGGTTTCAAGTTACTGAAATAAAATTTTATATTGAATATCACATAATGTCCATTTGGAATGAGCTTTTTCCATGTGTCAACCAGAGGTTGGGGGGGTTCCATTGCCTTCCATGTTTAATATGTTCGACAACATATAAAAACAAAATTAATCTTATAGTTAGTTAATACTAGGTTGAAATTAATTCATGAGTGATTAACTTAAAGTAGCAACCTATGTTCTAGGGAACAAGATCTGCTGAGGTAGATGTAACATTTTAATATACTTACTCCATCATACACACTATGACATGGTATTGAAAAATACAAGCTAGAACAATTCATGAGTGGATTTTTTACCAATGTCGCATTGAATTTCTCTCTCATGTTGACAAGTCTGGGACATGAGAAGAGATTAGAATGGTATGTTGAATTACATAATCTTTAGCAATGGATAAATCTTGTAATCCATTATATATATAATAATTAATATTTCCAAGATAAAATTTATAGTAGGAAAATAAAAGGTATATCTTGGAGAAATTAAAATGAACTAGTCAGAACTATCTGATTGTACTTTGTAAAGTACAAAAAATATGTGCATGTTAAGTGGAGATGAAAAGATTCTAGTTTTTAGGGGACACTAAATAGTCATATACAGATCTATGTGAAGTAAATTTGTATTAAGGATAATGTGATGGGAGAGGAAAGATCATATAAGTTAGTGATAGCCATACCTATAAATAATAAGTATATTGAAGATTCCGAGGAAGCTAAGTAGTAGTTAAAAGAAACAATTTATTCCAGTTCATGGAATCACACCAAGTGTGTAAAGACTTTTCATAACGTAAATTTGTATTTTATTACAAGGAAATATGTTAGGTTATGAAAATGGATAAATGAAATGTACTCGATGATACCATCCTTTTAGATGTTTTACTCAAGAGATAAGGTCATATATAGAAAAAACATTATATGGTATAAACATGGCATAAAGATATACTAAATATGTGACTCAGCAGAAACAAGATATTAATTACTTTAGAGCTAACAAGTATTGTTAGAAAGGTGTCTTTAATGTAAGTGGGAGTGTTGTAATAGTGGGTTTCATTGACCCAACATGAAAATAACTATTGATTACCATACCATGTATACATTTAGATTTTCATGATTACTTCTTACCCTTATAGTGTAGATATTTTTGCGTACACTAATATAATTTCCATAGATCATTTACCATATCAAAAGGTTATTGTACATCCCGAACTATAATGAGAATCTTGAGATACTATGCTATTAATCATAAATAATGGTCTTAGGTTATAGATACATCTTAATTACCAGAAATAGTAGATATTAGACTATCAGGTTATTGGGTATCTTAATTATAGAGTCTTATTCTCATGATCTCCGTACTTGGTAATATCTAGTAGTAAGATCATTAGGATAGACCAGATAATAGTAACACCACTTGTTTTGGGTATCATTGGTTGCCTATATATACTAACATGTGTATTGGTCTCCTAAATTGAGATCATTACCAATGTGTGTAATTTTATCACAAACATTGATTTAAGGCAAAAACCATGACAATAAAATTGTGGTGAGGTAGTTTTTCTTAGGAGCATCATTAGTGGAATGAAAATGGTTCAACAAAAAAGATAGAATTTATCACTTTTGAGTTGAGAATGTGACGTCTCTAGCCTAGTTGATTAGGAAGGTAGTAAATTAATTAAATCCATGGCCATGGTAGTTGAAGGTGATTCCATCAAGTAAGATTTATTCAAATAATAATGCAACAAAAGGATAATAACACAAGTGTTCCTCTTACTTTATGGGTCAATAGAATAAAATCTTGGTCTGTAAATATTATTCACATCAATTTAAATAATGGACTAAAGGGTCACACACAATAATGTTATCTAGAATCTTCCCTATTTGGTTTAATAAGAATATAGGACTCGGTGGGCCTGACCATAGTGTCTGAGTGTCCACCAAGCTCTACAAATCATAGATAAATAAATAAATTCATTATTATTCAATTAATTAATAAATTTATTGGATTTATTTAATACATATACTTAAAAGATATTATGTAAAGATAATGATTAATATTATACAAACAAATGTAAATTTAATATTCTAGATTTGTTTAAATTTATCAAGAATTTCGAGTTGAGTAAATGACTCAGGATTATCATGTATTATATTTAATATATATTATAGTAATGTTATAAAACTATAAAAAAATATTATGGCGTAATTGGTTATAATTGATCAATTATTTATATAACTTTTAAGTGGACATTCAATACTCAGGGGTCGGGGAACCCTAACCAAGTGTTACGAATATCCACTATATAAGTGGAGAGAAGCTCAACCAAAAGTAATATTTCACATTATTAAAAATGAGATCCACTCTCTCAACTTGATTCATAGAGAGATAATTTCTCAAACCAAGCTTATGATACAAGTAAATCTTCATGCATCAAAGGCAGATGATTGTGGTGATCATCTCTACGTCAAAGTTCTCATCAATACAGAATTCTCAAGACATGCAACGGATGAGTGTGCATCAAATCAGAACGAGTTAATTTTGGTTTTTATTTATTGTAATCTGATTAAACCACATGAGATAATTAGACCATACCTATGATTGATCACTAGATATGGAAACCTTTCCTCACTCTTGTTATTGAAAAATTTTAATCCCCCACCCATAGGCTTCCGCTACGCACCCCAGTACCTTCAAAATGGATATGTTCACCTTTGATTAATTATTTATACAATGTTGATTTTTCTTTTTATAATTATGTTTCAATTATCCTTTTTTTATCCCAATTACTCCATGCCAAATGTGATTAACAAGATCATAAATAACTAAATTTTCTTCCAAATAAATGCCTCTTAGCTTTTCCAACTACTTGAAATGGCTTTTTAAACACTGGATTTCACTGACACTTCATCTCTATGTATGATGATATAAACATTCTCTATTACCCAATATTTAACAACCCATGGATTATAGACATAAGGATTACTATAATGTAATGATTTTATTATAACTGAATCCCTACTGGTTACTACACGCAATCCATTTGCAATCAAATATTTTATATGAATTCTATTTACAACCAATATACAAAGGATATTGATCACCTCTTCCAATGATGTGTGATTGATGTTTCCTTATAGAATTATCTTCATGACTTTTTTGATGTCACATATTAGAAATCTCACAAGGTTCAGATTCATAATCAAATATAATCAATTTAACATCTACCTACTCAGCTTCATAACCTATTCAATATTAATGTTGCTAAGTTCCTTTACACCATCTTATATTGATGTAACATGCTTATAAATCAAAAAACCCCATTTAATATTAAAAATTCACTTTCTAGAATCAATTCAGTGACTAAGGATGTCAATTCCCTCAAATTGGACTGTAGTGATAATTCCATACATGACATCCTATTATTGAAGCACCGTGTAATTGATTGAAATTTTAAAAAACCTATTGTCACTATTGAGTTGTTTGCGTAGTCTCCCTTTCCATGATGGATTAAAATTAATATGCACCAAGAAACAAAGGGTAACCTAGGTCACTCAGGTTATGGGGAAATTAATGTGGCAACATTAAAATATAATTTTCTACATCATCTCATTGTCTTTATATTATTTGAGATGTCAAAATAGTGTTTTTTAGTAAAATATTTTCCAAATGTTGTAAATTTTGTAAATAATTATTAAATAATAATTTTTTGTGAAAATATCTATTTTAGTGTGTAATTTTGTCTATTTGAAAAAAAATTTAATTTATTAATTCATTCTGCCTTAACATTCATTTGTTTTCATCTTTTTCTTTTACATAAATTTTAATTATTTTAATTTTTTCATTATTTCAATTATTTTGTTTTAGTTTTTTGAAAATAACTATTTTATTAATTTAATGTATTCATCTATAAGTAAATAAATTTTTATTTATTTCATTGATTATATGTGTAATTAATTTAATCTTTATAATTCAAATCAATTCATTAATTAATATAATATTAAATTTTATATTAAATTTTTTTATTTATATATTTATTTAATTTATTTACTTTTAAATTGACTTATACAAACCAAATTAATTATTTATAAAATTAATTATGTACAAAATGAAATCAATAATATTATTTTACTGAATATTAATTATGTTTTGAGTTAAAATTTTATTTATTTTTCTTAATTTATATAATTTATGTTTCAATTTAATTAATTAAGTAATTTAAATGTTGTTTAATAATTTTATTTTTTGTTATAGGTACCAACACTATCCCTTTTCCATTTTTCACTTCACCCCACGAGCCCTCTGCTGGCGGTGTCTCATCATTCGAAAAAAATAACACCCTCACTCCATCGAACCCCCCTTCTATTTCCAACCCTCTAATGTTGCCTCAAATGCACATCGGCAGCCCTCACTACTGGTAGTGTCATCCTCTACACACCATTCCTCTATTACACTTCCATTTTCTACCCTCCCTTCACAACATCATCCATCTTCTTTCAGGAAGTGCCTAGACCATCATCCCCCAACCACCATCATGGCAGTGTGTCCATGACACACCGTCACTTCCTCCTCATTTGGCTCCCAGCACACACCGTGAGCCCTCTATTGGTAATGCCTCATCCTCACATCGCCATCTCTCTACTGGTGGTATCCCACCCTTTTTCCAGACCCACCCCCATGACATACTACCACTACCAAGGAACCTCCTCCAAATTGAAATTTCACTACAAAAAATCTAAGAAATGAAGCAGTAAAATATTTCGAACAAGTAGTAGAATAAAATTTGAACCCACCGCAGATAAATTTTTATGATCTATATTGAAAAATGAGTCCCATATAAAAATTAGAAAATAAGACCTGAAATAACCAAATCAGAACCTATACTAGAACCGTCTTCACCTAGTGAAGCCACCTTGTTCTACTAATCACACCTCAACCTCTGGAACCATCCCTGCTATGCCAAAACCCACTGAAGTTTAGATGTCACTTAAACCCATACATGCACCACCGGAGTCAGAAGCTTTCACTAGATGAGATCCACCACCCATGCCTCCTCTTAATTCCCTCATTCCCCCCCTCCTTATGCATTATGTCATCCCTCAACCATTTCCACACCTCAAGTATCCATTATACCTTTGTGCACCCCAAACCGACCTGATCCCTCAACTCTCTTCTTCACATGGCTAACCTCACATCTCTTTCTCTCTGCCCAGCATGACCCCCCTCTTTCCCCCATTATTCTCACACCCCTATCCCCCACTTAATTTATTATTTTTATTTCTTTCTTTCATCTAATTATAAAATATATTATAATATAAAATAAAAAAAATATTATATATAATAAAATTTAAAAATAATAATAATTTAACTAAATAATAACGTAATAATAGTAAATTATAATAAGTAACATTGCATATTTAATAATAAAATTTATTTTTACAATTCGTTTCAAAATTTATTTATGTTTAAAATACAAAAAATAAGCATAATTTTTTATAATTTTTTATTTATACAGTCATGATAATAATAATAAATATGTAAATAAAATAGTATATATATATATCGAATAATTAAGTATTTTATTTTTGTTTGTTATTATACCTACTAATTTATTTTATTATTCTAATTTATTTATGTACATACTTGACCTCAGTACTAATTAAATTAAATTATGTTATTTATTTAATTTTTCTTAGTTATATGCCTCTAATATTAATTGGTAGGGGTAGGATTTCTGCTGCATTTTGGGACTGTGCAATTTCTGTTTAGAGGACTCTACTTCAGTGACAAGTGAGCAACAAGTGGCTCATGAAGGTTCCATGTAGAGACCAATGAAGTGATTCAGGAGCCAGAAAGGGATTCCAAAGAGTTCTCTAGGAGGGAAATAGGAGGATACATTGACTTAGACAATTAATCCATACTGTGTCCAAATATCATCAACAAATATCAAAGAACCACGTATAAAATTACATCCACAACAAGGGAAAAACAGATCCAGTGAGTAGGAGAGGACCACTTTTACATCTCAGAGATGATCATTATCACTTACACAATTTTGGAATCCTGGGGTGGGAGATACAAACACACCTACGAAAAACACCTCATCGTCACTATCGTGCAGTACACAGAGTACATTATAGTGTCTGGAGATCGAGCATGAAGTGGATTATTACCATTTTCACCCAACTCCATTTTTCTGCAGTTTTATTCATAATAAACTCATACATTGTTGAATCGTTTAATATCTTTATTCCAATTATGATCTTTGGATAATATCCCTATGGGTAGTAGTCTAGCCACCTAGATATAGTTTTCCCATAGTTAATTCATTAAATTTATATTTGATTGCCTCTCTCTCTTTCACTATAAGAACAATAATTTTTAAAAAAACATCAAGGTTTAGTGAAAAATAATCTTCATCAAATATAATTTATAATTGTTTTTAATAAGAGGATTTATTTGAAAAATGAAATAATCTCATGACAGAACACACTAGGTTGAACTGAAAATTTGGACTTAGTGTTTTCTAATTTTCACCACTTGATGATGCAATGATCTCTATAGTTGATAAATGTTAAGAGTAAATCTATCACAGGTTGACCACAAAAAGAATATTTCCACTTACTTTCACTTAGATCCAGATATTAAAATTGAACATTCAAGAACAAGGGGAAACTGATATTGAAGCTGGACAGTCAATTTTTTCTTTCAATCTATTGGATAATTTCACTATCTTAAAAATGATTATCTTTGTTCTTTTTTTCATTCATTCTTCTTCAGTATTTCTATTTATACTCACACTCACTATCACATTCCCATGCAGAACTTTCATTCACTTCAAACCATCATCCCCTATTTTAGGTCTCATTTATATGTTTTTATTTGTTTCAAATTTTGTTTTCTGTTGATTTTTAGTCTTAATTACAAAAATCAGTCCTTCCCTAAGGTCCGACCCTACCTTACCAATGAATTAGGCAGTAACTCAGTATATAAATACAATTTTTCACGTGATCAATGACGCGCATTGTCAAATTTTGGCAACATTACTGGGGAGGGAACATATATGAGATCAATTTATAAAAATCACAAAAAAAATGAAGAAAAAATGGAAAAATATTCAAAAATAAAAAAACCATAAAAAATAAATAAATAAAAGATAAAAAAACTCAAAATTTTAAAATACTTTTATAAAAGCTTTTAATTAAAATTTCATAGAAAATATCATAAAAATTGAAAATCTTGTTGTATGTGCACCGGTTCCAAGTTTAAGACCATAAAACCTAAAACCCCTAAAATTGAAAAGCTTTATAGATATTTGAAATAGAGAAAAGGTAAAATAAAGATTTAAATTATAAGAGAGGTTGATAATTAAAACCTAAAAACCCGGCCACTTTTAAATGTGATCCAACATAAAAATTTCAACCCACTAGGACATGAGTTAGTTGAGAGGCACAATTTGAGAGTTTTTATTCTTATTTATCTGTCTAGTAAAGCTTCATACATTAGGTTGTATCCAAGATCAAGGAATTTTGAATAAATAAATCCAATATGAGTTAGTTTCTGACCTTAAATGGGATTCTATGTCAATATTATCTGCACATCATTTGGAGTTTCTATTATAGTGTACAGTAGCTACATTATGGGGCCTTAGTGAGGAAGAGATGAAATTGATAATTTTACCTTTGTTCTTCAAGGTAGATTCTAATAAGTGTTTCCAAAAATTTGGGGAAGTGATATTTTCAACATGGGATCAAGTGTACAATTATTTCATGATAAAATTATATTTTAGTAGAATTACATATTAAATTAGTCACAAGATCAATGGGTTTTTGTAAGATGAGGGTGATCTATTTCATCAAGCCTAGGATATGTTTAGAGGGATTACAATGAAAATTTACAAATCACCAATTCACCCGCTTAGTTCTTTATGGGAACCTTTTATAATTGTATCCACCCCTTAACAACAATCCTTGGTGGATCAATCAATAAGAGGGAACATTAGTGATAGGACTACTGAGGTTTTGGAATAGATATTCCATATACTAGCACAAAACTCCTAGAAAAATTAATCTAGATGACGAACCATTATTATAAAATAAATCACCCATTATCCTGAAACTGAATCCCAATCTTCTATTTTTTTCAATGAGAACAATCACACCACCCTTAGGGGGAAATTCCACCATTATAGCATATATGGGAATTCATAGTCCTGTTACCCCAATTTTGACATGCATGTCTAACCTACTGAGAGTTTTAGTTTTGTTGGATATGGTCCTAAAATGTAAAATAGGGAAGACCAATTCTCAAAAAATTATAATCGGGGGTATAGGAACCAACCGAACCATTCCTAGAGGGAGTAGGGAGTCTTTCAACCTTCATCCCCTCCTAGTTTCTAGTATCCTCTTAGACATCAATTCTAACCTGAACCCCAACTCAAGGTTGAATATTACAATTCACAAATTGATGTTAGAGAAATTTATTAATATTTTATAAGTATATTTTATGAAAAAAGACAAAAAATTGACTTTGATAAAGTTCAAATGGATAGAAGAAGGGAAAATAGTGAAATTCAAATGGGTCAGTAGGATAGGGATGTGGGCAGTAGGTATATAAGAAAGATACCTTATACCAAAAATGACAATACTAGAGAAAATTATATGGTTGTGACCAATATAAGTGGTACGAATACAAACCAATAACCTAATAATGTTTCTACAAACTGCTGAAAAAGTAATCCATGATCAATCTAAAAATGTAAAATTAGAAAATCATGAAACTGGAAATCTGGAAAATAGTACTAAAAATTATATGGTTCCTGCTGTTACAACTGAAAAACACAAAGAAAATTTATGGAAAAATAAATAAAATAAAAAGAATAAATTTATGGCTGATGGAACTATAGGTATGCAACCAATTATTAAAAATTATTCCCCTATAATCCCTTTCCTATAATGAATAAAAAAACTAACTCATGATACTGAGTTACTGAATCTTCTCAATGTTTTGAAAAAGATGAACATTTATATTACATTTCTAGAAGCCTTGATTCAAATCCCACCAAACATAAAATCACCCAATAAAACCTATTCAAACTAAATGACCTTGGAATAATTCTCCATCTATAGTCTAACATAAGAGTATAGTGGTTTTTTGAAAAATAGGATACCTTCTATTCTTCAAAACCCAATAATCTTTATCATTCCCTACACCATTTAGGATATAGGTGGAATGTAAAATATACCATTATTACTTAATAGATAACATCAACTTGTTACCCCTTTCACTTTTTCAAAACGTGAGATATGGAGTTCCCCAGCCCACTACTATTGTCTCACATATTGCTGATAGATTCTTTACTCACCTAGTGAGTAGGGTTAATGATTTTTTCAAGGGAGTAGGTGTTGTATTTTTTCTTACATATATTCTCATACTTGATATGGAGTGTGACCCTGAGGTAGCTATCATCATTAGAAATCCCTTTCTAGCAACATGGGAGCTATGATAGATATTTCAAAGGGAAAGATGATTTTCATCTTTAGTGAACAATATTAAGAAATCAATGTTTTTAATAAAATCATAGAATTAACCCACCCAGTATTTCCCAAGGATGAGATGTTAGTAGATGAGCGTAAAATTGATGAAGAAGAAGATGATTTCTGGATGATGCTAGAGGATATCAATAGGTAACTCTAGTTCTCTTCTACCACTTGTATAAGGATCAACTTAAGTAAGTAGAAAGATTGTATAAATGACTCTGAAGTAGTGTTTTTAGAAAATAATGATGAATTTTTTGTGGAACACAGTTTGAACACAATATTAGAGTCTATGTGTGAGGAATTTTTTTAGATGTAATAGTGATGAGGAGGAATCCATCTCCACTGCCTTCTTCATGAGGCATCATGAAGACCTTGGTCAACCCCAACACAAGTGTTTGACCTAAATCCAATCATCACCAATTATTTCGGCTCGAACAAATCCCTACCCATATGAAATATTCCTTTGTAGGGGAGATTTTTACACTTTATATAATTATCTATTGTAAGATGAAGGTAAGTCAATAGAATAACCTGTTGAGAGTTTTGAGGAAGTATAAGTTTTTCATTGGGTGGAAAATTGCTGATATAAAAAGGATAAGTCATTCCTTCTACATGTTCAAAATTCCCATGGAACCTGAGTGTAACCAAGAGTGGAATCCCAATGGAGACTCAACACTAACATGTGGTAAGTGTTTAGAGAGTATGTTACTAGGTTGCTGGATGTTGCGATCATCTTTC
Source organism: Viscum album (assembly GCA_963277665.1). Taxonomy (NCBI): domain Eukaryota; kingdom Viridiplantae; phylum Streptophyta; class Magnoliopsida; order Santalales; family Viscaceae; genus Viscum; species Viscum album. Next base: position 603,334,302 of record OY728153.1, on the reverse strand, counting down.
CCATTTTTTACAGTCACTAGGTAAGTCCTGTATAGGTTTTCCGCAAAAAAGAGTGGAGTGATAGTGGATAAAAATGAGAAGAATGAACAAATGAAAAAAAATTGGGAATAAATTGGGAGATTGTTTTGATTATAGGAAACATAATGCGAGAAAAATAAAGGACCATTTTCCCATTCCATTTTGTCCACCAAATTTTGGAGAGACTTGCTTGTTAGGAATTTTTTCTTTCTTGATGGTTACTATGGTTACAACCATATATTTATTTCACATATGGATCCCAAGAAAACCACCTTAAATTTTCTATTTGGTACATTTTCCAATAGTCAAACACCATTTGGCTTGTGTTGTGTGATAACCACTTTTCAGAGATGAATGATGTCCATTTTCTATTATATGATCAAAATGAGAATTGATGTTTTCATTGATGATTTTTTAGTTGTGGGAATAAATTTTGAGAACATCGGAGACAAATCTAGTTCTCAATTTGGAAATGTGCCAATTCATCGATACTGTGGGAATTATGTTATTACAAAAGGTTTATAAGATGGGGTCGGAGGTTGATAATGATATGGTTCAGGTCATCCAAAATCTTTCCCTCACCTAATATTTAATGGGGATCATATGTTTTTAATGTCATACAGAGTTCTACAGTATGTTTATTAAGGAATTGTCTAATAAAACTAGCCCCTGGTGTCCAATGTTGTTTAAGGAAACACCCTTTTATCATGATAAATGCTAGGTTTCCTTTAATTTTCTTATAGATAAGATGAACACCTCACTAGTGATCACTTCCCCTGTTTGGAATCTACCATTTTATGTAATGTGTGATGCATGTGATCAAGAATTAGGTGATGTTTTAGGGAAGAGGAAGGATTGGAAACTACATGTCATTTATTATGTTTTCAATCTATTGTATGATGCTCAGAATAACTATTCCACCACTAATAAGGATTATGTTTCTGTGATGTTTATCCTTGAAAATTTAAAATAGTACATTATAGGGTCTGGAGATATCATTTTCATTGATCAAACTACCCTTAAGTACTTGATGGCTAGGAAGGATTCAAAACCCAGATTGATGAGGTGTACATTGTAATTGAAGGTATTTTATTTGGTTGTTAAGGATGAAAACGGGGATGAAAATGTCACATCAGAACACTTATCTAGGCTTCCAAACACCCAGAGTGAGGAAACAAGATAGATAAACACCTCATTTTTGGATGAATGTTTGTTTGTTGCTTTTTTGTAGAAGTTTTCTAGGTTTGGAGACTTTTCCAATTTGTTGGTAGTTGGTGTCATGCCCAATTACCTCTCACACAACCAAAGAACTAGGTTTCTATTCAAGATAAAATATTATATTTGGGATGATCGTATTTATTATATGTGGTTTTCAGATGGTATTTTGAGGAGACATGTTTTTATGGATGAGATTCTACCCCTACAAGAGTTCTGCCAATCATCCCATTATGGTGTCCACAATAAAGTAGATATAACTAACTAGAATGTTCTGTAGGCTAGTTTCTACTATCCAAATTTGTTCAAATATTCTAGGAGTTTTTTCATAGGCTGTGATATGTTTTAAATGATGGGTAATGTTGGAAGAAGATACGAGGTGCCTAAAAAATTGGAAGTTGATTTCTTTGATGCCTATAGGTTGGATTTCATGAGACCATTCCAATCCTCCTATGGGAATGAGTACATTCTAGTTTTTGTGTACTATGTTCCAATGTTTGTTGAGGAAGTAGCTCTTCCCAATAATTATGCTGCTAATGTGGTCATGTTTAAAAAGAAAAATATTTTTTCTAGGTTTTGGGTACCTAGAGATTTCATCACTGACAACCTTACTCACTTTAAAAATTAGAATTTCAGGTGTTTGATGGAGAACTATGGATGATCTCATATGATAGGTAAAAGATACCACCTAGAGTATAATGGCTAAGTATAATTTTCAAATAGGGAGATCAAACATATTTTTGAGAAGATAGTGTCTCACTGTTAGAATGATTGTTCAGTGAAGCTTAATGAGGCTTTTTTGGTCCTATAGGACTCCTTACAGAACACCCATATGGATTTAACAATATTGGATGCTTTTAAGAAAGTCTTTTCATCTACCTTTTCAATTACATCAAAATATATTGTTCGGTGGTGAAATCCATAAACATTGATTTCACGTCTGTTGGTGAGAAAATTCTATTCGAGATGATTGAAATAGAGGTGATAAGGATGGTGTCTTATGAGAATTCCAAAATTTATAAATAAGTAAAAAGGATTTTTCATGAATCAATAAATCAGAATAGGGATTTTAAGTATGGATATAGTGTCCAAATTTTTAATTATAGATTGTTACTGTTTCCAGGAATGTTGAAAACAAATTTGCGGGGCCCCTTACAATCTTGAGAGTGCTAGTCAATGGAGTTGTGGAGCTGGTAGGAGAGGAAAACATTGCATCTTTTTAATGTTGAGAGGGTCAAGCATTTATTTAAAATAAAAAAGGGATTATATTCTATTTCTTTATTAGAATAATGAAGGTTCCTCGTTTCTAATTGAATACTAAAAACTAAGTGTTTAATGGGAACTAACCCATAGTCTTTATACAGTTTTTTTTTAATTTTTTTTATTCAGAAAGTTAAGTCAACTTTCTTTAATCTCTAGTTTGATTTTATGCCAATATGATAGTGCCACATGCATTGCTACTTCTAGAGAGTTTTGATTTCCAGAAACTCAACAAAAGAAAGCCAAGGGAGCATTACACTACATCATATGGATAAAAAAATCCTCAACTCATTCATTGGTTTAATTTTTCCTATATTTAAATTCATGTTTCTTATGTTAACTTTCTTAACATACAGGTAATGAAGATTAACAATGATAGAATTTTACTTGGTGTTGCATAACAAGATGAATCAACAATAATAGTCAAAGCACATAGTTAGGGAAGTGTTGTCCTGATTTTTCAGTTTTATCTCTATAATCAAATTTTATTGCGTGTTGTTAGGTCTTATGTATAGGGGAGTACCCTTGATTTATTTTGAAATGTTTTGAACTATCTTCTTCATTGGTGCTTAGCTACTTGAATACTAAAGACTTGAATACAAATTTGAACTAAATAGTGAAAACTACTTGCACTATGGTAGTCACTTTGATTATTTTACTATTGTATACAATGTGCATTTCATGTTACTAATGTGAAATTAAAAAAAATATTTTCTAGTTTTGTCCATTTATTTTCCTTTTGTATATAATTTGTTCATTTATTTATTTTCATTTCAGTGTGGCAAGAAACTCATTCTGAATTTTACTACTACCCCTTAATGTACTTTGCATGTTAAATTTTCCACTTGTTTGGAACATTGTTGTCTCTCACGCTTAGGGTCAATAATGGGAACATTAGTGAGTTTCTATTGTGTGGGAGTGTGGTCTTTCTGATCACATAAATTCCATATATTTTTTCCAAAAATTATCCAATTTTTTTTTGAAAATATACAATTTCCTTAAAATACTTTCAATTTTTTTCAAAACCTGATGGTCATATGGCATCACTTTAAACATAAATTCCTTCTTTCATAAATAATAAAAATATGCTAGATATTATGGTTTGTACTTAGTCTAAAACTATTTAGGATGAGTGATTGTGGAATGGAGTTCTTCGCTATATTATAGATTTTCTGTTTAGGAACTATGTAATGGAGTGAGATAGTTTATTTTTGTGGAATTAGGATCATCACAATAGGTAACAAGAAATTTTTACTGGAACCTAGGTGGCTCAATTTTTTTAAAAAATATTTAATCACATTAGGATGTAAAATGAAATGACGATTATTTATGTCCATTATAATTGAAGTAAAATTGAAAAATGAGATCCCATGGGGATTATTCGAGAAAGGTTCATTGGATTTCTTTATGTTAATAAATAAAATAAGTTTTTAAATTGAATAAGTACTATGCATGAAAAATATGGCTCATAAAATTTATAATAAAGGACCCTATAAAAAATGAACAGATTTAGGTGAGGTGAATTTTTAAACCAAATGAAGAAGGGAAAATTGAATTAATTAAAAATCATTTGAGTTTAATCAATAAAGGGAGTAAATAACTGGACTTTAACTTTTTATGAACCTGGTGAGAGGTGATAATTGAGGATACCATTTGTAAAGTGCTTAATTCAACTTATTTAAACCTATCTGTACTCATTGATTTATAACCTAAATTAGAATTAAATTATTACAATTAGTGATTTCATATAGAAGGCATGATATCCTTGACAGTGAATGAGTTTTTATGTCCATTAATTTCTAGTTAGTGTTTGATGTCATCCATGAACATATTTGGAACACAATTTTATAGAGTTGGAATCACTTCATGTTCTTCTCCTTTATTCTTAAAAGTCAACACAAGATCTTTTTGAGCGGGCTATAAAATCATACCTTATTATTATAAATATCAAAAGTATGTATTTGTTTAAGGACAAAAAATATTTAAATTTGGGGTTTTTGTGGTTGATTATTTATAGTATGATATTCAAAATCTTTTATTTTTATTTACTGTATTTTAAATGTAAAAAAAATTAAAAAAATTAACCAAAAATTATCAATTTTTTACATAATTAATAGAATCTTCTTTTTTGTGAAAATATGCATTTTAATGTATAATTTTTTCTTTTTGAATAATTTTTAAATTTAATAATTTATTTTACATTAACATTATTTTATTTTCTTCTTTTTCTTTTACTTAAATATTATTTCATTTTATTCTTTCATTATTTAAATTCTTTTATTTTTATAAATAATTATTTTATTAGTTTAATTTATTCATCTATAAATAAAAAATTTTAATTTCTATCGTTGATTATGTAATTGATTAATTTATTATTTTTATAATTCAATTAAATTACTTTATTCTTTCAATATTTAATTTTAGTTTATTTATTTTATTTCATTAATTATTTAATTTACCAATTTTTAAATTCAATAATGAAATCCCATTATTATTTTTCAATTTAATTGCAATGAAAATGTAAAATATAAACATTTATTTTTTGTATATTAATTTTATTTTCAGTTATAATTGAAAATAAATTTATTATTTTATTTAAATTACACTTTAGTTTATCTTAGTAATTAATTTAAATTTTATTTATTTCATTGATTTGATTGTTTTGCTACAAGTACGCACATAATCCCTTTGACATTTTTTATTACCACCCACCCCCGCTTCAGGCAGTGTCTCATCCTTCGAAAAAAATTGGCTCATACTATCACACCACTCGCACCACCAACCATATGGTGTTGCCTCACCCTCACACCACCAACACTAATTGTCGGTTGTGTCTTCCACTACACACCAATACTACCACAGACCACTATGTTTTACCCTCACTTAATACTTCCAACCATATTATTCTTAGATTTGTCTCAACCATCTTCCACTAACCACCATCCTTATGGTGTCTCCATGACACACCACCACTCCCTCCTACTTCATCTCCAACTGCACACCACAATTATTCCAACTTCCCCACCCCCCCATGACATATGGTGAACACTGAGGCACCACCACATAAAATAAATTCAACAATAGTAAATAAAACCAATGAATTTATCACCACTGTGTTGAGATCCACTGAATTTCAGCTACCACTAAAACCCTCACCCGTACCACCTTAAGCTGAAGCTTTCTCTGGGTGAGATCCACCACTTGAACTGCCTCTTGCAGCTGCTGTTCCACACTATTCACTATGAGCCACATCATCCCTTGACCATCACCGCACCTCAAGCCACTGTTTCACCTCTGTGCACACCATGATGTGCCAAGCCCTCCTATATCTACTTCACCTGGCTGACCTCACACCCCCTTTCTCTATGCACATCGTGAAACACTTCTTCCATTTCACCCATTCACCTCGCAGGCCACTCTCCCACTTCAATATTTACTTTTATTTAATTATTTTATCTAATTATAATATATATTATAATATGAAATAATAACAAGAAATATTATAATAATATTATATATAATAACATTTAATAATAATAATTTAACAAAATAACAAAATAATTATAGTAATTTATAATAACTAACTTTATATATTTAATAATAGCATTTCTTTTTACAATTATTTTTACTATTTATTTATCTATAAAACACTTATAATAATAAACATTTTTTATAACTTTTTAATACACATTCATGATTATAATAATAATTAAATAAATATAATAGTATATATATTTATACATATCTAATAATTTATTTTTAATCTAAATAATTCAATAAATATTTTAATAGTTATAATGAATATATAATACTAATTTACCTATGTATATACATAACTATAGTACTAATTGTATTAGATATAGTGATTTGATTAATTTTATTTAGTTATATTCTGATAGTATCAATGTACTGGGGGATTTGTGCTTCATGGAGGGAGTTTTCAATTTATGTTTAGAGGATTCAGCTTCGGTAACAAGTGAACAACAAGTGGCTCATGAAGGTTCCATACAGAGGCCCGTAAAAAGATACAAGAGTGGGAAAGGGATTCTAGAGAGTTCCATATTTGGGAAACTTGAGGATAATAAGACTTAACAAATTACACTTCACCATGACCAATGATCATTGAAAACTATCACAGAGAAATAGATAGAATGACATTCACATTAAAGGAGAAACAAATCTTGTGATAACGAGATCATCGCTTCGACATCAAGAAGAATATCACCATCCCCAACACACATTCGGATTCACAGGGTAGAAGATTCACTCACACCAATGTAGAAAACCTCACTCCCACTATTGATAATTTAGCAGATGAAATGAGAGTGTCTGAATATTCACCAGGAAGATATAGAATTCCTTTTTCTCCCTTGCTCAATTTTTTTTTGAAAATTTATTCATCATGAACTCAACCATTTTCACATATATCAATCAGTTTATTTATATTATTATCATTAGCTAATATTTTTTTGGGGAATATGCTAGCCAACTAGATATCTTTTTTCTATAGTTGAGAGATTAAATTTCTATTGGATTTCCGCTCTCTCTCTTTCACTATCAACATAATAATTTTTACAAAACATCATGTTTTATTGAAAACTAATATTTATTGAATCTAAATTATAATTATTTTAAATTAGGGTATTTCGTTAAAAAATTAATCAATCTCGTCAGATAGACTCACAATGAGTTCAACTTATAATTTGAACTCAGTATTTTCTGATTTCCAACACTTGATGATGGAATGCTTTCTAAAGTTCATAAACTATAGGAGTCATTCAATCATAGCTTGAAAAGACAAAAAATATGGTCATCTAAATTCAATCTGATCGAAAATTTATAATTTTATGTTTAAGAAAAAGGGGAAACTATTATTGAATCCACCTAATCAATTTCTACTTCCAATATGTTTTTTAATCTCATTTTCTTGCAACTACTTGTATCTTTTCATCATTTCGGTCATGATGCTTCTATATTTTTGTTAGTTCTCATATAAACTTTCACAGTCACACGCATGACATTCTTTCACTTCACACCACCATCCACTTTTTTTTAGTTTTATGTGTTTTTATCTTTCAATGTTTTTTTATTTTGGTCTTAAACACAAAAATCAGTCCTTCTTGATGGTTTGACCCTTTCTCATCACTATATTAGGTAGTAAGTGGTTTTATAAATTTAAATTTATGCATGATCAATAATGTGCGATATCATATGTCTTTAGAGACTAATATGGGTCCATTGTGGATTGTTGATGTGGATATTGATGTAGATATACTTGGTTTCATTTATGAAATATTCTTTTTTTAGAAAATTATATTGTCTGACCTCTAGTTTGAGAGATATGACATTGTTTTAGTAAAAACTATCAGAAATAACATTGTTAACGTCTTTTAGAGACCAATGGTGTGATGTATTGAGTGACTGAACTTCCTCCCCATAAATAATTTCATTAATACTCATGCCTATAGGAAGGAAAACATCTAATAAGATTACCTTTCTAAAAAAGGGCTAATGTGGGATGTAATTTTATAGTATAATGAGTTGCCTACTGATCTATTTCATCTCCTCAAAATATATCATCATGAAACTCATGTTTTAATACTCTTATAATCTCTTTCATAAATTAATTTACCTTACCCACTTTGGCCATGGTTTAACTTATTCAAAAAATGATAAAAAATGTAGGTATAAAACTAGATTAATATTTTTCAACATTGACATTATATTTTATTAGGTTAATGGATTATTATTAGATATTAATTACTATTTATAAATATTAGGTGTTATAATTTTGAGGGAATTTAATTCGATCTTGAGTAATGATTAACTGGAAATTTATTCGAACTACTCTAAAAACCCTATGAGATAGAAAACCATTTGAATAATATTGATTTTATCAAAATTAAGCGTTCATAAGAGTGTAATATTCGCAACAATCCCATAGTTATATATGATATGATTAGCATTATTTCCTACCTAAAAAGAAATGTGATGAGAGAAATGGTACAACAGACTCAATACATATTGAAATATAGATCTTGGACCACTAATTTATATGATTTAATTTGAAAGGGTTCATCAGTTTTGTAGGATCGCATTTATGAAATTCCATTATTTAAATATAGTAAAGTATGATCCTCATCATATAAATGATTTTTTTATAGATAAATATTGCATCATCATCATCAAACTAGACATTAAAATCAATATTTATGAAACAAAATATTAAAAGAATGAACATTATCAATTGCTCTACATATATAAGATTCGTTATTATACAATAAGGGATATCCTATACATTAAATAAAAAACATGCAAAGAAAACTTCTGCTGATGAAGCTAACTAATATTATATAGATACTAATAAGAATAAGAGTAAGGATTTTGTTGATGTATTTGTATTGATGATTATTACAATGGACATCAATCTATAAAATTAGTAGGATAATATGCATTTTTTGGAAATATTAAATAATTAAAAAAGTGTTTATCATGAATAAGTTAGATATGATATATATGAGGTTTCAAAAGTAATAATTTGATGTAAGATAGTTGAGTGTAATTCCATATCAACTCATGTACTCAATATGACTGAGTATATTAATGGAATTGATAATCTAGGAACTCCATTAAGGCATGATTAAGCTACAAAATTCATTCTATAACCAATTCTATAATGTTGTTTTGTCTTTTCGTTTTGAATTATAATTTTAATTATTTCAAAAAAGGATCACATTATCTCCTAAATATGTTGAGGATTGTTGATTAGGTAATTGGAGCTCTAGGATCATGTTCTATGATAATGGTATAGAAAAGAATGGATAAATGTTATATATTCAATGAGATAAATAGAGTTCATAGAGAGTCTACACTAACACTTAACTAGAATAATATTTTATGTAAGGAAGGTTAGTTCTTTCATTAGGATAAAACATGTCATTAATTTGATTATAAAACGTTTTTTCTGCCCCAACATAAAATTAATATAAAAAAACTGGATATTATAGGTTAAATTTTGAAAAATACATAAATGGGTAAAGTAAATATCATTGGATATTGCACTCTTGGTATTAATGTTATAGAACTAAATTCAATTTTTAAAAGGTTATATGATTCTAAGAGTTTATTATGTATTTGTATTAAATATGTATAGAAGATTGTAACTAGAAATTATTTATTTTTCGAGGTCAAATTATATATCCAAGGGACAGAGAAAAGGTTCAGTATACTACGGATATAAATGTAATTGATTACATTAAATATATATATGAATTGAATAAATTATTTTTAATTTCATATATAGTTATCTTATAGATTATTATAGGTGTAATTGTAAATAATAATTATTATATATAAATATAATGATTCTTTTGATTCACATGGTTATATTTGATTTAATTATATAAAGTGTTCTAAAAGTATATAAGGGAAATAATATTTAATCAAATATAAATGATTTTATTAATGATATTTGTTAAAATATTTCGGAATGATTTCCCACCACCCAACAATGGAATATTTTAAAGAATAAATTCTTCTTTTTCATGATATTTCATAAATGAAATAAAATATCATATAATATATGGTTGGTAATATTTTATTTTTTAGATATTCTCACCAATGAAAATATTATTTATTTTCTAAACTATAACAGAGTTTTCATATCATTGTATCTATTTGGAGTACATTTGGGAAAATATATATTCAATGTATAATAAATATAAGAATAACCATGTAAAATTCAATGTGAAAGTCACTATATATTTTTAAAGTGTTTGGGATGTATTGGTAATGAATGCTGATAGCAATATTTATAAATAGTTAATAAAATGATGTCAAAAAATTTGTTAAATAATATGGTTCCATGACGATGATTAGGAAATTGGAATGACTTATAGAGAGAAAATAAAATATGTTAACATCCTATAAATGAATTTTGTGATGTAAATGAGTTTGTTTACTATGATCAAAGATTTGAAAATTAGCAATATGATTTTTATATATTATTACTATCTAGAAAAGTAATTTAACATTTTACCCACCAAAGGATTTCAGTGGGTGGTTTTATAATATGGTCACATGGAGATGTGGGAGGAATTAAAGAGAGATGTAAGGAGTTTAACAAAACACTATTTGTACAAAAAAATAGAGTTACTCTCTTGTGGTCTATCCTATTAGATTTTATTAGATGGAAACATATGTATAGATTTTATTCCATTATTAATATTTTTTAATTAAAATAAATGTGACATTTTATGAAAAATAAAATACTTACCTTATGATTTTTTTTCCATGTTGGCTACACATACTATGTGAATTTAATGGGTAATTACCCTCTAAATGTACATGTTTGATTTATCCCTAACCAATTTTAATTATGTATTATTATAATTTGTGATGAAATTGTATGTTTATCATGTGTAGGATTTAATGTATAGATAAAAATATAATTTTTAGAAACAAAATAGGCTTTTTATTAGATTTATTGATATGTATAAAACAAAGAGTGACATACGCTATGACTTAACTAATGGTGAATTATTGATATTAAATCACAGTATTTGAGGTTGTAAGGATTACTATAATGAGAACCTTCATAGTTTTATATCTTTTTACACTATCCTATAGGTTTAGATGATTTGGGGGTGTTTTGGTATGCTTTTAATCATGGCTCAATTGCGGCCAGGGATGGGAATTGTTATATTGTATGATGAGTAGGAAATTTGAATTCTTAAATATGATAAAATGATGAAATGTATGGTCATGACTAAATAATGTACATGTGATCCTCTTATATATTTGGATGAAAAGAATGTGATCCACTCATTATCTTTGGTAAATGACATGAGTTAAATTCAATGGTCTTGTCATTCTATACTTGGAGACTCAAGAATATATAAGTATAATATATAAAATTGACATACATTATGATTTATTTCAACTCAATGTCTTGGAGAATGATATTTTATGATTACATATACTAATACATGAAAAATGGGTTGACATGGTTATTAAGATACATGTTTGTATTAAATATCATTACTTACCCATTTGTTGATTGAGTAGAATTGAAATATTTTTAGAGGCCACTCTTTTTATATAGTTATGGAATAAGAAAATTTATATTTTTCCATGTTATAAAGGCCTATGGGGTCACACATTGTGGTTGTGTGAATGAGTATTATGTTTTATTATGAATTGTTTTATAAAACATTAAGAGATACCAAACAATATTTTATAGGATATATGAAATAATTTTATGATGTGCCTTCCCATGTTCTTAGATAATATGAAACATGGGGATAAAATAAATGATACATTTTTGATTCGTTGTTTTCTAATATATCTAAGAGGAATTCTGGACATGTATTTATAATTTGTTACTTTTTATGTGTCATAATATGAAATTATGATTTTTTGTAAGGCATTTAGTGTTAGTGGGATATTGATAAAAATTTAAGATAAAACATAGACCAATAAATAGTGATTTATAAAAAAATGGAATATACTAGGGTAGACATTATCATGGTGAATGTAACCATTAAATAATTCTTTGTGTGGATGTTTTATAGGTTATGCGATATTTCGTGGATAACCATATTTTACTAATATATTATAAAATTATCAATTTATTATCATCTAATATTAATATAGATGATTTTGAGCATCTTAAAATATGTATTTATTTTAAATAAATAAATTAAAATTGTGAGTTGAAAGTTAAAAAGTGTTGTAATTAATGAAAAATTAATGAAACTTTTCACTTTAATTGGAAAAATATTTGGTTTATTGGAATATCCATGGGTGTTCTATATTAGAGGGAACAAAATTTATGATGGGTGTGAATTAAAATAATAAAAATTCATTGAATTTTCCAAAAACTTAACCTCTATTTATATCTAATTAGAAACAAATATTTTAGGAAGAAATGGTTCATTTCAAGACTAGGATGATACATTCAACTTAGGGATATCGTTGGAGGAAGGATTATATTTTCAACTTCTCAAATATCAATATTCTTCTCATGTCACGGTTCATGAATATATTTAAATTATTTTAAGATAATCATCCCTATTATTAATTTATTTTGAAAAAATTAATTTTTTAGAGTTTTGAGATGTTCTAGACACACTAACTAGAACTTTTGGTATAATCAAAAGTGTTACCCACATGTACCACCATTCATTATCTTAAAATGGAAGAATAATGTATCTATAAATACTTTTATATTGAAGAAATGGAAAAAAAATGGATTTATTTAAATATTTTTCAATACACACCCTTCTAAATAATTTGTTTTTTGAAAAAAAATATGTCATGTTAATGGATAAGAAAGAATGAAAATTGGGTATGTTTATGGTGTGACAGAAAATAATGATAAAAAATTTATTCTTTCCATGGCCCACAAAAATCACTAGTCTAATAGTAAGTAGAGGGTTCCTCCCCAAGCCTCCCTCTAATAGACAGGGGTGACGGCTAGAATCAAGAATTCATAATACTCTTAAGAGGACATAACCTATATCAACCTATAATAATAATGAAACTCCAAAAAAAACTGAAAATACATATAATTAACTAAATTATACCAGAATGCATGAATGGGGAAAACATATCCCTTAAAATAACATAATGTAAAAAAATAAAAAATAGATAATATTACCATACAAAACTAACAAGTGATAAGGCAAACACCTCTACATTAAAATAATTACAAGGAATATTGCACCACCAAAAACCATCTCTACCATGAACCAATAATATAATATATAAATAATATCCCCTATATACCCGGACTCTATTAGCTCTGTATTAACCAAACAAATCATCAGAACATGAAATATATGCATACACATAACAAGTGTGGCCACAATGAATATGCAATGAAAATTATTAAAATATCCATTTAGAATCCTCAAAAATACAATATAAATACCAAAAATAATAGGTCATATTAAAAACCTAGGACTAAGAAGAAATAATTAGATGAAACCCAAAGATGTTAATAATATCAAAGGTCAATACAACCATGGATGATAAGAAAATATAATAATATTCTTATTAAATACACAAAGGGACATATCTCAAAGAAAACCAGAGATACAAAAAATACAAAAAGTCCCCTAGACTCAAAGTTGACAGCAAAACTACATGTCAAATATAAATGTAAATCAACTATATCTATCATGTAATAAATAAACTACATTTATTTCTCACATCATTACACCTAAAAATTTCTTACAAATTCCATGATAACTTCTTTAAAACTACAATGAGGTAATTACACCTCACTAAAATCGACATGTTATTCTTGTAGGTATCAAGATCAATAATGGACTTGCACCATGTCATTGGTAATGTGAAATGAACAATGCAGATACCTATTACAATATTGATGAAGAAAACACACCCCATCATGGAGAAAAAGATTATATATCAATAGGTGGAGGAACAAAATCATAAACCAAGGTGGGGTACTATATTTTCTTATAATAAGGGGGACTAATGTCTTATAGAAGTATTGGGGGAACCAACTCCATTTTCTAATGGAGGACATGCACCTCTAATATGTTACACATTCACCCCTATATCCAGTAGGGGTACCCAATTCCGTAATATATTTGGGGGATCCACACCCTATCCATAGAATATCTCTCTAGGTAATCAAACCCATGTCTACAATAAAGGCACTTCCCAAAAAACCATTATCATGTCCATGAAGATGATGAATAGAATCTAAACATAAACATATGAAAACACACATAGATATGAAAAAATATACAATTTTATGTTCTATGTTGAAAAATGATTAAAATGGACTATTTAATTATCCAATTCCAAGACCTCAAAGATAATATATAATAAACTCCACAAATATATCAATAAACAGCATATAATTTATAGTTACATGGTTTGTAATCCTTGATGGTTCATCAGGTGTGTTCTTCAATTGTAAAAAATTGTGTAGAGGAAATATACCCAATGTGTACATAATGTCACCCATCCTGTAAGTCTATTAATTATCTGACCATGTATCTTCAATACATTTTGATTCATATGATGAGGGATTTGGTATATACACATTCATATAAGGTGTATCAAAATATCAACTAAAATGATTATGTGGGGCCCATATAAATTAAATTTCGTGTGTTATACATGGTATGTGGGACTTTCCAATCACATGATCTTGTATCTCGAATTCCTTGACACATTTTGACTTGATATATGAAACTTAGACTCTCCCCCCACATTTTGTGGGGATATATTATATGTTTTCAGTTATAGCAGGTGCATGCTCATGTTATTTAGACTAAAATACATTGAATGTGACCTTGAGTCAAACCTCATGTGATTTTAATTATAAAATAAAACCATAACCCTGATGGATATAAACATACATGATGTCTGACCTAGAGGAATATAAATTTCCTTATTGAATAATATCTTGATTCATCTTATTCGATGACTTATTTTTTTATTATTTACTTTTATGATAAAATCAAGCACAATCAAGTTGCCTCCACATCCAGAAAATTTTAACCATGAATTTTGTGGTTATCCCTTACATTATGATCCTCATTGTATAATTCATGAAAACCTGATTTTCATTGAATATTCACCAAACAAAATCCATGAAACTACTTCACACTGTCTAGAAATTCCTTTTCCTATCTCTAGTATCCTTCCTATAGGATAGGAAAAATATGAAACCATTTTCTATTTTAACGAAAGAAATTCAAAGGATTACATAAATGGGTAAGGGAGAGGATGAAAATAAAAGGAAAACTAAGAACATCCTTAGTTTCTACGCACTACCATTCATACATCAAACATGATAATATATAATATTTAATAGAATATAATTAATAATTAATAATAATAATATAGAACTAGTACTCTAAAATAAATATAAGTGTAATTAGAACACAACAACTATAAACAAATATTTAATAATGATTATCATATTAAATCTCAATATGATAACATCGTGATAATAAAAAATCATTATGAAAAAATATAATATAAATTTTTAATGGTTTCTTAAGAACCAAACACGTGTAAATTGTTATCTAAAAAAATAAAACTAATTGAAACTAAATATTTAAAAAAATTAATATGATAAATTAAAATTATCAAAGAAAATAAAATTAATATTCCATGCTAATATAACTAAATATATTATTATATAATCTGTTGAATAAGTTTTAGAACATGAATTTTTCTGAATTATATTTAATATATAATTCATTTGATGATCCGTCATCTTAGTTCATAGATAAAAAAGGGAATCTCAATAATGGTTAAAGAATTATAAAGTATTAATACCAAGGTGATAAAGAACATATAAATGTACCAATTTGATGTCATAAACACTTATGATTCACAAACTAGCCATGATAATCCATCTTTCATCGACACCACTAATGGTTGATTCATAATATGACGTGGATCTTCCATTCTCATATCATATTTTTGGTTTCTTCAAACCTCGGTGGTGGATATCCATAGCTAGAAAAGATAAATAATAATTTATAATGATAATCTGGGTTGGCTAGTATTTTAATTGAAAAACCACGAAAAGATTTTCTACATGACACAAAACATGAACAAATAATTTTTTATTTTCTTAGGTAAAACACTCCATTCCAGACACAACAATGATATAATTATTTTATTAATGTTTTATTTGTGAGATATTAAAAAACTTTCTTTCAATGTGAAAATTATAATATTTAATAAATATTAAATAAAATTAAAATATTAATATAAGGTTCATAACTAGGATAATTTTACCATTTTACCACTTTTAAGGACCACCATCTTAAAAAATAATTAATTAAATAATTACCAACTGAGAAAAAATCTAGGACACTACCTCCTCCCAAAGTATAAACTTTTTCATCAATAAAAATGAAACAACACGCGATTATAAAATAAGAAGCACAAAAAATAAAATCATGTGGTATATAAATCAAAATTTCATGAATTAAATATACCACTATTTTCCCATGGAAAAAAACCAAGAATATAACCCAATAAGAAAAAATAATTCCTCCTATATCACTTTCTACATGATTTTATTCCCTATAAATTCACACCTTTATAGGCTTAAATTTGTTCATGTGCATTTAAGAAAAGATTTACCACAAGAATAAGCACTCCTTATGTGACTTTTTCCAATATTTTATACTGAATTATTTTACATAATAGGTCACTCATTCAAATTGTAGAAGGAAAAAACTACAATCCATTTACATAAACTATTAAAAGGTTCATTATTATGCATACCAACAATATGATTATTATTCTTCTAACCATTAAACATAAACCCAAAATTTACCATGTTAAAGCCATGTTTTCAAATCAGTCCATATTTTATGGTCATTCAACAAAATATTTCAATCCAACCATATAAGATCTCACACAAAAAGGATATTTGTTGTTGTTTTCATTGACACCTCATCCTTATACTAGGTTCACAAACCAAATTCTTCATTATCAATAATAAGATCATCAAAATACCCAAATCATCACCCTATCTCTACAATTTTTGGAACGCACATATCACCACCTTCAACTCTAAACAGTATCACAACCACCACCATATCACATGATTCATTTATGGTCACTATTTATCAATTAAACTAAATAGAACATCAAGAAATGGTACTAAACTCTTCATGACATAATTTAATGACTCCAAGAATATCAGTTCCCCATTCTACCATAATCTAAAGTGAATGATCTCAAAACATTATTTTGAACCTTCTCGATTAATTCTGAATGACATGATTGACCTTTCAAATTATAGTAACCAAAAACCACAACATAGGTAGTAACATCATTCAATGCGTAATACAATTTTATACATAATAAACACTAATTATCAATAAATCTTCTAACATAAAGTCCACAAATCCCACTATGATACTCTAGTTCAAAAAAATTCATCACAAAACCTATAATGAACCATATGGGAATACCATAATACAACCTCTAGAAATATAATATACTACCAACCTTTAGGGAGAAACATTAGGTATATAGCCATTAAATACATGATCACATATGATCACCTGATTGATTTTTATATATTAAATCATCCAAACCAATTATGATATAGAGTTATCATAAAAAATGATATAGAAATATAGTATATTCTACTTTCATCGGAACCATCCATACAAAATTAAGCTTCAAAAAAAATTACGCATTCCACTAATCTATAAATTATTTCAATGGGAATCAACAACCGCAGATATATAACACCAATTTTATCAGCTAATCCATTAAAACCTCAAGCATCACATAGGTTTGTCATCACACCGCCCTATTATATATTATACTCAAATGAAAGATTTATCATCACTAGTTTTCATATCATTGGAGTTGACCAAATGGTTGGAGCCTACAAAACAATATAATAAATGCCTAAAAATTCCTGAGATTTTTTTCCACCAATATTAGTTTTAATGAGGTAAAAATTAATAAATATCAGAAAAAATGATCCATATGTCACATAAACATGGGAAAATATTTAGTTCTTCCCAATAAAATTTCTAGGATGTTATGATTCCCCTAGTTATTTTTAAATCATGGATGTATAATTTCATTCCCATAAGAACCAATGTAAAAGCAAATAGGCCTAATTCTGACCTACAAGAACCCATTTCTTCCTTTCTAAAGGTAATAGAGTTCTCACTGAGCCGAGAAATAAGTATCAATACTATTCTATTAGAACCATTAGAAAAGTTTTCCTAACTGAGATCCAATAGAATTTATCATTACTACCCCAACAGAAATACATATATTAATTCTTTATAAATTGAAACCATGTACTGTATTATTGGTGGGACCCTCTAGCAATTGATGGTGTACCTCATCCCATTTAGATAATTTCATACTACCCCAATAAAACATGTGAATTATCCAATCTAACTAATGATGATTTCCCATGGTCTCATCATGATATGGTGTAATTTAATATTTGATCATCCTCGCATGATTGTGAACTCATCCTAAATTGCAATGAGAAATGGAAAAATCACCAATGTTTGTGTCTAATTCGAAAGGTTTATTCACTAAAACCACCACTAGAATCTCTATAATTTGATAAATAATATGAAAATAATTGAATAAATTGGACATATATTAATGCTACTGAGCGTCAACTAAGAGGTAATAAATCATATCATGAACATTTCCAAGATTTACTCATTATTGTACATCTATTATGAAAAACTACCCATGGCTTTCTCATCAATACTCTACATCCTCCAAGGATATCATGGATATGATGGCGATGATGGCATAAAATATCTTCAACTCTATGTACTACTATACAATTAGCTTATTAGCTAAAATATCCTCTTAAGTGGCCTTTGAACCAACAATATGAAGGTATATGATCATTATTCTTCCTATAACATGGGGGTATATACATAGTAATTCTCTAGAAAACTACATGGGAATATTAATCTATTTCAGACCAATGAACATTTGTGATATCAAACATCAAGAGTAAGGTATTACCTCAGCATAAATCAAACTTTGCAGACCTCACTCAAACTATTATGATTGAATAAAAATCCATTAATAACCACGACCAAGGAGTGCCTAATCAATAATTATTGACAAGTTCATATTCATGGTCATACTACCCTAAACTGGGCATAAGTAATTATAGACTCATTTATCTTCATAATTTAAATATATAACGTCAAAAAACATAAAAATATATTTACATGGTAGAGTAACACCATCATATGTTTGAGTAACCTTAAACCAATGGCTTGATATATCATTTGTTCAAAAATTAAATACAAGAACACATATTTGTTGGGTGGTTATCTAAACTAGATGAGAAAATGAATGTATTAGACTGAAACTAAAACTCAATTTTCGAAGGTTGAAGTTCACATCATAAAACCATGATGAATTTATTAATTGAATTAATATGGTATATACAAAATAAGAATAGTTTTATTTGAATCACATGTCAATAAAAACACACAATATGGTCTATAAATTGACTCCTCGTCCCTCAAAAATCACTAATGAAATAATCAATAAATGGCATAGTCAGATCATGACCCTACCTCTGAATATGATCAAGTTATCTATAGGTGAAATAATCTATTTGATGTGATGAAACCATGGTAACTATAGAATATCAAGGTGAGAAAACATAGAATAAATATCCATCCATTCAACATCAAATTTTTATTAACGATAATCTAACATTACATAAGAGGAAGAGCAGAAGGGAGAGAAAACCATAAACAAGCCTATGGGGGTCTAAAATAGTGGAGACTCAGAGCATCTCCTCTAATAAAATTTTCTCCCTCAGGATCGAATGGATGTGTTCTGGGAAATATATTTTACCCCAAATCCACCACGGAGGCAAGACAGTCTGCCACCTTATTCCCCTCTCTCCACGTGTGAACCACATGTGTATTTCTGTTTAGAATAATTTTGTAGTTTCTGACCATATATGATATAGACCAGAGGGAAACACGTCTTCCAAGAAGAACATCACATAGGGTCAAAGAGTCATTCTTCACTTGGGATATCACTAGTTTTTTCTAATTGTAGAGGGACAAACCCGTAATCATAGATTTAGCCTTATCTTGAAGAGGGTCACCATTGCCGTACATATTAGCAAAAGCTAGAATAACTTCTCCTTGAGTGTCTCACACCATGCCCCCACCTTTCATTCTACCCATGATGTAGGATATATCCGTGTTTAGCTTATAACCATCTCTCAGTGGGTGCCAGTAGCCCCATATACCCAATGCATTATTACTGGAGACATGGGCTGGCATGGATAGTATCTTGAGTAGGTTACGCAAAGGAGCATAGCGGCCATATTTGAAGAAAGTGGACAGGTCGATCAGAAAATTCTTGATCCTCTCCATGTTGATGCTTGAATTTGAACCAGTTCCCTATTACCTAGCTTGATTACTAGCCTGCCATAGGCAGCAATAGGCTCCGCTAAAGAAGATGGACCTCGCCGCCCGACCAGAACCCTCCTCCGCAATCCCAGGAAACCAACTGTCTAAGAAGGACTCCCCATCGTGAGCATGGAAAGTTACCATATCGAGGCCACCATGGAAAAACCAAACTGCCCGAGGCCACTCTCTTTGAAAAAACAGGTGAAACCTGATTTCCTCCTTCGGTAATCTACAACGGTGATAGTGAGAGGCCATTTTGATACCCTCTTTTTTGATGTTGTGGTATGTTGCCCCCGCCTATCGCCTTAATCTCCATGTTAGGAAATTGAACTTGGAAGGAATTCTAGCACACCAAATGATATCATTACAGTTTCTATGATGGTCATGTCCATACTGAAGCCTCTGAAAATACCTAATGGTAAAGGCCCCTGATGAAGGAATGAAAATAAGTTTATCAGGCTCAGAGCAGATGACAATTGAATAGAAAATGGCCCATTTCTCACATTCAAAATTACCAGATAGAAGGAATGGTATATACTCACTTCCCTAAAGAAAATAAAAGGTGCATGAAAGCTTGGAAATCCAATAATAGAACATGCCTAGTTGTGAGTCCAGAACAAGATGTTACCTTCCCCCATGAGCCAGCGTCAATGCTGTTGGAGAGTTTGGATGAGTAGATGAATCTTGGTAGAGAAGGGAGAGTTCTGGCCTCCAGTGGCTTCCAAATTTTCCATCTATATATATTCCATAGACTTCCCCCAAAGCGTACATGCCTAAAGTATTTTTCATGGAATTTTTTCATGCATGCATTGAATCGTGTTGTTGAGGCTCCTCACATTGATTCCTCCATTGTTAATTGTCCTTGCCATCTTCTCACATGCCACCCAATGCCTCTTGCCTTCAAATATAGAATCCCATATGCAACTGGCCAGGATCTTATCAATGTTGTTGATGACGCTCTTTGAAACACTAGTGGAGGCCATAGCATGGATGGGGATGGCCGCCAAAACATAGTTGACTAAATAAATCCTTCCTCCAAAGTATAGAAAACGGTTCATCCAATTAATCACCCTGCCATTTATTCTACTCACAATCAGATCAATGTCTTGAACTCGGAGTCTCTCTGAAGACATGGGGGTGGCAAGATATTCCAGAGGGATAGATCCCCATTTAATGTCCATAGTACTGAAAATCCAGGAGACTTGGTGAGAAATTAACTTGTTCGAGATAAGAAGGTTACTCTTAGCATTGTTGATAAGCTGGCCACTCCATTCACAGTATTCCTCCAGAATCCTCTTCAGGCTATTCACTTATTGTAACACCCCAAGATTTCATAGTGTGTTATTTCTTCAAAATAATTCAATAACTTGCACTACACGCAACACCGAGTTCAAGCGCACCATGACTTACCAAACAAGCCGTTCAAAAGAGGTTATGAATATTATTAACTAAATTTTAAACTTTATATAATCCTTATAATTTTAGAATCCATATTATGATTTTCTTAGACATAATGTAAGAACAAATTCATTTTCAGTATTGCAGTTTTACCAACTTTTAATTGTGAACCCTTTTTAAATAACATATTTTAATGTTTTTGACTAAATGGGGACATCAAAAAATTTAAAATAAAACATCCCAAGCTTCCACGGTATGCTTTCCTTTGAATAAAACAGTAGCGTGTGTTGTACGCAACTTCGAGTTTTAACACACACCACAACCGATCAAACTAGCCGTTATGAATAGTAATACCTAATTTTTGAAATTATATAAATTTTATATTTCAAAATGGACTTCATTTTTGGATTCGGAATATCAAATTTAGCCTAAGGTGAAATTTTGGTACTTTTCGGATATCTTTAATATTTTGATGAATAGTGAAAATTACTAAATTGTAATTAAAAACAACTTTTTTAATCAAAATAATTAATAGTGATAAATTATGAATTTGAGTGGTTTTAAAGTATATTTAGAATATATTTTTACAATTTAATATAATGTTGGTCATTGGACATAATTTTACTATTAAACCGAACATAAACAAGTGTCAATCTTTTGATAGTTATTATCTCTTAAAAACACGCTTTTTGTTTTGACAGAGGGAATTAATTTTAAATTAATTTCTGCCACTTCTGTGTTTTGAATTTAGAAAAATGGATTCCTTATTTGGAATCAGGATGTTCAAATTGTGTAAATAGGTAACTTTTATTTTTAGACATTTTGAATAATTACTGCGGTAAATATTTTATTTACCATGGTTAAGGGTAAATCCGGTAAATAAGGGTTTAAAAAAAATATTATAATAATAATAAATTACCCTAAAACGTGTATTAACCCTATTTGTTGATACATGGTCGACAATGGGCATCTTTGGGTCTATTTTGGGACCCCATGGATCCACTTGTAAGTGATAATGACACTTTATTTTAATTAAGTTAAAATGAATACAAAAATGACACAAGCATATATCTTTT
The DNA here is from genome assembly GCA_963277665.1 of Viscum album. NCBI lineage: Eukaryota > Viridiplantae > Streptophyta > Magnoliopsida > Santalales > Viscaceae > Viscum > Viscum album. Next base: position 603,311,381 of record OY728153.1, on the reverse strand, counting down.
AGAAAAACAATTGTTACATAGGGTTATATATGTTGGATTTTAGATTATAAATATTAATTAGAAAGATAAAAAGATTTCCTACATAATTATATTTTATTTATAATTTTTAGACATTAAATAATTTATTTTATTTATGACACAATGATGATGCAGTAATTACTATAATAGTGAAAAATTAAAATAATTGATATTATAAATACCCAAATAAATATAATATGATACTTTTAATGAATTAAAATAATTGTCTAGGATACTATGATATATTAGGATTGATTTAATTGACTTTGTTCAAAGTAATCAATCTGTTATGAGTTTCACAAAAATCAACTATTGAATAGTGTCAAAATTGACATCAAAGAGTTCTTAAAACATATATTATATTATTAATTGATATTAAATTCCTAAAAATCTAAGGTTCGGCCAAGAGACTTATCTCATGATAGGTTCATCGTTAATGGACCACTTTGGGGTATCTTGGATGTATATAGTATGTTTATTAACCATATTATATAAAAATACAAAGAGACATTGTAAAAGTGAAACTAATTAACTTAGAGTTAATACTTAAAGATAAGGTTAATATAAGTACCCAAACCTGTCTAAATTCTATTGGTTGAGTTGTTTTCGACCCATAACCACCTTAACCTTTGAATAATCAACTTTGTATCCATTAGAAACCGAATATGAATTTATTATAAATTAATATTTCTAGCTTTTCCAAAGGTGCCCCTCACCCCTCTTATAAAAGGGCACTCCTCCTTCTCATTTATTCACACATTCATAGCCTTTTGGTTCGGCCAAAATATGCCCAAATACTCTCCCAACATCCTTCACTACAACCTAGAGGCCTTAGTTTGATCATAAAGCCAACCTAAGGAGCCCTTTTGATCAAATCAAAAGGAAGAACCCGAAGAAGAGGTAATGTTTTCACCACCCCTTTTAAAGTTCCTTTCTTCTTCCACTTCTTCTTTCATTGTTCTTACCATTCTAAAATAATAACTCCAGTATCTCACATAAACTGTGGTGTTATTATAAATATGGTACAACCATATTCAGTATTCTATCCACCCTTTGAATAACATGTCACCACACATGCGTACGTACGACTTACCGTCTCCACGTCGTGGTGTAATTGTTATTCAATATATTATTATTTGGATGGGTATAATAATGATGTGTAACTCATGTAAATAATAAATATAACATGTTAATGATTCTGTATATATGATATACCATCCATTTATATATTATTTTAATATCAAAAAAATGATATTGTCGCTCGTGCGTACGTACGGACTACCGTCTCCACGAACGTGATGAGATTCATTCTCCATCGTATCCATTCAAGTATAATTATCATTTGATGATTTAAAAATAATGTTTAAGGGCTTGATATCATTATGGATATGAATAAGATACAACAAACATGTCTTATGTAACAAAACATATAAAAGAAAATGAGTAAGTTAACACCTGAAACGACGATAATTCTAAGATATTATTAACAAATCAATGTTAAAAGATCATATATGATATCATATTAATATATACGATTCTTGTATAATTTAATAACAATTATTTCAACATTATACAGGAGGTTAACCTACCCCAACCAAGGAAATTTACAAGGTAATGGGTTTTCATCTCACTCCTTATTCCCGTGAGATTCGTGCCATATTACCACCATTACCTTTTGTGTGGTATATGTACTGCCCATAATTATATTCTTTGTGTAATACACTCTAATTTATGTGTATTTACATATTCATTGTATGATACCTCTTTCACGGGTTGTATGTTTCATAAGTTACCAAATTGGTAAGTGTTATTTCACAATCTCTTCATTATCCGAGGTTGTTTATACGTAACAATATACTGGGATCTCTTTATCATCCACATCCATGTTTCTTATTAATGTATTTCAAAACATTTTTACTATTTACAAGAATATGGGTTAATGTCATTTATACCCTTATGTGTTTCTAAAGGAATCTTTCCGTCGTTTTCCAAACAAGGCACTTTTATCCTTTTCGACAAATTTAAGGTAAGAATGTTTATTTTAACTTATACGGTGGGTACGGCTATTTACCGCCGTTATAAAATCGTCAAAGCTTCCCTTAAAAGCTTATAATAATATTTTCAAATTGAATGTATTATTTTATAATTATGTTACTTTTAAAATGATTTAAAAAAAGATATTTCTATAAAATAGTTTTGATTTCATCTATGTCAACATCTTTGATGGATTTTAAGCTTATTTGAAGTTGATTTATTATGATACAAAACATCCATATTTTATTGAAGATTTTGTGATACTTTTGACTGTGGTTAAGTTATTCTTATGTCACTCATGGTTTTTGTTTAGAGTATTGACATTTCATAAGTTATTTGTAATCTGAATGTTTATGTTATATTTCAACCTTTCATTCAGATGAATGTGTTAGACAAGTATGTTCCGGGTTGGGGACCGGTAAAAGTAAGCCCTCCGGTTTGGTCTCCGGTTATTAGAGGAACTCCGGTTTGGTCTCCGGTTATTAGAGGCACTCCGGGTTGGTGTCCGGTTATTAGAGGCACTCCGGGTTGGTTTCCGGTTATTAGAGGCACTCCGGGTTGGGTTCCGGTTACAGTTATCCCCTAGGTCTTGGGACGAGGCCTTGACAAAGAAATTAAAGTTCAGCATTATGCATTCCAACATTATGAAAGTGGTTATTGATATTTCATGTGATTATTCGATTATTAGAATATCCATGTGAACAAGTAAATGGCATTATTTCATTTTACTTTTTCCATACTATGTTGAAGTTCAAGTTTAAAAGGCTTTTGTTTTAGTTTTACATAGCCTTAAATGTTTATTCTTATTTATGAAAGTTTCTGGCATATTGTTATCCTTACTGGGCATTTGAGCTCACCCCTTTTCTATGTTTTATTTTTCCCAGGATGTGAAGAAGTAAGTTATGAATGACCTACAGGGTTTTTTATGAGGGGATAATAGTGTGGACTGTGGAGGCATTTTGTTGTTGTAGTAGTTTTTCAATTTATGATGCAATGTAAAACTTATGAATATATCTAGTATTTCCAAGGCTACTAAACCAATCGGTCTTTCGAGATTTGATCTTTCTTGTGATCATGCCAATGTTATGTAATAATACACCGACTCTGGGTAACTAGAGTCGGGGCGTTACAGTTGGTATCAGAGGGAGGTTTAGTACAAACCTTGGAAGCTAGATTTAGATAAACTCTGATTAGAGAACATAGACCTAAGATGAACTTTGAGAATTAGTGTAGAAGAACTTCCTAGAATTTTGGTATTGTAGAGATTTTTTGAGTATTCCGAGCAATACATCCCTGTCTGGATATGAGCAGGTAGAGGCGGCTCTGGCACAGATGTACCTAGGGGTAAAACCCGAAAACACCGCTTTGAGCTAGACACGAACGGGAACTGGTGCACGAAAACGGGCCTTGCTGCACTCTTGGTTACGACACTCTCGGGGGATATGCTTAGGATAATTCTCATTTTCTTTACAAACCATTATGAAGGGTTTGTGATTATATACATCCTCATAGGAGACATTTTTATGATTATGGATTATATCCATAAATAGCTAAATTTATGTTAAGTGTTTTATAAATATGGGATTATGTATTTTGATTCATAAACTGATCTAGTGTATTCCATTGTTTAGAAATGGCTCCCAGTAGAAGGAATGAGAACTCTAGAAATGCACATGATCCAAAGAGAAGGAAGGATCATATCTTTCATGGTCTTAATCTAGAATTTATAAGAGAAATAGTCTCCCATGTATTATCATCATATGAAGAAATAATATCATGTGTTGATAAGATAAGTAAAGAGTTTACTGAGTCCTATGGCTTTGAAGGGAAGAAAGATAAGAAAAGGATGGAAGAGAGAAAGATGGATAAAGGGAAGAGGGAAAAGAAGAATTTTCCCATATGTGGTAATTGTGGAAAGAAACACCCTGGAACTTGCCTGAAAGGAATGGGAGTTTGTTATAAGTGTGGAGGAAAAGGGCACAAAGTATGTGACTGTAAGGGTAAGAAAATGGTTTTAACTGTACAATGCTTCATTTGCAAGGAGTTTGGACACTACGCGAACCTATGTCCCAGTCATCAGACTATGCCGCAAATGATGTTATTGGATAGTAATCAAGTTATGATACTACCACAGATGAAGATGAATGATTAGAGTTCTTATGTTGATTATGTCAATTGAGTGTTGTATCAACAGTGTACTTGTTATAATAATTATGGAGTATATAAGGATTGTACTGCAGTAATATTTCATTAAGGACTTGAGATTGTGTGGAACAAAGAAAAGTGACTCAATAGCAGGATAAATTTTTGGAAAATATATGGTTGAGAGAATGATAAATCATAATATAGTTCTGATACTGAGGTAGTGATTTTGGAATAATATGTGATTGTTTTGGATAAATTATATTGGATATTCTTGACTACCTTGGAACTGATTAATGATTTGTATATTCCATCATTGTTGGGGTTTAAAACATTTTTGGATTAATGAAGTATATCCAGCATTCTATATGGAATAAGGGAGCATGAATGTAATCAATAAGGAATATGGTAATACATGATGAAGGTATTAATATGCTATTACGGGGTAAAAAGGATCTATATTATGTTTACCTTCCTTATAAATGTTGGACTCTGAGTTTGGACAGAAGTATTTTAGATAGTTCTTGTTTGGATTATTTTGGATTGCCATAAAAGGACAACCTGGAGGTTGGGCGGCAACCCGTCGCGTCCGGCAAGGCTGCGAGACTTGAACCCGCAACCGAAGGGCGACAAGGGTGTATCACCTACCACTGGCCCACGAGATGTCCTGGATTAAATAATGTAGTTTTTTTTAAAAGATCTAGTAGATTAATTATAAATTCATTTATTTTGGAACCCTGTACGAATAGTATAAATAGAAAAAAAAAATTACATTCTATTATCTTTTAGAGTGAAAGATGAGTTTGTGGTAGAAATTTATTAATGGATAAAACTCTAATTATAAAGTATGTATATCTCCTTATGATCTTAGCCAATCTCATAAATAAATTCCTCAACATTAATAAAAGAAACTTAGAACAAAAATTTTGTCCTAGATGGTACCTTAAATCATCACTAATTCATGGCTTTGGGATTATTGGCCTTTTCATAGCCATGTTCTCTACCACTCTCCATCAGATAATTGATGGTTAGATTTCTCTTCCATATCCATATTTTCCTACATGGAACCCTAGTATGTGTTATTTTCGGTAATCTTCATACTTTCCACTCTTTATTTTAAATAGAGGCCTCGTTAATTCATTTTTCGATGTGGGATTTCAACTAAGATATTTTGAAACGTCAAAAATGTGTAATCCTAATACCCTATGTTTTGTTGAACCGATGGTATTTCAAATCATCATAGATTGATGAGTTTAAGGACCTCAATTTTATACTTGTTTGTGATTGATGACCTCAATCACTACCTATAAATATTTACGTTTTTCCTCCAATTATATGTCTCTAATTGCCACCAATGTTCTCCTAATCGAGATCATAATTTGGTGGTGACCCTTTCATTTCTCTTTTCCTCATATTAAGACTAAATTTTAGTAACCCAATTTCCGATGTGGGTTTTCCCACAAATATATTTTCTATTTTCAACATTTTATTTTCGAAAAACAATTTCAAATTGCGAGGACACAATTTATTGAAGGAGGGGAGAATGTAACCCCCCAAGATTTCATAGTGTGTTATTTCTACAAAATAATTCAATAACTTGCACTACACGCAACACCGAGTTCAAGCGCACCATGACATACCAAACAAGCCGTTCAAACGAGGTTATGAATAGTATTAACAAAATTTTAAACTTTATATAATCCTTATAATTTTAGAATCCATATTATGAGTTTCTTAGACATAATGTAAGAACAAATTCATTTTCAGTATTGCAGTTTTACCAACTTTTAATAGTGAACCCTTTTTAAATAAAATATTTTAAACTTTTTGACTAAATGGGGACATCAAAATATTTAAAATAAAACATCCCAAGCTTCCACGGTACGCTTTCCTTTGAATAAAACAGTAGCGTGTGTTGTACGCAACTTCGAGTTTTAACACACACCACAACCGATCAAACTAGCCGTTATGAATAGTAATACCTAATTTTTGAAATTATATATATTTTATATTTCAAAATGGACTTCATTTTTGGATTCGGAATATCAAATTTAGCCTAAGGTGAAATTTTGGTACTTTTCGGATAACTTTAATATTTTGATGAATAGTGAAAATTACTAAATTTTAATTAAAAACAACTTTTTTAATCAAAATAATTAATAGTGATAAATTATGAATTTGAGTGGTTTTAAAGTATATTTAGAATATATTTTTACAATTTAATATAATGTTGGTCATTGGACATAATTTTACAATTAAACCGAACATAAACAAGTGTCAATCTTTTGATAGTTATTATCTCTTAAAAACACGCTTTTTGTTTTGACAGCGGGAATTAATTTTAAATTAATTTCTGCCACTTATATGTTTTGAATTTAGAAAAATGGATTCCGTATTTGGAATCATGATTTTCAAATTGTGTAAATAGGTAACTTTTATTTTTAGACATTTTGAATAATTACTGCGGTAAATATTTTATTTACCATGGTTAAGGGTAAATCCGGTAAATAAGGGTTAAAAAATAATATTATAATAATACTAAATTACCCTAAAACGTGTCTTAACCCTATTTGATGATACATGGTCGACCATGGGAATCTTTGGGTCTATTTTGGGACCCCATGGATCCACTTGTAAGTGATAATGACACTTTATTTTAATTAAGTTAAAATGAATACAAAAATAACACAAGCATATATCTTTTAGCAAAACAATTGTTACATATGGTTATATATGTTGGATTTTAGATTATAAAAATTAATTAGAAAGATAAAAATATTTCCTACATAATGATATTTTATTTATAATTTTTAGACATTAAATAATTTATTTTATTTATGACACAATGATGATGCAGTAATTACTATAATAGTGAAATATTAAAATAATTGATATTATAAATACCCAAATAAATATAATATGAAACTTTTAATGAATTAAACTAATTTTATAGGATAATATGATATATTAGGATTGATTTAATTTACTTTGTTTGAAGTAATCAATCTTTTATGAGTTTCACAAAAATCTACTATTGAATAGTGTCAAAATGGACATAAAAGAGTTCTTAAAACAAATATTATATTATTAATTGATATTAAATTACTAAAAATCTAAGGTTCGGCCAAGAGACTTATATAATGATAGGTTCATCATTAATGGACCACTTGGGGGTCTCTTGGATGTATATAGTAAGTTTATTAACCATATTATATAAAAATACAAAGAGACATTGTAAAAGTGAAACTAATTAACTTAGAGTTAATACTTAAAGATAAGGTTAATATAAGTACCCGAACCTGTCTAAATTCTATTGGTTGAGTTGTTTTCGACCCATACCCACCTTAACCTTTGAATAATCAACTTTTTATCCATTAGAAACCGAATATGAATTTATTATAAATTAATATTTCTAGCTTTTCCAAAGGTGCCCCTCACCCCTCTTATAAAAGGGAACTCCTCCTTCTCATTTCTTCACACCTTAAAAGCCTTTTTTTCGGCCAAACTCTGCCCAAATAATCTCCCAAAATCCCTCACTACAACCTATAGGCCTTAGTTTGATCATAAAGCCAACCTAAGGAGCCCTTTTGATCAAATCAAAAGGAAGAACCCGAAGAAGAGGTAATGTTTTCACCACCCCTTTTAAAGTTCCTTTCTTCTTCCACTTCTTCTTTCTTTGTTATTACCATTCTAAAATAATAACTCCAGTATCTCAAATATACTGTGATGTTATTATAAATATGGTACAACCATATTCAGTATTCTATCCACCCTTTGAATAACATGTCACCATACGTGCGTACATACGGCTTACCGTCTCCACGTCGTGGTGTAATTGTTATTCAATATATTATTATTTGGATGGGTATAATAATGATGTATAACTCATATAAATAAAAAATATAACATGTTAATGATTCTGTATATATGATATACCATCCATTTATATATTATTTTAATATCAAAAGAATGATATTGTCGCTCGTGCGTACGTACGGACTATCGTCTCCACGAACGCGATGAGATTCATTCTCCATCGTATCCATTCAAGTATAAATATCATTTGATGATTTAAAAATAATGTTTAAGGACTTGATATAATTCTGGATATGAATAATATACAACAAACATGGCTTATTTATCAAAACATATAAAAGAAAATGAGTAAGTTAACACCCGAAACGATGATAATTCTAAGATATTATTAACAAATCAATGTTAAAAGATCATATATGATATCATATTAATATATATTATTCTTGTATAATTTAATAACAATTATTTCACCATTATACAGGAGGTTAACCTACCCCAACCTAGGAAAAGTACAAGGTAAGGGGTTTTCATCTCACTCCTTATTCCCGTGAGATTCGTGCCATATTACCACCATTACCTTTTGTGTGGTATATGTACTGTCCATAATTATATTCTTTGTGTAATACACTCTAATTTATGTGTATTTACATATTCATTGTATGATACATCTTTCATGGGTTGTATGTTTCATAAGTTACCAAATTGGTAAGGGTTATTTCACAATCTCTTCATTATCCGAGGTTGTTTATACGTAACAATCTACTGGGATCTCTTTATCATCCACATCCATGTTTCTTACTAATGTATTTCAAAACATTTTTACTATTTACAAGAATATGGGCTAATTTCATTTATACCCCTATGTGTTTCGAAATGAATCTTTCCGTCGTTTTCCAAACAAGGCACTTTTATCCTTTTCGACATATTTAAGGTAAGAATGTTTTTTTAACTTATACGGTGGGTGTGGCTATTTACCGCCGTTATAAAATCGTCAAAGCTTACCTTACAAGCTTATAAGAATATTTTCAAATTGAATGTATTATTTTATAATTATGTTACTTTTAAAATGATTTCAAAAAAAAGATATTTCTATAAAATAGTTTTGATTTCATCTATGTCAACATCCTTTGATGGATTTTAAGCTTATTTGAAGTTGATTTATTATGATACAAAACATCCATATTTTATTGAAGGTTTTGTGATATTTTTGACTGTGGATAAGTTATTCTTATGTCACTCATGGTTTTTGTTTAGAGTATTGACATTTCATAAGTTATTTGTAATCTAAATGTTTATGTTATATTTCAACCTTTCATTCAGATGAATGTGTTAGACAAGTATGTTCTGGGTTGGGGACCGGTAAAAGTAAGCCCTCCGGTTTGGTCTCCGGTTATTAGAGGAACTCTGGTTTGGTCTCCGGTTATTAGAGGCACTCCGGGTTGGTGTCCGGTTATTAGAGGTACTCCGGGTTGGTGTCCGGTTATTAGAGGCACTCCGGGTTGGGTTCCGGTTACAGTTAGCCCCTAGGTCTTGGGACGAGGCCTTGACAAAGAAATTAAAGTTCACCATTATGCATTCCAACATTATGAAAGTGGTTATTGATATTTCATGTGATTATTCGATTATTAGAAAATCCATGTGAATAAGTAAATGGCATTATTTCATTTTACTTTTGCCATACTATGTTGAAGTTCAAGTTTAAAAGTCTTTTGTTTTATTTGTACATAGCCTTAAATGTTTATTATTATTTATAAAAGTTCCCGGCATATTGTTATCCTTACTGGGCATTTAAGCTCACCCCTTTTCCATGTTTTATTTTTCCCAGGATGTGAAAAAGTAAGTTATGAATGACCTGCAGGGATTTTTATGAGGGGATAATTGTGTGGACTGTGGAGGCATTTTGTTGTTGTAGTAGTTTTTCAATTTATGATGCAATGTAAAACTTATGAATATATCTAGTGTTTCCAAGACTACTAAACCAATCGGTCTTTTGAGATTTGATCTTTCTTGTGATCATGCCAATGTTATGTAATAATGCACCGACTCTGGGTAACTAGGGTCGGGGTGTTACACTTATCCCCTTCCACCATTTATGAAAACAATGGTGTCATCCGCAAACATCAAATGAAAAATGGTTGGAAGGTTAGTTTTTCTCTTATAAGGGAGGATATCACCACTGGACATGCCTTTGTTGATGAGGCGGCTGACGGTATTCTACGCGAGAATAAACAAACTGGTGGAGATGGGATCTCCCTACCACAGCCCACAGGTTGCCTTAAAGAAGCCATAAGTATTTATTAAGAATGAAACTACCATCCATGAGGTGGTAAAACACTTGAAGGTAAGATCAATGACTTTGTGGGAGAATCCCATAGTCATGAGCACTCTTTTGATGAAGCTCCACTCAATCCTATCATATTCTATTCTCATATCAAGTTTAATAGCCACATTAGATTCATGTGTCTTGATGTTAATGTCTCTCAACAATTCCTTCTCCAATGCTACCGCCCCTTGGATGGACCTTCCCTTCACCAAACTGTGTTTCTCATTGGATAGCCATCTAGGAAGATGCCCAGACATCCTTGAATTGATTATACGTTCCAAGATCTTATAGGGGAAGTTACACATGATTATTGGTCTATAATACACAAGGGAGGAGGGTTTCTTGATTTTGTGAATGTGTACCATGGTGTTAGTGGAGGCCTCCTGTGGGAGGCTCCCTCTTGTGAAAAAATCAGGTATCGCAATAGTAACATCACCCATAACAATGTCCCAAGAATCCTGAAAAAACGCACCTGGGAAACTATCGGAGCCCGGTGCACTTTCTGGGTTGAGACTCCACATGGCCTCCTAGAGGTCTTCATCCTTCGGTATCTTTTCCAGCCTTTCATTGTCCCTGTGTGAAACTAAGGAGGGTGCTGCATCCCAAAGCCATGGATCCCTATTGGGGTATCCATTTGGCATTCTCAGATTGGGGCCAGCCAAGAGGTCCTGAAATAATGACAAAGCCATACCCCTATTACATCTATGACATCCATAAAAGTTTCATCCTCCAACATGATGTTGGGAATGATGGGGTGAATTTTTTCTCTGATGAAAGCATTGAAAAATGCTGAATTTTTATCACCCTCAGGCAACCATTTTATCCTGGATCTCCCACGAGAAATTATTTCCTACTTGAGAATTATTTGGGACCATGAATCATTTTTCTCCACAAGTTCTTCAAACGTCGACTCACTCCAATCCTCCTCTATTTTGGTTTCCATGCTCTCTATATTTTGTTCGAGAGTCTCCAAATTATGTTCTCCTATAGGGAGACAATTGGACCATTCTTATAGTTTGTGTTTCAACCTCTGAAGCTTATTATGGATGGCTACCCAGGTATGCCCATGGCTCAGCTCCCCCCACGATTCACTAACAATCTATTTTTATTCTGGATATCTATTCCAGTAATGGTAGAATTTGAACTTGTCCTTGGAAGCCTTTCTTAGGGACAACATGACTAGCAGAGGAGAATGGTCCGAAATGCCACGGGCGATATTCTCCACCTTGACATTCGGAAACTTGGAGAATGCATTGATGTTCAGTAGGCACTGGTCGATCTGACTCCAACATCACCTACTGCCCTTATGGTTGTTGCCCCAGGTGTAATAGTCACCAGAGTACCCCGTGTCATTAAGACCCGCATCCACCATAAATTGGATGAATTCCAAGCTGGTCTGCCGCTAGATGGATCTTATTCCCTTCTTCTCCTTAGTATGTGATATAATATTGAAGTCCCCTCCCACCAGCCTTACGAGGACACCTGGTTTGAAATTATTTAGATTCTACCATAACTGTCTTCTATTGTTGGCATAGAATCTACCGTACACAAAGGACATGTATAAGATTTCCCTATCTTTGGTATCTTTCATAGTGATAAACTGATCTACCGCCTAAATTAAGTCCATCAAGATCTCCTTCTTCCAAAATACCCAGATTTTCCAATTAATAGGGTCTCTATGCATGGATCCATTCATAGGTATCCTATGGAAAAAATCATTAATCTTGACCGGGTCTAGCTTGTGTTTGTGTACCGCCCTAATAAGAGCCCTGTTCTTCTTGATCTCTGAAGCAAGGAAGTATAATTTCACTCGAGCCCCAAGGCCCTGGGAGTTCCAAATTATTAGGTGTAACATTTAGATTCGAAGTGGTCCGGCTTTCTCCCCTGACTCCATGGTCTCTTTTCCATGGGATATAGTGGTCTACCGAAGTTTCCTTAATCTCAAACATCTACTGATGCCAGGACTCGAACCATGGGGATTAGAACCTGTTGAAGACATGTGAGGAGTTGGTTTGAGGTATTTTCTTCTAACTGGAATGGGAGTGGCTAGTACTACCATACATTGATCCTCTTCAGGAGACTCTGGAAGCTTGGGTCCATCACACTCAGTTAGAAAGGTAACTGTTCTTGAAACCAGGTCCTTTGAATATGCAGGTCCAACCTCAGCAGCAACCTCCTCATATGTCATCCGAGATGGGAGTACTAAGAGTGGGTGAAACAACTCCATAGACACCACTTGGAGTGTGGGGGTCCTTAACACTCGCACCATCAGACTTTCCTTTGAGAAAAGGTGCTAGGGGTTCGGAAGATAAACCATCAGGGCATGAATTATGGGGGAGATACTGGTCAAGGAAAGTGCCACTAAGTCTAAAAACTGAGCATCCACTCTTTCTGGGTCCTTCTAAGATACTGAAAGGGGAGGGGAAGTCGACACGAGCACCGCAGACATGGGAGTAGCCATGGGAGAAATAGGCTCCATGGCACCCATTGAGGACAGAACATGGGGACCGCTAGAGGCCATCCCTTGAGCATGTCCTCACTCACCTTTCCTTATTTTTCCGAACTCTTGTAGCGAGTGACCCTATAGGGTACATGAGGACAAATACCTGGGAAAAACCAGGAAGGATACATCTTGAAGCCACACCACTGAGTTCTGCACCCTCAGGGAGATCCATTCTGGGGAAGGGGTAGAGACGTCAATCTCCAAAAAGATCTGTGCATTATACAAGTCCTCGATGTGGTAGGTATGATCATCCATGAATAGAAATCCACCGAGGGAGTCAACAATGGCCTTTAGCATGGCACCATTATGAAAAGGTAGCGAGACACTAGGGAGACACACCCACACCACCGCTTTGGTTCTCTCTTTCCCCCTGTGTGCATCTATTAACCAATGATCCAAATTAAACTTCCACCGTCCAAAAACCACGGATCATTGCACTAAGAGAGGATGAAATCAAACTCTGACTACAAGACCAAGCAGGAGTTTCGATGCAACGGGGAGATTATTGGCAGAGAAAGCTGCCCCCAAAAGTCCATAAATCTTTTGAAAATCGGTTGGGGCGGTTTTGATGCTCCGAAACGGACCACCAAAGTCCTCTTCAGTCTATCCACCACAACCGCGAACACTTTCATGCACACATCAAGAGATAAACTAGAACCCTTCCTCAATACCATCAAGGAATCTAGGTGAGCGTCTAGGAAGCAAGGTCGTCAGGATCTCGAGCCGCAAACCGCCTCACTAAAGGAGAGAGTCGGCCGACACCTGTAGGAAGGCGGATCCAAGCAAGACTGTGGAGGCACCACCAAGGGTCACGGGTCCAGAACCCGAGAGTCAAGGGGAGGAAGAGCCAGAGAGAGGAGAGCAGGGTGTACGCCAGATCCGAGCTCCATCGGATGTGGAAGGACACCCAAAGACCGGGAAGAGGATGTCGTAGCGACTGAGAAATTTGAAATGGCCAACGGCGCGTACCACACATTCCCCCCATTCGGATCCATTTTTTTTATTCTAGAATAAATATCAATTATTATGAATGAACACTATTCGATACATATAGAAACATACTTTTCCTATAGAAACACTCCCTTAGAGTTATAGGTTGACTAATAAGTTATTAGATTCCTAGAGATAGGATATTGTTAGTGATCATAAATTCATTATACATGGATTCATGTGAGCTAAAATATTCAAATAAATTTTCTATTTTTATTAATAATTGAACCCCTAAATGATTTAACCCTACATAAATTAGTTCTTTAATGTATTTGAAAAATTATATAACTTTATATTTAAATAGAAAAATTAACTATTTATACATGTTTTATTAATTTTGAAAAATATTGATAAGGCATGAATTATATTAATAAATTTTTTGAAATATTGTTTTCATTTTATTTTTTATTTTTTATTAAAGAAATATGCACTTTGATGTGAATATTTGTGAAATTAATTTTTGAAATATGGAAAAGTCCCAAGTAAGAATATGTTGTAGGTCAAGTGAATATACGTAAATTTTAAATTTCTCATGGGGACCTACATTATAATTCAATAAAACCTCATAGTTACTATACTAACTGCATATTCATAGTCAAATCACAAGGTAGCCACGTGTTTCTAAACTGCTAACACAAATAAAAGTGACCACACCACCCTTGCCACCAAGTTACCATGAGTCTCTCCTCTAAGTGACCAAAAGAAACAAAATTAAATTTATATAATCACATTGACACTTATCAAGTGACCATGTTCTTCTCTCCAAAACATACCATGAATCCACCCACTAGAACCTACCATAAGTGTTCTATCCTCACTACCACTTCTCTAGAACAACCTTATATTCACAATATCTTAAAAAACTACATCTCCCACATCTAAAATAAATATAAGCCTTAAAGTCTCACATAATACCCTATCCCAAATGACTGAAACTATAAAATTAAAGAAATAATTGCAGATACCACATCAATAACATTTAAACATATTATTCCATTAAAATCTGTTTGACCATAGCTATGAATCTACGGAACCCTACGTTAATGAGAAATGTGATGTTCGAGAACCGATAATTTGGTTGTTTATCCCCACATTCCATATATGATCCTTACATTGATGATTCTCACATCCAATAGATGAAAAATTCATTTTTCATACCCATGTTCTATAGATGCACCATATATTTATGATCCCCACATTCCCAATATGGACCCCACATTAATGAATATGAGAATATCCATGTATCCAATTATAGAGATGAACCCACACAATATAATGGGTACTCTCCCATATACAAAAAAATCACATGTTACAAGATCCATCACTGATTTTGACCTGAAAAGAAAGACATACTTGCTAATAAAATTAAAGGGAAGTCTATATGAAACCCTACCAATATAAGGCTATGTAAGTGAAACTTTTGAAAGATTGTCATTCTACCACATTTAATCTAGTACTCATTTCTAGGAAGATGAAGAGTCATTCCAATGCTGAACAGTGAATAATGAAAACCCTTGCATCTATATATATGTGAATTCCACCAGTTTGAATAGGTTGTGAAATTCCCCAACAAAAATTTCTTGTGGTGATCATCCATTTGAGTGTTAAAGAGAATTATCATGGGAGGCGAATTCAATGCCCAAAATATTTAGGTGTTGAGTTGAAGAAATTCATTTCTTCAATCTTTAGAAATTGTATAAATATTAAGAAATGACACAGGACATGGAATTTGAGGAATATTTAATGCCTATAGGGATCGTTGGAATGGAATTACATGATAATCACATGTTAAATGATGAAATATTAAAGATATAGATGATTTATCTATAAAAGGGTAAATGTATACAAGATGAAAATGGGAGTATCCAACAATTATCAATCCTGAGATACTACTAGAACATCATTTCTTTATTTACTTTAATTTAATTTTTATTGTATAAATCTAGTGATGGAACACAAATCCAATATTAAATCATTTTAGGAGATTATCTAGATCATATTTAATGAAATTTATATTATAATAGTTTAATATATTCTATTAATATATAAATATATTTTTACTGTAGAGATGTTGGGATATTTCTTCATTTCTTGAATTTTGAACATATATCCCCTTCTTCTGTGGATATGACCCACATACCTCTTAGGTCTTATCCATTATGTGGAATCATGAGTAGTGATTTGACATAAGAGTTATAGAATATCTGATCATTAGGCTATAAGATATTATATAATTAAATTAATATTTAAACCCTCCAGTTAAACTAAAGAGTCCATGTGATGGTTACCAAGCAATATCTTAGTAGATTAGAGATATGAAATGAGGGTATAAGGCAGAATAAAGATTTAACATGAAATATAAGGGGAATATCCATGGTTACAAATTACATTTGAAACTGAATTTAAAACTAATTCAATCAATATCACAATCTATTTTCATAAAACTAAACCCACAAAACAAGGGTGAAACACACTCATAATACTATACTCTCTAGATATAAACACACTACTACAAAAATATAATGGGTTTAAAAAAATAATTACTTCCCCCCAATAGGATGCTTATCAAACCAATCACCATTACAGGGGAGGCCAATATTTTTGTTTTACTCTATATTTAAATTGATTTCCTCAAAGGATGAAACGATCAGATCCTGTTAATCTCATGTCTTTGGTTGTGGTCTGGTGGTCAAATGAACTATTATGAATAAATTAATAACATAAAAAACTTATAATATGAAGAGATGTAAATTATCAAAATTACTTAGAAAATATCATCATTCTAAACATAATCTTCCACTGGATTTACTTTTGGAAATGAAAAAAATGAAAAACATTTGAAACAATTGAAATGAAATTAAATAGAACATAATTTACTTAATTTTAATAAAGAAAATTGACTTCAATATCATAATAATCAACATGATTTTGAATTGGGAACTGGTACGATCTGACTCTTTTTCTGGTTTCATTTCATGGATTTAGATGAACCTTATTGAAATCTAATATAACTTTATAATATTTTCTATAATTCATATCCCATATGAGTTTCAGAAGATTACATGATTAGGAAGGTCTTCCCCTTATACCCAAAAGGAGAAACTATGAAATAGATCTATAACCTATAGCCTGGGGAAGTCACCACATGGGTTGAGTTGTAGAAGGAATTCATCAAGAAGTACATCCATTCCTCAATATGAATGTATATAATGAATGATATCTATGGGATACAAAATGTATGTGGAGAAACTATTTATGAGTTTTTAGAATTAATAAAGTGATTGATAACTGCAATTTTCATGAAAACTATTTCTTGGTACTATTTTACCATTAGATAATGGATTATTACCATAATTTATTATAAACATCCTTTAATGATGAAATAATAGAAAATCCCCCCTCTATATTCATATAGATGATTAAAAGGATCTCCCAAAATTCTATAGAATTTAGAAAAATATTAAAAATAATTGGATTATCTGAGGTAAATTTTTATAACACCTCTTTATTATAATATAAATTTAATGAATTAACATTTCTTAACAAGTAAGAAAGGTAATTTATGACACCTCTACAAGTATTCCAGCTTTTCTACCCTCATAACCACTTCAAATATTGATTATATCATGTTTAAACTATAGGGAATGTGAATCCATATACTATATATTAATCTAATAGATACCATTAGACATCCAAAGATTTAAATATTTTCTTAGACCTCAGTTTGGAACTGGGAACCAATAAAAATAAAGAGAACCTTACCAGAGAATATTTAAACTATCCTTCAAACCTAGAACTTTTCAAAGAGGGATCTTTCAACAATTTACAAGATACTAGTAAGAGAATAATCAAGATCATACTATGAAATAATTAACTAAAACTTCCTGTGAAATATCACACCACTCCAAAAACAACTCTATGAACCCATGGATCAACACTATGTATATTCAAGGATCTTACAACCAGATTATGACTAGAACTAATTCGAAGAATCAATGATCAGGTAAGATTCATACTTACTTAATTCCTATCTCCTGGGGAAATGATGGTTATATTATATTATGGATTGAAAAGGTTTTGGGTAGTAGTGAAGAATCAAGTTTTAAATATGAATCTCATAGTGGAAATCCATCTAAACATGAATAAGTTTCCCCTAAAAAATAACCTAAAGCTAAAACGCCAAATGAAACACGCCCTATAAAGATTGGTAGGGGAAACCCATGATAGTGGAGTCAAATATACCCCAACAACCCTTTCTTACATGGAGTAAACCACCCAAGAAACCTAGTATAGACACTCTATAATAAGAGATTTGTTTAAATATTCAGAAAAGTGTAGATCAATCTCCCTCTTTTTGAATCCATACACTAAATTAATTGGTACAAAAAACTCAGGAAATATTTTTTCAAAAGGATAAGTCAATTAAGAGGCAACGAAGATGCAATATTAGGTATTAATGTTTCCACCTTCGTCAACCTAAAAATTTCTACTATATATCAATATCTAGATATATTTACTATCCCCTACACTATAGATGATCTTATTTTTCAAATTAACTATTTTATTTAGGAGAATTAATAAATTTAATTCTTTATTCCATTTCATCTTCTCTATATATGGGTGAAATCAAATGCATTTTAGTTGTTGTATAGATTTCTAGTCAAGATATAGGCAACCCGGTAGGTGTTATTGGATACATCTTGTTAAGTGAACAAGGATTTACATTACAAATTGAATTGTATATTATAAACATAGTATACAGAAAAGATAAAGTTCACTCTCCTATAATTCATTGTAAGAAATTTATTAAAGCTTCTAAAACCATAAAAAATGTCGATGAATGAACTATTTTTATAAATTTTGGTGAGGAAACTATGGATTTTAACATCGTTGGATAAATTAAATAGCCAAATGAGGGGAAACCTATCATTACATTAAGTCAATTTTAATTTCCCTATTCTTATAGCATGTAAACTAAAATTTTTGATGACATAGTAAGATTATGATAGTATTTGGAGATATATAATTTTGATGTTGAAACTATTTTGAAAAATGAGCTTAATCTGGAAGTAATTTTGGGTACTGAAGAATTTAATGAAACCAAATAATGTTATTTTTCTTATGTACTCAGATTTTATACTAAAAATTCTTATTTATTTGTGAATTTTTTTCTACATGGAGAAAACATATCTTAAAATCACTTTAAAATTCCTTGAACTGGGATTTAATATCTACCATAAAACCTTAAGTATTAATTTTTAATGGAAAATGTAAATCATCCCTTAATAATTTCAAATAATTTAAAACCAAATAAATAGTATCAACTTCAATAAATTTTGATAAAAATGATTGTCTAATGGAATGGACTTTTGGGTAAATTCTATAGATTACCCCCACCGGTTTCATACATATAATGTTTTTTGAAAAACAAGTTCAATATAGTGAGATTACCCAAAAAAGGTTTCAACCAAACACTTTGAGATGTAGCTAAAAATAAATAGAAATAATTTTAAGAACTAGAATAATACACCCTATCTTATACTTCGAATAGATGAGTTCCTTCTAAATAGTCCCATTGAAAAATAGATAAAAAATTGTAAAAAATTGAAAACAATGATCTAGTTTCAATAGGAATCCAGAATATGTGGATCGTCTATATAGAATATAAGATATTGAACTATGTGACCTAAAAAGACCACTTTTCTTTAACCTTTATAGACAAAATGTTATAAATCTTATATTTTATGGTACATTATTGTTTCCCTGATGGATTTTCAAGGTATTTATAGGATTTAATCACTATATAAGAGAAAGACTATACCACATTCACATGTCCCATTATTATATTTTCTAACTAAAGGATCCCCTTTATCCTTTTTTATTCTATAGGTACCTTGCAATACTATATGGTATTTTCCAAAACATAATTGATATATTCCTGGAGGTATTAATTGAGGACTTTATTTACTATGGAACTTGTTTTCAATGTGTTAAGGTAAACCTCTAAAATGTTTAAAAATGATTTATTAAAAAATGTGGTTTGGAATTTTGAATATGGAAATTATATTTTAGGAAAAAGGAAATGTTTTATGTGTTTTAATTTTTAAATAATGAATTGATGTGGACAAGACCAAAATTTATTTCAATTATACATTGTCATACCCCACTAATGTAGGAAAATTAGGTGAGTTTTCAAGAAAATATGGATTTTAACAAAGTTTTATTAGATACTTCAGCCAGATTACATTACCAGTGAATACTTTAATCAAGAAACATTTTATATTTATTTTTAATGTTTCATGCAGTACAACTTTTGAAAAGATAATGTAGAGCTTAACCACAACCCGTATGATCAATCCTCCAAACTAGGAGAACCCCTTTGAGATACTATATGAAGCTTCCAATAGAATTATAAGAGTTTTACTCACCCAAAATAATTATAATCACTCAAAAGTGATATCCTATACTACATAAAACATGGAAAAAGCTCAAATCAATTATAAAACAATTGATAACGAGTTTATGTAAAAAAATTTCCTTATAAACATTTTTGTTTAATTTTTTATGAAGCAGTGTTACTATCTACTATTATCAATAATTACTTAGTTACATAATCATGTATGTTTATGTGAAGTCAAGGATAGTGATATGGATTTTTCAACTTCAAGAATACAACATAGAGATTAAAGAAAATAAAGGATATGGAAATTTGGTTAGAGACCACCTGATTAGACATCCTCAAACTAATGAGGTATATTTGCAATCAAAATCAATTTTGGTTGACTCATATCATGGTGAGAAGCTATATGAATCTAGTCAAGAGACCGGGTATGTTGATTTAGTAAGTTTTCTAGTTACATTAAAGGAAACTCCTTTATTTTACAATATAAATCACATACATTAAATTTTTATTCAATATTATATGTTTGGAAAGATCTATATTTTATAGAATTTATATTTATCATGTGAAAAGGAGGATTATCTCTAATGAAGAGGTTATTTATGTGGTCAAAATTATGCCATTTACTAATAGATGATATTTTGGACCTCCAAAAATATCTATGGTTGTTTTATAAGATGGTTTATTTTTCCCATAAATCATTATGGTCAAAAATGATTTTTAAAATAAAATATCTTAACTATAAATTTAATTGTCAGATTTCCAAAATACCTTAAATTCCACAAAACCATTTATTTTATAAGAAACATTTGATCCCTAGGTATTTTATTTCATGGGACTATTTCCAATTTCATTTGGGTTTTTAAATATATTGTTAAAACTATATTATTCTTCCATGTGGATTAAATAATGAATCACAATAACGAATGATTCAAATACTATGATTTAATTTCTATAATAAAATAATTTTATAGGTTTGGAGTTCATTGATCTATAATAAGTAAAAAAGGCAAAAACTTATGTAACAATTACATGGAATCCCTAATGAATAAATATGGAGTGCATCACTAATATTAAACTATCTACCACACAAAAACCAATGATATTCCCTAGGTTTCCAATATAGTGATAAAAAAGATTCTATAGAAGACAGTAAAACCCAACTAGAATGATTGGGGTAGAAAGAATGAAGATGTACTATGGGAACACCTATTTCCCTAAAAAATCCATTATGTATGTATCGTTATAGAATATTTTATGGAAAAAAATTTCACCTATATTTTGATTTATAACTCCAAGATTACTAGGATATTATGAGAAAAAACATTGAGTTTTGAAAATCAGGAGACTGGTCGAAGATATAGATTATAGATCTTCGGAGCTAATAAGAGAAGCATATGAGAGTTCCATACTATACAATGTGAAGTCCATATCTATCCATACAATACTCATCCATATATTTAATTTTAAAATTGGATATAAATTGTAATTATTCTACTCTTGGATGAATCTCATGCCATGAAAAATTCAGTCCAACTGGACTGGAAAATATATGATGACTAACACCTTTCTATTCAATGAAATTGATATCAAAAACATAGTTCCATATAATCAATTTAAAATAAATGGAAATAAATATTATCATTTACTGGAATATTTTTGTAAATATCTAATAAAGGATTCAAAAATCTTTCCTGTATCCATCGTGTAAACAACACCATGTTGTCCCCTTCCTTCAAAATAGTCTAGATTCCTTTATTTTTTATCAATTTTTCATTGATTAAAATTCACTCTTTTAATTAGATTAAGGGTGTCAAAAATAAGTTTGGGGAGATAAGAAAAGTATATGGGATGTAAATAATCATTTTTTTAATATTTAATATTCCTTCCTTAAAGAAAAAATGATGCAAAACAAAATAATATCCAAATTTTGTTTTTATGAATCCAACATACATTCTATATGTTTTTTTTAGATTTCAGGAGTATAAGTAAATAATTAATTAAAAAAAGAAAAATAGTAGAGATTATAGAGTATATACATACTTTCTTCTTAGATTCCTATTTTAAAACATTTTAATTTTTTTAAGATGGAAATTAAGTGAAATACCACATTTCCTAGTTTAAATTTCCTGCCAGTGTTGAGAATTTCATTGGTTCTAACATAGTAAGAAATGAACGAATACTGAGTGAATTCATAACATTCCTTTTGGGAATATGGGTTTAAAACTAGGTAAGGTATGGAAAGAGAATTTTTTTAATAATAATTATAGCATGTGGTCACTTGAATTTTTGAACTTAATATTATGAAACATGACCTCTATGAAAAAGAATACATTAGGGATCTGAGCTAAAAAATTGATATGGTATTTTAAAATTGGATTATATAGAAAATTGGGATCACAAAATGAATCTATGAGATAATTGGAATTGTATTTGGGTGTGAACCCTTTGTACATATCATATAATTGTTTTCATAGTGTTTCACACATACATGAATGGGAAAAGTATAAAAAATAACCAATAAGTGAAAAATGGTCAAAAATTAATACATTTGAGAGAGGTGAATATTAAACCAAGATATAGAATGAATAAATATAATTATAATAAATTCATTTCAGACCTATCAATAATGTGTAAAATTGAATTTTGGGTTATATAATATAGAATATCAGGAAAATGGACGTTATTCTTATTAAGACTTTAATTTCACTGAAATAAAACGTGATCCACTCCCTAATATAGAACATTGGTTGGGTGGATGTGATGTGTGAATTGAATCATAAAACTGGAATGATAATTAAAAAATAAAGTAACATATGAAATTATTCATCTAGATTTTACATTTTAATCCAAAAACCATATTTTTTTATTTTTATTTTTAATTTATGTAATTTACATATAACATTTTCCATTATTTCAACAGTTTATGTATGGGGGAGTAATGTGGGATGATATTTTAAAATATTTTATATATTTTTACTGATAATTTACCCCCTAATTTATTATATTCTTGATAAATTTATTCTCTTGTGACTTTTGTAAAATCTGGAAGTTCATTGGTATTTGGAACAAAAAACTATTTTAACATGTTTTATTGATTTTTGAAAATATGGAGATTCCATGAATTTTATGGAATAAATTTTTTGAAAGATATATTTATAAATTTTTTTATTTATTGAAAAATAATTTTCTCTTAAATGTGTTATTTTTTTAAATATAGTTTGGAAATGTGGAAAAGTCATAAGTGAATGTGTTGTAAGTCCATTGACTATATATAAGTAGTCATAAACAACTACCTCATAAGTCACCACATCTTCACAATCAATACATTAACCAAAAATTCAAGGTCACATCCTAATGTGACTTCACATTAATAGAAATCTACCATGAATGAAAGTTATCACACCACCCTTATCACAAGCAGATTATGGGTGTCTCTATTAAGTGGCTTCAATAGAAATTTTTCTTAATGATGTTAATAATAAGTTGAAGGAATTTAATTATCATAATTTTGAATTTTAAATTTTAACATCTATTTGGAGAAAATATTTCTAATTTGTGAGTCTATAACCCTAATATTTATGGATATATTTCACTTTAATTAAATTTAATTTCTTTGATACCTTGTCATACTTGCATCCTCAGGTCTAAATGAATCGCAATATACTTTATCATTATAACTAAGTAGTTAAATTGAGGATATAAATATGATTAATTACATTTTAAAAAAATATGAATAATGGTTATTAGAAAATAAAAAATATTAATAAATTTTTTCTCAATTATTTGTAAAGACATGATATGGATTTAAAATATTTTTTTCCCGAAAATGTTTTTCATGATTTTTTATAGAAAAAATAATAAAATAAAAAATGTCTTCTTTTAGAAAAAGTTATTTGATAAAATATATTTTCTAAATTCATCATGGAAAAATTATCCTAGTGTGAAATATGTATACTTTTTAAAAAATATTAATTTTATTATCAATAGTGAATCATACTAATTTTTATTGGAAACTCAATAATCATTTAAAGAATATTCATATTTTTAATTTATTTGAAAATAATTTAAAATGTAATATTATTTCATTCGTATTATTAATGACCTAATTATGTTCTTTATAGATAATTTTATTTTGAATTTCATTTTAAAAAACACTTTATACTAAAGATAACATATTTTTTTAGAAAAATGTTTTTATTCGTGTTTTTTAGGTTTAATTTTAAATTAAACTACACCACTACAATGAAATTTATACTAAAAATCATTTCAACTTTTTAGATAATCATATTAAAAAAATTAGTGAGTAAAAATTCATATATAGTCATAATTTATAGTAAAAATAGAAAAAATATGTCACTGGGATTATGGTTAAAACAAGTTTACACATGGATTAAACCCATAGATAATGTTATGTTTTCTAAATTAATATGTATAAATCATATTAGATGTCCATATTTCAACATTATACTTTCCAAAATTGTTTTCTATTTATATTTGGATGAATTGTTGTTGTATATTACTTTATTATATTTAAATCATCAATGAAATTCCATTTGTTTCATCTAGAAAACATAGAAAAGGAAACCCCACCTTCCTCTTATTCACACCACATTGAGAAATAAATATATCCAAAAAAGAAACCAATTATATTATAAACTTCTCTAGACACAAATTTGTGGTGATTTAATTTTTAAAATACTATTAAAAGGGTCCTTAATTAAGTTTCTATTGGAGGTCTACCAAAGGATAGATAATCATCTTACCCAACCTATTTCAATTTATTTATTCTTTATCCTCCTAAAATATATGGAATTAATCATAAAATAATAAAATAAGTAATATAAATATAATTAAATGTTATTATTATCTTAAAACCAAAATTTACACCCTTTTCCATCAAATGGGTAGTGAATGGATCGGTCATGCGTACTTATGGACTACCACCTCTATGTAACGATACCCTTAATTTTCCATCACCTTAATTCAAGGATAGTTATTATGAAGGGTTAAATGTTTATATATTATATATATTTCATAATAATTAATATTGAATAATATTATTGTATCTACCTTATAACATTCTAATCCATTAGAAAACTGTAATGCCAATCCAACATATGTGTGGACTATCACCTCTATGAAGAAAGATGATTCGTTCTTAGATTACACTTTACATGAATGTTAATAAAGATATATTTAATGAATATATATGATATATATAATATAATTAAGATTCAAAAAAGGTTAATTATTATTTTAATTTATTTGTTTTCTATAAATCAATATGTTGGAACAGAGTTTTTTCGTACATACAACAAACCATCTGGATAAATGATGTAATTAATTATTCTATCTCTATATTTTATAAATATATATATATATATATATAATTAATAGATATTATATTTTTTATTGTTAAATATTATTTATATTATGTAACAAAGATAAAATTATAAGGATGAGCACTACCGAAATGAATTTCTCATGGAAAAAGAAACTATTAACACATAGAAACACTGATTTTAATTAGAAATTATTAATAAATAGTTGTTGAAATATTACAAGTATATAATATCTGATACTACAAGTATGTAAATGATTTTATAATTTAATTATAATAAATTTAAATTTATTTTAAATAAGATAGAGTGCTTTGTAAGAATGTCAAACATGAGGTAAGAGATTTATGTTAAAATCTCATTGTTTATCAAGATTGTTCATGTTGAAGTTTATGATAATGAAATTGTATAATATATCTCTCAGGAAAACAATGAATTTTAATATAAACAATTTATATCAATTTATTATATGATTTACTTTATTTTCTCACTCTCTTTAAGTATTAAATATATTGAAATAATCTTTTTAAGAAAATATAGAGTTATTTATCTTTTTGGTTGAAAATCCTTTTTCATATAAGTCCATTTCTTCTAAAAATTTTCATAACAATACTTTTAATATTATCCAAGTATCTTTTAAATTCATTTTTAAAGATGATTTACTTTTAAAAAATGGTATTAAATCATTCTTCATTTCATATTCTTAATATGAAACTTTTTATTTTTATAGAAAATGCGAAACAAAATATTAGGTTTGATGTTTAGAGAATGAGTAGGATTTATCACCATCATAACTAATTGATTATTTATGTATTCTATTATATGTTTCTAATTTTTATTTCAGTTAATATGTTTTTCATAATATTTGTTTTTTTCTGTTCTAAATATTTTATTTCAAAATGGAAAGGTTATTTTCCATAAGAAATATTCTGAGTAATCTTTTTAAAGGAAATTTTCATTTGTTATATCATTCTTTGAGTTTAATTATGATTTACTAGGTATATGGTCCAATGATGTGAAGGACGTTAATTATTATTTATGTATTATAGTGATGAACATTTAATTATTAAATTTTGAAACATATTTCATTACATTGGTTAATTAAGTAATGATGAATCCTTCAAGAAGCTCATTTATTTACCATGTGTTATTCCTGGATTAAATGATGATATTGTTATCATACTCATATATTTTTAATTTTTTGTGTTGGGATAAATGATTTATGATCTTACGAAAAACATATGTAGGATTTTTATTATGTGATGGGTGGGACCATAATTATACATACCTCTAAAAAATTGGGTAATGAGAGCTATCTAATGAGATAATGGTGACTTGAATGGGGAGTGAACCCAGTTCTGTAAGATATTTTTCCACTATGATTGTCTTGGGGGTGAACATTGACTAACGATACAATGGAATGGAGAGTTAAACCAATATAATAGTATAATCATGGAAATCACTGTCGGATAAGTAAATAATTTTCCATTCCTTCATTTATGCCAACAACTTGTGTCTTATGCCAATGTTAGTATATTAAGGATCATGTTTTTTGATTCAATTATGAATATTTTCTTATGAAATGACCAAAATTATTCCATGAGTTTTGATTATGATCTATGATATTCATGGAATGGTTTTCAAAATGTGATACCCATGTTCCCATACCATTATTTTTATGTTATGTTTAAGTGATCATACATATCTCCCATTTTTACCCATATTGAGAATTTGTAATCACCCTTTCTTATTTTTTATTTTCATGGTTATGAAGAGAGGGTTTAAGTATTATATGACTAATAAAGGTTTTAGTTATGAATAAATTAGTCAGGTATGAAGTAGATATTATATGAACTAGTTGTTTGTGTATCCAAGTATCCAAAGACACTAGAACTATACAATTATGACTTGGATCATAATTCTATGTATCTAATATTCATTTATTAATATTTAATTTATATATATGAAAAGTATGGGCCATTATAGTTTGTTTCAAATAAAGGTTTACATTTCATTTGAAACTATGATGATAAAATATTTAGTAATAACCCTTCGTATAATCATATGTATTGGAAGAAATCCTTATTCATAGTAAAGAGAGGAGAGTTTTTTCACTAGAAAAAAATTCCATGTCTAGAAACTATAATAGGATGTGGTTTTGGATAAGTTGTATCAATGGGTAATAACCTTGAAAATAGTTGATCGATTATATCCCTGTCATCATTCTAGCACACAAAGATTTTTTCCTTTTTCATACCTATTTTCACAATTATGGGTGATATGAATGGGTTAATCTACATTTTACTTATGACTAATTATGACAGATTTGAATAGATGATAATCGTGGATGACCTAGTTTAAATGAAAGGTATAATATGACAAAAATAATTTGTCATTTTTTATACATATTATAAATTATTTTTTATGATTATGTGGTTTCACACTATGATTATTATTTATCATACTATTTTTTGGTATTATTTAATGGATTGTACCTGAACGGACTATGTCAATGGATAATGTGATTGGAAATGAAAATGTTTTCCTCTAAATAAATTCAATGTTATGGGAGATGTAATTAAAAATATAAATTCTATTTCTACACAAATTTCTCAGTATATGAATCATGCTATGTATCCAAACAGGTAATGGTGTGAAAATTATTATGTTAAGTCCTTCATGATGAAACATCAACCTTCTTTTATTGGGTTTTCGAATCCACTAGTTATTGAGAAATTAGTCAGTACCACTAAAAAGATATTTTTCATTCTCCAATGTTTGATGCATGAAAAATTTATCATTTCAATTTATCAAATAGAAAGAAAATAATTTTAATGGTAGAAACATATCAATAACATGAGGAAATAAAAATATGTTGCATCTATGTATTGTGATGAGTATAAGATATTATTTATCAATAATTACTTCCCATATATTCTTCATATAAAAAAAGGATTTCCCTAAGTTAAAGAAGAATAATGATTAATCCATTATTACCAATGAGTAATATATTATAAGATGTGTGAGGTATGATTATAATATTATCATCCAAACATTAATTAGTATTGATTATTTCATTGTAGCATAAAACCAAATATCTAAAAGGATTTTTCTATAATATACTTTAGTATCTATGAAAAAATCATTAGATTTGTTATCAAGGTGGTGATGGAGATTAGATTTACCCATTAATATCATGGTTTTGAATTGAAATTTAATATGTAATTAAAATGAAATAATAAAAACCATAGAGAAGAGAAGATGAGATTTCCATTATTTTCAAAGTGTGGAAGGAAACCTGGATGGTTTTTTCATATGGCGACTAGAGAATTTTTTAAATGTGGATGGGTTGGAAATTTTGAAATTGAATGATAAAGTAATGGAAAGGGTAAGATAGAAAATTATGGAGACAAATCACTATATAAAGAACCAAAAATAATCCAGTGATTCAAATCCAAGGATTATTTGAATTGTTCTATCCAATAATCAAATATGAAATTTAATGGCGATGAGCATTGATATAAACCTCTTACTCCCATTTAAAATGGAAAACCTCATGTGATCACTATTTTTGATGAGGGGTAAAATAGAATTATGTTAAATGGTATACCAACTATCACCAATGAAATTACTCATGTCTTATTTGATTTTAGATTAACCGAATCTTTTATATACGAATAATTTTATATGGGTATCACAAGACCACCTTAATGATAGATACATAATTAGTAGTGAAAACTCATAATTTTATATTGACTGAATCACAAGTATATTATTCTTATCTAGTTGGAGTTGGTGGTGATACGCTTCTTGTAAATCCCATTATTCTCCCTCTAGATTAATTAGATGTTATCTATGGAATAGATTATATTTACTTACAGAAATCACACATCAATATCCAAGGAAGGGAAGTCAAATATGATATTTTAAAATAACATATGATCATATATCTTTGTGATGATAATATGACCTTCCAATGGAAATAAAATTCATTATATTGGTCATGATTCCTATCTAATAGCTGATTTTATCTCATATATTTGGAGTGAAAGTCAATATCAATTATATGCCTGGTATTTAGGATTTTTATGTCTTTTTGAAAGAGTTTCATATACTTCCATGGAATAAAGAAGTTTATTCTTCAAAATAACTCATACATAGTGATAGACCTATTTTAATGAATCTATATATGAAAGACCAGATTGATTTATAAGAATTGATGAAGAAACATTAAGAAAATATTGAAATTGGATTGACATGTCTAAGTGCATCACTATAGGTTTTACCTGTTATTTTTGTTTTGAAGAAAAAATATTAATATGAAACTACTTTGATTATTGAGAACATTACAATATCACTACTAAGAACATGTATTCTCTACCCCGTATTGATGAATTATTTGATTAACTATGCAGAACACAATACATTTCCAATATTTAAATTCATTCAGGATTTCATCACTTGAGGGTCAATAAGGATAATATACCTAATATGAATTTCTTTATAAGGTGTGTAAACATTGAATTTATATTCATACCATTTGGTCTTACTAATTACCCCACTATATTAATTAATTTAATGAATTTACCCTATAGATATTACATTGAAAATTTTTGGTATTCTTTATAGATGATATTACTATATATTCATAGAGAATGGAAGAGCATGAAGACCCTCGGGGATTGTACTAAATCCCTCAAAGAAGTATAAAATTTATTAAAAACATAACAAGTGTGATTTATGGCTATAAAAATTTTCATTTTTGGGTAATATAATAACATGAGATTCTATATATTTGGATTCATCATGAAAATATGTAATTGAACATTTCCCTAGACCAACCACTATGATAGAGATATATAGTTTTATTAGTTTGAAAGAGAATTATTGACTGGTTATTAGAAATATATCATGGATTTCTAATCCACTCACCAATATAACTTAGAAGGAAGATAATTTCCACTTAATAAGTGAATGAGAGAAAACTTATGAAGAAATGAAGAGACACTTAGTAAGATAATTTGTACATACATTACCCTATAGTCGAGAAGTGGTTTCTATATAGTGATTTATTGAATAAGGGAACATGAAATGACCATATATAGAATGATATGGAGATGACTTATGCCTCATGCCTATTAGAGGTTCATGATAAAAATTTCCCAACTCATGATTGAGAGAAATCAGTGGTAATTTTTTTTAAATATATAGATGCCTTATCTTTAATAATAATTGTTTCATATATATTCTATTCATAAAAATTTAAAGTATGTATTAACTCAAAACTAGATGAATATTTTCCATATAATATGGATAGATTTGAAAAATAATTATGATTACTCAAAACAATACCACATTGGGAAAGTGGATAGTTGGAATATTATCTTAGTTGAAATGATAATTATAACATCCATTTGATGGGGAACACAAAATGTTCCGATGTATTTTGTTTTTAAAAGGATAAATCTGGAAATAATGAATAAAGGTGAGAAATATTATGTTTCTCAAAAGAATTTTCAATGATACATCCACTTGAAGATTGAGTTATCATATTAAGAAGAGGAAGAGATAAATATGGTGATGAGAAATTTACCAATGATAAACTTTTATTGTGATGGATTTAGAAGGTTCGGAAACATTCTCCATGTCTCGTTAATAATTGAATTGAAGAAAGAACTATTGTTTGAATATCATAATTCATCACTCTACATTCACCATGGAAGTACAAAGATATATTTTGATAATAAATAGTATTTCTAATTTTACCACATGAAATGTGATATTTCAAAGTATTTTTTTAAATAATTGAATGTTAAAAAGTTATTTAAGAGATATATGAGTCTTATGGGATATTACAACCTTTACCTATTACAAAATGGAAATGGGAAAAAATAACCATGGATGTTTTATCATACATTACAAAACATCAAGTGGACATAATGTTATTTGGGCTGTATAAGATCACCTTATGAATTCATCACACTTCATCACTATCATAGAATATTTATCTCTTGATCATATTGTTAGAATAAACATTAACTATTAAGGATTCTTATGGTAAAACAACCTATTGTATCTAATCAGGGTGCTAAGATTACCTCAAATTTTTGAAAAAGTCTTCATTATGTTATTGATTCATATTTTTGTTTCATAATTACTTAAAATCCTCATAAATATGTCCATTATAATAGAAAAATTAAAGCCATGGATAAAATTTAAAGTTCTTGTTTAATATATTTCAATTGTGGTTGGGATAAACACCTTTCTCTAGTGAAGTTTTCTTACAATATGATATTTCACTCAATCGTTCTAATGAATTCTTATAATTATACCTATATAAAGAAGTTTACAACTACAAAAATTTTAGATAGGTTAGAAAAAATAAATCTATAAGGACCTAAGATAGCTATGAAATTTATATAGAAAGTTAAATCCATTCATATTGACATTAATGCAGCTTTGCATCTATATAAAATTTATGGTGTTAATCATTAATGGAATGAAAAATATGAAGATGGTGAAAGGGAATTCAAATGAATTTTTATATTAATTAAATTTATGATATTTTAGAACAAATTAATTCTAATACATAGGTATGTTATCCCATTTGAGATTCTTGATTGAGTAGGTTTGGTATATTTTCTCTCGGTGCTTCCACAAATGTTTCTCAAGTTAACAATCTTCTCCTTATATCTCTCTTAAAGAAATATCTTACAAATACAACACATGTGTTTAACATAGAGTATGTACCATTATAGAATGATCTTTACTAATAATAAAAATTAGTATAAATATTATACCACAAGGATAAAGTGCTACGAAATAGGACTAGTCGCCTAGTTTATGTTCTCTAGAGGAATCAAAAAATTTATATAAATACTTAATAACCCAAGGACATGATGACATAGAGATATAATTATTTATATTCATTGGGGAGAAATATTTTTGGGTTAAAATTCATGTTAATGGGGGTATAATTTTAAACCCCAAGATTATAATATATATATATATATATATATTTGTATATAAATATTATTTCGTTTATGTCTTGAGAAAAACAGAACCCCATGTCTACATGAATTGTAATATAATATAGAGAATTATCTAAACTAATGAATTAATGGTATGAATAGGAATTAACAAAATTAAAAATTGTGTATAACATTATTAGATGATTTAAATATTTTGTTAAAAAATTAATCAATATTAAGTAAAGTCTTTATATTCATCAAAAATACATTTTCCCTGAAAAAAGTTATTTAATTATATTTGTTAACAAATATTAAAGTTTACATTTTACACTATTGATAAATTTATTTGGTGAAGTGAAATTAATTTTTTAAATCATCGTTAAAATATTATCTCAGATTGAAATTCTCCATAATTTTCTAAAAGATATATTGTTTTATTAATTACAAAAAAAATTGACTTTTATTGAAAATTATATTTTTATTCAAATAATTTAAAATTTTCTATTTTATTAAGGTGATTTTAAAATTTTAATCAGTTAATTATTACAATTAATAATATTATTAAGGTAATTATAATTAATTTCATGTTGTATTTTTCTATAAAAAAATCTATATATAATAATTTTTTTTGGAAAACTTTTTTTCAACACATTTTTCATGTTCAATTTTATATTAAATTATACGAAATCGTAGAATTTAATTTGTTAAAAAATAATTCCCAATTTGGAATCATCATTTTAAATTTTGGTAATGATCCCACATTCAA
Organism: Viscum album; assembly: GCA_963277665.1. Classification (NCBI taxonomy): domain Eukaryota; kingdom Viridiplantae; phylum Streptophyta; class Magnoliopsida; order Santalales; family Viscaceae; genus Viscum; species Viscum album. Next base: position 603,278,076 of record OY728153.1, on the reverse strand, counting down.
TTTTTTGTCATAATTAATAGTAAAAAAGTGAAACAATTTCGCTGTGGTTGGGGTTGAAATGAGAGTATCATGGGTTACGCTATATGATATGGGAAATATTCCCAATTAATCTTGTCTGAATAGGATTTTATTTCCATATATTCGCCTCATCCCTTTAGTAATTACAATTTCTGGATGTTTGGAAGAATGTTTCATTATTATTACATAATTATATTTTGATATTCTATAAAATTCTTAGTGTGCCATCACCCCCACTTATAAATGGATACCCTCCATTCTCTAATTTTTTAACCACCTTCAGCCATATAGCATGAAAAAAACTAGCCCAATTATGTTATAAATTTTACTATACATTAGTTTTTTGTTTTTTTATTCTTAAAATACCATTCCAATGGTTGTTAATAAAGGATCTAAAGGAGGGAAATCGAAGGGCAGTTAATCATCTTACTTGACCGCTTTCAATTTCATTTTTATTTCAACCTCCTCAAAATATATGGAATTCATCATAAAATAATAAATTCAATATCATTAATAAACTAAAATATTATTATGATCATGAAATTATCATTATCCACCCTCATTTATATCAAATGGGGTGTAAAAGTCTCGCCTGTGTATACCTGTGGACTATTGTCTCCTCATAGAGATATAAGTCATTTTCCTTCATTATATTTCATATATGGTAATTATGATTTGTTTAATGATTATATATTATATTTTTTAAAATAAATATTCTTTTAAAATTTTAATATATTATTTATAATGTCACCTACCAATCAGTTTGATAATTATAAAGTCGCATATGTGTACGTGAGGACTATCACCTCCACAAATAAGTGTGATTCATTTTTTGATTTATTTTCACACAAATAGTAATAAGGATATATATAATTAATATATATTATATATATGATATAAAAATTATTCCATAATGGTGAATTATTATATAAAATTCTTTCATTCCATCCATCAAAAATTGAAAACATCATTTATGTGTACATATGGCCTAACATATCCATAAACATCATAATTCATTTCCCTATCTCAATATTTTATGTATGAATATATATATATATATTGAATATATATGTTATTTATATAATTATTAACATTATTGGATATGATTTAACTATCATTAATGTACAATGACTAAAACTACCAAACCAAAATTTTCATGAAAAATGAAAGAATTAACACCTGAAAAAATTGATTAATTAATTTTTTGTTGAAATATGATAAGTATATAATATATGATATTAAAATTCTTTATATTATTAATGTATATAATTATAATAAAATTTAAATTATTAGGCATGAGGTTATAATTCTTTCAATGTAAGTAAAACTTGATTCAATGGATTCATTTTAGAATATCATTATTTATCAGGAATGTTTATGATCAATTCTATGATGAGGAAATTTTTTAAACTATATCTAAATAATCACATAAATTTTATAATAATATGGTTATATATAGATATTATATTTTTTACTTTAATTTTCCTCATATAATGTATTCAAGAGTCATGAATACTATTTTTAATGAAATATGACTTTATTTGTCTCTTCAAGTGAAAATAATTTTTCTCCCATGTCTGTGTTATCTGAAAATGTTTTAAATATTATAATATTATTTTTATAATTCATGTTTACCAATGATTTACTTTTTATAAAATTATTTAAAAGGAATATTAATTTTAGTTTTCCTGAATAAGGTATTTTTTTACTTTTTATTAAAATTTTAAAAGGATTATTTGTTTTAACATAGATGACATGGAGTGAATTTTCAACTAATAAGAGTTCTCAATGAATTTAAAATTACATAAAAATTTTTAATGTTCATTTTAGTGAACTTTTTATCTATAATAATTTTATAATTTTTAGGTTTTTATTGAGTGAATCTAAAATAAAAAGTGTATTTTTTTTAGAAAATATTTCAAATAAACTTTTGATGTAATTTTTCATATACAATAACATACTTTGTTGATACTTATACTTTAATTTGTTTATGATCCATTATTACCATCCACTTTAAATATTTTCTTAATATACAATGATGACTATTTAAGGATGATTCTATGAAAGCCTTTTCTTTCCAAATGTTAATATTGTTATGATGAACCCTTTAAGAAACCCATTTCCTTTACTCAGGTTATGATATGATAATATGATGATATGTTTATGAAACCCACTTAATTTATAATATTTATGGTATGATGAATGTTTTATAATATTTTAGAACACCTATGTATTTTTTTTATGTGATTGGTTTTCATGGGAATATATGCTTCTATAATGCATTGTGAAATGATGGATATCTCATGAGATAATAAGGACTAGAATGGGAAGTGATCCTAGTATAATAAGGGAATCTGTCCACTATGATAAACTTGGGAGTCCACATTGACTAAAGGTGTGATGGAATGAAGAGCCAACATAATTCACAATTAGATTCTTGGTAGTTATCCTTAACAAAGGAAATGATTTTCCATGATCATTTGTATGCCAAAACCACATATATTTTTCCAATATTATACTCTCAAGGATCATGTCCATTGATTCCTTTATGTTACATGTATTATGAACTACTATGATTTATTCTACAACATGAGATTATAACCTATAATATGTAGGGTATGGTTTTAAAATATTAATCTCATGTTCTTATACCCATATTTTTATTTTATGTTTAGATGATCATAGATATCTCCCATTTTTACAATTACAGAACGTATGATCTCACACTTTCATATGTTTCCATTATCAGGTTATGAATAAATTTTTTAAGTACGATATAAATAAGAAATATGATATTTAGAAATAACTTATTGGCATATGAAGTAGATCTCTTACGACCCTGCTATTTATGTATCCATGTTTCCAAAGAAACTAAATATATTTGATTCTAGTGAGGATCATGTTTTTATATAATGAATATTCATATATTAAGATATAATATTTATATATGAAAATTATTCTTTACTATAGTTATTATATTATTAGGTTATCTTATAATATTATTCAAAGTGATTGATGGAGAAATACGAGACTATGTAGGAGGGAGTGTATATAGAAATCAATGTGAATAAGTAGAAGAAAAATAAGAAGCACAATTATGGTTTAATAGAAGACTAACTTTGTATCACACTATTTTATTGTTAAAGAATATATTTTAAATCTATGTTATGTAATAAAAATGTAGAGAAGTGGGGAAAAAAATTTGTATCATGAATTCAAGGATATACCATTCCTTTTATAAAAGACATTGTAATTCTAGTGGATCTTGAGATCATAGGTTTTATGAGATAAAATCGAGTATATATCTACTCATTTTAAGTGGTGAACCTTGTAAAATGTTTTGATATCAGTTATGATTAATCATTGGTGTGTTTAAAATTTATCTAGTAATTCACATTAATGGGTGTATAATGTTTCTTTTAAATAAACCTGAAAGTAATTGAATTGACTAATTTATATCCCTCTGATTGAAATCATATTGATCTGTCAGATCCTTTTCCATATCACACATCAACAAAAATCTATATAGTGTTAATCATTCTAATGGTGGATAATTATATTTATATTATTTGGGACGATATATAATCATATAATATATCAGTGTTGTTCATTATTTGAATTCTTTGTCAATGATATATATTACGGACTTCCTTTTTATTGGTGGGTTAATCATGACCATGATTGGTGTTTTTTAGAGAAATGGTATAAAACAATTTCTGGTCTGGAAGTCTCATTATAGCTCCGCACCCATACAGACTCTATCTCACAGAAGAACTATTTTTGAAAATGTTTTTTCTTATTAAACTAAAATTCATGTAATATCCTTATGTTTCATGAAGGCTAAGGAGTTAACTAAAATGGAATTAGTTTACATGATGTAGTTATATGATAATATAAGATCAAATTTGGTCTCATAAAAAACCATGGATCTCTTTGGGCCTCAAAACTATTTATATAGGGAGCGGTGTGACCATTTAGATATCAAAGATTCAAAAAATTGGAGAGAAATGACCGTAAGACCAATATTTTCTTAAGGAATCATTAAAAATTTGCATAATTATATTAAATTTAATGTGTATAATTATTTGACACTCAAAAATTCATTCTACATGGATAAATGTGGAATAATTAAGAATTATAAGAAAAATTCCATACTCTTTTCACAAACACCCTAAATTCTGTGAAAAAGTTTCTGAAGTCACCATAAAAAATAGTTATATGAGAACAAAACTTAATGTTTAATGAAAATTCAAACAAAACGTTTTCATATGATCATAGCCAATAAATGCCCATTTTTTATTCATTTTGGGGATCACTTAGAACATTAAGAGAAATAAGAATCACAATGTGTGAAACTCTATATTCTAAGAACCTCTCACTCTAGTGAAGCCTCCTAGGTTTCTATTTGGGAGGTAAAAAATGTGAATTACCCCTTATAATACCTATAATTCATTGAAAATATAAGATACTAGATCAAAAAATTCACCTTCAATGAACAACGTGTTTCAAGAAATGTTATAGAGCCTCATGAAAAATGATGTATCAATCAACCCATCGTTTTTTGAACACATTTTGTGCAGTCCCATTTTATTACAACTTTGAAAAGAACAACTTACTCAAGAGTGATGGAATTTTGGAAATATATTCCTCTAATTTGGTATCACTTATGAAAAAAAACTTAAATAACTAGAATTGGGGTTTTTTTCCTCTTAGACCATTGATTTATACATGGGTTTGGAATTTATGTGTAAGCCCGACATATATCCCATATCCTACCAAGAAATATGTCTTTAGACTTGTACTTTTCTTTTATACTTATAGTAACCTCATGTATAGGCCCCACACAAATACTTATTATTATCCCCTTTTATGACATAAACATTTATACAAAGAGATGATAAAATACATGGATGAGTTTCATCCTGAAAAAACCTAGGCCACACCATAACAATGAACCTTAGATGGTCTATGAAATGACCCATGGGGAATTCCCAATCCCAAAGGGATGGTTAAATATGTCAGGGAATTCAATTTACTTATTGGGGGTTGATTTATATTAAATAATTTCATTATGATTTCATTATAATTTTAACAAAAATCTATCAGGAATAATCCATAAATTGGATTCCCATGAAAAATAAAATAATTGGTTTAAATTAAAACATAAATATAAGAAGTATAATAAAATTGATAAAATAAAGGAATAAAACTAAAAATATTGAAAAACCATCATGGTTAAACATCTAAGGAATTAAAAAACTCACATGCCTAAAAAAATGTCCATGTGTCCCAAGGTCACTCTCTAAATAACTTCTAAAAACCCAATAAAATATTATCTTAAATATATATTCAAAGAAGTTATAGTCATAATAATTATTTTGTATACCAACAATATCCACCTAGTCAATAGACCTTGAGTGTTGTACCTTTGGTGTGTGCATAAATACCCCAATAATGTTTCACCAATGGGTCCATGAGTCACTATTATAAAAACATACCAAGAAACTAGTTTGATATCAAATAATTTCAAATAAGTGTTTTTACTATTTTTGAATAAAATAATCCCTAATCATTCTTTATAAAATAAAATAAAATTTAATCCTTGAAATCATTAGTAATTTCATTAATAATTTATTTTTAAGATAATTTTAATTTTATTTCCTGAATTACACCTTTAAGAATCAATTTTTTACTACCATCAAAGAAAAATGCATTTAAATACACAAAATAAACCTAACTAAACATGTGAGGATAACATAATGCGTAAAAAATTAATGATGAGAGAAAATTAGATTCTTAAACTATAATAATAAAACAATGTAAAATTTAATCACTATTAAAGGGACAAAATTCCAAAAAATAGTGATACAAAAATAAAGCATGAGAAATATATTAATAAAATAAAAAATGAGTTGAAAATGAAAACTGGAATATAAATATGGGGAGAAATGGATAACATGAAAATAAAAAACTAATCATACGATATTCATAATCATCATGTGAGATAATACTAGACATGCTCTTTTTGGAACCATATTCCAGCCTAACAATTATTTTCTTATGCCTATAACCAACTAGATTACCCTCTAATAGACTCAATATAAACACTCATCAAGTAACTACTGGTAAAAATACATATTGTACTAATAAATCTCATCATGATAAGTATAACAACCATATATCAATTTCTCACTAAAATAACTTGGATTCCGTTGAGAACAACAAAATAAGGTGAGGAATTATATATCATATAATTTTATCAACTCATCCCACCTCCTAAAACCACCTTATGAAATTCATTATAAAGTACACATAGAATATATACTCAACAAAATAAATTAAAATATATATAATTTGTTAATTATAAAAACATAAGGATTTTTGTAATGTTGAAATATATTTCATAAAAGAAGTTTTATTTAATGATAATTTGAACAGTGACATAAAATAAAAATTAGAATTTAATGTTTCAAAAACATACAGTAAAACATTTTCAAAAAATATCCTTCACAAAACATACATTGAAACTACCAATGATCCTTTGGGATATATTTTAGAAATAAAACATTAAAATATAATTTTTCTAAACAGTTTTTTATATATGAAAATGATTTCAAAAATCATTTTCAATTTCAAATAATATATCATTGATTTAAAAATATTCATTTTAAGAACAAATATTGTTAATTCATCCTCAATAGGCATATGATAAGTCAAAAACATAACTTATACATAAATAACATGTAAACCAATCATGAAGGATCCATAAGATTAAAAAGTAACCAACTTTCAAATTAAATATTACATAAAAATAAAAACCACACTTTGTAATAAATTATAATGTGGTTTAAAAAACTTCGAAAATATCTGAAAACAATTTAAGAAATAATTTGTGATAATTCCATAAATAATTTAATACAAACTTCTCGATATAAAATCCAAAATTTGAATAAGTCAGAAAACTCCCTTTCAATTTTCACTAATAGTCCATAAAACAGAATTTATTTATATATAGAGACACATACTTTTCATACATCGAAATTTTATATTTTATGCGTATTTCCAATGTATAAAATTATGATCCACACTAGAACTATACTAATTTAGTGTATTTGTGTACTAGATACATGAATATTTTATTCAGGTAAATTACACAATATATATCATAATTTTCACCTCACTATGTACCCTTGTTAAGAAATCATACATAAAACATTTATTCATAACCTCGAAAAATGAAATATCATAAAGAGTTAGATCATGTACTCATAAAGGGTAAGCATGGGACCTATTAATTGGTTATCATATGAAAGTATAAGATAACAGTAATGATATAAGTTCACGACTATGACTTATATATTTTATACCTAATCTTTCATAGATCATAAACATGAGTCTTGGAATAATGAATTGTCATTCAAAATTAAATTAACCACAATGATGAGAAAAATACAATAATAAATTAGGAAACATCGTTTAAGATCATAATATTATCATAAAATTTTGGAACCATAATATGTATATAAATCATATCATATATAAAAGTTAAAAACTGAGACTATAAAATCATAGTGGATTAAGAATAAAAAAAAATCTTTGTGAAAAAGGATTATGAATCATAACTTGTTTCCCAAAGTGGATCAAGAATCCCTACTTGTTTCTCAGAGTGGATAAATATCATCAACTTGTTTCCCAAAAAAATTCTAACAAAATAAAAAACATTACCTAGTATATTGTGGGTAAATGCAATGTTGGTCTTACCCATCACATAATGAAAACCATACATATATGTCCCACAAGATCATAAAATATTTATCATATAATTATTTAATAACATGTGCAAAGAAAATGTGTACCATAAAAATATTATAAATTTATCATAACAAAACCAATGGAATAAAATAAGCTTCACAAACATCAAATTATCATAATCATAAACCATCTAGTGAAAGAATGTGGAAGGTATATTTGCATTATATCTACAATAATGAATAATCAACATCAAAGGATGTTATGATAGGGGATTTTTTAAAAACATTATTTGAATAATTCTTGGGGAAAATAAAATTTTCATTTTGAAATAACTTATTTAAAATATTAATGTTTTTAAAAATATTATATAAAGTAATTTATTTTAAAATAAACATGGAAACATGTATGGGATCTTTAAAACATTGTATGGTCTTGATGATAGGAAATTCTATTAATTTAGTATATGTTAATACAAATCTTCAATTCACATTTTATGTAAAATATAAAAAGTAACACTTTTGGAAAATTATGGTAATATTCCATTGAATTAAATTTACAAAAAACAATATACAGGAAAAGTTTCTTTTAAAAATCATTTTCGAATAATCAAGAAGATTCTTTGAGAACATTTTAATGAAACCATGTACAAGGATGAAAAATATTCCAAATCGAACAGTAAAAAATATCTCATTTTACATAAAAACATTCATTAATTCACTTGACTAGTTAATGTAAGGAAGATTTAAATGAAAAATATATGCTCAAAAATAATTATATGAAAATAAAAATTAAATCTAATCATCATATAGGTATTATCAAATTTCATCAATGGAATTTGAAGCATAATCAATCCCAATTAAAATATTATTGAAAAAACCCTTTACCACTTTGGTAAATTTTGAATCAAGACCTAATGAAATAGAGAATTATATATTTATATATAATTTTCATTAATATTCAAGATAATGATCATAAAATAAAACACTGGTGAATTTAAACACTGCATAAAAGAAACAATGGGTGAATATGGCATGCGTCTCATAGAAATAAGAGTGTGAATAAAATCACTAACCTCAAGTATCATCATTCTAAAAATGATTTTCAAAATAATAAATAATAAATATATATTTATTATAAATTTCTGGTACAAAAACGTTCATACATATCATAGGATATATATTTTATTATTACAAGTTATCAATAATTTATTAAATTTTTTTTATTAAAATTAGTATTTCGGGTGACAACCACATCGATTTTCATGGATGTTTTGTTTTTGTAGTCCCAGTAATTATATATGGATAATGGTTACATAATCTCAATAATTTTAATCATTTCATGAGTTTCATATATAATTTTAATAATATTTATATAAATTTCTGATGAAAATTTATTTACATCAATTTATGAGGATAATAGAGAGTACTTACACATGAGTGATGTTTTCATTTCTCGATAGATGAAACGAAATAAAGGTAAAAAATATTTCACCCTAACCGAATCATTATTTTATTATATATATCATATATATTTAAAAAATAATTTTTTATTAACATCCATGTAAATTGGAGTTGAAAAATGAATCGCATTTCTTCATGGAGGTGGTAGTCCACACATGTGCACAAGCGACATTATCATTCTCCAAAAGATGTGAAGAAGATAGATAATAGTCATCAAATCACCATAAAAAAAATTTATTATATTTAACATAACTAATAAATTATTTTAGACAGTATAATATATATTTATAAGAGGCATGATAAGAAAAAAAAATTAAAGTGCATGTGTAAGAGTTATACTGCTTTATTGAGAAAACACTTCTGACTTACACATTAATCCATAAAAGGATGATATTCCAACATTAACGATGTTGTATTATGTAACAAAGAAAAATATGATTATATTAGAAAATTTATTTTTTTGATAAATATTGATCAAAAATTTTAATAACCAAGGGGAGGAGTTCTGCTTTTATAAGTGAGTTGAGGGGCACCCCTGGAATTACATAAAGTAGCAAATTTATATAAATAAATGTTTATGCTTAAATGGAAATAAATTAAAATAATTAAAATATAAGTTTTTCATGACTCTAAATAATCTCATATAATGATTTTTGACATGTTTTTATTAAGTATTAACCCTTATGTCTAAGTTTTAACTCTCGTTAACACTTTTTGTCAATTACCTAAATAAAATGTTTTTTACTCGTTAGGGGTCAATAAAGTTACTATAAAAGTAAAAGTGACACATAAATGGACAGTGGATTATATTTTAAACCATATAACATTTAATTTTACTAGGATAATATTTTTATGAATTTTAAATCATTTAAAAAATTATTATTTATTACATATTATCATTAATGTTATTTTTAAAAATAAATGAAATATTATAATACAAAATGTACCTACCCCAAGTAAAATGGTTAAAAATTTATATATATTATAATTTAAGGAATATATGGTTTTAATATAATCATAAAATAAAATTTATATTGATTTCAATATCATTTTAAACCACCTCTTTTGGTTTAACCTCTTGGTTAATCAATTTTAATATTTATGGTCGTAATAGATTTTTTAAAAATTTGAGTGTTATAATTTTACTTATAAGGATAATATAAACTCATAAATATTAAATATATTATATTTTCATCCATTTATAATACTAATTTTCATCTTGGAAGTTTATTTTATTTTTTTAAAACAATTTAATAAATTATATTTTTTATAAAAGACAATTAATGTCATTTTAAGAACTATTCACATAATTGATTTTGATAATAACATGATCGAAATAGAATTAAAATAAATAAAATTAAAACATATATAATATTAAATATATAAATATAATTTATATTAATCATTTACTCACCCAAAAGATATTACTTTTATAGTTTTTAACATCATTTTCATGATTTTTTTACTAATTGCACAAGAAATTTGTTGGCATTGAATAAACATTAACGAAAACTATTTATTTGTTGAAAAAAATTGTTCAACATGGTAAAAAAATTATACACCTAAAAAATAAACAGTCATAAAATAAAATAATCTATTTATACCTTTCATAAAATGTTATAGATATTAAAACGAAAAAATTGATATTTTTTAATTTATCTTGACATAAAATAATATAGAGATCAAAATCACAGTTACATGGAAAAAAATAATGTTTTCATGTTTTAGAGGATTATGCACTAAATATTACCAACAAATGAAATAACTGGTAGTTTTTTAATTAATTTTAAACCTCATCACATAATTTTTATCCCCAATTAACCCTTTTTTTACATTTTCCATAGTACGAATATTTTAACACAATTATCATTTATATTGAACAAAAAGAAACCTATTTAGAAAATACAGACCTCATGATTCCAAATATTGAATCTATTTTTCATGATTTAGTTATTAAAAGCATCAAATTTATTTTAAGAGAGAAATTCAAATACCAAAAAAGAACTATTTTTTATAAAATATTATTTTAATTATAACAATGTTTTTATACCAAATGACAGTATAAAATTTACTCGAACAAACCAAATTAATTATTCACAATATATTATAACTAATTTTATTTTTGAATAATTTTAAAATGAAATAGAACATTTTAAATTCATGAAATAAATATATTATTTACAATAAAAATTAATATTTTTCAAAATTTAATGATATACCCAAATTTTTAGAAATTTTTAAAAAATCCCTATATATAATATTGACATACTAATTACAGGAATTATTTTATTTTTATTTAATTAAATTTTTAAAATATATATATTTAATTATAATACTAACACAAAAAATATTATTAATCCAAAATATGAAGAAAACATATTTGAAGAATAAAATGACTTTACTAAAAAATTAGTTCCTATATATTAGTCATTAATCAAATAATTTATATTTATTAGAAGCATTATATATATTTCACAATATTTTAGTATTATTTATACTCACCAATTTATCTGTTATTCTATAATAGTAATAATAATATTTTGTGGTTCATTTAAACTCAACGTAGCATATTGTTTATGATATCGAACATAATGATTTTTTGAATCATGAGGTGTTACATTCTACCCTACATGATAAATTGTTCCCTCAAAATTTTTACTTATTCTCAATAATCAAGATTTATTATATTTGAAAATTCTTTTTCAAAAATCCAAATAATAAAACGGGTTAATAAAGAAATATTTCAAAAGAGGTAAACTGAAATATGAAGTTCTTCTAGTATAACACCTAAAAATGTTTTAAAATTAGAGAACATTAGTGGGATATGATAATATTTACAGAGACAAAAAATTATGTTCCAAACAATGGTAGAGTTTGATAGAGAACATTTATCCCTTAAAATTCAATAATCATGAGAAAGTTATAGACCTCAAAACCATAAATCAATGTGGTGTGAAAAATACCATCGATTAATCTGAAATAAAGGTAATAATATTTTTTTTCAATATACTTTTACTATAGTCACAGTATTAAAATTCCATATAGAATAGATACATAAGGCATTATACTAACCTAAAAATAATAATTTCATTCTTTAATACATTTTAACTATAACAACACATTTTTCTATAAATTATTAGTATTCATTATGAATTTTTCATTCCTGATGTTCTAAAATAAACATCAAAATCATCAAATTGATAAAAAGGGTATTCCTCTTACATTTAAATATTGAAAAAAATATAATGGTTATCATAAGGTAAGATAATAAAAATATTTTATAAACCTTTTTAAGATGAAATAATAAGTTTAACTATGAAAATTATAGAATAATAGAAACTTTTAACCTTAAATAACTTCATAAATAAGCTTACATCCCAAATAAACTAAATAAACTCGACATTAATGAATGTTTTAACCATAATTGTCATCTGATACCTTTCATCTTAGATCCCCAAATATGTAAAAAATCATTCGTATTAAATCAGATATTAAACTTAAATGTTATATATACCTCATATAAATGAAGCATCTACCGGAATATCATTAATCTCCATGATAAATCACTATATATTTTTATAAAATAGTAAAAATCACCAAAATATCATGAGTCAAACTAAGATTTTAACTTCAATTGTATTCATTAGTTTGACCATAAATATATAAAATATATATTATTGTTAGTGAATCACTTTTTAACAATCATAAGTATTTATATCCCACTATCCAATACACCATTATTAACATTCCATTAAATCGTATACTAACCCAAATTTTTTTAAGCCACAATATATTATTCTTCCTAAAACCTTGTAAAAGTTTAAAATCACTTCAAAATCCCATCACATATAACCTAAAAAGAGGTATATGTTCCTTTCATCCTATGATCAAATATAAACTTAAAAACCCCTAATTGTATCCCTAAATCTTAATTTAACCCCATCTGAAAACATATATGCATACAAAAATATAAACAATATGTAATCCTCAAAAAAAAGTTTAGACTATTTTCATGAATCTAAAAAATAAATAAACATCATAAAAAATTCATAAATCACTTCTTCATGAACTTTGAAACCAATTTAATGGTTCCCAATTCTGTCATGTTTTTGTCATCAATGTCAATCATCTCATTATCACCTTTCAACTAAATAACTTTTATTTTTTATTGGTACCTTTAATCATTTTCTTTCATGTCCTTAAGGAAAAAATTATGTGGAAAAATAATTAGATTTTTTATGATTCTTATGTTTATATTTTCATTAATATAACACTTCTAAAACATAATTATCAAATCCAAATACCTAAAAACTGTAAATCCTTAAACTTTAATGATTGAAATAGAATATTACTACAACAACCAGAACTATTATAAATGATTTTTTCCTTTATGATTTAATTAAATGTCTTATTATGTTATATTATTATTGAAAACTCATGAAATTCCATGATTATATCATTTAATTTAAAATTACTTTAAAAATATTTTTTTTTAACATAACTGTTGAACAATGATCACATGATTAGTATAAATATAGGTATTTTAACAAATCCAATTGACATGGACAACGGAAGTCATGGCCTTAACCAGTAGAATAGTGACCTATAAAGCCAATTTATCAGAGATTTCAAGGGAGAAATCATATCATGGATTTTCCCTTGTCTAATCCCAAGCTAATATCCAACAACTTAAGTGTGAGTGAAACCGTTTATGGGAGAAGTTTAGACTTATCCAGATTATGTCACAAACCAAGTTTCTATAAATGACCCCATGAAAGTCTCACGATTTCTCACCTTACTCTTAGGTTATACACTGTTGTAATAAAGGGATATGTATCAAGAACATAATAATATGATTATTTTTATTTTATAGAATAATGAATTAATTTAAATTTTTATTGTTACTTTTTAAATGATATTTATTTTCATTTAATTAAACACAAATTGTCTTTTTCCAGTAATATTTCAATAATATAAAAGATTTATTTTGGTTAATTATTGGATTGTTAAAATAAATATTATTTTCATAAAATTTTATTATTAAATATTTTTTATTAATTATAAATGGTTATATAATATTTATTTTGTGAAATATACATCTTATAAGATTTTAAACACTATTATTTTCAAAAACCTAGCTTTTTGATTAAATGTCCAATGTTATTTTAAAAGTTAAAATGAGCATATTTAGAAAAATATTTTTATAAAATAAATATTATATTAGGAATATTAATGTGGAAACTATCCAATGGGTAATTTTTTGAATTTTATGTGAGAGTCCAGTATTCAGGTAAAAATTAAATACCGTATAAATATACGGTGTGTTTTGTAATGAAATATTGACCAAAAAATGTTGAAATAAATTATATAATAGGTATCCTATCCCAAATATACTTTTTTTCATAAAATAATGTGATTTTGGTTTTTTTACATGCGTAATTTTACAAAGCCTTTATGAATCCTCCAAAAATATTTAATATATTTTAGTGTTTTAAATTCATTTATTTAAATGGGTGACTCACCTACACATAAAGTAGTGATTTATTTTAATAATTTAGGACCATTTTGTAATAAAATAATTAAAAGCACATCCATTTGGTAGAAATCGTGTGTAAAAACCTTGAGAATTTTTGTGTTTTGAATATTTTATTTTGTAGAGTGAAAAACATACATATTAATGAAATCCCTGTCATTTCATATATAAACCAACCAAATATCTCACTTATAATCACTAAAAATACCTGGATCACATCCAAACTCTTCCCTTACCAAAATATAATCCTCTTAAGTCACATAATGCTCTCAATAATCCCATTTTCATGCTTTGGGAGATATATATTCAGGTTAGGGTTTTTTCCTTTCTCATCTTTATCAAAGTTTCTTTATCTTGTTATGCCCTTTTATTTTAATTCAATAATGATGGGGTATGATTTTACACATACCTCATAATGAACTTATTATTTCTAAATTATGGGAAACCCCTTTATCTCTCATTAATCCCTCCCATCTACACTTGTTACCTTGCTAAAATATCATAATCATCCTTTCATTTGACTTTTTCTTTATGCTTATTTATTATCGTATGATTTGTTTTATTCAATTTATGAATGTGTGGAAATGAAAATACATGTCCCTATTAATTTATACATCATTTTAAAATTATTATAATCCCATTTCTCTCTCATCAATCCATTTTATATATTTTTTATGTGACACCGTTATGCTGCCAAATTTTCACCGCGATTTTCCTTGCCAAACCAATTGTGTAGTGAATACCATACCCATTTCCTATCAAGTGTGTTCAATTATATTCACATATAAATTTTTATTGAATAAATACATGTATTTATTCTTCACATGACCGTGGATTAAAATATGATGATGAATGAAACCATGTTTTTTGATCTATGTAGAACACGTATGCATGAGAATGAAATTAATGTGATGGGTGTGCCCAGAATTATATAGCACTCCAACGCATTAGATAATATTTAGTATCAAAATAAATCGTGTTGGGATAGTGGTGTTCCTGATTTCATTATGGTACTTTTTCCATAAGGATGTCTTTGCAGGTTAGTCATGACCTATGACGCAGTGTTTTATGTTATTTCTATGTTTCTCATGTTATGATTATCATGATTTATCATGCCTTATTATTCATGTTTCTTTATACCTATTTGATATTCCATGTCTAAAAAGTATTAGTATCCTCATGTTATTCCATTTTTCCCTTACTATGATTTATGGATCCCCACTTTCTTATTTATTTCTCTAGGTAATCCAATATAGTTTTAAGCTCAGGCATGTTAAAGAAGTTCTTGAAAAAGATGTTGTAATTCATGTTTACTGTTTTAATAAAATGTGCCAAATTACCAGATACACTATACTTATCTATCTTTCGGGTTTTATTAAGTGTAATTTTATGTAAGTAAATCATGTATTAATGTGTAATAAAAATAGGGGTAGTTATAGTTGGTATCAAAGGAAACGTTTATTTCTTTGGGGATTATGATGAGAAAACTGTAGTGAAATTCATTGGGATAATAATAAGTGTAAGAAGAAATCCCTAAATTTTTGTTAGTATATGTTATTCAGAGTGGATACTCAAGATGGGGGTGAATTGAGTTCCTATTAAAAATTTCTGTTTAAAAGATTTATATTGAAATCCCCCAATTCATAAAACAAGTTAAACTGTAGTGAATTTATAAAGATGGTAAATGTTCAATTAGCTTCTAAAAGGTTGATTATTTCTCAGTTAACTTAATATTAAAATTATGTTATCTTTTGAAATTAACTTACTGGTTCACAACAATTACAAACACTTTCTAGTTAAATTATCAGAGATACATTAAAATATATTTTAATTTTAAAGTAATTAGCAGTGGAATATTGAAAATAGTTTAAACTAAAAAATGAAGCATAAAAGTTTTAACCATGAGGTTCAGTCTCAAGATGAGACTTAGTCCTTTAAAACATTTTATATAAAACTTTGATCCACACCCTAGATCAGGGTTTACAATAGTACTCAGATTGTCCAGGTCCTCAGACCTCTACCACAATTCTACATGGGAAAGCAGCAAGAGCAGCACACAAGTTGTCTTGGTCCTTAGACCTCTACCACAGTTCATTGTGGGATACACAAAGTTATAAGAAGTTTGATGTGAGGATTTTAGTATCTTTAAGATTAACATAGGAGTCCATGTGTGTCCAAACAGACAGAAGGACACACTGCTCATAATGTGAGGAAAAGAATGATCATAGTAGATCAAGAATATAGAGATGAGTTTAGAATGATCTTGTGTGATCTTAATGCCACTCTATAATCCTTTGGATTTATGTATATTGTTCTTTAAGTCCTTCTCTATATGTTTTGTGGAAAACATAGTGTTGCGATTCAGCTTGTGTTCTTCATGAGATTCAACGGGGCGAAGATGTTCTCTAGGCTTCAAATATGCTTCGTGTGTTCTTCAGAGTCGAGTTTCAAGAAGTGTGCCTTTCTTTTGAATCTTCCTCCAAGTATCTTGTTCATTATCATTCTCACGGCCTTGATTTTCATTTTTTTATTACACGTAATGATTCTTGGCCAGACTTCACTTTTAACTTGGAATGCATGTGTTGGAGCCAACAGGTTGCATGTGTTCTACACCTCGTATCGCGTACTGTCTGATGACATGTCTACAAAGAAACATTAATTATGTTAGTGCATTAAAATCATCAAATATGACTAATAGAGATTAAATTTAAATAAGACAAAATAGTTTAATAAATGGTGTCACAGTGATTCATGGAAACAGTGTCTCATGGTCACAGTGTCTCGCGGTCACGGTGTCTCATGGTCACGATGTCTCATTTCACGGTGACTTGTTCACAGTGTCTTGTTCATGGTGTATCGTTCACGGTGTCTTGCTTCACGGTGTCTACCTTCACTGTGTCTTGTTCACGGTGTCTTGTTCATAGTGCCTTACTTCACGGTGTCTAGCTTCACGGTTTCTTGCTTCACGGTGTTTTGTTCATGGTGTCTTGCTCATGGTGTCTTGCTTCACGATTTCTGGCTTCATGGTGCCAGAAATACATAACCAGTGACAGACTCATGGTGGCTTAGACATTTCAAATTAACTGTGTTCAGACTTAAATAAATATGATAATGGAAAGGATTAGACTTAATTATTTTTCAAATAAGGTGTTCTGAGAGTATATCTAAGATTATATAAAGTAAGTAAACTGAATATAGAGCAATTGGGATCTTTCATGGCTCTTCTTCAATCAAGAGAAAAAATTTCACATAGATACACATGATTCGATATAATTTATAGGAGATGACTAGGTTGAATAATATTTTTTATCATTAAAACATGATTAATACATGAGGAGTCCAACAATCTCCCCCTTTTTGATGAGCACAAATCATGTATAGGTAGATTGTATATTGGATTCAACTATAGAGATAAAAGGATAACATATAGAAACTTATCCCCCCTTTGGGATTATCAAAAAGACAAAATAAGAGTGGTAAAAAACAAACATTCCCTTAATATAAAGTAGGGTTTAGTAAAAAACAAAAGAGTACAACAAAAGTAAAAGCATTCTTATCCCTGACTAAGTGATTTTCCGAAATACATGGTGGTTAAGGCTAGGGGAGATGAGAAGGTAGGCAGCCTAGGTCTGAGAGGTGCAGCCAATGGACCAACAATGGTTGTACTCTAGACATGAAGATATTTCCTCAAGATTTTGATGAAATCGGTATTTATCTCTCCAACATACTGCATGGCTACTTTAAAATCATCCTTGTCCTCCATAAACATGTCCAACAATCGGGTAAACTCTATGAGCTTCTGGACTTGGTTCTTGAAATCTTGTGTCATAGGAGGAATCTGAAGATTTTCTACAAGGTACTTGAAATGGTTTGTCATGTCAGTCTTGGAAAAGATTCTGTTGAAGTAGAAATCCACTTCCTTGGAAATCTCCTGTTGAGCATAATTAGAAATTTTGGAGTGGATTTGTACTAGGTCAAGAACTCTCTCACTGTTCTTGATCACTTCAGATAAAGAAGCTCCATTGAAGCCCCTGATTACATTATGAAGCTCTTATTTGACTACTGTTCTGAGCAGATCACTATCCAATTAGGGTTTAGAGTATTGACCAGATTCTTTGATAGTTGTGGTCAAATATTTTAGTTGATTCAGAATCATTTTAAGACACAGTTTATACTCAGCAGTGAGTGTATTAAGATTGGAAAGAATCTCTTTCATTTCCATTACAATTTATTTGTTCCTTTCAGCAATATTTTCATCTAATGATGTTAGATAAGGGTGAATATAAGACACACCAACTTGTGGGATTTGATTAGAAGCAAGATCTACAGGGGGAGCAACAAATTCAGATCTCAAATATAGCTCTCTTTCGATGTCTTCAACCAAACTTCTTAGAGTCTTCACTTCATTAATGAGCGGCTTATTTTCAGCTCTTCTTGAATATCATGGAGCATCTTAGGTTTTACTTTCAAAATAATTTTCTCTAATAATAGTGAGGCATCCATCTCACATAAATTTGTCTCAAGAAGAGGTTGGGTATTCAGGAGTTTCTCAACTACGGATAAGAGAGTAGAAACAAATTCCATCAAATCATCCTTATTCACAAATGATAACTGTTCAGATAAGGGTTCAGGTGTAGGGACTGGTACAGACTCAGGTTCCTTCTTAGGAGAAAATTTGGAGAATGATTTAAACTGAAATAAGGAGGAAATATAATGTAGGGTTGCTGTAACCTGCTAAGAATCATTCACATCATAGAAAATAGGTTATTTATATTGAGTGTCTACTGGACTTGACACACTCAGATGTGAGGTTTCAATAGACTCAAGATTTGGGGTTTTCTCCCCCTCAACAGATGCCTCCTTCTCAGGACTGGGAGGCTTAGGATCTTGGTCTAATTCCACATACTCAACTCTAAGTTCCTCACTCATCTCCTATCAACCCAGCTAAAAGGATAGCTCTATTATTTCTTTAGCTGAAGGGATGATTTCAGGAACATAATGTTCCACAGGGAGTTCCTCAATATTGACCTCTTGAAAAATAGGTATCTCTTCTATTATAGGCTCTTCTACTAGAGGATCTTTCATGGAATGATTTTTAGGTTCTTTGGAAACTGATTCTATTTCACCCTCAGGTTGAATTTCCAGATTAATAGCTTCGTTAAGAGCAGGGACTTCTTCATCAAGAACTTCAGGAGGAGCAGTTTTACTGTCTTCTTCAACATTAACACATTCCCTAGATGGCACTATAGCCTCTTCTTCCTCTTCTTCAAGATACTCAAAAATATCATCTGGTTCCGAAAAAGGATCAGAAATGTCTTTCGATCTTGAGGGGTAATCCACAAGATTGAATTTATCATAAATTCTATCATTTTCTTCTACCCATTCCTTCTTCCAAGGATTCTAGTTTTCTTTATTCTTTTTGATAATGGCGTTTGAGAGACAGTGCTCAGAGTCTTTAATCACTTTCTCATTTGGTCCAACCATACCCTTTCCAAGAAACATGGCTAATATTAACTGAGAGTAGAATAAAGAAGTTGACTTGGATGTGACTTTGATCAACTCACACATCTATTGTATGATATACTTGAACAGTTTGACCTTATGTCCATTTTTCATATGGGGAATCAAAAACACATCTTGATATTTTAAAACAGAAAAATCACCTTTTCTTGGACAAACCAAATTCTGTATAGACTTGAATAGAAGTCTTGATTCTCCATCAAATTCAGCAGCAATGACCCTTTTATTAGTTCCATTTCCAGTTAAAGTTTTCAGGGCATCTTCTAAATAAAAGAAATCAGTTGAAGGTGGAGGCCCTCTATGATAATCCTTCTAGATGCCTTCATGAGGTATCCTAAGGCATTCATCCCATAACCTCGAAGAGAATGAGCATATCTGGCCAATGATCCAGCTTTTTACAACATAACTCTTACCAGAATCAAATGATAACTATACATACCGGTAAAATAGAGCCACTAACCTAGAATAGATGGGTCGATCCTCCTTCAAAAAAAATTTTAACATGACTGGTTATTCTAACTCTTTAAATACCAAAGACTTACTAGATAGAATCCATTTGGGGAAAATTTATTTACCAGGTACAGTAATGCGGTTTACCAGATTTAGATTTAAAGGTCCTTCAGGTTTCATCTTAGGTTCAATCTTCTTCTTCTTCGATCTGCACTTCTCAGGTGTCGATGATGACAAATGTTTGATTCTTGGCATTCACTAAAGGTTCAGGTGAGAAAATGGTTGCAGGGATGAATAAGGGTTTGAAAAGAGTAGGTAGAAGAAACCTCAAGTAAAGAATCGAGTCATACTTCCTGTGTTTTACCATTTAGGAATACCAAACGTGAAAAAAATAAAAACACCGGAAAATAAAATTGTGAAGAGGATAATTACCATGATACGGGTTTAAAGAAAAGCATGAGGAATTTTTATGGTGAGATCGTGTCTAATCATTATTGTGAGACAGTAAACGAGCATCACTGTGAGACCGTGAGCGAACTTTTCAGTGTGTGTTATGGTGAGACTATAAACGTCAAATAGTAAGTACACAATACTAACTGTGAGACTGTAAACATAAGACTTTGTGGTGAGATAGTAAACGTGAGAGAAAATAACTGAGAAACCATATTCATGAAATAGTAAATTATAACACAGTAAGATATCAAACAGTAAGACCTGAAATAGTAACAAGTAAGGTATCTATTTGAGAAATATCATGCCTAGTTCATGTATGATGTAGTCTATTCTCTTAGAATTTAATGGTTTAGTGAATATATCAGCCAGTTGATATTCAGTACCAATGAATTCCAAAGTGATATCACCTTTTTTATAATTATCTCTCAAGAAGTGATGTCTTACATCAACGTGCTTTGTCATATAATGTGACACAGGATTTTTGGAGATTTTAATAGCACTTGTGTTGTCAGAATTTATAGTTATATGTCTAAATTGATATCTATAATCTAGTAATGTCTGTTTCATCCAAAAAACTTGTGCACAACAACTGCCAACTGTTGTGTATTCATCTTCTGCAGTAGATAATGCAATAGAATTTTTCTTCTTACTACACCATGATACTAGTGACTTGCCTAAAAGGTGACATGTTTCAGAGGTGATTTTTCTATCTAACTTACATCCACCGAAGTCATCATCAGAATAACTAACAAATTGAAATGATTTTCCATTAGGATAAAATAATCCTAAACTGGGTTTATGATTGAGGTAGTTGAAAATTCTATTTACAGAATTTAAATACAATTCCTTAGGGTTTTCTTGAAAATGATAACACATACACACACTAAACATAAAGTCAGGATGACTAGCTGTTAAGAAGAGTAAACTTCCAATAATTCCTCTATAAGTGGTTTGATCAATAGATTTTCCATCTTCATGAAGATCCAACTTACAAGTGGTACTCATGGGAGTGTCACTACTTTTAGTTCTATCCAATCCAAAACATTTTAAAACATCCTTTGTATATTTACTTTTTTAAAAATAATACCATTTTCATTTTGAAAAACTTGAAATACAAGAAAATATTTGAGTTCTCCCATTAACATAATTTCAAATTCTTTTTTCATCATCATATAAAAATCAACACATAAAGAATTCTTGGAATATTCAAAAATAATGGCATCTACAAAGATTTGAACAACTAGAACATTATTAGAAATTCATTTTATAAAAAGGGTAGGATCACCTATTCCTTTTAAAAAACCATTGGAAATAAGAAAATTACTCAATTTGTTATACCAAGCTCGTGGAGCTTGCTTTAAACCATATAAAGCTTTTTATAGTTTAAAAATATGATTTGGAATATGGGGGTTTGTAAATCCAGGGGGTTTTCAACAAAAATATCCTCAACTATATATCAATTTAACACTGTACTCTTAACATCCATTTGATATAGTTCTAAATTCAAATGTGATGCATAGTCAAGCAGTATTCTGATGGCTTCATGTCTGGATACTAGTGAAAAGGTCTCCTCATAGTAAATTCCTTCTTCTTAACTATAGAATTGTGCAAAAAAATTAGCCTTGTTTCTAACTATGTTACAAGATTCGTCAACTTTATTCCTAAAATCCCATTTAGTGCATATGGTAAAAGTGTCCATAGGTCTTTCAACAAGTTTCCAAAATTTGTTCCTTTCAAATTGATTAAATTCTTCTTGAATGGCCATCACCCAAAATTCATCATTGATAGCATCATTGATATTTTTAGGTTCATGTTGTGAAAGAAAAGATTGATGTTCAACCTGGTTTCTCAGTGAAGCTCCAGTTTGAGTCCCTCTATCTAAGTCTCCTACTACATCATCTAAAGGATGAATTTTAAGATTCTTAGTTGGTACAGATAAGGTAGGGCTAGAAATTCTAGTTTTATTTACAGGATTCGGTTCTACAGAAACATATTTTGAAGAATTTAAAGAACTGGCTTTATTAACAACATGTTCACTGTTCTTGTCATTAAGATTTAGAATGGACATATCTTCTTTAAAATTTTCAAGAGGGGTCTTAGGTTCATGTGGATCAGTTTCATCAAATTTGATTTGTACATATTCTTCCACACATTTGGTTCTCTTATTGAATACTCTATAGGATTTACTCAAGATTGAGTAACCTAGGAAAATTCCTTCATCACATTTGGGAGCAAATTTTTCAAGATTATCTTTAATATTAAGGATACAAACTTGGAAACCAAAAACTCTAAAGTAATTAACCTTAGGTTTCCTATTGTTCCAAATCTCATAAGGTGTATTTTTAATAATTGGTCTAATCAAGACTCTATTGATAATGTAACAACTTTTATAAACAGCTTCAGCCCAAATGTAAATAGGTAAGTCACACTCATTGAGAATAGTTCTTTCAATCTCTGGAAGAGTCCTATTTCTTCTTTCTACTACACCATTCTATTTATGTGTTCTGGGAGTAGAGAAGTTGTGACTATAGCCATTATGTGAGAAATAAGATTCAAACTCTTGATTTTCAAACTCATGGCCATGATCACTTCTCAAGGTCTTGATATTAAGTCCACTTAGGTAATCTATAAACTTGGAATATTTAATAAAGTAAGAGCAAGATTCACTTTTGTGAGCTATAAAATATACCAAAGTATATCTAGAAAAGTCATCTATAAGGACATAAACATAGTTCTTCCCATTTAAACTATAAACTCTGGATGGTCCGAACAAGTCCATGTGAGAAAACTCAAGAGGCTGAGAAGTTGAAACTTTTTTCTTTGATTTAAAAGAAACTTTATGTTTCTTTCTCTTTTGACTGGGATTACAAACATTGTTAGCTGGGAATTCAAGATTAGGTAGGTCTCTAAATATGTTCTTTCTAGTAAGTTTTCTAAGTGAGTGTATATTACAATGTCCTAATATTCTGTGCCATATCCATGATTCTTTATGAAAAGCATTTAAGGATGTAACATTTTGTATAGATAAATAATTCAAATCTACAGCAAAAAAAATTCATTTCTTAATGCAATAAATACCAAAACATTTTTAGAATTAAAAAAATTACATGAATAATTTTAAAATTTTACATTGAAACCATCATCACACAACTAATAAAAACTTAGTAGGTTGTATTTTAATCCATCAATAAATAGTAATTTAGAAATTAAAACTGAATCAATGTTACGAATCTGGCCTAAGCTGATGATTTTTCCTTTTGAGTTATCCCCAAAGGTGACATATCCTCCATCAACTTTGATTAAGTTCTTAAAGCATGATTAGTCTCCTATCATATATCTGGAACATCCAATGTCTAAGTACCATATCTTCCTACAGGAACTTTTCAAGAAATTTTCCTACAAAACATATTTAGATAGAAGATAATTTTGGTACCCAGATTTTCTTGGGTCTAGAAAGGTTAGCAAGTAAAACATTAGGCACCCATATTTGTCTAATTGGTTTCCGATAATTATCAGATTCAAAATATGGTGATAAATAAACATTATTTGGTCTATAAGAATTTAAATATCTATATGAAGCATAAGAATTTCCAGAACATGAACTAGCAGCATACTATCCAGATTTTGAAATAAATTTATTTTTAACAAACTGTCTCTGTCCAGGTTGGTATCCTAGACTAGTTGTATACTTTGGTGCAACTTGTTTTCCAAGAATTTGAGTTAGAGTGTTCTTTCTATTTGTGAACTTCTCTATGTCTTTTCCATGTTTCTCATTCTGAAATTTGAGTTTAGTATTTTACTTTAACAGTTGATCATTTTTTCCTTCCCTATACTAAGATCAGATTTAACAATACTAGTCAAGGAATACTATTTTTTCAATGATTTGTACTTATCTTTCAGCTCATTACAAGTATCTTCTAACATATTACAGTATTCAAATAATTCATCTTTAGATATATTTTCATCATTATTTGAATCACTTTCATTCCCATTAATAGTAATCATTCGGAATAAAGGAAACAGGTACCTCAGATGTTTTAGTCATGAAACACATGTTGGCATGATTATTTTACTCAGAATCAGAAGCCTCAAATCCACTTGAGATATCTTTCAAAGAACTCCATGTTTAATTCACAGCTTTCATGTATTTATTATCCTTATAGTCATCCTTTTTCTTAAATTTCAATTTTGGACAGTCCGCTATGACATGTCCTTTCCTTTTACATTCATAACAGACTACCTCATAATTTTTATCATTTTTCTTCCAATATCTCTTCCAATTACCTTGTTGGTCATACTTACCCTTATAATTTGATTTTCTGAAAAATTTGTTATTTCTTTAGATTTTTTTGAATCTTTTGGCTATATGTGACTTCTCTTCATCCCTGTTTGAATCAGAACCATCACTTGTTGAGATTTCGACAGATATGTGAACTTTCTCCTTGTCCTTGGTCTTTGAGGTAGTATAATTAAATTCAACTAACTTCTTCTTTGGTTCAACTTATTCCTCTTTTTTACCTTTAGCTCTTCTTCATACATCATTAAATTACCAATCAGCTATTTGACAGGTAGCTTTCTAATGTCACATGGTTCTCGTATAGATACAGAGGTACTTCTCCATCTGTTTGGTAGACATCTCAGTATCCTCATGATTTTCTCTTTTGCTGGAACATCTTTTCCCAGTGAGCTCATTATATTGACTATCTCATTAAACCTGAGATACATATCAGAAATAGATTCATCAAATTTCATTTTAAAACTATCATATTTAATAGTGTATGTATTTAGTATCATTTCTTTATCATTGGTTGTTCCCTCATGGGAAACAGCCAGAGTATCCCATATTTCATAAGTAGTATTACAAACAGATATTCGATTAAATTCTTTTTCTCCTAAAGCATAATATAAGGCATTCATTTCTTTACAATTATTATTGTAAGAATCTTTCGTAGGTTCATCCCAAGTATTTATAACACTATCTGTAATCTTAAACTGAGTCTCTATAGCAGTCCAAATGTCAAATCACATACTTTCTAAATGGATTTTAATTTTTATTTTCCATTGGCCATAATTGAAACCATTAAAGAAGGGTGGACTATTGGAAGCTACACCTTATAATCTGTTATCCATAATAACTGTGTTTTAAAAGGATATATAAAGAGATAAAAATTTAAAAAAAACCTAAATTTTGAGATCTTTAAGATACAACCAGAAACACAGTTGAAATTTTTTCACAAACAGAGCATTTTTAAAAACCTTTCTACAAACAGGGTGTTTTGAAAAACATTTAAACACCCCTGATACAAAATGTTGGTTGCAGTGGATACTCAATATTGGGGGTGCATTCAGTTCCTATTAAAAATTTCTTTTAAAAGATTTATATTGAAATCCCCCATTTCATAAAACAAGTTAAACTATAGTGAGGTTATAAATATGGTAATTGTTCAATTAGCTTCTCAGAGATTGATTATTTCTCAGTTAACATAATCTAAATATTAAGTTATCTTTTAAAACTAACTTACTGGTTCACAATAATTACAAACACTTGCTAGTTCAAATATCAAAGTTACATTAAAACTAATTTTGAATTTAAAAGTAATTAATAGCGGAATACTGAAAATAATTTAAACTAAAATAAGAAGCAGAACTGTTTTAACCAAGAGGTTCAGTCTCAAGCTAAGACTTATTCCTCTAAAATAGTTTATATAAAACATTGATCCACACCCTAGATAGGGGTTTAAAACAGTACTCATATTGTCCAGGTCCTTATACCTCTACCAAATTTCTTCATGGGATACACAAAGGTATAAAAGTCTGATGTGAGGATTTTAGAATCCTTTAGTTCATCTTAGGATTTAGTGTGTGTACAAATAGACAGAAGCACACACTGCTCGTAATGTGAGGAAATGAATGATCATAGTAGATCAAGAATATAGAGATGTGTTTAAAATGATCTTGTGTGATGTCAATGCCACTTTGGACTTCATTGGATTGAAGAAGATGAAGATTTCAATCCTTCACTGAAAGTTGTGTGGAAAATAGAGTGTCGTGATTCATCTTGTGTTCTTCAGGAGATTCAATAGGAGAAGATGTTCTCTAGGATTTAAATATGCTTCTTGTGGTCTTCAGTGTCAAGTTGCATGAAGTGTTCCTTCCTTTCGAAACGTCCTCCAAGTATCTTCTTTTTTATCATTCTCACGACCTTTATTTTCATTTTTTATTGCATGTAATGATTCTTGGCCACACTTCTCTTTTAACATGGAAGGCTTGTGTTAGATCTCATAGGTTGCATGTCTTCTACACCTCGTACCTCATACTATCTGATGATATGTATACAAAAAATCATTAATTATGTCGGTGCATTAAAATCATCAAATATGACCGTTATAGATTAAATTGAAAGACAACAAAATAGTTTAAGAAATGATTTCACAGAGAGTCATGGAAATGGTGTCTCATGGTTATGGTGTCTCTCGGTCACGGTGTCTCATGTTCACGGTGTCTCATTTAATGGTTTCTTGTTTATGATGTCTTGTTCATGGTGTCTCGTTCACGGTTTCTTGCTTCACGGTGTCCAAATTCACGGTGTCTTGTTCACGGTGTCTTGTTCACAGTGTCTTACTTCACGGTGTTTGGCTTCACAGTGTCTGGATTCACGGTGTCGTGCTTCATGGTGTCTTGTTCACAGTGTCTTGTTCACAGTGTCT
Source organism: Viscum album (assembly GCA_963277665.1). NCBI lineage: Eukaryota > Viridiplantae > Streptophyta > Magnoliopsida > Santalales > Viscaceae > Viscum > Viscum album. The sequence goes on along the minus strand of OY728153.1, from coordinate 603,250,183 downwards.
TGCTTCACGGTGTCTAGCTTCACGATGCCAGAAATACATAGTTAGTGACAGACTCATGGTGTCTTAGACTTTTCAAAGTAACTATTTTCAGACATAAATAAAGATGATAATAGAAAGGATTAGACTTAAGTATTTGTCAAAGAAGGTATTCTGAGAGTAGATCAAAGATAGTATAAAGTAAGTAAACTGAATATAGAGCAATTGAGATATTGCATGGATCTTCTTAAATTAAGAGAAAACCTTAAACATAGATACACATGATTCGATATAATTTATAAGAGTTAACTAGGTTGAATAATATTTGTGATCATTAAAACATTATTAATACATGAGGAGTCCAATAGTATATAATAAGTGTTTTATCAAAAAACACATCCCAATATAGATACTAAAAGTGGATGTGGTTATGGAACATATGTTCATAAGAGTATCAACCCTGACAAGGGGTTCCGAGCCTGACTCAGGGTAACATGGTACATGACAACGTGCCTTACTATTAAAATGGTTTGAAACTACCAGGGGATATTGTTCCTTTATTCATAATATCATTATGAACCATTATTAAGGGGAAAATGACCATAATACTATATTTTAAAAAATAGATCGTGGATAAAAAAGACTGAAGCGTACAAATCCATAAGTCGAAGAAATACATTTATATTATAAGTTATCCGGTAAATTTCATTAAATTCCCATTTATGTGCTTAAAATTTAAATATAATCTTCATTAATTTTAATTTTTTTCAAGACACCGGCCAAAATAGTAGGAATTGGATAGAAAATATAAGTGAAGAGAAATGTGATGACTTCCCCCAATGAGATGTCCAACCCGGTGGGAGAAGGAATCACACACATCATGATGATACTCTCTCAGATGACTCGAGTTCTGAATAAAAACTAGGATCAATAGGACCTTCAAAACCCCCTTAAAAGATAATAATCCACAATAAAGGGCTTCAAACATCAATGGCCTCCTAATTTCAATGGTTCATGTGATCCCTTAATCGAGGAAAAGTGGATCATATCTTTTGAAAAGATCTTCTCCATCCTTAAATGTTCAAAAAAAGAGATGGTTTTGTTAGTTGTTTATCATATGGAAGGTGAAGTGGATCAATGGTGGACATTGTTCAAAAATAGGAAGCCTGAGGTATATATAAATGTAATGTTGTGGAAGTATTTTTATAAAAAATCGATATATATTTTCCATGCACTCTCCATCATAAAATAGAATGGGATATCCTTTCCCTCAAGTAAAATAGACAAAAAAATCTATCAGGCTGTATGAGACAAACACCACAAGGCTTGCATGGTAAAACTCTAAATCATTCATTACCCAAAAGTGAAAGGATGATAACTTATTTGTTGGGATAAAACCTACATTATAGAAATCTCTGGAGATCTATGACTTTGATAACTATGAGTAAATTGTATGATGTGCCCTCAATGTTAAAATGGACATCAGAGAATCTCAGGGATATCATACGGATTGGAAGTGGAAGGTGGAGTTTAATTCTGGATGTCTGATATAGGTATGTAACAATGACATGAAATTTCAATATCCCGCATGAAAAAGGTGTAGAGATATGATACCAAGAAATTTCCTAAAGGGTTAATGGAATTATTTACTTGCAAGAAGAAAGGGTACCTAGATAGTGATTATCAGCAAGAGAAAACAGCTACTATGATGGAGGAAAGGAATGCTATGATTAAAACTCAGTGTATTTTTAGGTTATACATCTTTAAGGAACTAGATCACTTTTCAAATCAATGCACTAAGCTAAAGGTTTTCATAGAAAACCAACAACCTCCATGGTTGAATGGGTGGGCTTTTCACATCACTACTACTGAATTGAATCCTAAAAAAGAATTGATGATCGGTATGCTAGTCATTTATCCAAGAATATAAATCATAATTTTTTATTCTGGTTATATACATTCCTTCATATCATGAAAGATTAGTTGAACTATCCAAACAACAGCACAAATATTGGAAGTAGAGAAGTTAGTGGAAACTGAAAACTATACAATTATTTCATACCAAATATATAACTTTTACCCTATTAATGTTTGTGGGATTAACTTCTCGAAGAACCTTTTCATACTCCCTTTTGTGTAATTTTAAAAAAAAATCGACGAAATTATTGGCTTTACATATATAGAGCCAACATAATTTTTTCTAAAAGAGGAAATATCTCTCTTTATTAGGAATCAATCCCCAATTCTATAAAAGTGAAACAAGGAGGATAAATCATATTTAGCCCCATAATATCAAGAATCAACATTATTTACCTATGAGAAAGTGTAGCTAACTCAATTGATTGAGTCTAAGTAAAGAATCAACCTTAAAGACATTCCAATTTTGAGGGAATATGCAGATGTGTTTCCCAAGGAATTCATGGACTTCCCCCTAGTGGAGATGTTGAATTTTTAATCATGCTTATACCTGGGGAATTACCATTATGAAAGACTCTATATAGAATTTATATTATGGAACATGAAGAGATGGAGAAATAACTAAAGAAGAATCTAGATAAAGGTTACATATGACCAAGTTCTTCACCATGGGGTTCACTAGTCCTCTTCATCAAGAAGAAGGACCCGTCAATCTGCCTTTGCATCAATTTTCGTGAGCTTAGTAAAATCACAATAAAGAACAAGTATCCCTTAACCTAGATTTATGAGTTGTTCGATCAGCTACATGAAGCATAATAATTCTCTAAGGTGGATATATAGTCCTGATATTACCATGTTAGAGTGTAGAATGAGGATAACCCTAAGACTATATTTATACAAGGTACAAGAACTTTGAATTCATAGTAATATCATTAAGAATCATTAATTCTTTGGTAATATTCATTGAATTTATGAATAGATTCTTTATAGATGTCCTCAAAAAAATGGGTAGTAACTATAATTGATATAATAATATAATACAAAATTAATGAGGATCACATGGAGAATTTGAAAATTGTGATAAAGGCATTGTGAAAGGAAAAGTGTTATGCCAAGTACAAAAAATATGAGTTCTGGTATAAGAAAGCCTATTTATTGGGTAATCTCATCAGAAATAATGAGATATCTATAGAACCTTTAAAAATAGAAGAAATTAAAGGATGTAAGGTCCCATCAATTATGGAATATATTTGTAGTTTCATTAGGTTATCTGGGTTTTATCGCTGATTTGTGAGAAATTTCTTATGATTTTTAAACCCTCTTACCAAGATAAGTAGAAAGGATTTAAAATTTTCTTGAAATGATTCATGTAAATAGAGCTTCAAGGAGTTGAAGAGAAGGATTACCACTATGTCTTTTCTCACACTACCCACAAGTGGATATAATTTTTGTGAAATTTAGTGATTCTTTGATGATTTTATTGGGATGTGTTTTGATGAAAAATGACAAATTCATTCTATTTTCTTCAACAAAGATCAATGTTAATGAAAATAACTACCCAAAACATGATCTAGATTTGGCTATAGTGATTATCACTTAAAAAATTTTGTAGCATTATCTTATGGGGAAAAGAATGAAATATATATAGTTCAGAAATGGCTCAATTATATATTCACACAAAAATAGCTGAATATGTTTCAAAGAAGATGGTTATAGATGAACAAAGAATATTACAACTCAATCCACAACCATGCTTGGAAATTGAATAAATCGGAAGATGATTTAAGTAGAATGGAACAAGAAATTCTATCATTCATGAGAATTGATTCAGATTCGGTCTTATTATATTTGTAAAATATGGACACGGGAATCACAATGGAAGAAAAATCATCAATTAATTCACATAATATTGATCCACCATATCTTCTATAGAGGTTAAAGGATGCTCAAAAAGTTGAATTGTGAATTCAATGGAATTTGGTAGCTATAAAGAAAGGTAAATCTGAGGATTTTAATGTTAATGATAAATTGGTTGTGAGATTTGGATCAAGACTACATGTACCATCAACTCTTATAATAAAGGTGATCTTGTATAATTCACATAGATTAACCTTCCTCATCCATCCAGGAAGCAGAAATATGTATTGATAATTCTGGTAACACTATTGTTGGGACAATATGAAGAAGTAGATTGAAAAATATACATCAATATGTGTTTTATGTAAGTAAGTGAAAGTGGGAAGGAAAAAATATAAGGGGATGATGAAACCATTACCTATAAAAACATGTGAATGGAAAAACAGAACAATAGAATTTGTCACTATTTTTCTGAAGTCATCTGGGGGAATAATTCTATAATAGTTTTTGTGGATCCTCTAACAAAAGATTTCACACTTCATTATGATAGGATAAGAATTATCACTGGACCTACCTACACGAATATACATCATGGAAGTGGTCAAGCTACATAGAGTACCACTATAGATTTTATTTGATCGAGATCGAACATTTACCTCCTGGTCTTAGAAAATTATTTAGCATGATCTAAACACTAAGTTGAACTTCAGTGCAGATTATCACACACAAATTGATGGCCAATCAAAGTGTACTATCTAGACATTTGATGACATATTGATAGCATACTCAATGGAATTAAAATGAGGATGGGATCAATATATTCTTCTGTTCTAGTCCTCTTACAACAAAAAATTCCACACAAGAATCCAAATAGATACCAATGAAAACCTTTATAGGAATATGTGCATGACACATTCATGCTAGGATGATGTTGGGGAATAAAAACTACTAGGTCCTAAAATGGTTGAATAAATGGTGGAAGTGTTTCAGACTACTCAATAGCACATCAAGGCCTATCAAAGTTGACCGAAGAGCTATGCTGATAATCTCTAATGAGACATATAGTTTTATGTTAGACACATGGTATTACTCCACATATCTTCGTTGAAGTAAGTGATGAGATTTGAGAAAAAGGTAAATCTTAGTCCGATATACATCATCCCCTTTGAGATCCCTGATCGCATCCGAGTGGTGGCCTATAGACATTCACTACCACATAACCTATCTAATTTTCATTATATATTCCATTTATAACTCTTGAGAAAGTACATACATGACCCATAACATATACTCAATCCAAATGTGTACCATTGGAGAATGATCTTTCCCATAAGGACAAGACGGTGACAATATTAGACTGTAGAGACAATATTCTACGAAATAAGACAATGAACCTTGTCAAAGGGATATGGAGAAAGAATAATTTTGAAGAAGTAATATAGTAACAAGAATAAGTGATGAGACAAAATTACCCTCATCTATTTTATGTGGGGTGAAATGAATGTTTTGAGGGTAAAATTTCTCAAAGAGAGAATATTGTAACGACCCAAACTGTTATAAATGAAGTTTCCCTTAGGCATTTAATTAAATAGATTCTTATGTAATATAGTTATAGAAAACACATTAAATTACTTTATTTTATATTTGGATTTAAATAAGAATTAAGAATTTTAAGATTGTTACAATATCCATTGAATAGTGATCACATCATTTGTATAAATTTAGGACTTTTAACAAATTAGATTGACTTAAATAAAGGAATTGATGGTGTCAACCAGTAGAATATTTCCCTATGATTCCCATTTATCAAAGCTGTTGAGGGAGATAGAAACTTTTTTATTTTCTCTTGACCAAGCCTAAGTTGATATCCAACAACTTAAGTTTTATAGAAACCGTTTTCAGGAGAAGTTCAAGATCATTGAGATCACAGACCAAACCATATTCACCGAACCACCCCATGAATGTCTCACCATTACTTACCATACTATTAGGAAGTACATTAGTGTAATAAATATATATGTATTTATACATTAATAATATGAATATTAATATTGTATCGAATAATAAATTTATTTTCATTTTTTTACATTATAAATTGTATTTATTTAGATTCAATTAAACACAATGTGTATTTTTGTGTAATATTCAAACTAAATTAAAGGATTTATTTTAATTTATTAAAGGATTTTGGAAATAAATAGTATTTTAGTAAAAAATTATTATTAAATTAGTATTATTAGTTATAAATGTTCATATAATTTTTTTGAAGTAAAATGTGGATTTTATAAGGGGTCAAAAATTGTTATTATCAAAAACCCAACATTTTTCAATAAATGTCGAATATTATATTAGAAGTGGAAATGATGAAATTTATAAAATTATATTGATTAAATAAATATCATTTATTGATTAATAATTTCTAAATTATATTATGGTTAATGTTTCATAATTTTCTGAAACAATCGAATTTTCAGGTAAAAATTAAATACCGTATAAGTATAATGTGTTTTTTATGACATCATAATAACCAAAAAACGATGTAATAAATATAATAATGTTAATAATAAGAGAAATGTATGTTTTCCATTTAAAATAATATGATTTTAATTTTAAATTATTAATTTTATACTGCCTTTATGAAACCTCCAAAACATTTAATATATTTTAGTGTTTTAAATTAATTTGTTTAAAAGTATTACTCACATTTACCTAAACAAATAAATTATTTTAGTAATTTCATCCCATTTCCTAATATAAGAATAAAAAAAATACCCTTTGGAAGAAAACATGGGAAAACCCATGGAATGGTTTGTGGGTTTGAGTAATTTTTTTCTATAGATTCCAAAACCTAAATGTTAAATAAATCCATGTTAATTTCTATATAAACCCAAACAGTCCAAATCCTTCAATAATCCCATTTTCATGATTTTGGAGACACACATTCAAGTAATGGTTCATTCCTTTCTCCTATTTATCAATGTTTCTTTACCTTCTTATACCATTTTATTTTCAATTAATAATTATGGGGTATTATTTAAAACCTCTCCCATACATCCCTTAAGATATCTAAATGATTATAAAGCCCTTTCTCTCTCATTAATCCATCCCATGTTCACCCATTACCATGCCGAAATTTCATAAGAATCCTTTCCTTTCTCTTTTTATTCAAGCTAATTTATTATTATATGCCTTATTTCTTCTAATTATAAGTTTTTGGTCATATCCTCAAATGTCCCCATTAAATTAAACATTATTTAAGAATGATGATATACCCATTTATCTCTCATAAAACTAATTTATAAATTTTTTATGTGCCACTATTGTGATGATGAATTTTCATATTGATTTTCCCTTCCAAACTAAATGTGTAGTGAATACCATACCCATTTTATATCAAGGGTGTTTACTTTTATGAACATGTAGATTCTTATTGTGGAATTATATGTATTTATTTCACACAATTGATTGTGTAATAAATTATAATGATAAATGAATCGATGTTTTATGATATATGGGACACTCTTAAGCCTAATAAGGAAATAAAAGTTACGGGTGTGCCCAGAAGTATATTGCAATCCATTGCATTGGGTAATATTTAGTATCATTATACATCATGTTGGGATCAGGGTGTACCAAATTCCTTTTTGAAAATTTTTCCACTAATAATACTTGGTTTTTTATCTTTGACTTATGATTATTTGTTTTAAGTTGTTTCCAGGTTCCTCATGTTATGATTATCAATCTATATCATGATATATTATTTATGTTCCTTTATACTACTTCGATATTCCTTGTATAACATGTATTATTATCCTCATGTTATTCCATGTTTATTCCATTACTGTTCATTATGGATCACCACTTTCTTATTTATTTCCCCAGTTTATCCAATGTAGTTTAATGCTCAATAATGTTAAAGAAGTTTTCAATAAATATGTTGTAATTAATGTTTAAAGTTGTAATGAAATGTACAAAATTACCTAAAACATTAGACTTCACGATAATTTAGGATTTATTATGTGTAATTTTATGTAATTAAATTATGTATTAATGTGTAATAAATATATGGGTTATTAAAATTTCCACTATCTATCTATGAGTTAATTAATGGATTTGAGAATTAGCCCAGATAATCCCATATCTGCATCAAATAAGACAGTGAGCTATAAATGGTACCATTGGTTAAAATTCATTTCCATACATAAAAAATATTATTTTCCTTAGAAAATAATCTCAAATCATTCTAATTTTTCTAAATAAATAAATTCTTATTCTTCTGACACATTTCCATGATTACTGCTTCCCATAAACATGACATATAGGAAGATAAATATTCTTCCTCTATGGTCTTCCTAAAACTCCATTTTTATTTTTTTACATGTTTCCAGAATGTAAACATATTTATTTATTTAAACATATAACAAGGTATATAATTATAAATAATCACAAGTTTTCTTATTCCTTCTCTTATTGAATTTGGTTTATCTTGAAGAAAATCATTCCATTATTCCTCTCATCTTGTGTTAACACAAATCCTCCTAGTTTTACCCATTGACTAAAACCATAAGTATTGTATGAGAAAAAATATTAATAGTGAGGAATAATAAAATCATGATAAATCATTAATAATATGTCTTAATCATGATAACTTATTTTAGATATATGACACATTATGATTAACCTATTCCATCTTTAGTTATCATCTATTAAAATCCTTCATAATGGTTCATAATGAAAAAATATGTTAACAAAATAATATTCTCCAGGTGTATAAAACTAAGTTAATAGTAAGGTAACATTCACCTTGCAATAGAATGATATAAAATATATACTCAACCAACCCATTTAAATATTATTACCCATAGAATCATCTATATTAGAGCCACATCTACTTGTAGTATCCAAACACAAAATGGTTTCTAGGAAGAGATTATATTTTCTACCTTATGAGAACATCAAAATGTTATCATATACATAGAATTATACTTAGGGTTATCATTAATGTTTCCTCTTTATAATATCTAAATATTAATTAAACCCAACTCTATTACAAACTATAGAAACGCATAAATTTTATAGAGAGATATTAAATTTTTTATATGTATATATATAAAAATAAAATTACAATCAATTATAGACCTATAAAATATTATTGTATTTTTCAAATAGATACATGAAAATCTTATTTAGGTAAATTATTCATCTTCTATAATCATGTTATTATCACTTTTTATCCTTCTTGTGGTTAAACATGAGAAATATCAATAGAGGATCAAATAAAAGTATATCGTAACCATCTAGGTATTAGATCATGATAATAACTTAAAATGTTCGTAAATAATATATAAATCCCATAAAAATGATTCATGTCATAAAAATTAAACATTTAAAAATACATGAATCATAAGACTGAGAAAACATCATAAATTAACCATGAAGAATAAGTTCAAATCATAATTCATTTGCAAATTATTGGCACTAACATAGGTATTCAAACCATTTCATATACCATGTTCAATTACTAAGACCATAACATCATAGTGAATTAGGCATCTGAACCTGTTTCTTATATAATAATAGATTAACAATCATCACTTGTCTCCCATAGAGGGTCAAGAATCCTAACATATTTCCGACAGTAGATTCATCACATCATATTGTTTCCCATAATTATATCAAAAGATATAAAAAATACCCAATGAATTTGGAGGGATATATAATTATAGTCTCCCCCATAAAATTATAAAAACCATATATATTGATGAAACAACATCATAAAACATTAATCATATCATCATATCATAACATGTGCAGAGAAAATGGGTTTTGTAAACATTTCTTAAATTCATCATACAATAAACCATGGAAAATAAAAGGCTTTTCCAAATATGTTGTCATCGTAATCATAAAAAATAAGGAGAATTATTAATGACAATATCATTTTATTATATCCATAGTAAATAAGAATTAACATCAAAGGATGTTATCATACATGAAACTTTTATTTAAATGATCATTGGAATATTTCTTGAGAAAAATACATTTTTCATTGTGAAATAAATTATTTAAAATTATAATATTTCCAAAATATTATGGAAAACAATTTCTTTTAATATAACCATGGAATATATTAATATAATCTTCAAAATATGTAATATTAATAATGGTGGAAAAATAGGTTTATATCATATATGTTAAAACAATGATTTTGTTCAAATCTTTTCTAAAAGTCAAATGTTCCACATTCGAAAAATTGACTAAATATTCGTTTGAAATATTTTTATACAAATTAAAAAAAATGTAATATTATTTTTAGTAATAATAGGAAAAAATTCATAAAAAATATTTAAAATATTTTAAGGAATTCATGGACATTGAATAAAAATATTCTCAACTGAATATTAAAACATGGTTGGTTTTCCTTAAAAACATTATGTCGGTTACTTGAGTACTTTATGTGATGATAATGAAATGAAAACATGTATTATATAGAAATAAATTGATTATATGAAAAATTAAAGGTATTTATCAAATAATGATCATATAATTTCCTCAATTTAAATTCAATTGTAACCAATCCCGATTAAAATGTGATTGAAATATAAATCACTTACCACTTTAGTAACTTTTGAATATTAAAATCATGAAATAAAAAATCATAAATGGATATGAAGATCCAATAAATTTTGATGATAATAATAATAATAATAAAATACATTCATTGGATGTATATACACCACATTAAATAAGAAATTTGTGAAGTTTTCATGTGTCTCAAATAAATAAAAGTGAGAAGAAAATCACTTACCTCAAGTCTCGTATTTTGTTGTAATAATTAGAACCTCCTATAAAATAAATATATATTAATTATATGATTATTAATTTATAATAATAATATATTTCATCACATATATTATTTAATTACACTATATTATTAATTTTTATGTTTAATTTTTATAAAAAATAGAGTTTTAGTGATAACTGCTTCATTTTGCATGCATGTTTGGGATTAGAACTCTCAGTCCTTATACATTGAGCATTGTTCCATCGTATCCATAATTTTAATTAGATAATTGGTATCATATATTATAATATAAAAATTCATAAAAACATGTAAAAAATTAATTAAATCACTTCATGAGGATGGTAGTCCATACATACGCACGAGTAATGTTTCAATTTATGAGTGGATGGAACAAAATAATGGAAAATAAAAGGTGAAATTTTTATAATTATATGTTTATAATATATAAAATATATATTCAATAAATCTATCTCTATTACCATCTATGTAAATTTGAATTGAATAATAGATCACATCACTTTGTAGATGGGGTAGTTTTTACATATGCATGACCGAAATTATCATTTTCTAATAGATGGAAACAAGGTGGGTAATGGTTGTTACATCATCATATTAATATTTTAGTATATTGAATATAATTAAATAATTAATTAATAATGGAATAAATGTATTTTTAATAGGGATAATAAGAAATAAAATTTTAAAATGGTCAGTTAAGAGTTATTCCTTTTTACTAAGAAACCTATTCTGGCTTAAATGTTAACAATTGAATGGTTGGTATTTTGGAAATAACAAAAGTTCAGGGATATTTTAAATGAATATTTAAATATATTATGATATGTATTGGATGATATATATTTATAAATTATTGTTTATAATTAAGGATAGGATATTCCCCTATATAAGTGAGGGGAGGGGATGCCTTAGAATTTTTAATTATTTTAAATTAATAAAAATAAAGTTTTATATTTTATGAAGTAAAATTTATATAATTCCTATTTGAAATTACTATGTGTATAAATAATATCATATAAAAAATTTTGGGCATGTTTTGGTTATTCTTTCGACCTTATTTCTTAGTATTAACTCCCATTATCCTTTTTTGACAATTATCATCATACAAATGTTTTTTTCTATTTAGGGGTCAAAAAAGTTGTTATAAAAACACAATTGACTCATAAGTGGACAAAAATTAATATTTTAAAGAACTTACCATTCACTTGGTTGAATATTTCATTTATATGAATTTTAAATCATTTAATAATATATTTTTATTATAAAATATAATTATTGTCATTTTTCTAAATACCATAAAAATTATAATTAAACATGTGTCTAAATCATGTAAAATGGTTAAAAATTAAAGGATTCAAATATAATGAATGTACGATCATAATATAATCATATAATAAATTTATTAAAGTTTTAGATATCATTTTAAACCTTTTCATTTGGTTTAACACAGTGGTTAACAAATTTCAATCTTAACCATAGTAACGAATATATTTTTATAATATTAAAGGCCGGTAATTTTATTTATGAGCTAAAATTTTTATCAAAAAATAACAAGGGGTGAAATATAGGCCATTTATTATTCTAATCTTTCTACTGATTTTTTCATTTAAAAAGATCATAAAATATAATTATCCTAAAATATTTTATAGACTTTTTTAGATCTATTGAAATAATTTGACATTAAAAACAAAATGACAAAAAAATGAACCAGTACGTATACCATTAAAAAATATATAATATGTTATATGTATATAAAAAATAAGTTGTATATATTAAATCACCAAAAAATATTACTTTTAGAGTTTTGAAAATAATTTACATCAATTTTCTACTACTAGTATAAATACAAAGTGGGCATTATGTATGAATTTTAGGTAATTATTGCATCACAAAAATTTTAAAATATTAACATGATTAAAATATTCATTTATATCTCAAGTAACCATTTATCACAGCACATAATTTTCTTAACCCTATCAAAAAATATTATTTATATTAAAAGTAAGAAAGTAAAATTTATTATATTATCATTTACATAAATATTATAATGTTCCAAATCAACAATAAAAATAATAAAACCCCCATATAGACTCACCCAATGAAATAAATTTCTATGTTTTGTTTTATTTTAAGCCTTGTCAAAATAGTTTTCACCCTAATTATCTCATTTTACCTTCACCGAGATAACAAAATTTTACAAATGTAATATTCATACTGAAAAAAAATAAAATGGGCCAATTTAAAAACTTTGGACCTATTTTTCCAAATATGGAATCCATTTTTCATGATCTAGTTTCTAAAAGTGGCATAAATTAATTTATGATAAAAATTTAAAAGTAAACGAAACAAAGTTTTTCATAAAATTTCCTTTTATGTTTTTAAATATATTTTTACTAAATTCATTCATAAAATTATTTCCATTAGATTTTACTAAAATTTTAAAAAATATATGTAAAATTATTCAAGTTTTAAAACATTAAAAATTGATATTTTAAATTTCTTAAAAAAATGATGTTTTCAATAAAAATATTATTTTTCATTATTCTTTGAAAAAATAAAAAAATTAACAAAATTATCAAAAAATGTAATATAATTTTGAAATAATAATTGGAGTAAATGATGAAATTTTTAGTAAATAAAATTTATAAATTTTCTATAATTCAATTATAATAATTTCTATTAAAAATTAACAAAAAACATTTGTAAAGAAATCCTATTTGTAGAAATAAAAATAATTTACTGTGTAATTGTGTACTTATTTACCAAGAATTAATAGATAAATTTTTATTTAATAAGACCATTATATATATATATAATAATATGGTTAATAATTATTTTACCAAAAAATTTAACAGCTATGTTAAGACAATTATAGTATAATTTATGGTTTAATTTATTCCCAGTGTTTCATGTTCTATAAAATATTTAAAAATGTGTTATTTTAAAATATCAGGCCACCTCAATGCCTTTGGTCCACCTCACGAACTTTAGGGAACATCATTCAAATGATGAAGTGTATATGAAACCAGACCTTCTAATGGAAGTAGCTCCAGCTAAGGACTTAAAGAAGGAAGTTTCACCAGGTCAAAGCTATCAAGATTTGGAAGAATGAGAGGGTATATAAATTTCCATTAGGACCCAACCTATGCACCTCTATATATTTATTTCTAGCCAAACAATAAATGCAAAGGTGGGAATCTGAATTCACAATATAGACATTGGGGTGTGGCATTTCTAAGTAATCATTATGGGATGAATTCCTCTATGACTTATGTGTCATGTAATCCACTATGACTACAGTTCTTGTAAGGGTCCCCTCTCAACCCTTGAAATAGGGATTATCAAATAATAAACAAAAAATAAGTCCTTCGGTCCATTCAGGTCTATAGAGTTTCAATAACTAAAATAATGAAATCACATGCTTCAAATATATGTGGAAGAAGTAAAGCCCATTGAATATCGAGGAAGAAGACCCTCAGAAAAACCCACAAATGGTAGACATAGGTAATCCAACAAAAATATTTTAATACCACACCCTAGGATTTTTTTAGTGGTGTGACATGTCAATGGGATGTAGGATTAGTTAAAATAAATGAGTGAATTATAGATAAGTGGAATGAGCCCTATCCTTGGTGGATTCTATTTGAAATCATAATAAGATGAGTTTTAAATTGAATAGGTGCATAGGGGGAGCACATATAGGGATTTATTTAAGGGGGATCGCATGATAGGGGGATGATCTGAAGATGTGTTATTCCATTAGGAATGGAATAATAAGAAATTAAAATTTTAAAATAAATTATTAATTCCAATGGTTTTCTAAAATGTGTGCTACTATACATACTCATGAGATCACATATTTTGGTCGTCCTATTGGGGTAACCATACTCCAAACATTAAAAACAGGAGTGATAAAACTAAATTTGTATTTGTGTGGTAATTATTAACCATGAGAAAAAAAAGTTTCATATGTTTCATAAAAAAATTAAAATGTAATGAGCCCAAAAATTATGGGAATGATTAAAAATTAATTAATAATTTTTTTATTGAGAATAAATGTTGGGGTGTGAAAAGTATCCCCACCAAAAAATAGTATTCCTCTAAAATGTCACAGAGTATGTAAAGGGAAATAATTAACTAATGAAAAATCAAAATAGAATACAACATGAAGCTATGAGAGAAATAATAACCTAATTAGAACATGCATGAAAATCCACAAGAATCCCTAAATAAAATGTCAATAATTAAAACTAAAGTATTAATATGAGTACTTTAAATGGATTGTCACAAGGTGTTGAGATTATTAGTTTGTCTTCCTTCTGTATAATAGATACAATAATATGGCTGGTTGGAAAAACTAGAAATATCCCAATATGTTCATTATGAATAAAAATAATATTCTAACTAAAGAGGTCATAATATAATATCATGGAAAATTCACCACCCTCGTTATGATGATGAAAACAATTACTTATCCAAATTATAAAATGGTATAAAACATCTAAAAAGGTTATATAATAGTTAAAATGGAAATATTTTGGTCAAAATTTTTGATAATAATAGAAAAACAAATAATTAATGAAATGAATGAAGAGGAGAATAAAAAAGGGATTCCCTAAATGGGTTTCCATAGGTTACATCTAAGATTAATAATACTAACTCTACATTTATAATGATGATATGTCACTATAATTTCTAAATTTAATGTCTTAAGAATCCCAAAATATACACATAAAATACTATTAATGGTTGAATTCCCCATGAAGAAAATGGTTCCTATAAAATATACATTCAAGGCACTGCTCATCATAGTTCAAGTAAGTTAACTTATTCGATGTGGAATTAATGACCACATCAATATGAGATGATAGGTAAAGGGAATAATCCATGCATAAATAGTATAAATTTATACAATGCATGATGAATAATTTCGGTAAAGATATTCCTCTAGTACAGCCCAATCATTAAGAAGGGTTTTACCTCACCATTATACCCAGAGTATGGGTGTTGTTGATAATTGGAATGGACCTCTATAGATCCCTAAGAGACAGTAGAATAAGTGAACTTCCCTAATAAATACATTCAATAATTCATTTTCACTTTTCTGAGAGGAATTAATTTAATGGAAAATGAAATCGAAGAACCCATTGACACACTTTAAAACTCATTTGAATAAAAAAAACATGAAATGTAATTAAAATCATTACACAAAAAATAAATATTAACCAATACAAAAAATTATTAAGTTTTATTCAAAAAAAATTCTTTAAAAAATTATTTCCAATATTTAAAAAAATACAATTAAAACCAACCATTATGTTCCAAAAATATGATTTTTTTTATTTTATATTAATGAAGACTTATTAAGCATTGTAATTTCACATAAAAATTATCGTTCAATTGTGTAAATCATTCATTAAAATCCAATCTATTCCCCCAGAACATTTCATTAAGCTTAAATCTATTCTAAAAAACCATTATATACATTATACTAACACTCAAATTATTTTTTCATGTTTTTCAAAAAATACTTTATAAATTTTTAAATTTATACTTCTACACATTTTTGAAAATAAAATTATAATTAATAAATCTCATAGATATCAAATCAAATTAAACCAATCAAACAAGAAACCCCTTGGTTCCCAAAAATAAAATGAATAAAATGACTCAATACCCAATGAAATATGAAATAATTTTTTTTAAGGGGCCAGTGGTTATTAACATTTCAGCAACATGATTGGGGAAATTATGTTCTAAAACAATGTCAACAAGACCCACATGGTTTTTCTATCTATGTGGGCTAACATTATGGCACTATTTATTATCCCATTCTAATCCCAAATAATTAAAAATAGCATAAAAACATATAAAACACCTAAAAGGATAAAATAAACAACAATTCATCTCAAAAATAGTTATTAAGTACAAAATATATAACTAAAAATAAAAAAACAATTATACATCCAATATTAACTATTGTTTTCATCATAATTGGTTTCTATCAAGAACACACCCTAGACCTACCTCTAGAGATCTGACAATCCTATTTCCCATAAACCAATCATCCTAAATGTGAAGGGAACTTTAACAACCTATACCATCTAAAGAACCTATTCTATGATACCATTTTCTCAAGAAACATCCAAGGACACCCCTAAACGAGGAACTTGAGGTAGTCAGATACACAACCCTAGTGGGGTTCCTAATACCCATTGGGAAGAAAAATGTAATGGGGAATAAAATTTACACAATTGGAATGATTTCTCCTAAATAATTAAATTCAAATAACACAATAATTTTATCAAAATACTAGTATGAAGAATCCATATATTGGATACCCATGATAAATAAAATTCATAGTTTTAAGTAAAACATAAATAAAAGTTTTATAATTAAATATATAAAAAAACGTTAATGAAAAGAGAAGGTAAATACTTTTTGATTTGAAATATTATGGACAAAAAGAAACCACATAGTATACCAATATTTAAATGTAACTCAAGGTCACTCTCCATTTAACATCTTAGTAACCCCCTATATGAGGTATATAGAGAAAGGGTCCAAGAATTTTCACTCATCATAGTTGGTTCCTTATCTAGAAAAATCTACTTACTATATAATCATTGAGTGGAGTAACTAAGTGTGAGTATAAATAGCTTAGTAGGGTTTCACTAGTGGGTCCATGAATACCCATTATCTAAACATAATAGGAAAGATAATATGAAATTAAATATTTTAAAATAACAGTTTTTAAATTATATTTATAGCAAATATGCACAAATACTTCTTCCTAAATATTCAAATTTAATACCAAGACATGTATTTGAAATCATCACAACATAAATTTTAGGAGATATTTAAAAAATTAATTTCACAAAATCTACCAATAGAAATAAATTTTTGAGTCACATAAAATATGACACAATAAAATACCCAATCGACCAAAAATTAAGAATGAAAGAAGATAATAAGGTTCAAAAAAGTAGTGTTCATAGAAAATATATTACTAAAATTATACAAACCTTACTTTTATAACATCAATATTACATCATTTTAAAGATAAAAAACATAAATGTTTTAAACAACCAGGATCTAAAGGTTTACTGTTTTCATAAAATGAAGACCATATATAAAATTCACAAAATAAAACATAAAAATGTGTTTAATTTTTCCTTATTAGGATTTTTAGTGGCCCTTGTGTTCTCTTTAGTACAAATATTCACCTTATGATATACAACAATAGAAGGGGTGAGCTAAAATCCCAATAAGAGGTTAGATAAGAACATGAATCAATATTAAATGGTTGAAAATTATAATCATAATATTGAAATAATCATGGGATCATATACATAATTATGAGAGGAATCATTATATAAAGGCCTAGAATGAGTAAATATATAATGAAGAAACATCATATCTTAGTGGTAAAATCCACACATGGTTGTGAACAAAGGTAGAATAATGTTCATGAATATTTCACTTTATCAAGTGTGATTAATCACATTAACCAATGAATTGGAGAACTATATAATTCCAAGCACACTCGTCAGATCATAAAATTTACATTTTCTATATAATTCTGGGTGCACTCATCGCATCATAACATTTGCATTATCATGCATGCCAAATAGAACATATATCAATATTTTTCATAAAAACCTCATGTAAGTGGCTGGGTTTCATTTTATAAAACATTAATTCATAATATTTTTATTTAGCAAGATAAAAAGGGAGCAAGATGCTCAGTATCAATCTTTTTTGACGAAGAAACAATCTTAAGAGAAGTAAAAGATGTGTTTTTTATAAAAAAGAGTTTTTTTTTTTGGAAAAATCATTGCACTTTTAATAAAACTATATTGGAAACATGTATATCCCAAAATAATAATTGAAAGTAAAATTATATGATATTTATATTCAATTAAAAGAACATACCGACTAAAAATGAAGTGAAAGAGAGAAAACCTAGAGAAATAGAGTTGGGTTCAAGAATCCCCTTACATTTGGTATATATGTGTTCATCACATTAATATCACAGATAATTAAATTTAATTAATTAATTTAAAAATCTAAATCCATTCTATACATGAATTTTATTAGTTATTTTTTTATTTTCATTTATGTTTTTTTAATTCTTTATATAGTTCAATTTCATTGTATGGGAGTGTTTTATTTATTTGTTTTCATGATCAGTTTATTTTTATACGGGTATAAAAGTTTATGTAAAATGGGAATGATTCAATATAATTAAAATTATATGTTACTAATGAGAAAAAATAAGTTTATTTGGTATTATATTTCACTATATTTTGTGGTATGAGGATGAATCATTAGATAAATATTTTATGTCACTGATTTAATTTATTTGGAGGATTTTAAGTCCAATATGAGATTACATCATTTTACTTCACATTATGATTATATATTCGCTCTAAAACATTGTACGAAAAATAATATGTGTAATGAAATCTTATATAACCATAACTTTGGTTTTATAACCAACCTTGAAGGTGGTAGTAAAAAAAAATAAAATTCAACCTCCGCGGTGGCGGTAAATCGACACACAACAAAAAATATTTTATTTTTTAGACTACATGGAAATTGGATGACTTTATATGATGAATTATTACATTAATATAATGAATTTATAGTATACGAAAGAAACAAGAGTCATCATGACTAATGGATTGGTGGAGGCGAAGAGAGTATAAGAAAATAAACTAAATTGAAAAGAAAATAAATAGAAAAGAAAGAAGGATTTACCTATTGAATTTCTCCTCCATGAAAACATCTATAGGGAAAGGGGTTTGGTATTTTGATGAAAAAAATATCTCCATTGTGTGTGTGAGGTGCTTGGAAAGATTATTGGGCCGCACTTGTACTAGGATCAAATTTTGAAAGGAGTGAGGAGAATATGTGGCGAGGGGTGGTATTTATAGGGGAGGAGAGGGGTGTTTTATCATTATTTTGTACATAAGTTTATTATTTTGGATCAATAATATGAGTATTTTGAGCCAAATCACTAAATATTTTACCAAAATGAATCATAGTTTGAGATTTTTGGTTTAAATCAACCTTATATCATCTATGAATCAATAAGTCAAGTATTTAGCTTTTCTCGTAAATTATTGTATTTTAATATTTTAAAAAATAAATTTATTTTAGTAAAAAAATCACCCTAACAATATTTGGTGTTTTGAATTCAAAAATTTACTCCATTTTAAGTAAAATAATTTACTATATATTATATATTTAATTTTTAATTAAAATCATCATCTACATAGAAAAATAATGATTTTAAAATTTTAACTGATTTTATAAAACATTGAAAAATTATGTAGGGTCTCATAAAATTATCTTATAATAATGGGAAAAAAATTAATTTATGAATCTATTTACTGATAATTTTTCTTTTAAATCATTTTATTAATTATATAATTGTATTAAATATTTATTTCTTCCTAAAATACATACACTTAACTAATAATTTCTAAAATGTTTATTTACTTATACTATGTTATAATTATATCATATTGTCTTTAATAATGTGAATAAATTTTATTTACAATTCCTTATATGATCTTAATATTCTATTGGAAAAATTTCTATTATTAATGGTCACATTACTATTACAAAGCTAAAGTTACTATTCCATCTGTATAAGTTCCTTAATTTCAAGAGATACTTCTTATTTCATTAATTCATCATTTATAGAGTTTTTTTTGTGTTTCCAAAGTTATTTTATATGGTTTATACTATATTAAAATATTTAATAAGGTAATTTCAATTGATAAAATTTTGGGTTCTTACATTCTTCCCCCCTTGTGAAATTTATCCCTCAACATTTTATTTGATGTACTATGCTGAAAACAAGTGATGGTACTCCACCTTCAATTCTTCCTCCCATTACCATGTTTTCTCTTAGTACTTAGGATTCCACCATATAAATTTTTTTGGGTGAGTAGTGTTATTGAATACAAATTTATCCATATTATCTATTATCTTTACTGGCTTCTCCTCACAAGAGAGATAGTTTTCCAACTGTACCACCTATGGATTCATTACATGTGTGGGATCTTGTATATACTTCTTCAACAAGGATAAATGGAATATGTCATGTACTTGTGACATGGTTGGTGGAAGTTATAGTCAATAGGACACTACTCTAACTTGATCAAGAGTCTCTAAGGGGTTGATATACTAGGCAATAATCTTTCTTTTCTTCACAAATTTCATGATCCTCTTCTATAGATATATTCAGTGGAACACCATGTCTCCAGCCTTAAACTATTGCTACCTTCAATGATTTTCTGCGTAGCCCTTTGAGAAAATATAGGCTTCCTTGATGTTTTATTGAATAGTTTTTACATTTATAACCACTTATTCAACCATTTCAAGTCCTACTAGCTTATATTCTCCAACTACATCACATCATGTTAGTGTTTTGCATATTTTCTCATAAAGGGCTTCATGTGTAGCTATTTGGATGCACAAGTGGAAATTGTAGTCGTAAGAGAACCAAACTAAAGGTAGATTTTACTCCCATCATCCATTAAAGTGCTTTGAAAATTCCCTCAACATGTCTTCAAATTTCTGAATATTTCATTCATATAGTTCAATATTTTGAGGAAGATAAGTTGTACTGATGTTTATCTTGATGTTTAGATAATATTGGAGACTCTTCCTAAACAAATAAGAGAATATTTGATCATTATCGGATAAAATAGATAGTGGTATTCCATTTATCCATACCACTTATATGATGTATATACATAAAATTTGATCCGGTGATAATTTCTCTATAATAGCAATAAAATTATATTTCTTTGTAATATGATCCACAAAAACTCACACAAAGTGGTTTCATATGGATGTTTTCAGATGTTTGGTGAAAAATTATATAGTGGAGTTTTACAATTTCCAAGTTAGTATGGGTAATGGTTTCCTCAGTTTCTTATACTTTTTTATTTCATCTTTCACATTATAACATATAATGAACAATAATGTAAATTCAGTTATCTCCTTTTTCATATTATCCCATCAATAGTTCTCTTGATGATCTAAATAAATCTTTGTGCTCCCTGGGTGAATACAGAATTTTGAGTTATGGTCATCATTTAGAAGTTCATTATTTATCCCAGGATTAGATGGAATATATAACCATGACCAAAATATTACAACTCCTCCTTCATCAATTTTAAATTATGAGGATTTTCCCTTTCTTATATCATTAACCTTTTTCTGAATTTCAATATCACTTCCTTGAGAATACTTTATTTTTCTCTATGAGATATGGTTGAAAAATCATTTGAGAAAGTATTAATTGTTTTCCTTCCTTAATGATTCCAATTTCCTTCATTTTCTAATCCATGAATCCTGAATCCTTCTCAGTTCTCATCATTTATAATATTTTAGGATCTTTTCTACATAGCTCATCTGCCACATTATTCACATTTATGAGATGGTAAAGTATTGATAAGGCATAATCATTGATGAGCTCTAACCATATTAGCTGGAACATATTAATCTTTTTCTGTATGAATATATATATATGAGGATATTATAATTAGTATATTTTCAAACATCTCCCCATAGACACTGCCACATTTTCAATGCAAAGACCACATCTACCGACTCCAAATCATACGTAGAATATTTCTACTCACAAATTTTCAACTTCCTTGAAGCATAAGATATCAAATTATCAATTATCATTAGAAAAAATCATAATCCCTAATGTTAAGAATAACTATATACTACAAAGAGTTCTTCACTTTTTAGATGTGTGAGCACTGGAGTGGTGATTAGCCTCTTTTCATCACTTTGAAAGAAGTATTCACACTCACTTATCCTAGAAAAACTTTTCTCCCATTGGATTCATCTTAGTAAGTTTGTTTTGAAATCATGATAAGTTCTTAATAAATAACAATTAATTCCATGATTGTCCAAATAAACCAAGGATCTCCATTACAGATTTTGTCTGGGGTCACTCTTTAATTGAATTTCTCTTGGAAGGGTCCACATATATTTCTTTTTGGTGATAAAATTCCCAAATAATGACACTTCCTCCATACAAAACAAAAATTTACTATACTTTTCATAAATTTTATCCCATTTAAAATCCTTTATCACAGTATGAAAATGCTCATCATGTTCCTCCTTGATCATAGATTATATGAGAATATCATCAATAATGACTAACAAAAAGTTGTGGAGGTAACAGCTAAATATAATATTCATTAATTCCTTGAATATTTATAGAGAACTAGTGACTCCAAAAGACATCATTATTAACTCATAGCATATGTAACTCACTTGAAATTTAGTCTTAGTAATGTCTTTATTTCTCATATTTGATTGGGGATATCAAGATCGATGGTCCACCTTAGATAAACACATGTCCCCACACAGTTTATCGAACAAGTCAACTATTCATGTAAGGGGATACTTGTTCTTTATCCTGATTTTGTGTAGATAATGAAAATTAATTTAAAGGAACATTGATCTACCCTTCTTCTGGATAAATAGTACTGGTTCACCCCATGGTGAGGCACTCGGGTGTATAGACCCCTTTTCCAGATTATCCTGTAATTTCTTCTTTGGTTCTTCCAACTCAATAGTGTCCATTATATAAGGTGTCTTTGTTATATTCTGAGATATAAGATTAATTTTAATCGATAATTAAAGCTCTATGTTAGGATAAATACTATATAATTTGTTGAGTAACACATCAGTGAGGTCCCTCAGAATAGGCATTGCTTCGATCATGGTTCACTCCTATTTCTCAATCATTTGAGCCAAATATGCTTAGCATAAGGCATTAATATCCACACCTAAGATGATGGATCTATAGAAGATATATCCTTCTCCTTACACCTGTATGGAATTGTATAATGACTCAATATGTTAATAGTGATCCCTTTTATGAATAGTTTATGTTTTATTTTTATAAAGATAACCAATACATGTCTAAAATAAAATAAAATGCCACCAAAGAAAGTAAGAAAACATTTTCTAAAAAATTCAGTCCACATTCATTAACCAGGGAGGAGTTATATAATCTATATAAAATAATTTTCCCATTAGGTATTATCATGGAAAAACCAACTCCCATATATTAAGATGTTGTTTGAATAGTTCTAATAAACATGTAAGATGTAAAAGAATTCATAGATCCCAAATGAAATAGTATATGCACTATTATTGAATGAATAACAAGAATACCTATCACCACATCATTTTTAGGATCCACCTTATAAGTAGTGATGTAATAAGATTTCCCTTTATGTTTTGGATTTAGTGGATGTTGAAACTACTATCCCTCAAGGAGTGTAGGTTTAGTGCACTAGCTTTCATTGTTCCCTTTCACCATACAGATGAAACCTTTGACCATGGGTGGTACTCTTATTTATTCCACCACATTGTTCATATTACTCATATCTCTTCGACATTACTAATCTTGGAGGCCTTATATCTAACATTTATATCATTTACCCATCCCTTTGTGGTATTTTCCTTGATTCTTCTTCCACCATGTTTGACTTGTAAGTGGTTGATATTTCGTTCCACCATTATATTTTTTCCTCCTAGATTGAAACACCATTTTTTATTTATTATCACCATAAAAATGTTCTTATTCACCAAACTCCATATCCACTTTGAGAGCACATCGAACAACTTCTTAATAATTCCTAATGTCTCAAATTTCAAGTGTTTTTCGAAGGCATAGTTTTAAACCCATAAAACATATATATATATTTCTATAATATTTGATAAAAAATCAAAGAGTTCCTTGAAAGCCTTGTGAAGTTTTTTACATAGGCCTAGAAGAATTCACCTTCCTTTTTCATCAACTCTATTAATTATCTCTCTCTATTTTTATAAAGATCCCAAGGGAAATACATGTTAAGAAACATTATCTTAAATTATTTCCACTCCATATCTTCAATATCATCCTTTGTCTTCATGTTATTAATAAATTCACACAATTGGAAAACTTATCTATCTAAATAATTAACATCCAGATTCACCTTCTCAATCTCAAAAAAAATAAGTACAAGATTGATGTTTTAATTTTTTTTGACCCACTATTCTATGACTAGTGGATTTGAAGATCCACTAAATATCGGTGGTTGTTGGTGATAAAATACTCAATAACTGGTGTCCACCTCAAAAGTTCCACATTTTTAAGGTTATTATTTATACCCTCATATAGTTGGGTAAGAATCACCCAAAAATATTAAAATCCACATTCTAAGCCATTGGGGATGTCGTTCATGAAATCACTATATTTTACCTTGTATTGGTTGTCTACTCGGTTTCTCCTAGTTCCCACCATTTTCTATCTTATAAAAGGTTATAAAAATAATAATTCAATAAGTCATGAAAAAATAATTTATTCCTTTGTGTAATTAAGTCTAAAATAATATCTTTGGTGGATCCCTTTTTTAGCATTTTTTTAAATTTTTCATGGGTGATTATACATATTTGGTTTGATACTAAGGGTTTTCACTATGGTTCTATAATACTAATCCAAAAATTAAATAAAATTTTATATAATACTAACTATAATGACCCTACTTTTATTATATGTTTTTAACATCATTTTAATGATAAACAATATAAAATCATCATGAATCTTGGACCCAAAGTGTTAGTATTTATGAAAATTACAACCATACAAAACATTTAAATAATAAAACATAATCATTTATTTAATTGATTCTTCTATAGCTACTTAATTTCACTTATATTCTCCTTAGAACAAGTTTTCACCTGTGGATATACATAAAAATAAGGGGAGATCTAAAATCCCATTAATGGGATAGATATGAACATGAATCAATATAACATGAGTGAGAACAATAATAATAATCATAACATATTTATGGAATCATAAATATAATCAAGAGTGGAAGCATTAGTTTATGGCATGGAATGTTGTAATGAATAAAAACAAAACATCATGTCTTAGTGGTCAAATACCACACATAGTTGTGAACAAAGCTAGCATCATGTTCACACATATTTCACTTTATCTCATGAGATTAATCACATTTCCCAATGCATTGGATCCATATATAGTTATGGATTCACCCATAACTTCATAACATTTACATGACCTATATAATTTTGGGTGAACCCATCTCATCATAACCTTTACATTAACATGTAGGCCATATAGAACATATATCAATCATGAACATAAAATAACCCATTTAATGGAATTAGATTCATTTATCAATGAATAAATTCATAAAATTTGAAGTTATAAAGATAATAAGGGAATAAGTTTCTTGGTATAAATCATGATTGATGAAGAAAATGTCTCCTCATAGGTAAAAGATGTATTTATTTGAAATAATATTTCTTTTTTGAGAAATGATTACATTTTTCAAATAACCATATTGGAAATGTGTGTACCAAAAAAATAAAATAGAAAGAAATATAAATTTTATTTATAGAAAAATAATGGAACATACATTCTAGAAATGGAGTGAAATAGATAAAACTAAAAGAAAAAGAGTTAGATTTGAGAATCTACCTACCTTATTTTATAATGCTTTATTCGCTTTAATATCCAGGATAATAAAATTGAATTCATTAATTTAAAAAAAATATAATTATATATGAGAATTTGACTCATTATTTATTTGTATGTTCATTTCTGGGCTTCTGGATGAGTTATATAGTTCAATTTCATCGTTTTAGAGTTTTTGTTTTCCTGGTTTTCATGATTGGTTTATTTGTATATGATCATGGATGTTATTGTAAAATTGGAATGATTCTATATAATTGAAATTATATGATTACTAAAGAACATAAATAAATGTTTCTGGAATTATATTTAATTTTTTATGTGGTATGTGGATGAATCCTGAGGTAAACAGTTAATGAAAATGATTTATTTTATTTGGTCGATTTTAAGTCCATTATGAGACAGTATCACTTTATTTAACATCATGATTATATATTGGTTATAGAACATTATATAACATATAAAATGTATAATAAAATATTATTTGACCCCAATTTTTGTTTTATAAATAGCCTTGAAGAAGGTAGTGAAAAATTAAAATGCATCCTCCACATTGGTAGTAAATCGACACACCATAGATGATATTTTAAATTTTAGAATAAATGGAAACGGGAAGTGTGACACCCCAAAACTTTATGAGAAATATTCTTTTTAATTTTATTTATGTCTTGTGTTGTAATCTACATCAGGATTAGCTTATTCTATACACAACACCGTATTAGCTTGTAGTATACGCAAACACTATTATTGGCTTGTGTTTAATGCAAGAGCGACTTTTCTCTATAGCGTGTGTTGTACGCAATACCAAGTTTCACTAAACAATGATATATTGTTATAATGTTATTATGAACTACCCATTATGAATATTATTAACCGCATTGTGATTTTATAACATTATAATTCATCTTAATCATTCTCTAGAACAATTTATGAGAACAAAATCAATTTTTCATATAAAGGAAATATTTTACCAAAAATGCAGTTTTGCCGCCTTTTGATGGCGTACCCATTTTAATTCTAATTTTTGAAAAATTTATAAGTCCAATTTTTTAAAAAAAAACTTTTTATTTTGAATCATGAAATAAAATTTTAATTTGGATAAATTTTTGATATTTTTCGGGTAACAATAATATTTTGATGAATAGTAAAATTACGCTAAATTTTAATTAAAAATAACTTTTTCCATAAAGATAATTTATATAGTAAAATTATAATATTGAATTATTTTAAATTATAAATAGAATATATTTTTACCATTTAATATAATTTAAGTCATTATCATTAATTTTACATTGAATTCATAGGTAAAAACATATCAATCATTTGAAATGTTTTAACCATTAAAACTCATTTTCTCAATAGCGGGATTAATTTTAAATTAAATAATGCAACCTCTTTATTTTGAATTTGGAAAAATGGATTCCATATTTGGAATCAATGGGTCTAAATTATGTTAATAGGATACTTTTTAGTTTTAGGCGTTATGAATAGTAACTACGGTAAATTTTCTTTACCACTGTTAAAGGTAAATCAGGTAATTCATTATAAAAAATAAGATTATAAAATTACCCTAATAGGTTCCAAAATTCTATTTGATGAATAAAAGTCGACCCATATCACCTAATGGTTAGAATATATTAATTTCATGGACGTTTGACCATGAAAGGGATGTAATTACTATTCAAACCAAAGAAAGTGACAACATGTCACTCTCTTATATCGTATAAGTGTAATAATTTTAAATTAGTGACAAACTTCATAACACTTCAAACATAAGTAGTCACTATAAATCAAATAAAATTATCTACATCATGTGAATTTATTTTTAATTTTTAGGGATTAAATCATTATCATTAATATTGACACCATATTAATGTATAAATTATTTTATTTATTGAAATATCAAATAAATGGTTTTAAAAATATTAAAATAAATATTATATTAACTATTTAATGTTATCCACTAATTTTATAGATACATATGACATGTTAGGAATATATTAAATATTTTTTTTGAACATATATTTTGTGTGGATTTTATTTATATTCAAACAAATGAATACTGTCAAAATTGACACTATTGATATGTTAAATTATTAAATTGTTTAAAAATCACAAAAATATTTAAAAATTATAAATGAAAATTTATATGGTCTAAAATTTCATAACGTATCCAATTATAGACAATTCACAACACATAAGTAGGTATTCAAATCAATTTAAAATTTAGAATATTAGTACCACAAATAATATTAAATAGATTAAATAAGGATAAATCAAGTTTATAAGGTCTAAAATAAATTAAAAACATGTCTAAATTTTATTGAATTATTATATTACAACCGTATCTCGTCTAAGATTCTAATTTGAGTCATTCTTGAGGTTTTTAGGTGGGGTTTTAGTTTATTATAAATTAATATTTTAGAGGATTCCAAAAGTTCCCCTCTCCTCTCTTATAAAAGGGAACATCCTCCCTCTCCTCCTCACACCATTTTTTAGCCTTCAAGATCAGATAACCCCTATCTATTTATCTTCTAAAATTCCTTAGAAACATAATATAGGTCCTGTTCTTCTTCAATGACCAACTTCAGTTCCCTAAGAGGAGGTTTAGAAGAGGCACTTCGAAGAAAAGGTAATATCCATTACCGATTCTATCAAATTTATTTCTTTTTCTACTTCCTCTTATTTAGTTGTTTCATTATAAATTAATAACATCAGTATAAATAATATACTTATATGATATAATAAATATAAAACAACCCTATTTCACCTTCTATCCATCCTACTAAAAACAAAATTACTGTGCGTGCATACGTACGGCATACCGTCTCCACGCCGTGGTGTAATCTATTTTCCCACAACCACCTTACTTGGATGGGTATAATGTTGGAAATAATAACTCAATATGATTATTAAAACATAATACTAATTCTTAGTTACTATATCATCCACTCCAACTCCATTCAATAATTATGGGAACGATATCATCGCTCGTGCGTACGTACGGATTACCGTCTCCATGATGCGATGAGATTCATTCTCCATGTTAACCATTAAGGAATGATTATAATGTATATATAATAATTAATCATGAAATATATGACATAAGAATGCTAAAGGATTTATTTATATGTATATTTCATTTTCATTTATTCAATTTAAAGAGGAAACAAAAGCAGCATTCATCTGTACGTACGGCCTAATGTCTCCATGAACGGGGTATTTCATTCCATTTATCGATCGATCATATATATTTATATTCTAAATATATATTATATATAAATATATTTTTAAATTATGGAATTAAGTAAATTATTATATAATTAATAATATCAAGAACAACATATCCAAACACGTACGATGAATGAAACGATTTTACCCAAAAGGCTGCATTAACAAGGAATTGACAAAAGAACGGGTAATATAAAGTCATAAGTGAATCATATATGATATCATAAATATTATTATGGTTATTTTACAAGTTAATAATATGTTTAAAACCACTGTAAAGGAGTTTCAGACATGTACAGAAGAAATTAGTCCTAAGGTAATGGATAATTATTCCAATCACATTCTTATCTGAGATTATTTATTCGTAAGTATTTACTAGGGTTATATTTATCATCCATGTCCATGTTTTATAAAAAACTGTTTTCAAATTTTTTTATGATTCATCCATTTTTGTTTAAATTTGTTTTTACCTCTTTATTACTTTTACTATGTGGAATGGAATGAATCTTTCTTTTGTTTATCATACGGGGTACTTTTTGACTTTTCTGTCAAAAGTAGGAGAAGAATGTTTTTTTCACTTATACGGCATGAATGGATTTTTACATTTTCATAACACCTTATTTCCATGAATCATACTCTACAAGATTTCATGATTATTTTTATCAAAAAAATTTTATTTTAAAATTGCACAATATTTTGAGAAAATAAGATGATTTTGAAGAAGAAGGGATATTTTCCTCAAGAATTCATTTCAAGTGTATTATCAAAACTATTTTTCATCTAAGATGAAATTATTTAGTATGATTATGCTTCAAGTAAAATTTCTCTATTATTTACATGGTTTTATTTTTCTTATGATTAAATGAAATCCATTTGTTTTATATTGATTCTATTATGATGGGATGATGTTTATGAAAACCATTTTATTATTTGGTTTATAATGAATTATTTATGTTTATTTCATGGCACACGTAAGAATGATTAATTATTAGATGGGTGGGAACGATATCTCCCTCCAATGCATTGGATAAATATTTATATCTCATGAGATAAACATGGATAGAATGGAAATTAAATCTAGTTTAGTAATACAGGGCTGGAACGGCAGGTAAACTACGTTCAGTAATGGACTTCGGCCACTATGATGGTTTGGCAGCAATGCCTTGGCTACTATGAAAATCATATCATGTGCTTAATGGTTTTCAAAAATGAAATGTTTTATTCCCATGATATTTTATAATGATTGATGTTCCTTTATGATCTACTCCTTATGTACTACATTGTTCTATGTCATTGTTCATGATTTTGATGTTTAAATTTTATGTTCATGTTTTTACGTTAAAATTTTTATGGATTGTTTTATGTTCTCCATGTTTACCCTTACTGAGCATTTGAGATCAGCAGTTATATTTTTTCTTTTCCCCAAGATATAAGGAAAGGTTTTAGGTAAGAAAACAAAAGTGGAAGATCTTTATGGAAGATGTTGAAGATCTTTCACCATGATTAGAATATTATGTTTTGAGTTTCCAAAGACACTAAACTATTACAGTCCTTAGGTGTCTGTTTTTGTTTTCTATTAAGTATTCCACATAAGTAATGTAATTTCCATATAATTCAATCATGGGTCTCTACAGTTTGTATCAGAGGAAAGGTTTAATTAACCTTTGGAAACTAGGATGTGAATACTTTAGTGAGATTCCTAGAGATATTTATAGGGTATGTCTAGGGATATCCCTAAGGTTAAGTATAAGTATATGCTATAGTCCTAGATATTATAATGGCGATCATCAATAACCTAGGGTAAATCAAAGGTGGAATGTATTAAAGAATTTTTGATAAGTTAGACATCCCATAAGTGACTTTTTATGATTATGTGGTTCCACATTATTTTAATTGTTTCTTATACAATGGTTTCTAGTTTTAGTTAATGGAGGTAACCAAAAGGAATTAGGTTAACATTGAATCTGATGGAAAAATTGGGGACTATGAGCAGCGAAATTGCATAATGCCTAGAGAGAATGATATTGTGATTATACTGAATCATTCATCACGATATATGATTAACAAGGTGAACTTTTGTTGTATTTATAAGTCATAAAATAAGAGGAATATGGAATTTTATGCATGTTTGAATGGTGAGGAAAATAGAGGAAGGAAGATTAAGCTTACTGCATATCAAAAGAAGGGAATAATAACCTTGAGGAATACCTCAAATGGAAGGGAAGATGTTATCTATGTGGGGAACATGGGCATAGAGTGATAGACTGTTTCGGAGTTCAATGTCTTATCTGTAGATAACATGGGAATTACCCAACTAAATGCCCTTACCTAAGAGGTTACTTTTAAATCAAGGAAGGACTTATTCCATGACAATCATTGATGAAGATGGATTGAAGGTCTTATGTATTTTAATTCAAGAATAATGTTGTTGAGGTACTTTTATGGTATATTGAAATATCTATGTATTGGTCCATTGTGGTTTTCTATAAGAATATGGTACTGGTAACCCTGACAAGTGATTTAAATTTTTTTTGAAAGAAGATGATATGCACATAATGAAGGGATACAGAGAAAATAATCCTATTAATGAGCTCATGACTGATATGAGGACAAAGTGACATCACGGTCTGAGTATATAGAATTTTTGGGATATTTGTATGTGGAAATAATTAACTTTTGACAGCATTCAAGTATTCACTAAGGTTCTATGGTAATTCATGTTCCAAGAGAATACATTATTAAGGTATTCACATGTTTGGAATGTGACCAAAAAGATATATATTATGATATATGGGGGATAAATGATGGTATTTAAATGCTTGGTAGATGACCATTCTAGTAATTGTTTTCTTTATATTGTGAGTTTGGACAGAAGTATTTTCGATAAGCCTAAATATTAGAATAGATTAAGTTCTATATCAAATAGTGTTGTTTAAGGCTAGAACTTTTTGATATTATTTCTAAAATGTTATAATAGTATATTTTTAGAAAAAGGACAACCCGTAGGATGGGAGACAACTCGTCACGTCGGACAGGGATGTCTGAATCGAACCCACAACTAAAGTGCGACAGACCTTTATCGCCTACCACTGGCCTACAAGAAGTCCCTAGTTAGTATAAATTAGTTTTATTTTATTAAGTGGTATGATAGTTGAAGTATAAGTCCATTTTTGGAATCATATATGGTTAATCTAACCATATATGGACTTATGTATATTTGATAACTCTTGCTAACCTTTTGTTTAAGACAGATGGAATGACCCATCATTCTATCACATGATCTACTAACACATCACAAATGAAAAATTCAACATCATATGTTTATGATATGAAGTGGAAATTGTTCACGGAACGACCAACAACGAGATTGTACCAAAATCAAGTAAGTATTTCTTCTAATTCCAATTTTATAACATTAGGGAAATGATATTGAAAAACCCAAAATGTTGTCATAGTACCCTCATATCTGATGAATTAGATGGTACATTAGATAATAACACATTTATAGCTTTGGTATTGTTGGATTTTTCATAGCCATGTTCTCTACCACTCTCCAACAGAACTTGATGGTTGGATTTCTCTTCCATATCCATATTTTCACCTATGTTCTTCAATGTGGAAACACAGTGACTAGTTAATTTGGGTAACAGTTATGTTTCATACTTTAGTTTTTAATATTAAGTTTTAGTATTCCTTTTAACGATGTGGTTTTCTATGAAATCAACTTTCAAGTAGTAAACCATTTATAACCCCGAAGGATTTCAAGGGTGAAATTCATTTTAAGAGGGGTAGAATGTAACACCCAAAAATTTTATAAGAAATATTCTTTTTAATTTTATTGATGTATTGTGTTGTACGCTACAGCAAGATTATCTTGTGATATATGCAACACTGTATTATCTTGTAGTATACACAAACACTATTCTTGGCTTGTGTTCCACGCAAGAGGAACTTTCCTCTATAGTGTGTGTCTTACGCAATACCTAGTTTCAGTAAACAATGATATATTGTTCTAAAATTATTATTAACTATCCATTATGAATAGTATTAACTGAATCTTTAATTTTATAACTTTATAATTCATCTTAATCATTTTCTAGAACAAGTTATGAGAACAATATCAATTTTTCGTATAAACAAAATATTTTTCAAAAATTGCATTTTTGTCGCCTTTTGATGGAACACACATTTTAAATCTAATTTTTGAAAAATTTATAATTCCATTTTGAAAAAATAATATTTTTCTTGAATCAGAATATAAAAATTTACTTTGGCTAAATTTTTGATATTTTTCGGATAACATTAATAGTTTGATGAATAGTAAAAATATGCTAAATTTTAATTAAAAACAAATTTTTTCATCAAGATAATTTATATGGTAAAATTATAATATTAAATGTTTTTAAAGTATAAATAGAATATATTTTTACAATTTAATATAATATAAGTCATTATCATTAATTTTACACTGAATTCATAGGTAAAAATATTTCAATCTTTTGAAATTTTTTAACTTTTAATACCTATTTTCTCAACAGTGGGATTAATTTTAAATTAAATACTGAAAATTCCATGTTTTAAATTTAGAGAAATGGATTCCATATTTAGAATCAGTAGTTTCAAATTATATTAATGGGCTCCTTTTTATTTTTAGGCATTATGAATAGTAACTACGGTAAATTTTATTTACCACTGTTAAAGGTAAATCAGGTAATTAAGGGTAAAAATAACATTATAAAATTACCCTAACACCTTCCAAAATTCTATTTTATGAATAAAAGTAGACCCATATCACCTAAGGGTTGGAATGGATTTATTTCATGGACTTTTGAAGATGAAAAGGATGTAATTATTATTAAAATCAAAGAAAGTGACAACATGTCACTCTATTATATCTTATACGTGTAATAATTTTAATTTAGTGATAAAATTCATAAAATATCTAAAATAATTATTCACCATAAATATAATAAAATTATCTACATCATGTTAATTTATTTATAATTTTTTAGGATTAAATCATTATCATTAATGATGAACCAATTCAGGTGAATAAATTATTTTATTGATTGAAATATCATATAAATGGTTTCAAAAATATTAAAATAAATATTATATGAACTATTTAATGTGCTACACTAATTTTCTAGATAAATATGACATGTTAGGAATATATTTAATAATTTTTTTGAACATATCTTCTATGTGGATTTTATTTAAATTCAATCAAATGAATAGTGTGAAAATTGACACTATTGATATTTAATATAATTAAATTGTTTAAAAAATCCCCAAAATATTTAAAAATTATAAATTGACATTTATATGGTCTAAAATTTCGTAAATTATCAAATTGTGGAAAATTTACAACACATAAGTAAGTATTCATAACAATTTAAAATTTAAAATATTATTACCACAAATAAAATTAAATAGATTAAATCAGGATAAATGAAGTTGATAAGGTTTAAAATAAATTCCCAACATTTATAAATTGTATTTTATGATGGTATTACAACCCAATATCATATCATATTAGAATTTGAGTCATTTTTGAGGTTTTTTAGTGTGGTTTTAGTTTATTATAAATTAATATTTTAGAGGTTTCCAAAAGTGCCCCTCTCCTCTCTTATAAAAGGGAACCTCCTCTCTATCCTCTTCACACCATTTTTGTGCCTTAAAGATCTGCCAAACCCTGTCTATTTCTCTTATACACATATCTAGTAACATACTAGAGGTCTTGGTCTTCTTCAAAGACCAAATTTAGTGCCCCAAGAGGTGGTTTAGAAGAGGCTCGTCGAAGACGGGGTAATATCTTTTACCGATTCATTCAAATTTATTTCTTCTTCTACTTCATTTTATTTATTTATTTAATTATAAAATAATAACATAAGTATAAATAATATACTGATATGTTATTATAAATATTAAACAACCCAATTTCACCTTCTATCCATCCTACAGAAAATGAAATCACCGCACATGCGTACGTACGGCTTACCGTCTCCATGTCGTGGTGTAATCTATTTTTCCACAGCCACCTTACATGTATGGGTATAATGGTGGAAATAATAAAAATATATGATTATTATAACATAATACTAATTCTATGATATTATATCATCCACTCCAATTCCATTCAATAATTATGGGAATGATATCATCGTTCGTGCGTACGTACTGATTACCGTCTCCACGATGCGATGAGATTCATTCTCCATGTTAACCATTCAAGAATGATTATAGAGTATATATAATAAGTAATCATTATATATATGACATAATAATGCTATGAGATTTATGTATATATATATATGCCATTTCCTTCCATTCAATTTAATAAGGAAACAAAAACAGCGTTCATGCATACGTACGGCCTACCGTCTCCAGGAACGGTGTATTTCATTCCATTTATTGATCTATCATATATATTTATATGATGAATATATATTATATATAAATAATGTTTTACATTATGGATTTAAGTTAATCTTGATATAAGTAATAATATCAAGAATAACATGTCCATACACGTATGATAAATGAAACGATTTTACCCAAAATGCAACTTTAACACGGAATAGACAAAAGAACAAGTAATATAAAGTCATAAGTGAATCATATATGATATCATAAATATTATTATTTTTCGGTTGTAAGTTAATAATATGTTTTAGCCCACTATACAAGAGTTTTGGACACGTACTGAAGAAATGGACCTAAGGTAAGGGATAATTATTCCAATATCATTCTTATCTGATATTGTTTATTCATAAGTATTTACTGGGGTTATATTTATCATCCATGCCCATGTTTTATAGAAAATGTTTTCATAAAGTTTTTACGATTCTTCCATGTTTTTTTAAAGTCATGTTTACATATTTTTGACTTTTACTGTGTGGAATGGAACGAATCATTCTTATGTTTACCATAAGAGGTATTTTTTTACTTTTCCATCAAAAGTACGAGAAGAATGTTTTTCACTTATACGACATAAATTGATTTTTACTGTTTCATAACACCTTATTTCCATGAAACTTATTCTATAATATTTCAGGATTATTTTCAATGAAATTCTTTTATTTTAAAATTTCATGCTATTTTGAGAAAAGAAGATGATTTTGAAGAAGAAAAGAAATTTTCTTCAAAAATTCATTTCAAGTGTTTTATCAAAACAGTTTTCCATATAAGATGAGATTATATAGTATGATTATTTTTCAAGTAAAATGTCTTTATTATTTACATGGTTTGATTTTTCTTATGCTGAAATGATATCCATTCTTTATATAGATTATGTTGTGAAGGGATGATGTTTATGAAACCCATTTTATTCTTTGTGTTTTGATAAATGATTTAATTTTATTTTGTGGCACACATAATAATGATTTAATTATTAGATGGGTGGGACCTATATCTCCCTCCAATTAATTGGGTATATATTTATATCTCATGAGATAAACATGGATGGAACGGAATATAAATTTGGTTCATTAATACAGGGCTTGAATGGAAAGTAAACGTGGTTCAGTAATGGACTTCGTCTCCTATGATGGTATTGGCAGTAATTCCTTGGCTACTATAGAAATCATATCATGTGCTTAATGGTTTTCCAAAATTACATGTTTTATTCTCATGACATTTTATCATTATTGATGTTACTTTATGATCTATTCCATATGTACTGTAATGTTTTATGTCATTTCTCATGATTTTTATGTTTAAAATTTATGTTCATGTTTTTACGCTCAAATGTTTATGGATTGTTTTATGTTCTCCATGTTTATCCTTACTGAGAATTTGAGCTCACCCTTTATATGTTTTCTTTTCCCCAGGATATAAAGGATGGATTTAGTTAAGAAAACCAAATTGGAATATCTTTATGGAATATTTTGAAGATCTTTCACCATGATTATAATATTATGTTCCGAGTTTCCAAATATAAAAAACTACTATGGTCCTTGGGTGTCTATTTTTGTTTTGTGTTAAGTATTCCAAAAAATTAATGTAATGTCCATGTATATCAAGATTGGGACTCTAGAAGAAGAATTTAGAAGATGAATTATTCCATTTATATAATAAAATTATATTATATAATAGATAATAGATTTATCATTCCTCTTCTATGGTTGGAGGTTAGTAGTATATAATAAAATAATTGAAATTGAAAAGAAAAAAAATAGAAAATAAAGGGGGGTTTACATCTTTAATTTCTCCTCCATGATATCCTCCTTAGGGAAAACAGTTTTCTCTTTTGATGAGACCAATATCTCCAAGAAATTGAGGAGGGTCTTGGGAAAATTATTTGTTAGAAAATTTATAGGTCTAAAATATTGAATGGTTTGAGTAGAATAGGTGGTGATGGGTGGTATTTATCGGGGAGGATATTTTTGTTCTCTCATTACTTTATACATAAGTTTGTTATTCTATATCAAGATAGTGAATTGTTTAAGAATTAACAATAAATATAATAAAATAATTAAGGATCATTTGAGTTTTGGGTCATACATCATCCTTACATCATCAATGAATCAATAATTAAAGTATTTATCTTTTATCATAAATTATCATATTTTATTATTCACCAAAATTCAAATATTTTAGAAAAATACCAAAAAATTTACCTTAACCATTTTTTAACATGTATAATTTAACAATTATCTCAATTTTTTTAAAATAATTTTCTAAATATGAGAAATTTAATTTCTAATTAAAATTATCATTTACAATGAAAATACTGATTCAAAAATTATAACTACTTTTATAAAACATTAAAAAATTAAGTAAGGTCTCATAAAATATATTATAATTATAGAAAAACCAAATTTTAATTTATGAATGTATTTTATGAAACATTTTCTATTAAATAATAATATTAATTATAAAATTATAATTAAATATTTATGACATACAAAAATAACAATAACTAATTAATAATTTTTGAAAAAATTATTTAAATATACTATGAAATGGTTATATAATATTGTAATTTATAATATTCCTAAATTTTATTTATACATTATTAGATAAGGTTACTATTATATTCGAAAAATTACTAGTTCTAATGGTCATAATACTTATCCAAATGTCAAGTTACTATTCTATTAGTAAAGGTTTCATTAATTTATAGAAATACTACTTATATAATTCATTCATCATTTATGATGTTCATATTTTAATATTAATTCTATTTTATTAGGTTTTTATTATATTGGATAACTATAAAAATTGAAATTCTATTGATAAAATTTTTCATTGTTTTAAAAACATTACTAATATTATAAAGGGAAAAGTAATCAATGGTAGAATGATGAAATTCCCCATAACCTGTGATATATAAATATAAAAAATGGAAAATATGAAGATAATGTAAATAAACACATTTTTTATTGAAAATTATACTGTAAATACGGAGTAAAAAGGATCATTGTAAATTATATACATAATTATGGATTGCACATACCAAGACAGTGTGATAAAATTTAACATGATCGGTTTGGAATAATTTAGAATCCAATCAATGATTTTATTAAGTCTACAACCAACATGGTTACACTATAATAGATTCATCAAAGGAACTCACATAGTATGTTCTTGTCTGAATCTAGAGGATAAAAACATGTATCATGAAGACATATATATGAATCATCTCTCAATATCCCACTAAAATTTCTAGGATTCCTATGATAATAGTTGAAAGTTGTGGGGAATGTTTCTTCATATAATAATATATCACCATCCCTCATCATGACATCCCCTTATGCAAGACTCCATTAAATACACCTAGCATACATCCTTAAAAAAATTCATACAGATACATGTATTTCACTAATTATCTAATGACTAGGGATTTTAAGTAACGGTATAACATATTAAGGAGAATAATATTTATTTAATGATGGTTTCAACTAGTTCATAAGATAAAATTTTGAATTTAATGTTTCCAAAATATCATTTAAAAATTTATAAAAACTAGTCACATTCATAAATCATATTTTCGATGTACTAAATAGTCATATGTGACAACTTTAGAAATTCACATTTAAAATTCTATTTTTATAAATAACTTTTTAAAATTGAATTGGATTTCTAAAATAATTTTTAAAATCAGAAAATATTATATTTAATTTTATTCCATGACTACTAAGGAACACATATTGGTAATGAATCATAAAAATGTTTTATGAGAATTCATAAATAATACTTATACATAAATAACCCAGAAACCCATTGAGAATGATCTATTAGATTAGTAAGTAACCAACCCTCAAATAAAATCTTACCTCAACAT
This sequence comes from Viscum album, assembly GCA_963277665.1. NCBI lineage: Eukaryota > Viridiplantae > Streptophyta > Magnoliopsida > Santalales > Viscaceae > Viscum > Viscum album. Next base: position 603,210,556 of record OY728153.1, on the reverse strand, counting down.
AAAAACCACCCTTTGATATAAATTATCTAGTGGTATAAACACTATCCTAAATACCCAAAACCCATTTGAGAAATTATTTTTAATCATTCCATCAAAAATTTAATAGACACACTTAAAAATGTAAAATCATTAATAATTGAAAAGTATAAATCCCTCTTTAAAACTAAATTAATAATTAATAATACTTTAATTCCCATATAAAACCCTACTAAAATACACTAAATATGCATTATGTTAAAATGTAATAGTGATAGGGAATTAAAAAATTCAATGTAGTGTCAATAGAAGGGTCAATCACTGAAAAACCAACCACAAATGGACATGGAAGAAGAAAAAACTTTTGAATACAGAGGAGGAATGCCCTCAAATAAACCATCCAAACCAATATGGAAGGAAACATTAATAATCTAGTAAATCCAAAACCCAAGGTTTTGTCTAGTATCATGATGTAATGAGAGGGGTTAGATTAGAATGAAAGGAGAGTAAGATGTAGAATGAGATGAAGAAATGATATCATGGATAGATTCTAATTAAAATGGAATGAAGAGGAGATGAAAATTAATGGGAATGGTAATTGGGAGAGATTAAAGTGCTTCACCTATCAATGATTACATGATTGTGGTAATAGAGCATAAATTATTTTTAATAGGGAATATAATAACTAGAAATTATATTTTTTAATGAACATGGTAATCCAAACAGTTTATCATTAATATTTTCTTAATTTTACATCCTTTATATAATACACTTGGGAACATGTATGGTTAATCTATATATATTTGGTTACCATTTACGCACCCTGAAAAATGAGACTTCAAAAATATTATACATACCCATAAGGTCATTCATGGTTACTGCTAACAATTTTGTGACTTTGAGAAAAGAAATTTTTTATGATTTCTAACAAAATTAAAGGTACTTGTCCAAAAAAACTGTATCAATATTAAAAACTAATAAATAAATAATATTTTAATGAAAATGATGGACATGGTGTCTTAGGTTTGGTCACACTACCTTGAAAAGTGAAACTAAAACTATGAAGGCTTTCATTCTTATCCCGACATGATACAAATGACTCTTTACATATGTTCAATCCCAATATAAACTCCAAAACTTTTGTTCTCCTTAAGAAATTCTAAATCCCAGAGTGCCCACGTATAGGGATTTATAACATAGAGTCTCCCCATAAGACTCCAAACCATTAATTTATCCAATATTATCTAAACTGTGACTGTTATCATGGGACTCTAAACCATTAGTGTTTACACTGAATTCTAAACCATGATTTTACGCACTAGACTCTAGAGTGTTAGTGTCCCCACTAGTCTCTAAACCATTATTTCCACCCTATTGGGATTTAAATGAAATAGAGTATCATGCTGGGATGGTGGTAAACAATAGTCCTAGCCTTCCTTATGTAATGTATATAATATTATTTAATACCATAGTGTGGGGAATTGATATAAACATCCAAGTTATAGAATAAACTCATCCATGTGATTGAAAGGTCATATAACTAGTAAACAACCAAATGATCAAATTAACCAATGACTATATGGATTTCATTCATAAAAGGTTAATAAATATGTCTTAAATTAATGAAAAAATTAATATCCTTGGAAATCATATCCTTAATTGGATGATCTGGACTCCCATTATCCTTTCTGATGAAAAGATCCATCATGAGAGACCTGATGGTGATGGTCACCAAAATCTACAAAGTGGTAATATTCTACCAAATCACATTTGTGTTTCCCTACTTAGATAAAATCATTAGAAATAGATACATTAGATGTTTTACATATGTTTGGTTCCCTAGTCTGAAAACTAAAATCAGTAAAACCATAGAATCTCTATCCTAAATTCTCAAAATAAAAACTTTTAAGAAAAATAAAATTAAACTTTTTTCCAAGGGACTCAAACTACTTTGATACCATTCTCGAATGAACCAACCCAGCGGGGCCCTACTTGGGTCTGCAGTTAGCTGAGTGTACCACCCCAAAACAACCTCTAATTAGCCATGGGATATGTACTATCTTGATGAGGTCATAATACTCATGGAAGGGCTTTAATATATTTCAAACTATAATAATAATTTATCGAAAATAAAAATTATTCACCAATAATACCAATAAAACTTATAATAAACTAAACTATATAAATATGAATGAATATGGAAATTTTTTGGATTCTGAATCCACAAATAAACAAAAGAAAACCGATGAAATCATAATGTGTAGAAAAAATATCTGAAAATTCTATAATTGAGACAATCCCCACAAAATCAAGGTACCATAACTATAGAACTCATATCATACCCTAGTCCCCACCCTATATTTAGAACCTCGCTCTCTCAAGAATACAAGACTTTTGAAAATAAAACATTCAAATTTAGAAAATAGATAAACATGGAATAATAATTATAGAATAATATAGTATTGAAATAATCATCATATCTAAGGGAGAAAATGGTTGAATTAATTCATTTCATGTGTGAAGAAAAAAAATTAAAACTATGGTTCTAACTATTTTTCAAAGTTTCCCATTTGAATAAAAATACATGTACAAGTGGTGAAACCCCACCTTTATAGTGGGTCTATGCTAGTAAACTAATTCCATCACCTAGAAAAATTCTTGAGGGTCTTAGAATTAGTCCCAACTAACTTCTATTTCCAATAGGTTTTTGTTCCTCATCCTCAAAAATATTGGTGAATGTAGATTTTAATCGCACACAACCCTTTTTCTGATTCATACATAGAGTTTAGAAAACCTTTAATTACATTAACATAAGAATGTCATAAATAACATTAGTAGGGATTCTAATGTGATCTATATCTTTTTTTAGTCCTTCCTTTGGAACATGGCCATCTACACTCCTCTTTCTAGAACATTCCCTTACAAGAAAGCCTTATTTGGAAGAAATTATGCAACAATAGGACATTTACAACGTGTGAAATCAATGTTATAATGTCCATAGTTCTATATATAATGATTAAAAACATTAAAGTATACAACATGCTTCCAAAAAATATGGCTTTTTATGACTTATTTAAAATATTCAATAGAAAAAAATAAATAGTTAGACAAAACATTAAACATTCTAACCTCTATGATAATAATTAGTGTCTCCATCACTATTTATTAACACCCAAGTCCCACTGAGGAACAATGTTAACTTAGAATTTCTAAAACTAAGACCATGATAAACATGTCACTTTAATTACTACTTTCTTTGATCTTCCAAATATTCAACACCCCATCTACTAGAATTTTCTAAAACAAATGATACTTCAAATCAATGTTCATTATCTAAAATTGAAATACAAAATTCTTATCCAGATGAATTGTGTTATGAATATCATGTAAAAATAATCCAATATTATATCTTCATTAAATATACACTAATAAATACATCATCGAAATCAATTCATTCTCTAATTCTGTGATGGCCACAAACATTGCATCTACTGTGGATAATGTTGCAACCACATAAAATCCCATAATCCAACACATTTATCCCTATAATATTAGAATTATATCATGTGTTGGTATTGTATGATTCATTATTTTCTCCCATTTCCACATCCATATAACACTACAAAAGATCATCCACTACCAAACACAATGATATATCTTTTGAACCATTGAGATATCTCACAAACCAATACATAATTTCTTAGTTTCTCTTTCCCTAATTATCCCTAAAAAACTGAAAACTACCACTATATGTTCAATGATTAACTTTTTAAAAAATAGTGGCACACATCATTCTATAAATTATTGATGAAAAAAATTACTTTCATTATATACGCATCCTTATCTTTCATTTTTAATTTTTATCTTAGAATACATTGATATTTCTACCCAATGGGTTTGAGGTAAGATTATATATGATCATTAAAATTATTTTAATGAACATCCAATTGTATAAACTTAGAAAAAACAATTTTTTTCTTCTTAACTTTATGGGTCTGCATCACCAAAATATTTTCATATTCGCCAAATTTATCATCAAAAACCTTCTAAAATCAGTTTTTATCTGCTAAATGTTATTCTTATTCTGAATCACTAAGATCAGTTCATCCATTTACATGAAATGTATAATAAATGTAGCATCTCTTATTTCGATAGGTAAATTTATCTCTATTCGTTTCATTAGTCTTTTATTAGTTGAGTTTTCTTATGTCACTAAACATTGGTGGCTCTATTTTAATCACGGTTGACTGTTTTTTTGATAAAACATAGTCATAGGTTTAATGGAAACATGTGAATACTATAGAGGATCCATGTAAAGAGCCTTTTTTGGGAAAATGAATTAATATACCATGATGTATACTTGTTTTAATTAATGACATACATGTATAAATGAATAAATAATTATCTTCGGTTCTTGGAAAATTGTGATTCTTTAAGGGGAGTTCCAGTTGTTTTAAATTGAAAACGGGATGAAAATCATCTATAACAAAATTACACACTGTGTAAATGGATTAAGAACTATTTAATATTCTGTTTAATTTAATATTCAGCTGAGGTGATAGTTTTTTATAATATCCCATTAAAAAGAATTACATGGCGTGTAACTATATTACATATATTTTAATTACTCTAACTCTAGTTTCAAATAAAGTCATGTTGTTGATTATTATTTCATTTCACATAATGCATATTACTCTTATCCCTAGGACACCTTTTACGTGATTTTCGAGTGCCAACATTCCTTCTAGATGTTTTGATAGCACATATGATCCTTTTTATGTTGTTTTGGTCCAATTATACCTTCTATCCTCTATTTCCTCTGAAGTTGCAGTATAATATCTTTATAGTTTTCATTATTTGTTTTGATCTAGATTATTTATTTTCTTGGATACCTCTTTCAATTATCCTCACCTTCTATCTAATGAAATTTTTCTTATGGAAGTGTTTTTTATCAACAGATAAATATAGGGGGTCTAATCCTTGACGTTATGGTTTGATAATTTTCAAGTATGTGTAATATTACAATTATTCCAACATAAAATTCATCGATTAAAATGAAATAATTAATTGAATTATTATATAGAGTCCCTAGGGATACAATTGGTTATTGAATCGGATATTGGCTACCAATTGTGTGAGTGAAACCTTGAATATAATTTAATTTTTTAATGGTTTAAAGATTGATTATCCAGACTTGTATTTTTGTTTGTTAAATGATATATATTCACATTATCCTTTCTTGTTTATTGAGATAGGTGGAATTTTATTGGTTATAACGAATTGATATATAGAATGTTTAATTCAATGTTAAATGTTAATTTCAAAATTAACTATTGAGAAATATGATGTGATGTTGTCTATAATTATTTCTATGACTTCTTTAGAGATTAAATTCCATAATTATTATATAGGTCCTTAGCCTAGTGATACATACTGATGTTATTATATAGTGGTCTAATCCTGGCTGACATGATGAAATGAATATACAATGGGATAGACGTAGTGAAACCTGATGAAATGATTATATAGTGTAATTTTCCCAGTTGTCATGTTAAAATGATTATATAGTGGGCTTGGCCTTGTGACACATGATGAAATGAAGACATAACAAGATCAACCCTAATTAAATGATGAAATTAGTATATAGTGGGATTGACCATGTTTTTTGTGATTTATACATTAGTTGGTATGGTTATAAGAAATAATCAAAGAAATTCTAGCTTGGCATCGAGGTAGGTTATTTTTTTCCAAGGTTATATGGTTATGGTTGGAAGGTTCATGAGACATGATTAGAGATATACTAGAATGGTTCCAAAATAGGTTGATGCGGTGTTAATTTAATTGTTTAATTAATTAATACACATTTCTGTTGTATTATTTCACAAAAATATTATTATACTATTTATATTTTGACACGGTGGTCTCAAGATACTAAGATATACTCACACCCTTTTTGGGTCTTCAATTGGAACACAAACATATTATATTGATTTCGGTTTGGACAAGCGAAAAAGATCTTGTAGTTGATTTTTTTATTGCTATTTGGGATGGATTTTGGATATGGGGTCAACATGGGGTTTGAGACAGGGGAATTTAGATTATTTATTTTATTCTTCTAGTATTTTATTTTTATTAATCCCAGAATGACATTCAGTTACATTCCAGCATATCATTACATTATTCATTTATAAATTATTCAATTATTCTATTTCCAAATTTGTTGGTTTCCACTATATTATATTGTTTCCATTATTTCTAAACAATGATATTAAATTATTTTTATTAGATTAATATGTTGTGTTCTAACTCTATAACCATGGTGTATAGTCTCCCCACTAAATAGATCACACCCCCTCTACTAGTAAGCAGCTTCTCGTGTATGTGTAGGCATGCTTTAGTTCTCATAACAAACCCTTTTTGTCCACATGAGAGAGTGTTAAGTTAAAGGATTCTAAAATAATAATCTTATCCATGAACTCATTTTGGTACCAACAATGGTGTGAGATTATAAAGAATAACTCATTTTCAACAATAAATAAATTTAACTTCTCATTCCACAACCCCAATGCTTTCTTCAAACTTTAATGGTTTTTGTTCATCCTATTGACTAGACCCTGATTACGTTTATCAATAAAACCATTCAACTACTTCATATAGATTTCCTCATCTATATTTATAATAATAAATTACATTTTCACAAACATATATTATAAAAAAAATTAAAATAAATTAAACGCATCACTATTTGTATGGTTGAATGATTGAAAATGGGTAATAAAATTTCAAAAACATCAACTCATGTTATCTATTAAAAACCTTTATAATGATCATATAATGAAACCTAAATTTATAATAATATTATTCTATCATCCAAAATGTGTATTTTATATTTAGTGATTTTTCACTTATGGTAATTCGGTTAGCTCCCATGTTACATTTTCATATAGAAAATCCATTTCATCTTTCATGTTTAACACACACTTTTATGAATAAATGATACTTTATACTACTTCAAGGATCCTTGTATCTCCTCCATCCATAAGAATTAAGAAATAAAAATAATTTCCTAACCACTGAACTGGTCATTTTATTCTAGTAGATCTCTAAACATTGACAAGTAATTGTGATATTTCTAGAACCACTCCTTATAAAACTTGTCTCTTCGAATATTTTCCTAGAGCATCCATTGTTCCTCATATATTAAGAACATTTTTTATCCCAGATTATTACAAAATACTTTTCATGATACCTAAATTTTATAGTACTTATTTTATCTAAAAACATACAATAATATCAAATTAAATATTTTTATTTGATTAATTGTTTTCAACACAATTTTCACCATGTTATAAACTTTCCAAAATCACTATTCATTTAAGAGAACATTATGACTAATTTTGATATTTGGACAATGAATATCAAAAATCCTAAATCCAATTTTTTTATTTCTATAATAAATAAAGAAACATTTTTATGACTTTTTTCAGTTTATACAGATCCTTGGAATCAATATAGATATATGTAAGACTTCCAAAACATTTCAGGCATGAAACCTACATTTACATTCCAAACCAAAGATATTAATGTCATTCTAATCCAACAATGATGAAGGTCCTTAAATATGTTATAATTTCTACTTAAAAAGTTAATTATTTATTTCATACTTAGTCCAAGTATAGATAGACAGTGAGGTCGATTCCATGAAGAATGTGTATTTTTATAAGGCAATGAGAGAAATAAAAAAACTACAAAAACTGAAAAAATAGAATTGCTGAAAGAATTAAATAGTTATGTTTTAAAAGTTTAAATTAATGTAAATGAATATCAAGTAGTATAATTAAGAATAAGATAGTATATTAAGAATGAATATGGTTCACAGAAAAGTAAGAAGCTGATAATAGTGAGATAGGGGAATTCGATTAGCATGTTTAAAAAATAAATTCCCCCATTCATGTATAAAAATAACTAAATTGTAACTAAAAAATTAGTTTTCTAATTCATTCAAATATATAAACAATGAATAATTTAATTTTATAGTTTTTCAATTTCAATACACATTCATTCACAAAAATGATGGAATCATTTTTCACCAATATTAAATTGTTGTGTAATCCTAGTGTGTTACTCTCATGAGAATATCACATTTCATATGGATTCTAAAATGATTAAGAAACATGAATTGAATTAAACTGAGATCAATTTTCACTAATTATTAGTGTTTTGGAAAATTTTATTATATTTCAATTAATGATGAGGGTAACTTTCAAAAATAAAGGAACAAATTAAGTAAATGAATTTTCATCTCAATAATACCTTCATATGTAGGTTAGCTGATGATAATGTTCATGGAATCACAATTCATCAATTTATTCATTATAATAAATAGAATAGAGAAACAAAGTGATATAAAGAAATAATATTCTTTATAATAGAGATCTAATTACATCTAAAGTAGTTTCCCTATTGATTAATAATTTATGTATAATCCCTTTTAATTGAGGTCCTATCAAATTATTCGTTCTCCACACACTATCATGATATTAGCATGATCCCTTCCTTAATATCATATCAAGCCCCATATACTCAACTCCAACTCATAGACAACAACCTCAAAATCATCTCGCATAGATGCGACTTGTCACTCCTATCACTTCTCATGATCTCCCTAAAATTACATGAGAAAAGATCCCTTTTGGGAACTAAGACCCCTATTTACCACTATTACAATATGTTTCAATATAAAGGTATAAATTATAATGCCAAATTCATCCTTTACACCCCATTGATATTTTCCAAAACATCCATGATTTATTTATCATCAACATTTTCTCACTATATAATTTTAACTTTTAAATAAATGAAATAAAGTTACATAAGTAATTTCTATAAAAAACCATTTATAATTAAATACTATTCCAATAATTGATATTAGAAATTAATCAAAGTTGAATTTAAGATGATTTAAATTTAATGATCCAAGACCATTTAAATATATCATATCAATTAAAGAACCATGTTTTAAAAAATAATCCTTAATGTTTATATAAATTATGTCAAAGAATCATTATTGAACTAAATTCCAAAAGCACATATTTTTAAAAGTCAATATTCAAAAAATGTCATTTTCCACTCAAATATACTAGAATAAAATATATTTCCAATAATGACAGAATTTTTTGTCAAAATTTTAATTATTACTCAGATATCATGAGAAAAATGTTCCCATAAAAGGCAACAAGAAATTCCAACAGATATAAATATTTCTCATCCCCAAGAAACTAATTAGAAAAACATGATAGAAGAATAGAAACTCAAGGATAAAAAATTAAAGTGCCCTGATGATTTTATCTTTAAAAGGATTTTACCCCCATTGTATCTTTCAAGTAAGATAATTATTTTTTTGATTCAAAAAAAGTGGTTTCAGAAATGAAATGTTTGGGTGTTAAAAAATGTACGATTTTAATTTTTTGAAATGTTTTAAATTGGAATAAAATTTCATTTGAATGAAGCATATAAACTTATCTTTTACTCTAGGTGGATAGAAACACTTAAATTAAGAGAACATAATAATTTATACACACTATTGGATTAGAGAAGATAAAATTTTTGATATAATAGATAAATTTTATGGTATTAAAAGAAAAGAGAAAAAAATTTAACCTATATTAGTATTTTGGTTTCATAGTTTATTTAACTTCATAGATTAAAATAATAAATCATTGTAAAGAAGTTAAAAATAAATAAAGTTAGTGATTAATAGTCCCAATGATTTTTAAAAAGAAAAATAAATAAATATATGAATGAAAATTATGATCCCAACTAATTATAGAGTAAAAAAAATATTAACATCCGAAAAGTGGAAAAAAAATATGCACTTCATTAATATTTTATACCTCAATGTAATACTATTGAAGCTCAAGAACAAAAAAGATTGAAAATTCTTAAGGGGTTTTGGATTGTATAAAAATAAATTATAGTTGATCACATTTAAGTCCCATTTACATATTATAAAACACAAAAATTTCCCTAATTCTAAATCCTATGGTTGGAGTATAATTTATGAAAGGGAAGATGGAAATAGATTTGAAAATACTTAGTTCACAGAACATTTGATGTATTTTGTGAAATTTTACTTATAGTTTACCATAATGACTAGAATATTTAAATAAGTATTTATTTATCCTAAGAAAAGTAGAATGAATTTTCAATAAAACTTACACAATTAGGATATCTTAACACGTAATAAAAAAATATTGAATCCAAATTAACTTTAATTATGATATCCTCATTTTAGATTTGTTTCAATTTGGTGTGAAACAACCTAGATATCAGAAAAATAGACATAAAAAGAGACACATATTAATCCGAAATTAAAAAAAAATAAGTGATGGAATCCCCCTTAACATAATTTATTGAAAAATGAAGTGAAAATTATTGAATTGGATGTATTTAAAATAAAATACATAATTAAAAGAAATACTCTCCATCATTGTATAAGAATAACAAAATATCTTTATTATGAAGTGTTACCCTTATGTTTCTCAAGTGAAGATCCCTAGATAGTTAGTATAAGATCCTACCAAAGTACCCATATCAATATAAGAAACTAATATTTTAATCTCAATGTAAAATGAAACCATCGTTTGAGTTAAGGGATGTCTTATGCCAAAATATCTAGGATGTAACTACTCCATTCCAATGATTTTTTTAATTCTCATCAATAATATTATCTTATAACCAAACAAAACATGTTGATCTATCTTAATGAAAATGAGAGGATAACTGATCACCCATGTAAATCATCCAAAATAATTCCCCAAACCCAGTATAACACCCTAAAATGTTAAATGGTTAAAATGGATAAATGTTACTACCCATGTAAAAAAGGAAAAAATTTATTTTCAGGATCCTACCTAATTATAAATCCATTATTAATTAAGTTTTTTTCCTAGATTAGTGATCCAAATAGGTGATCTCTATGGAGGATTCATAGGTTTTGTGTGAGTGGGGGAAATGGACACTAAAAGAACAAGTGTTGTCTAGTGGGGATAATTATTATCCTGATGATATATTTTAACATGTAACACTGCCTTAGGGAGGGGATAAAACATTTATTAAGGTAAATTAAGGTTCTTGTAAGGACTGATTATTACATTGGTATCATAGGAAGAGCTCAACTACAAGTGTGGTTGAATTTCTTGGGTTGATATGTATTGCCCACAATGATGACATTATGCTATAAAGTTGGGTGAATATAACACCACATAATTTTAAAGGGTTAAAAGGGATAAATGTTAGAACCTATTTCAATAAGGAAAAAATTATTTTTGGGATCATAGATTATTAGTACTATACAGTTAAAAATTATGGCTGGGGGTAGATCAGTATGGGTGGCCTCCTAGGATGCTTCCCTGGGTGTATGTGAGTGTGGAAAAAAGAAAACTAAATTAAAATTTATTAAATTTTAAGGAACATTACTATTCTTATAACCTATTTGGGAATGTGGGTGGTCACTGGTGAAATGAAAACACATTTCTATGGGGTAAATAGGGTGCATGCGAGTTGTTGTTATTACATAAAGTCCAAGGGAATTGACTGCAAGATGAGAATTGAACATCCAATAAAGAAAAAAATTATTACATGGAGACCTGTAATTGATTGATATTTTCTCGAGTTTGGTTAAATCGTTTCATTATGAAAATTAATAAAATAAAAGGACCTACTAAAACAAGGAACCAACCATAAGGGGAAATCAATTGGATGTTGAACACACTAATTTATATAAAATTCAACAAGCCTAGAAATAACCATTCTAACTTATCGTACACTTATACATAAATAATAATTAAAAAATATATAATATAATAAAATAAGAGGAATAGAAATTTGATATGTCTTGGATTTATTGTAAGAATAAAATGAATAGATTACCCCATGAAAGTAATTAAAAATATAAAACCTCTTACACTAGACAATTTACGGAACCTATGACTAACTATGAGAGTGAAAGTGATCATTATAAAGCTCATGACCATTAAAATAAGATTTAGTTAATTTAATTAGTAGAAAACATGAATATAAAAAATGGGTTAACTCCTGTTATATAATGATATTTATGTCCATATCTTGAATTAATATAAACGAATATTTTATGAAAATATGTGGCACCTACCGCTTTAGATACCCATCAAAATAGTGTTCCACAATATGAACATTAACTAGAAAATGTACATCCTTATATAAAACTAACTATACATCCCTATCAATAAGAACTCTAATAATAGTGAATGGGATCAACCACATTGTTTTGAGTTTACCCAAGAAATGGTTCATCCTATAATTGAATTACATGAGACTTTATAAAAACTTAATGATCTTGTTCCAAAATACTATCATGGATGATTTTTTTAGGTTCTTATAAATATTGAAATTATCTTAATAATATATTATATTTTATCACTTTTTAATTATATCTAATATATTTCCCTCACAAGTAGTAATGAAATCAAAATTAAGGGATTTCATGGGACATGAAGACTTCAGATTAAACTCCAAACGATGATGACATTTCTTTTCAAAGAGAAGTATAAAAGTTTACATACCTATGGGGGTCATATAAGTGGTATTTTAATACTCAAAAGAACTATCCAATTTAACATACTACAAATTTCTACTGTTAGAAAATGTTGTACCTAAAATTTTCTTTAACACCCTGTTATAAACATCAACATAACCACTAGACTTCGGGTGATAGTTTCTACCAATTATATAAGAACACCCATATTTATCCATTAATGATTTGAACATATAATTATTTAAATGCATTCAATTATTTTTAATAATATCCTTTTCCACCCAAAATTTTGATGATATATTCTTTTTGATTAATTTAAAAATATAAATAACTAGTTTTTTTATATGTTCCACTGCCACTACCCACTAAGACACATAGTCAACAACCATTAACAAATACTCATTCACAAGAAATAATTTAATTGGAACCATAAATTCTAGTACGAACACATAAAAAATTATACATATATAATTTATGTGTATGGTAACTCTAGTTTACTACCCCATTTCCCAACTAATGATTTTATCAGACCCAGTTACAAGATTTTTTTGAATCATTTAACAAAGTTGGAAATAATAATTATCTTGAAAGAAATTTTGGGTTGTACTCTAACCCCCTTGGTGTTCACACCATGTAAAATTGTGAATTTTATCAATTAATTTCAGCATCAAATCCTTAGTCACATTTTTCTTGAAAATCCCATTTGCACACCTTTGAAATAGAATGGGAGCATCCAATAAGTAGTATTTCAACATAAAAAATGAAATTATGTCATTAGTTTTTTGAATAGTAATTAGGAAATAATCATTAATTTGGAAATTTGGTGATGCATGAAAACTAATAGAACAACTTCACTAAGGTAAAAATGATTTTTCATCCGATATTGATGTATTTATCTCTTTTGGTACTTCAACTTGATTGCTGGGTTACCCTAAAAACTAGTTAGCTACCCAAATATGAAAACCTTTCTTATCCTTTATTTTTAAATTAATTTATTTAATTGAAGAACCATATCCTAATAATTTTCACTGATTTATTCTTATTCATAAGATATTTTAGATCAGAGTTTTCATTGAATATTACTACCGTGGGACCAATTAGATATTTTCTAAAGGTGTCTTGATCAAGAAATATAGTTGAATGGTATTTTTATATTGTATTGTAACTATTTTGGGAATTATATAAATGTTTTATATCATGTTATATCACTTATTAGTTCTTATAATTCATATATCCCAATAATGTACTAACAATCACAATAATATCCCGACACCTGACTTCAAATGGTTATTTTAAATCTGGGGTGGTAATAATTAGTGAGGAAGTTAGTTTATAATTAGGAATGTTTGATTATTAGAAATTTTTTTCATTAAATTTAGTGTGTGTTTCCTTAACTAATACTGAGAATATAGGACTTGTGATTTTTTGAAAAATCATTGATAAAATATTGATAGAATTTCGCATATCCCAAAAAAATCATACTCTAAAGACATTTTTAGAAGGTGGTATCTTCTAGATCACTTAATTATTATCATTTTATACCACTATACCCATTGAGAAACATTTTAACATAATACTATTCCATTAGAAACTATGAATTAGAACATATCGTAGTTTAAGACAACGTTTTTTCTAACATATGTATAAAAAACTTTCAGATTATAAAGAAAACATTCTAAATTGAGTCAAACTATTGAGATGTCATCAAAGATGCCTAAACTATCCAATCCATAATATCACAGAAAATTTTCATCATGTATATCAGAAATGGTTTCAAAGTACCACACAACCCAAAGAGCATTCACTAAGAGGAAAATTTCCCAAATATACAAGTGAAGATTGTCTTTTCTTAATCTTTACTAGATATAAGAATTTATTTATAACTAAAATAGCTAACATGAAAATTTAAAACTAATTTCTAGAAAACCTAATAATCATTTGTTCCAAAAATAACATTAGAAAATGAGATTTCCTATTAATATATTTATGTTTACTAGAATTAGTACAAACTCAAAACATATTCACTATCCTAGATAGGATTTGGTAATTATTCTCATTCATAACAATATCCACTCCACTCTTTTTTGGGACTACCCAAAGCGTAATAACCCATGTGTTGTATGATATAGGAAAAATAATGAATGTATTAAGAAATCAAATCATTTCATCCGAAAACACATCTTTTATGTTTAGATTTAGTCTTTTCCTCCCCCTCAATCATTGAATTGTGGTCAGATTCCAAGGGAATTTTATGCATGTAGTATGAGGGAATATTACCATAATATTATAAATATACCAACCATTAACTATCTAAACATCATTAAAACATTCAAAAAACCGTCCTCTTAACCTATTTCTAGATTATATATGATGATAATAAATTATGAATATAATTCATTGAGAAAAGATTATTTTATGTGATTAGAAAGGGTTTTGAGCTCTATAATGAGTAATTTTTATCTTATTGAAAGACACATGGTCCTAGGAGGTTCAAGGTCCTAAATATTTTTCTTAAAGAAGGAATTTTAAAAATCTTCATCTTCATAAAAATTTCCCAATAGAAAATATCTTCTTACTCTGAACTAATTTACTAATTAAGAAAGTTATCTATGTTAAATTTATTAATGATCCCTGATAACATTCCAAAATAACTCATCCAAATCTTCCTCCTCTTTTCTATAATATATTATCAGGCATATATTTCAATAGTAATTGGTTTTATATTAATTTATTCTATAATTATTAAAAACTCTTCCACTTCCTCTTGAACTTGTTTATATATTTATGGAAGCTCATCTCTTGAAGAAATTTTTCTTTGATTTATTTATTTATTACTTTTAAAAACATTGAACACTATTTATTTCTCCTAATTTTAGAATCAATTTACACTTAGAGACATCTATAATAACTCCTCTTATTGATAGGTAGGCCTTAAAAAGGATTATAGGAACTTCTATGTCACACATTTTTTATAATATCAAAATGTTAACAGTAAGATACCATTTCCCAACTCCAACCACCAGGTCATCAACTCTTCCAATTCAGTGAGTAATGGATTGGTCTACTAACTATAATAAAACTATGGTGTGTTTTTTTAAGACTAATTTAATTTGATCAAATAAGGAAAATGGAATTAATTTAATACTTTAACCAAGGACAAAAAAATAGAAAAACATGAAACTATATCCTATAGTATATGGTATGACCATTCTACATCAATCTCAAGGTTTAGGATGTATCCTATTTTTAAGTTCAACATTTCACTCCTTTATTAGATTATGTGTGGAAAATTATTCTATGTTTTCTCGATAGAAACAATATCCTTCAATTAATTTAAATAAGATTAGATTTTTACTAAATAAAAAAGAAAAATAATACTTATTTAAGGATTATTGAATATCTTCTAGAATTTATGAAATTACGATTCCATAATATTCCTCTTATATCTTTATGTGAAAGGTATAATTGTTGAGAAATTTTTCAAATTTATTAGAATCCTATAAATCAATTATTACATATATTTACTTCCTTTATTTCTTATTCTTTTAAATATTTTTAATTTTGTTTTTCAAATGGAAAAATAGTTTTATGATTGAATTCATTTTTGTTGTCCATGTTTCTAAAATTTTATATTTGTTGATTTTTGTTTTCAATTTCAGTCGTATTTTTATATGGTGAAGTTTAGGAGTATTTTTGAACTTATTGTTGAGTTTTAAGACCACTCACTATTATAAAACCTATGATATTATACTTAGTATTCAATATGGTAGTTCTTGGTAGTTTACCTTGTTCATTTCCACAAAAATATCTATCCTAATGTCCCATTTGTAACTATATATTATAAATTATTCAATCATTTTATCCATTATCTTAATTAGGTTGAATTGTTTTTGAATAAAACCTTCCTATATTAATTTTTAATATCCCTCTTTATTTTTTTAAGAAATAGATGTTTCATCCCCATGCTAATTTTGAAATTGGGACTTAGGCTTTTGTGGGAATCTAGGGGAGCAACAGGTCTAAACAGTCCATGTTTCATTCATAAGAACTTTGGTTGGTTCATATAGCCCTATTTTTATTTATTAGAGAAAGTATGATCCCATGGATTAAGCCTAGTCCCATAATTAGAGAAATATTTATTTTTAGTGGTCTAAGTAGGAATATAAAAGTTTTTATAGTAATTTTTTGAATAACCAAACACCCTAGTGGTGTAATTTCCCCCTAAGATAATTGTGATGATTTTTTTATAAAAAATAGTATATTAAACATCAACTCATTAATAGTAATTTATTATATCCTAGATATGTTTATTCTTTTTAAACATTTAGGTTGTGATTTTTGAGATATCATGTTTGAAAAAATTATTATTCAATTATTTTATAAGAAAATTCTCATCCTATAGACTAATAATGTAAATTTTGATGTTATAGTGTGAGAATGTTGTAAAAATATTCTATAAAGAATTATGGAGTTCATTGGTGATTCAAAAACTACCTAAGTAAGCCCCTATATCAATACCAACAATGTTGGAATATCTCTCCCTCATCCTGAATAAATCCTAACATTTGATATATAATTTCAGTTATTATTCTTATTGTATAAAATTTCAAAAAAAAATATTAAAATTTTGATCCCAATTACCAAAGATATAATCATATGTTTACAAAAATAATGTTAAAGAATTAAAATTTAAAAAAATTGAAAAATTATTGATTTAAGTTCTATTAAATCATCCCTCAAATTCAGAGGTTGTTTCACCACACTATATAAGTACTTAATTATATTTAATAATTCTTCATCAAGTAATCCATGGAATGATAAAAGTATAAAAAAACTTATCGATCACGTAATTTTTAGACCCCAGGGTTGCCTAATGCATGATAGATTACTGGAAATCATATGAACATAAATTCACTATGATTGAATACATCTGTTAATTCATTTCAATGTAGAGGTGAACTGATATTTTCATTTTGGTAGTTATTCAGGTTAAAATCATCCAAATTTTCTTTAATTCCATAGTAATTTTTCTATTTTAAGGAAGTTAGATGTTATTTTTTCATTTATAAATATATTTTATTTTTATCTATATATCCTATTGTACATAAATTATAGGATTAATAATTTTTTTCATAGTAGAAACACAAAGTATCAGTACGTTAATTTTTTAGGTTTTTTCATATATATTCGTTTTTTAGAACATTGTTCTTCAATTTTTTTATATTACATGGTGTAACATGTCATCCCAAAATATAATTATGAAATTAAAAAAAATCACTGAATATAAAAAAAATAATTTATTTATTTTCTTCTTAGAGCTATTATTGGTGGTGAATATGGATGATTCCTCAAAAAAGGGATATTTTTGTGTGATTAAGATAGAAAGAAAAATAATATAGAAATATAAACAATAGTAGTGGTGAAAGAAATAAAAGGAAGTGACGTCTCTAGAGTTTGAATGAAATTAAAAAAATAAAATGTATCTAAATTATAAATATGATATTAGTTTATGAAATAATACAATTCAAAAAAAATCATGTGTATAAAATGATGAGACAATGGAATTCTATGGGTTGGTTTAAAAGTTGGTTTAACAAATTAATGAAATAAATGAAATACACAATAACTAAAATAAAATTATTTTTACAATTATTTTAAATGTTTAACCAATGAATGATATAATATTTTAGTTTTTGAACTTTAATAACCATTCACTCAAAAATTATGATATTAGTTTTCACTAGAAACAAATTGTATTTTGATCCTAGTGAGTTACTCTCTTGAGGAGATCACATGTAAATTTTATTATAAAAATTATTAACTATAAATAATTTAATTAACCCAATATAAATTTTCATTGATTCATGATGTTTTGGAATGTTGTGTTATCTAATAATTGATTTCAAGAGTTTCTTATAATAAAAAATAAATATATGAAGTAAAATAAATACCATCTCAATATTATTCTCAATAGTTTTTTAGATGATGATCATGTCAATGGAATGTAAATTCATCAATATATTCACTACATGATATATAATATTTGAAATGTGATTTCGGGGGAATGAATAATCTCTATCGATGAGATCCACGTATAGCTAAATCACATCCTTGTCTACTAGTCCTTTCCTGATCATCCCTTGTAGTTAAGGTCATCTCTAATCTGTTATGATCTAGAATCATAATTTTTATAATCATCAAATCTACTCCATAAAATCATGTCATGAAAAATCTCCAGCTCGGAGAAAAAAACTCAAACAAATCTCCCAAAAATTCCATACAGTGTTTCTATCACAACATAGGATATCAATCACATGACTTGAGAAAAGATATCTCAAAAAAATCATGACCCCAATGTATGATTGTTACAAGATTTTGTGATAAACCATCTCATATTCATGGGATCGATTTTTCCCCAACTCCCTCTTTAATTATCTAGAAGAATCCATGTGGTATTCAATATTGAGCTCACATCCCCCTAGAATTTTAATTTCCCAATTAAAGAAATTGGGATCCATAGGTAATTTACAAAAATAAAATAAATGAATTAAAAGATAAATCAATAAATTCTAATTAAAATTAAATATTTTCTAATTTAATAGGAATTAAATTTAAATATTCAATACCATTTAGAAATTTCATATTAATTAATTCACTACCTGGAAAAAGAATCCTTAATGTTCCTGGAAATTAATTTAGTGAACCATTAATGAACTAATGTTTAAAAAACCTTTTTACTAAAATTTTCAACAATTATAATTTTCCACTCAAATATACCAAAATTCAATAATTTCTCAATAATAGTTATAATTTTAATTGAAAACATCAATGATTAATTAGATAAAATGTTCTAAAATGTATTCATAAAAGGGTTCCTGAGTCCCACTCACAAGATAATCTATATAATTCACTACTTCAACAAAAAAACACATTGGACATTCAAGAATCTTGTATCATACTCCAAGTATTCACAATTAGTGTATGATTACACACTAGGATAAATTATTTTTTTCTAGAGATCGTAGAATTTTTTCATAAAATATGATTCTTTTTTCTAGAAGAACTATTGAAATTACATATAACAATATTTTTAACCATTATTATAATTTAAATATTTAATCTTACTTATAGTATCTTTATATATATTGGAACTCTATGAAACAAAAAATATTATCATCTCATAGTTTTTCATGTGTAATTGATCACATACATTACATATTGAATGATTTATGAATGTTATAATGTACAAAGAACCACCAAGAGGAAGTACTTGTGAAGCCCTTTAAACATTCATTTGCATGAGTTCTAACTTCTGTGACATCTGTTTCATTTGGTTTGTAATAAATGACATGATTATTTTCTTTTTGATTATATAACATTCACAATATAAAAAATCCTTAGGTCTAAGATTTAGTATACCCATAAAAATTGGGACAGTAATGTTCTTCTCACTTAGGTTACTAAGATAGAAATTCAACAACTCCATACATTGGAATGTTATAATTCAGTAAATTGTTTTGTGCTAATATTCACATCATATAAAATATCTCATTTTTAGTACCTCTTAGTGAAACCATGGAACACTGAGTAATTTTCTATACTCCATTTTTATGCTTAATCCAAATCCTATATAGTTTAAATTAATAATGGAAATTAAATCCATATATAAACTATGTATTTGATGAACACCCTATAACTTTTGGAAGAATCTATTTTTCATTCAGAATTTAACATCTCTCTTCCCTATGATCATAATAAATCCATTATTAACTTGATAAAACATAAATAATATTATATATATAATTTACATAGTGTCCCCTCTGAACTATATAACTGAATGAATACCTAGGATCAATTATCAATAATTACAATATAATATTGACACATATAAGTAAACATCTCTCACTATCTCCTATAATACTTGTAAAACATAAATTTTCATAATAAAACATTATACATTTCACCCAAAAATCCCTTTAATATTTGTTTATGTGATCATTATTCTCATAATTCAATCATTTTGGTTTGAGCCCAACAAATTTACCCTAACATATTTACTGTAATCTATCTTCTAAACCTTTTTATGAACAAAACATCTTATACATTATTTATTGACTAATGTTCTTATAGGTACCTCAAAATATTCCCTTATAAGATCTTCCATCAAAATGAGATCAGTAAAACACTAGGCTCGTCTTCCTATAATAAGTATTTATGGAAGTCACCATCACATTGGATTATTGTGGTACCAATTACAATATAAACAATTCATGTATACCTTCCATGAACATTACATAAACTTATTTGAGATAACTCCAAATCATTTTAACGTAATTTAAATGATCATAAAATGGTATTTATTATGACATTCCCATTTTTTATAACATTTTAATCATGAACACTTCATTTTTTTGAATACTCATAAATTTAAGTGAGTGCATTCACCAACTCCAATCTGACCTTCACCTCTCAGATGTTATAGGAAAAATAACATGCTATTAAAATCCTATTCAACCCATGTTACTTTATATAAATTCTTCACTATTATGGTTTTCCAATATTTAGAGTATTACCTTTTTCAATAGAACATCAAGAATCTTCAAAAATAGACAATCATCCATCTACATCCACCAATAGATTGATTTTCTCCCAAAAATATTTTTATCAGATCATTTCCTTCTTTTGACGCCATACATTCCAGAAAATTTAACTCCCATAACATCAAAAAAAACAAGGAGAAATGTATTGTATGTGGACTGAAATAGATATATTGTATTTTTATTATGTACCCTAAATCATAGCCAATGATATGTTTGTGATGTATGTCATATATGTGGGCTTGAGATATCAGATCATGTACATTTCTATGTCTATCTCACATTTTTATACTATTATAATCCATGATTTGATTCATTTTTAGATATAAATGCATGATATAGTCATGAAATAATCAATGATTATAAAACCCCAGAAGGTATATATCATCTAAACATATCTTGGATTTCATGAAATGAAAAATAATGTTTGAAACCCTCCATTAAATGAATGGAGCTTATATGATGGTATGTGATCCCATTATCAAGTTAGTTTGTTGATAAGACATATGTGGAACACTATAATCCTCCTCATTCACCATTCATATGTTTAGGGAATATTCTATTACACCTTTGGTATCATGATGTCCTCTTATAACATGTGTGAATCATAGTGTCTAGTGTAATCCCTATGGATATAAGAGTAAAACAATTATTCTATGGTGACCAAAATTAAGAATATTCTATCATGATTGACAATTATGATGCTTTATACATTTTCAGCATGAATATTTATGTTTATTTTTTACACTTAATATTGATTCATGGGGATAGATTGTGTATATATATGAGATTATTCCATTAGAATAGTCAAGTGATGATCTTTTAAAATTCATTATTGTTATCACAACCACACTCAACATTAAAATAACATGTTTATTTACATGTTTTCTAAATAAATTCATATTATAATTTTTCATAGGATATATGATTACATATAATATGATGTGGATGAGTATATTTCATTGGATATCTTGTGTGATTCTATTTTTGTTGAGTAATATGGAATGATAGGTGTGTATCATACTGTATTATAATTTGAAACCCATATTTTCGTTCTATGATATATGTTATGATATAAGAGATACCATAGGATAAGACTAAATCTAGGTTGTTTGAAAATAAAACATCAAGTCATAGTTAAACTATAACAAATAATTTTGACAATGACCTACCCATTATAAGAGTCATCGAATACATATGAATATGATTAAAGATGATCTAAATATTATCCCTTTCCTATTGTTAGACATGAATCCGATCTCATATTGGGTAAGACATGAAATCCATGTCACATTAAGTCAATCATCCAGCATCAGGTTAAAAGAATGTCATGGGTTAAATCAAAATTTAAGAATGGTTTTTTTGGTAAGAAATTTTGTGTGGTTTCAACAAATATGTAAGGATTACTTTTAACATATGTATTAAAGTGTTAAATTTTAGTGATGACCCCACCACATCTTAGAATAGTGTAACAATATAATGATTTATGGAACCAATGCTAGAATTCCCATGTATCAAGTACGATCACTAGATTAAATAACATGGTAGCATTACATATTGCATGTTATGAATAATAAATCCCTCTATAAGTCCAAAAATAAAACTTGAGACAAAAATAATGAAATTTAATATTTTTTCTTAAAATTGTTCTAGTTTATAAATTTTTTATAACAGATAAGTGTTAGACATTGCAAATAGTATATTTTAATGCTTTGATATTATAAGAAATATTTATATAAATATATCATGTTGATTAAATAAATAAAATTTATATTTATTTATTTATTTATTAAAAATAATCATGTTTATACATTTATTATAAATATAAATATTGTGTATTATTTTACTTATATGATAAATTATTTATTATAAATTTCTATTGCATATATTATATGCGTAGTATGATGAAATAAGATTTAGTTTTCATGTATCAAAACATCAATATTTTATTAAAGTAATTATCAAGAATTAGTAATTGTATATAGATTATATATATATAATAGTTTTTTGTGTTATGAAGGAATTAGAATCATTATTGAGAAATTCATCCCTATATAGAGGGACTTTGGGACATACTTCCTACTAGCCTGGAGAATTTCCCATTTTTTTAGATAAGTAGGGGTTTACTATAAGTGTCTCTAGTATTACTCTTATAGGGATTTAAAATTTCATTTTATTCAAATCATTTATAAGGAAATTTAATTTATATTTTGTATGAAATGATTTTGGATATGTGTAAAAAAGTTTGGATTCTTTTTATGGCTGAGAACCACGAACTGTGTGTTTAGAAGAGAGTTAAAAATTAAAATATTCTGAACATATTAAATTGGTGAATATAGTATGGATTGAATATAATTTTTTTGAAAGAATTCATACATTAAGTAATAAAAAATTGGAAAATAATGATTTCATGTGATGAAATAGTTTTGGATTTAATATGCACGTTATGTAGAGTAAATAAGTAATAATTTTATAAGAAAACCCTCAAATATTATGTATGAGATTATTAAAAAATAAAACACGTGTCAATATATATATTATTCAAATGGGAGGGATCTAAAATATTAAGGTTCTTGTAGATACTCTTTGGAAAGGAATGGTGAAAACAGAAAACCCTAAAAGTTAGGCAACTGAATCCCGATGTGATATTTTGGTAAACATTAGTTAGAAAACTCTAAGTGTTCTAAAATAGATGAATATAGATATTTTTATATACATATGATATATTTGTATAATGATTTTTCCATTGAACTATCTAAGAATAATATATGATATAATTGTAATTTTTTCTATGATAATGCACTATGGGATGAGACTAACACTATACTAAACTTAATAAAATGTGAAATATGGGACTTGGTGAAAAAAGGAAATAATGTATGTGTCATCATTTTAGTGAGATTATTTTCACTAAAATTCCATGAATTATAGAGATAAATCATGATACTAACCTATATATATATATATATCTTTTTATTGATTAGAGAATAGAAAATTATTATAATTTTTAGTTCTCTTATAGGTATGACCAATAAAACAATTTAAGATTTGTATCTATAGTTAATAATTGCTCTAAAATAGAATAATTATAAGAATTTAAATGTGAATATCATAGAAATAAAATTATCCCAATATGACTAGTGGGTATTAAATACCGATTGTCCATTATAAATTTTTGTAGATAAACTAATATCAAAGATAAAATAGGTTTTATGAAAGGTAATGTATATATATATCTTTTCAATATGAAATAGTTAATAAATTATAATTTATAATACACTATCTAATTCTTCCTAGAAGAATAGTTAGGGAATTGGAAAACTGTTATTATGCTTCCTTTATAAACCAAAATATGATTTCTATAAATTTTATGAATAAAATGGGATATTCAATAATTATTTTGAAAAATTGTTTTTTTATGTTTTGATAAAATGGGATATTAATTAGTTATTAAATTTGTATATTCATTCATTGAGAATATGGTAAATGGTTTATATCTTATGGATATCAGTAATCATGTTTATAACATTCAAACTAATAAGGTCAACGTGGATTCTAGCCCCACTTGCCTTTGGAAATATATTTTTGGACCTATAAATGAGAAACACATTCAATAAAACTATATAAATAGATTATTGGAATGATTTGACTATGAAATTATTAATACAATTATTATTTTTTAGGGAAATGAAGAAATAATATTTTATTAAAAATGGTGTCAGGGATAGTGGATTTTTAGATCTTATACATGGTGTTTTCGTTGACCAATAAGTACACCAGAAATTGGGGGATTAGATGCATTATATATTTACCAATTACTTTAGTGAGTATAGTAATGTGTTTAAAATGAGGAATATGTTTTAAACTTTTAAAAATATTAAAGAGGTTCAAAATCAACAATCAAATAAACTTGAAAGATTATTTGGATTCTTTAATCGGATCATGTTGGCGAATACTTACTCTATGAATTTACTATTCATATGGGTATTTTTGAAATTCCTTCACAACTCACTCCTATTGGAACACCTAAATGGAATATTTTTTCTGAAAGGAAGAATTATATATTGTTATACATGGTTAATTCAATGATTAATTTGTGTGGCATTTCCATTTTTTATTAAAGTATTCTCTAGATACTACATCATTTATACTTAAACTCATTCCACTTAATTCATTCCTAAATACACCATATAATACATCGTATGAGAAATTTCATGGATGTTATTTTATCAGAATTTGGGTATTTTAATGAAATGAAAAAACAATTATTATAATAAACATGACCCAAAGTCTGATAAGTTTTTTTTATTTGATATTCTAATAAAATGAAGGGATATTATATCTATAATCATACACAAAATTCCGTGTTTGTAGCCTGAGTTTTTAAATTCCTTAATAATGGATATATAATTCAAGAAATATATGGTATAAAATATGAAAATAGAATAGATAGCTCAAAAAAATAGGAAGGGTTCTTGATATGGATGTTGAGATGGTTTTATGAAGAGTTGTAAAAGCAGAACTAACTCATGTTACATAAGAAACTTTAAGGTCTTCTATTATTTGATAGGGGACCAGTGATATGTATTTAATCAAGAAATATTTATGAATTAATTATCATTGATATTGAACCTACTAAATACAAATAAGTTAATGAGTGTTTTGGTTCATAGAATTGGATAATTCCATGAAATTTGAGATAGAATACATATACACTACCCAATTTTTGAATGTGGTGGATTCAACTGAAGGGGTGAGACCCATAAGGTGAAAGTGGGTTTATTGAAAGAAAAATGACATGTATAGTAGCATACCTACATTTAAATTTCACCTTGTGTCCATGGGTTACAAAAAAATATTGGTATTAACTATGATGATACTTTATCTCCAGTTGTGATTATAAAATCAATTAAGATATTATTTTCCTTTGAATCTAATTATTTTTAAGAGATACAAAAAAATGGATGTCCAAAAAAATTTCATTAACATGACTTTAGTCATGTAAGTGTATATGATAGTAGCTAAATGTTTTAAAATTATAAATGAGTCTACTAAGGATCGAATGTTGAAAAGGCCTATTTATGGATTATATAATGCTTCTCGAAGTTAGAATATATGATTTTATTTTTCTATAAAATATTTTTGTTTCATCAAAACACATATGATTATTATGTATACTAGTGGATTAGTATGGGGGTGGTGTTATTTCTAATATTGCATGTGGATGACAAACTAGTTATCAGAAATGATATATTGAATTTACAATATATATATATATTGTGTGGGGATAATTATTTTTGATGAATTATATAAGTGAATTATGCTAAATTATATGTATGATTTTAAATAGAGAAAAACCAAATGAATTTTTTGAACATATTTGGTAAATATATATATGTAAAGTGATATATCGGTTTAGCATAGAGGGCTCTAATAAGGGTCCATTAAAATATTTTTATGGTTTAAATATTAGGATGATTTAAAATCCTTTTAAACAATTATAATGGATAGTATTTTTTATGTATCCTCTACAAGAATGTCATATATTCCATTTTGTGTACTCGAACAAATTTTTATTTTTTCTTTGAGCATAACTAGTTTATATTAATCTAATCCCATTGATAGTAACTAGATTGATTTGAATAACATCTTTAAGTAATTAATAATAAGATATGATATTCCCTTAGTCATTATAGTATATGATGATACTATTGTAAATTGTTACAATATTTCTAGTTTCATATCCAACAAATATGATATGATATCTCATTTTGGTTATGAAGTTTTCCTAAATAGTTGGTTTATCAGTTAGAAAAAGATCCCAAAAATCCATCATAGAAGACTTAAAAATAGTGGAAGGGTACCTCATTATATCATATGGTACAAAAGAATTTGTTTGGATAAAAAAATTATTTGCAGATATTGGTTGGTTCCTATAATTGAGGGAGAAATTCAACATTAATATGAAAACAAAAGAGTTATTTCTTAGTACAAGGAATCTTGGTTTCACCAAATGACCAATCACTTACATCCCATATACCATCTCAATTAATCGATCATTGAGATGGGAAATGTAAATATCTATTGGTTGGATATAATTGAGAATGTTTCAAATCCATTGGAAAAATCATTATTGTGGGAAAAGAATAAGTTCATATTGAATATATTATATTATATACAATATTGAATGGATGTAATTGTTTTAAATTTATTCATTATTTTCTAATAAAGGAAATTTCAATTTATTATTCATTCATGTGTGAAAAAATTATATTAAATAAATACAGGAATAATAATATACACTCAATATATGAATTTAAGATATCACCAATTGATGATAATCAAAGTGTATTATTGGTTCCTATGATTTGTTAATATTAGAATGAATAGAATCTTATAATTAATAAAAAAAGTTTTATACATCACAAAAATAATAAAATCATTAGATAATAAGTTAAGACTTATTATTTGGATTGAAATTTCAACACCTATCACATAAAATATCATATTTCCATCAATGTATATAGGTGTGTATACTTATTATGAATCCAAATTAACTGGTACTAAAGAGATACATAGCATGAGAGTTTTTATACATTGATACCTTTCTTATAAAATCATTTAGGCTTAGACAATAAGGGGCAGTTGGGTATGTTGTTGATATTTATATTGGTTAGAACTCAACCAAGATGAATTTGTTCCACTCAAACTATGAATAAAAACATATAGACCATTGATTTAATTAGACTATTGAAGAGTATGAGCATACTCATTTAGGTTTCAAGTGATGTGATTGAATACTTGAATGAATGACATGTGTTGTTTTCTTTCAAACTAGTTATTCAATTTTGAATAATGATGAATGTATGAGATATCCTATAATTGATTAACATGTTATATATATAGTGGTTACTCTATATCATAGACTATGTTATTATATAAGAATTTTCATGACTCATGTGGTATTTCATTTTTTGAAATCATCATAATGGGATATGAGTATGTTTGATTGAGATAACACCAGACCCATTAGTAGCTTACATAAAATTGAAGTTTTGTTAGAGGTTAGTCATTAATTTCATGTATGAAATAAGGATTCATATTTGTTCAAAACACAACAAAAGAATATTGGATTATATAATTTCTCCTTAAAAAAATGAATAATTTTTAGACACTTTTTTTTTCTAAAATAAATACTGTTTAGTAATACTTTTCCAAAATAGTTTAGATGGGGTTAAAAAATATTGATGTTACACATAAATTCCATATAATATTTTATATAAAGTTAGAGATTATTGGAAAGACACTAAATTAAGGATATATTATTGTGTGATATCCCATGATTTATATTTTATGATATATATTTGACTCATATCACATATGTAAGGTTTTGATGTATACTGCATGACCACTAACACATATCCCATAGGGTTTCTTTTGGTTATAAAAAATGGATTATTTCATATGTGTTTGTGTGTGTGTGTGTGTTAAATTCATAGAAGTGTTCAATTATTACTAAACTCTAGTAAGAATACATTTTCATAATGTATATCGGCTTTCATATGATGGCAGTTGATATTTTATATCCTTAAATAAATGAAGTGATCCACTACGTCATAGCACATTTTGGGTCTTGTTAAAAATTCTTCTCGACGGTTTGGGATGGTTTGGTGGCTTTTATTGTTTCCTATTTTTTATTTTGGGTTAGGTTCATTTCGGGGATCTTCATTTATTTTAATGGTCGTGGCTCGTTTTCGAGACCCCTAAATTGATCTTCTTCTACTCTTTTATCCAGATCTATTTCCTTAGCCTCCATTTTTTCTAACTGTAGTGGATTTATTTGGGGGGTTTTATAGTATGAGAGGGTTGGTTTCAGCATTTTTTTGAGCCATACCAATCTTCTTTTCCTCTTGTTTAGTTGGGTTTTTATTCACCCTTTTTCTTAGGTTTTGTTTTGGTGGTTTCTTTCCATTATCCTACATTCATGTATCTGATACGTTTGATGATGGTCATGGTGGTATCTTTTTGCTGAAGAGGATGAATGATTTTATAGAGGAACAAATGGCATATGATTCTTCTTCTTTAGATATGTCTCTGTTGGTTGATGAGTTACTATTCTTGGTATCATTTTTTTGGTTCTGGAAGTGTGTTTTTCTTGTGATGGTTCAATCTAATTTAATAAAGAATATGGTGAACATTAAATTTATGTTCATTAGTGAGAAGGTTCATTAGTGGTAGTGGGTTTCATCCACTGACATGATGATGAAGTTGAAAAGAGATAATTATGGTAACTATTTGAGGATGACGACTATATGGTGGATGATGTAAACCTGATGAGAAGATGATGATGGATCACGACTCAGACTCACATAGACCAAGATGCTTTTTCAAATGTAATCTTATAGATATGGGGTTTTCTTCTTGAACGTTGACTTTGGTTTATTGGTGGTTGTTTTTGAATTTTTAAATATGTGGTGTAGCTCTATTTGGTTTTTTTATGTGTGGTTCCCACTAAACTGTATTGTGTTTTTTTATAAAATAAAAAAAATATACTAGAAGAAGATATGTGATTATTTATGTCTATTTTATTCACTGCATATTGATTCGTGATCATATATCAGGCATATTATGGGTTTATTTTGATTTAATGGTCATATGATGATCTTTCAAAATCTATCAACAAGTGAAGATTATGTTGTCTATTACACAAATACATACTGAAACACAAGCTATGACACCACTTGTTATGGTTATAGAACCACATATCATTATAAAAAAACATTTTGGAAAATTAAATTGAATTATAAAGATATCAAAATTATATAATTTAATTAATACCCTCAAGGCCATTATACAAAAAATATAGAACTCAAGTATTTACTTAGTCAGTACACCAGATTGATAGCCTCACACACTCATGAATACAACACTATCTAAAAAAACAAACAAACCCAAAAAAAATACAAACAAGGAACAATAAGAATAGATTAATGTGGTATATAATTTCTCCCTATATACATGGGAGAGAAATGGTGCTTCATTTAATTTTATAAAATAATATAAAATTACAACCATAGTTTAATATATATTTCACAATTAATTTTTTGACTTTTCCGACACGTAGAAATGGTCCCAACCTACCTTTAGAGTGGGGTTTATCTGGTTAAGTAGTTCCACCACCCTTTGAGATTTTTGTGGGTCTAACCATTGGTATCATCCAACTTTAATTTCCAATTTGTTTCTATACCCAAATATCTAGTTTCTAGTGATTGTACATGTTGATCTCATGTATCCCTCCTAATAATTCATGTGAAACCTTTGAAAATCATCAGATTACTCTTAAATGATAACATCCTAAATAAACTCATCAGTTATTATAATATTATCCATTAATTATATACCTTTTTATCTAGAATATAACCACCTAGAACGTGAAACCTCGTGATTTTATGATTTATTTCAATTCAAATAAATACAATTTCTTTGACAGCTTGTGATACACACAACCCCAACTCTAAATGAATCACAATATAGTATATTATGTGTGATGCCCCGAACCTTTTTTCATGTGTAATAATTATATTTTAAGGATTAATTATCATACAAACCAGTATGATTTTTAAAGTAAATATTTTCTCACCTTGTTCAAAGTATAATTTAAAATAACTATTTTTATTAAATAGAATTTATTCTTATCAAATTATTATTCAATAGAATATTCTATATAATAATTACAATAATATATAAAGACAACTAATTTCTAATTTGACTTTAAAAATATGGTTAATATATATATACACACATATGTATACTAGATTTGAATTGTATGACATTATTATGTAAAACTAACACTATTATGAAATTATAATTTTATTTTGAGGATATACATGACATTAAAAATTATTATTTTATTTCAATGACATTATTTTTTAAAAGTTCACTATTTTAATTTATACAAACAAATATATAATCTATTATATGAATAATTTTATGGGTTTTATATATTTTCTAAAATATGATATATAAACATGTATATACATATAGTAATAATATTAAATTCTAAATTTGGAATAGATTAAAGATTTATAACATTATTAACTTTTTGAATTTTGTATAATAAAATTATTAATATATAATATAACTATTGTAATAGAATTATTACTATTGTAGATATATGAAAAAGCTGCTAAAAAATTATTTTTAATTTGAATCATATTTATATATATATATATTATTAACATTTTTTTTAAAAGTTTCAAAATAAAAATATTTTGTACAAATTATGATAATTATTATTTTGATTTTTTTAAGTTAATATATATTCAAATTATTAATTTTATTTATTAAATTTTATCCAAATAATATATATATATATAATGATAAAATGAGGTATATATATATAAACGAATTTTTAATTAAAAAAGTGATAAACATGTTTGTTTTAAGTATATGTAATTATTCCATGGAATCGGTTTAAATATATATGCTAAAAAATAGATGAATGATATTATGTAATAATATGTTATAATATCAAAATGAAGGGATGACTTATATAATAAAATAAGGAAAGCATGACATGATAAAAAACAAATAAGAAACGTGATTGACAAAAGTAAATGTAAAAACAAACTTAAATAGAAGGAAAAAACAGTAATTGATTAAATAAGATTATTAGATTATTAGTTTTATATTCAACTTTTAACTTTTAAAAATTATGATAATAATAGTGATATAACAATAATAATGATAGATTATAAAAATAGAAAATAGAGGGAATCATATAATGGGATTTGGGTTGTCGTGACGTAAGTGGGGAGACCCGTGAAGAGAGGGGTGTCCATGCTTTGGGTGAAGGTCGTGAGTCTGTGACCTGGGTGGGGTTTTTTCATAGTCGCATAGGCCATGACCAAGGATTTGGGGTGCGTCGTGCATGAATTTGGCATCGTGTAGGGTCCAGTGACGAGATCTCGAGCAAGCATGCATGTCACATCCGTGAGAGAATGTCGACTCCACGGAATAGTTGTGACGAAGTGCAACGGGGTCATGTGAGGTTCCCATGAATCCTTGGTTCTTCATCCTAGAATCCAAGGTCGTGACTAGTTGTCTTTGCAGGAGTCGAGGTTAACGGACTCGAGTGGTGTGGATAGGATCCAAGTGCGGCATGGATTTGATGTTTCATTGTGGGTGTCCAAGAATCCTCATTGGGGGATTCCACCATGGTTTGAGAATCATTTTTATTTCAATATGGTCAAGTATGACCAAGTTAGGTTTTTTGTATTAGTTAATGTTTTGTTCTTCTTTGATCTGACTTGAGGTAGGGTTTGGTTTTTTTTGGACCTATTTGTTGTGTTCTTTTATTTTAATTTTTCAATCGTTGTTGCATTCTATTCATAGTTTACATGATATTTATCCTTGTTTGAAACTACTATTGCTTTTTTACTGTAAAGAGAAACTCCTCTAACCTTAGCCCTCTAGTGTCAATATCGACTTGTTAATATTCATTTTAAATAATTTATGTCAAATTTTTTTGTGTTTTTTTATCCATTTGATTCTATATCGAAAATATAAAATATATTTTATATCAGTGTTGTTAGCCTCATTAATCACAGCTTTCTCAACAAGCTCTGTGAATTGTAAATGTTGGAGTTATTTAAAGGGACTTTTTCTTCCACTTCTCTACCACATACATATTTGAGTTCTTCCCTTCCATCTACACACCTTTGTACCCATGTTTTAGCACTAGAATTATTCAAGTTCATTTATCTTATTCTTTCAAGTAGGAGGTTGTGTTGTTTCAATTTTGAGGTAAGGGAATTAATATTTATTTTCATGGTTGGATTTATTTAGTAAGAGACTACTTTATTTTTAATAATTTATGTTTAATGTTATTTTATTTTAAGGGTGTATTTTATATATTTTCAATTTATAGTAAAATTCTATATGGGATAAATATATATTCAAGGATGTATACATATATATATCCAATGATTTGTACATGTGTATGAATATTTCATTGTTTCAAACAACATTATGTCCAGTTTTATTTTATTTATTTTTAAAACTAAAAATTTAAGTGATATGGATTCATTTTTATCTATAAACATATATTTTTTAAATTTAGTGTATACTTATGTTTTGAAAATATGCCTAAGGGTGTGTTATATTACCTACAACTCATTTTTTTCTCAAAGAAACATGTAATGGATAATATGTGTTATGAAAAACCCATTCATTTATTTATATGTATATACAATTTATATATATATATATATATGTATATGTATATGTAAATATATATCATTTCTAAGATGATTGTAGGTTTTTAAAGGTTAAAAGTTTGTGTTTATTAATATTTCTATGTTCGATAATGATATAAGGGTTCAATAAACACGGTTATTTATTATGAGAAACCAAATATCCACTTAGTGCATATTTGGACATAAAAATTTAATTCATTGAAAATCCATTTTATGTTATTACAGATGATTTTAAATCTTTAAATAAATACTTGTATGCTAATAATGTTTTGGGTTCAAATGTATTAGTATTCTTATTCAAAACAATAGTGTGTATGTTCATGTGTTTATGTACTTTAAACCTAACATATGGTTTGGTTTTCAATCCAGTGGTATTGGGGATTAAATTATTTTATGAAGTATTTATTAATTTAATGGGTTTAAAATACCTTATATGCTTGCGTAAAACCTATTTATACACTTTTTATTTTTGTTTATATATATAAATATAGATATATATATTCCCACAGTTTTAAATAAACATCTATGATACCCATTTATCAGCATATGTTTTATATACAAATGAAATATGACATAAATTCAAATTATGCATTTTAGAATATAAAATGATTACTTAATAATAAGGACTTTAGGATTTAAGGGTTATCATTTTATGTGATAAAACCTGTATTTTATGTGCATTAGATATCATTACATGTGATATAGTCTTTCTACCATACTTTTCATTTATTAAATTACCATAACCATGAAGTTGTTAGTTTTGTTGTTGAAAATTAAAGCATGAAACACTATTTATATGTAAATGCTAAAGAATGTAATTAAAACGCTTATGGCCTTTTATGGAGTTAAGAACTAAATTATTAAAAGTGGTTTGGGACTCATTGAATAATGTGAAATGGGAAATTAAAATTTCAAAGTTGTATGGGACACTTTAAATATATGAACATACTTGGAATATGAGGAATGTATTTCACTCAGTGTATCATGGGTTGGGGATCAGTTAATAAATTCCCTGCGGGTTAGGGACTGATAAATGAAAGCCTTACGGGTTGGGGATCAGTTAATGAAATTCCAACGATGCATCGGTAGTTCTCATGAGAGAAATAAGGTCATGGGATAAGGCCTTGACACATTCCAACATTATACCTTTCCATCATTATGCTTATGATATTTAATTAGCCAAGTGTATATTAGACTAGTAGAATACACTTGGTTAAGATCATGTACTTATCAGTATCAGAAGAAGTTAATGCTTATGGAATAATGTTTATTCATCAATCAATGATTTATCATCCAATTTATGATTCACAGTTAGTAAGGGATGAAATTTAAGTTATTATCTCCTGCGCAACTATGTTCATGTGTTATTTTCATTTTTTAAATTTTGTACCTTCACTTTTGCATGTCACACTTATTATAGTTAGAATAAATATTACTCTATATTGTACACACCTTATATTTTGTATAAGAATTCTTATGATTGGAACATTTTTCATTGTAACTCTGAAAATATTACTTCAAATGTTAACTTGTAATTTTTAGATGAAATTTTATGTTATGCATCGTGTATTGCAACTTTCCTTAATAATATGTTTTGTGAATGATTTTAAAGGAAATTTTTTAAATATTTCAATTGAAATATTATTTTATTTTAAACCCCCCTACAATAAATTCATATACTCACCCAACATTTTCATTTAAATTTTACATGTTTAGTATATTCAAGTTACACTAATTGGTGGTAGGTTTGTAAAGATATCTTTCTCTTTTAGTTTAGAAGGATTGTAATATTTGTATCTAGTTTTCTATAATATAAACTGAAAATATCATCCTATGTGGAACATGATTTGTAATTTATCATCAATTCATTTTATAAGAAAAATATTCAAACCATGTTTTATTGAAACCACACAAACTCTAGGGAAGATTAGGGCTGGGGAAATATAGTTGGTATTAGAGGATTGTTTTAGACAACCATAGAAAATCAGAACAACATTAAAAACATGAATATATTTTTCTAAGTAGAATTATTCTTAAAAATTTATATATTGCAGATAAATCGAGACTTTTTTCTCTCCCCATCGAATTTCTAGAATGCATAATTGTCGAGACATGTT
Organism: Viscum album; assembly: GCA_963277665.1. Lineage (NCBI taxonomy): Eukaryota > Viridiplantae > Streptophyta > Magnoliopsida > Santalales > Viscaceae > Viscum > Viscum album. The sequence continues at coordinate 603,175,035 of OY728153.1, read as the reverse complement.
CAGAGACATACCATCCATTAGTGAACCTACCTCTAACCTATAAATGCCTTTATCAAGTATCTAACACCCCAAATATATTTCAATATTATCAAGGAATAAGTCACATTTACTACCTCATGTCCCAATCAAAACTTGATTTTTATGTACACAAATAAAGGTACTATTATGGAATCTTCTTCTGTTTCACCCTATCTGGGGGTTATCTATCCCTAGAGAAGTTCCGAGAAGTTGCAGAGGCGAGAGACCCCCTGTGTAGCCTATATGTTCCACGTCATGAGTTACAGTAGGTACGAGAGGCTTTATAACATTTGGTTTTTATAAAACCAAGTCATTATATTGGTCTATCGAAACCACTTTCATTTTGATATCTCCAAACTCTTCACCTCCCATGCCATCCTTTCAAGGACCTTCAATAGCCCGTATGAGTTTGTCTCGAGTTATGAGAGGTGTATCTGGGTGAATGAAATTGAGGAGTTTAAGAATGTTTTAGGGATCTATCTAACTGGATGAACCTACCTAGAAAGTACCTAACAATGGTGGACCTGGTGAAGGGGAATTCGGGATGAAGTCTGTGGGTTGGTAATGGGAAGCTTAAGAGCATGAAGGAATTGTGAGGAGACAATTATTTGAAGGGGGAATAATGTGACGACCTGAACCTTTTTTCATGTGTAATAATAATATTTTAAGGTTTAGTTATTGTACTAACCAGTACAATTTTCAAAGTAAATATTATATCACTTTGTTCAAAGAATAAATTAAAATAACTATTTCTATTAAAAATAATTTATTCCTATCAAATTATTATTTAATAGAATATTTTAAATAATAATTAAACTAATATATGAATAAAGCTAATTAGTTGTTTGATATATTATATATATATATAGACACACTCATATGTATACTAGATTTTAGTTATATGAAATTATGATCTAAAACTAATATTATTATAAAATTATAATTTTATATTGAGGTTATACATGACACAAAAAATTATTATTTTATTTTAATGACATCATATTATAAAAGTGAACTATTTTAATTTATATAGGAAATGTTTAATCTATTATAAGAATAAATATATGGGTTTTATATATTTTTAAAAATATGATATATACACATGTATATGTATATAGTAATAATATTAGATTCTAATTTTTGATTAGATTAAAGTTTTATAACATTATTAAAATTTTGAATTTTGTTTAACAAAATTATAAATATATAATATAACTATTTTAATAGAATGATTAAAATTTTACATATATGAATGATATTTTAACAAAAAATATTGTTAATTTGAATCATATATATATATCATATAAACATTTTTTTAAAATGTTTCAAAATTATGAATATTTTGTACAAATTATGATAATTATTATTTTGAAATTTTTTCAAGTTAATAAATATTCTAATTATTAATTTAATTTATAAAATTTTAAGAATATAATATAAAAAATATATATATATATGGTACTAAAATGAGGTATATATATAAAAAAAATTGTTTATTAAAAAAATTATGAACATTTTTTTAAGTATATATAATTATTCCATAAAAACAATTTAAATATATATTCTAAAAATGGATGAATAATATTATGCAATGATATGTTATAATATAAAAAGTAAATGATAAATTATATAATAAAATAAGAAAAGTGTGACATGTAAAAAAACAAATAGAAACCATGATTGACAAAAGTAAACGTAAATGAAATCTTAAGAAGAAGAAGAAAAAAGTAATTGATTAAACAAGTTTAATAGATTATTAGTGTTTTATGAAAACATGGAATTTTTAAAACATAAGATAATAATAGTGATATAATAATAATAATGGATTTTTAAAATAATAAAATTAGTGGGAATATCGTAATGGGATTTCGGGTGTCGCGACGTAAGTGGGGAGACCGATGAATAGAGGGAGGGTTCGCGTTTCAGGTGAAGGATGTGAGTCTGTTACCTGGGTGGGGTTTTATCGGAGTTTTACAGGCTTTGGATGGGGATTTGGGGGGCATTGCACATCAATGTGGAATTGTGCAGTGTTCGGCATTGGGATCTCAAACAAGAATGCGGGTCTCATCTGGGAAAGGAAGCTGACTCCAATGAATTTCCCCAATGAAGTGAAGGGGGGTCATGTGAGGTCCACATGCTGCCTTGGGGCTTCGTCTGAGAAGAAAAGGTCATGATTAGTTTTCTTCACAAGAGTCAAGGCCAAGGAACCCGAGCGGTGTGCATGGAATCCAAGTGAAACCGGGATTCGATGATGCACTGTGGGTGTTCGAACAGTCGCGTTTGGGGATTCTACCAAAGTCTGAGCACCATTTCTGTTGAAATCTATCCGAGTCCGATTACGTTAGGGTTTATGTATTGGTTAATGTTTTGATCTTATTTGAACTGACATGCGGTAAGGTTTTGTTTTTGTCTGGACCTATTTATTGTGTTCTTTTATTTTGATTTTTCAATCTTTGTTCCATTCTTTTCATAGTTGACCTGATTTTTATCCTTGTCTGAAACTGTTCTTACTTTTGGACTATAAATAGAAACTCCTCTTAATTTGGCCCACTAATGTCAATATCATCCTATTAATCTTTATTTTAAATAATTTATGACAAATTTCTATGTGTTTTTGTTATCTAGATAATTATATGTCCAAAATATAAAATATATTTTATATTAGTGATGTTAGCATCATTAATCACATATTCCTCAGCAATCTCTACGAATTTTAAATTTTGGATTTATTTAAAGGGAAGTCTACTTTCTCTTCTCTACCATATACATATTTGAGTTTTTCCCTACCGTCTACACACCTCTTCACCCATGTTTTAGCACTTCAATAATTCCCGTTCATTTTTCTTACGCCTTCAAGATGAAGGTTTCATTGGCTCAATTTTTAGATAAGGGAATTAATATTTATTTTCATTATTGAATTTATTTAGTAAGATATTATTTTCTTCTTATTAATTTGTGTTTAAGGTTGTTTTATTTTAAGGTAATAATTAATATATTTACAATTTATGGTTTCATTATGGGTGGGATAAATTTATTTCCAAGGATATTTATATATGTATATATCAAATTATTTCTACATGTGTATGAATATGTCATTGTTTCAAATAATATTATGTCCCATATTATTTTATTTATTTTCAAAACTATCAATTTGAGGGATATATTTTAATTTTTATCATTAAACATATATTTTGTAAATTTTATTTATACTTATGTTTTGAAAATATGGTTAAGGGTGTGTTATATTACGTACAACTCATATTTTCCTCAAAGAAACATGTAAGGGATTATATGTGGTGTGAAAAAACCATTCATTTATTTATATGTATATAAAGTATATATATATATATATATATATATCATTTCTAAGGTGATTCCAAGTTTTCTAAGGTTAAAATTTTGAATGTATTAATATTTCTATGTCTGATAATGATATAAGGTTTCAATCAATATGGTTTTTGATTATGAAAAACCAAATATACACTTAGTGCATATTTGGACATACCCATTTAATTCATTTAAAATTTGTTTTATGTTATTAAAGATGATTTTTGACCTTTAAATAAATACTTGGATGCGAATAATAATTTGGGATCAAATATATTAGTATTCTGTTGAAAAACATTAGTATGTTTGTCTATGCATTTGTGTACTTTAAACTGAACATAAGTTTTGGTTTTCAATCCGGTGACATTGGGGATTAAATAAAGTTATGAATTTTTTATTAATTGTATGGGTTTATAATACCTTGTCTGCCTTGAGAAAAACTTATTTATACACTTTGTATTTTTAGTTTTATATATATATATATATATATATATATATATTCACATAGTTTTAAATAAACATCTTTGATACCCATTTATCATCATATATTTTAAATACAAATGACATATACCTTAAATTAAAATTATGAATTTTGGTATATAAAATGTTTACTTTCATAATAAGAACTTTATGATTTAAGGGTTATCATTTTATATGACAAAACCTATATTTTTTGTGCATTATATATCATTAAATGTTCTATAATCTTCCTATATTACTTTTCATTTATTAAATTTCCATAACCCTGCAATTGTTATTTTTTGACACTTAATGCATGACTCACAATATAATTTAAATGATAAGGATTGTAATTTAAAATATTATATCATTTTATGGAGTTAAGAACTAAATTATTCCAAGTGGTATGGGACACTTTTAATAATACGAAATGAGAAAATAATGGTCAATGTGGTATGGGACACATTGAATATACGACCTTACTTGGATTACGAGGAATGTATTGGACTCAGTATATGATGGGTTAGGGACTGGTTAATGAAAGACCTATAGGTTGGTGACATCATAATGAATTACCTATGGGTTGGGAACCAGTTAATGAAATCCCTACAATGCATCGGTAATTCTCATTGGACAAATCAGGTCATGAAACAAGGCCTTGACACAATTCGGAATTATAATTTCCCTCATTATGTTCATGATATTTAATTTACTAAGTGAATATTAAACTAGTAGAATATACTTGGTTAAGAGATTATACATTTGAGTATCAGAAGAAGTAAATTCATATAGTATGATGATTATTCATCACTCGGATATTTATCATCCAATTTATGATTCACAAATAGTATGGGAAGAACTTAAAGTTATTATCTCATGCATAACTCTGGTCATGTGTTACTTTTATTTGTAAATTCTGTACTTGTACATTCATAGGTCAAACTTATTATAGTTAGAATAACTATTTATGTCTATGTTGAACACCTTATATTTTGTATAAGCATTCTTATGATTGGAACATGTTTCATTGAAACATTGTAAATATTCCTTTAAATGTTCACTTGTAATTTTTGGGCAAAATGTTATGTTATGATTTATGTATTACATCTTTCTTTAAGAAAATGTTTTATGAATGATTTTAAAGGAATATTTTTAAAATATTTCAATTTAAATAATTTTTTTTAAAACCCACTTACTAGACATTCATATTCTCACCCTACGTTTTCATTTAAATTTTAGAGGTTTAGTAGATTTGGGTTACACTGATTGGTGGCAGCTTTGTAGAGATTCATTTCTCTTTCGGTTTTGAAGGATTTTAATATTTGTATATGGCTTTCTAGAATCTAAACCTAAAATATCCTATTAATGGGAACATGATGTTTAATTTATCATCACTTCTTTTTATATAAAAAAATATACACACCTTGTTTTATTGAAACCTAAATGGATCTGGATTGTGACACTATGACAACCTTTTCATGAAATTGAAGGAATTATTTGTAATAAAATAAATTTTAAAAATATTTTTAATTTATTTGGATGTATAAAATATATTTCTAAATAAAAGCTGAATTTTTAGTAGAATCACTATACGCTAAAAAATTATTTTTTTTCTAAAAAATGACTTATTGTGTTTTGTGAGAAAATAATATAATTAATCTCTACCCCATTTTAAAAATTCATTTTAAAAAATTAACTAAAATTTTGAAATTATTATTTCAAAATTATTTTAGAGTTAATTTTTGATAATTCTCTGAAATTATTTATTTCATTATTAATAGTGAAAAATACGAATTTTTGTTGAGAAATGTTTTTCATTTCATGAATTTAAAAAGATTATTTTTTTAAAAAAAATAGATTAAAAGTACAATTACATTATTTATATTATTAATAATACAAATAACATCATTAGAATCAATTTTATTATGTATTTTGGCATTAAAAATCTATATACATAAGAAAAACATTTTCTAGAAAACTATATTTCATCATGTTTTATAGACTAAATTTTAAATTTAATTCTGCCACTTATTAGAATTTAATTTTATAAAATATATTCTATATTTTTAATGATTATAATTAATATTAGGTAATAAGTTCAACATATTATTTTCATAATGAATAATAAAAATATTAAAAATATGGTACCTTGGTTAGGGTGAAAAATGGTTTTGTTGTGGTTATAATAAAGTGATAAGGGTTAGAATAACCTAAATTGTTTTCTAAATTCTTATAGATTTCAATATCAAAACCCTATATCATTTAATATTCACTGATCGAGGTGTTACCCTACGAGACGCAATGTCATCTCGGCTGGCAACAGCTCCTCCCCGGCTGGGGCATCCCCGGATGACCTCTTCGTGGGGAGGGGGGTTCTTGAGTGTGGAGGGTTCGAAAAGGCCACTCTCAAGAATTCCCTTTCCACTTAAAAAATAAAAAATATAAGGACACCCCTCATCTCTATTCATTAAACAACATTAATCCTCCAAGATCAGCCCTACCATGACCAATTAACTCATAAATTTAAATACAATGATATATATGTTATAATATTATTATAATACCTTTCCAAAGATCCTTAATTAGGGATATAAAATAGGTCTACCGAAGAAGAGGTAATCGTTCTAATTAACATATTTTAATTTATTTCTTCCCCTACCTCCTCTAAGTCTATGGTATTCATAATAAAATCATAAATTCAGAATCATAAATTTTCATAATTTTAATTTTTATTATTAAACCATCAATATCCACCCTATATTCCATAAAATGTAAAATGAATGTACCGCTTGTTCATAGATTTAGACTACCACTTCAATGTAGTCATATTATTCATTTTGTGTCACAACCATTCATGCATTAATAAAAATATTTATTTAATATATATATATAATATTTATGATATTATTATGGTTATTTTTTGATAAAATAATTTTTATATTTCATTCTTTATTTTTATAATAAAATAAAAATATATTTCATGCGTAAATAGGACCTACCATATCCATGAATGAAGTAAATAATTTTTTTATATTTACCACGTATAGAGTATTAAAAAATGTATATAGTGAATAAATATTATATTCATATTATTATTAAAATTTCATATATTATGTAACCATGATAATATGATAAGGACAAGAACTATCGAGCCGAAACATTAATGAATAGCGAAACAGTTAACACTTGAAAATGATGATTTTTATACGGAAATGTTAATAAATAGTGGATGAAATTCTATAAGTGGATTATATATGGTATTATAAGTTCATATATAATTCATTTATTGATTAAAATAACTTTCAATTTATTATTCATGATATTTAATTGGTCTTCAAGAAATTCACAGATGAGGTATGTGATTTTTGTATCTATATCATTTTAAACAGGATTGTCTTTTCTTGAATTTCTATTAAAGGGGAATATATGATCCTTATATTATAATATAATATAATTTTATTATATTATGGTTATTTATTTAGAATACATGTCTTTCCTTAATTTTACTCACATTAAGTACCCAAGAAACCAAAATAAGTTTTTTAAGGAAAACCAATATGTTTTACTATTTGATTGGGAATATATTTATTCAATATTCATGTTTTCATTAAAAGGATTTGAAAAATTGTTTTCATATTCTCATATTATTGTTAAAATTAAATTTTATTCAGTTTTTAATTTCTTTTATTTTTTAAAATGAAACTTCTTGTTCTTTTCTGAACGATGTACTTTTGAATTTTTACAAAAAATTGAGAAAGGAATCTTTGTTTAACCACACATGACATGAATAGAATTTATCACTATTAATATAGATCAATGATTTTAAGATTTCTATACAAGTTTCCATGGTTTATTTCAATGGAAACGTTTTCCATAATATTTTGGAAGTTTTTTTTAATTATTTTAGTTCAATATGAAAAGGGTATTTTCCTCAAAAAATAATATTGTCATCATTTAAAGAAATTTTTCGTCCATTATAAAATAATTTAAATTTACTTATGATTTACTATAGATATGATCCAATGGTTTCATACTTATTATTTATTTAGATGATGTATTATTATAATGATGAGCTGTTTATGAAACCCATATAATTTTTATGGGTAATACGGTGATGATATGATTAATGTTTTATGATCGCAAAACATATATATGAATGTATTATGTTGATGTAATGGGTGGGAATATATTTACATACACCTATAATAAATATTGTAATGATTAATTTTTTATGAGCTCAAAGGGTAGAAAAGAGGTTATCCCATGCTAGGAATATTGTATAAGAGAGGTTATCCCATGTTCAAAACAGGGTATATGAGAGGTTATCCCACATTCTAAAGAGGTTAAATAAGAGGTTATCCTAAGGTTTAAGTAGGCATAGTGGAAGTTATCTGAAGACTGACATGTGATTAATGTATTAGTGGATATTCTAGACACAATATTTATATGATTTTAATTATTCCATACTATATGAAACTCTTTTATGAAATAATCTAATGCAAAATTTATACTCTTAGGGATCATTTTATTTGATTAAATTAATATTCATATCATAATAATTTCTAAAATAATTACATGAATTATATTTATATTCTATGAATTTTTGGGTATGGTTTTAAAAATCAATATTATAATCACATATCCTTATAATCATAAACATATCAAATGATCAATGTTATCTCCATTATTTACCCTTACATATAATAAAAGTTAACCATATGTTATGTTTTCTTTTCCCCATAATTTAAAGAATGTTTTTATGTATTATACTCATAATAATGGTGTTAGTTGTGTAGAACTATGTGGAAAATAATGTATATATTTTATATACCAATTTTTTGTTTCTAATTTTCCAAATATACTAAAATTTATGGTTCTAACATGGGGTGTAAAAAATAAAATGAATATTTATCTAATAAGATGTAATATTTATGTACAATGATTTTGGGTCACTATAGGTTATATTAAATCATAGTTTAGTTATTTTTAGAAACTAGGATGAGAAACATTTAGTGAGAAACCTTCGGATAATCTGTAGTTTAGAAAACATCATAAGTTATGTTAATGAAATTTGTGTGGTTTTCCTATAAAATACATACGGTTATGGTTACTAGTAAGTAGATTCTACTATTTCACATGTTCACCTAAGGGTAACCAATCTAAATAGGGTGGATTGGGTTTTAACTCAATCATCACCAGTGCATGATGAGTGCGACTGACACTATAATCCGAGTTGAACAATATTGGGGGATAGGATTGGTTAATTCAAATTTTCATGAAAAATCATTATGAAGTATTTGAGTAGAAAAAGATTGTGGATGAACTTTTTTAATCCTAGTTTGCCTTAGATTTAAATTACAGTGTCATTATTTAGACATCTAATGAATATTTTTTCTTAATCATATGGTTTCTAACTATTTTTATTATTGATAATATTATGAATTTTGGTTTTATTAAATGGTTAAAACCCAAAAGAATACTTTTAATGTTGAATGTGATGGAAAATTAAATTAGATTCTTCATGAAAAATAAAATGTTATGTGAGATGGAATGAAAAATATCATTCTTATTCTTAAAAGTGTATCTCTTTCCCTAAATCATGTTGAGCTTTCAAACGACCAAAGTAGGTGAAAATATATTTTTGAATTATTTATAGAGAAACACCCACATTATTTTTTTGGGTCTATAAATACACAAGTTTCTAAATAATATATCGATACCACTACAAATAAAATTTCTATTCTTCTGTGTTTGGGGCATGAAAAAGTTATTTTTGATGTTTATCATTTGTAAGGAGAAGCATATCAATTTTGGAATACCATACAAAACATAAGGCAACAAGAATAAATTTTATGTATATAGTTAGGTGAGTATAAAATGTTATATATCGTTATTTATGTTCCTTGTATACATATTGTGAAAATTGATATGGAATATTTTGAGCTAAAAAAGGAGGATGAATTCATTAGTACCCTTAAGAAAAATTTTACTTGAATTACGAGGTATACTTTTGGTATTATCGCTGAACCCGAATGTTTGATTGATTGATTATTTAGTGTCTTAAATCTATGTCACTAAAGTTAATTGTCTATAAGTAATATCAGTAGCTGTGGAGTAATAATTCTATGTTATACAAAGATTGAAATGGTGATTTGGTTCACCCATTAATATATTGGTTGTGTTAATAAATTAAATAGGGAATTCCAAGGGAATTCTAGTAATAAAAAAATTAGAGAAGAAAAATAGTATTCAAATATTATAAAAGGGTGGATAGAGAGTTGGGTAAAATTATGTTTATAGTACCAATAAATGATTTATGTGTGTAAAGGAATGTCATCGGGAAATATAATATTGATGTGATGGAATGAAGATAGTTAATGATGTGAATATAGATAAATATATATATATATATAATGAAAAACACACACTCCATTGTATCAAATACAATGAGTATGTTTATTATTATAACTATTGCTCAAATACAAAGTTTAATGATGATAAACTACATCAAAAAACTCTTAATCCTAGAGACAAAGGGAAATCTCATACAATCACTATTGCTGATGTGACGTATTATAACAAAGTGGTGAAACATATACTCTCTATCCATTTTATAAAAACTAATTTTTTATCTAATTATGGATTTTTACACAATTTTAAATCTGAATAATTTATTATTGGTATAGGAATACCACCTCAATGATTAAATTTTGAATTATCATTGAAAAATATTAATGTTATGATGATCACATACCAAGTAAATGATTCCTCTCTGATTAATGATTGTGGTAATATGCTTCCTCAAAAAATCATTATTCACTATTTAGTTGAATTTGATGTTATTTTAGGAATGTATTATATTTCTTCATATAAATTCCATATCAAATTTATAGGAATGGAATTCACATTTTAATTTAAAACCAACATATAATCATATATCATTGTAAAGATAAATATGAACTTCCAATGAAAAATTCATCCATTTAACACATCTAAATTCTGATTCCAAATGTGTTTTTATCTCTGATACTATAAGAGAAAGTCAATATTCAATATATTTATATTGTATTGGTGTTTTTTGGAAGTTTTTCTAGAATAATTACCTTATTTTACTCTTAATCGTGAATTTTATTTTTCAATACAACTCATACATAGAACTTAAACTATATCGATGATTCCATATAGAAGGGCACTGATTGAGTTGAAAAAATTAAAGTAAAAAACATTAGGATAATATTTATAAGGTATTAATTTTGACAAGTGCATTAACATGTGGTTCACAAGTTATTTTTTATGAATACAGATGGATAATTGAGACTGTGTATTGGTTATAAAGAATTTAACAAGATAATGATCTGGAATAATTATCCCATATATGATATTGATGATTTTGTTGAATAATTATAAGACTATAAATATATTTTCAACTGTTATATTAAATATTGATACTATCTATTAATGATAAAAAGTTAATACATACCTATAATAGACATCCAAATGAGTTATGGACACTATAAATTAATATTAATGCTAATTTTTCTTACTAATTCTTTTCATATATTCATGGATTTAATTAATAGTGTATTTAGTCATTCAAATCATCAGTGTTTGGTATTATGTATAGATTATATTCTTAAATATTATAAAATAATTTAATAATGTGAATATATACTGAGAATTTTTATGAATCATCTAAGGAAGGAGAAGTTGTCTGAAATATTTTCCATGTTTTAATTATTCCAATATAATGTTTCATTTTTGGTTCATTAATCAAAAGATATGGTATGTTGGTCAATCCATCAAAGATGGAGATTATTAAAAGTTGTCCTAAACCAAACACTAAGACTGAAATCTACTGATTTATATGTTTGGATAGATATTATCATCTCTATATGATTAATTTCTCATGTATATAAAGTTAAGCTAACATTTTAACAAGTAATGGATTCAAATTTCATTATATATATTAATGTGAAGAAAATTTCAAGGAACTAAAGGGAATTTTGGCCAACACACTAACAATAACATTACCCTGTAGTGGAGTATGTTTTTTGAAAAATTTGGATTTATTGAATAAGGGAATGGTATTTAACCCTAAACATAATGATATAGTGATAGATTATGCCTCCAAAAATTTTAATGTTCATTATCAAAATTACCAGACTCATCATTTGGAGTTAACAGTGGAAATTTTTTCCTTAAACATATGAATAAATTGCCTTTATAGAGAATGGTGTAACATATACACTGATAATAAAATATTAATTTATATATTGAATTATAAGGATTTTAAAATTCAATATAAAAGATATTTTTATTTGATTAAATATTATGACAACACAATAAATTACTACATTGGGAATGTTGAGTGTAACAACCTATGTTATTTTAGACATTTAATTAGAGGAGAAATTTTAAATTTTAATATTATATTATTATAATCGGATAAATGGAAATTTCTTTAAAGGATATAGTCTCATATAATTTTTTTAACCACTTTGTTAGTTCAAGAATAGTATTTTTACCATATTAATGGATTTTTTTGGATATTATAAATTTATGTGCAATAATTAATAATAAATAAATAATTAAATAAATTTTATTTTATTCACCCGTGTTCAGTCATTTCTATAATTTTAATGGATAACCAGATTGATTTTATATCTCCATAGTTGTGTCCAAAATAGGGAGTTTTTCTTAGGTGCTGCATAAACTCGTGTTGGTCATCGAGCCTGGTCCTGATCCCCTTTTTCTTTTTCTTTTCTTTTATATCTCTTATTTTCCACTGGTATTTTATTATCCTTCCCTTATTCTTCTCACATATCCCCCTTGTGGGATTCCTACTTCAGGAGACCAAGATAGAAAGGGAGAGGGATATGGAGAGATAGATAGGGGAGGTAGAATAAGGTAGGTACCATTATAGAGCTCAAGAAGAGCTGAATAACTGAGCGGCAATCATGTACCATAGAAATGGGGGAAGCGTCAATGGATACCACCGAAATTAGTCCATTTTTATGTTCTTACAAAAATCCAGATATATTATCTATTTTATTTATAAACCCATTTTATCACTACATTGAAAAAGTGAGGGTTGATTTATAACTTTTGAGGAGAAAACTGGGGGTTCGGCAATTTCAGGGGTTTATCATTTATAAATCTTGATCAAACAATGTTTAGTTCCAAAAAACCACATCACACGTTCTTCCCATTAAAGGAAGATTATTTTTTTTAGAAATACTTGTCTTGCATGTGGTATACATTACATGTACCAGGACTCGATTGTGGACCCAAGTACCCAGCTAGAGAGCCTGTATAGGGGGACATGTCCATGTAAAATACATAGATAGAAATTGTCTGGGTAGCACGTCATGTGGAGGTACGCGCCTAGGAAAATACATGGCTAGGTACTAGTGTTCGGTACACTGTCAAAACCCATATGGGTTTAATGTAATATAAATATAAATTTTCAGGTTATATACATGGCCAGACCCTAAGAGGTACACGGGAAGGTACCCTAGATAGGGTATTTGCTGTGTACATGACTTAAACACACCTTATAATTGGGTTTTATAGGACAAATTCATATGGATTTCCTTGATAGGTATATAATTGAGGTTACATTCCTTGTATCAATCTACACTTGTCGTGTACTCCCCCCTTGCTAACCTTTTTAGAGTTTTTCATACCATTACACATTATAGTCCAAATTGGACATATTAGTAGTCCATTTTGAGTACTTTTCATATAGATCATGATGGTACTACCCCTGAGGTGATTTTAGGACTCCTAAGAAGATTTTATGGATTTAAATAAGTCAGTGAATTCTTCCAAAGGAAATTAAGTACCGCTATCTCATGAAAATGAGACCCTTTGATCTGAAGTGGGACACGAGCCATAACTCTAGATTGGTATTCATGGAAATTACTTTTTGTGCCAAGAGGCTACTTTATCCATTGACCTAGAGGATCCCATGTAGGATTCCTCTATCTAATCATTATTATCAGGGGCCCTTATGGGATTACATCACATTTTTCTATCATGTGTAATTCCTTATAGGAACCCTCTACTGGTTTACTCTTTTTAATGGACCCATGTAGGATTCCTCAACCTACATGAAATTTTATTGAGGGTCCCAGGAAGGATTCTTCTTCATAGGTAATATTTTTAGGATCTTGTGTAATATGCCTCTATTTACATAACATCAATGATCCCATGTAAGATTCATCCTTTTAATCTCACTGCTGAGGATCCTATGTAATATGTATTTTTTTTGTGTGGTAATTTAGGATCCCATGTAGGATTCCTCATCAGTGTTTTGACACGAGTGACCAAATGGGTACTCAATGTTTGACTGACCCTGAGCGATTGTGTTGGGGGTATTGGGTAGAGATGGTTTATAGTGTCACCGTAAAACCCATACTAAACAAGTAATATGTGATTTTTTGTTCATAGTGGTGGGTTTACGTGTTTTTCCATACTCACTCTTTATTATTGAATTCACTTATTTACTATTGACGCAACGATGATTACAAGAGGTGATTACAAATTTTTGGTCGATGATCAGGACATGATGTGACATTATTCTTTGGGATTACTAGCAGCACTTATTAGGATCCATATTATTTTTTTATTGGGATACCTTGACATATTTCATGGGATCCATTATCTGAGCCTTATTATTATTGTAATTTAATTAGGATTCCTAGATTTACTTCATGGGATCCATATTTTTCATTTATTGGGATGCCCAAAAACATTTCATGGGATCTGGATTCTGATCCTTGTTATTATTTTTATTTTATTTTGATTCTAATATGTACTTATAGGGATTTGTCTTTTGATCCTTATTGATTATGATATTTTTTCATAGTGACCCTATGATTATGATGTGTAGGTATGGAAACCCTATTGAATATGATACTTGACAATGATTATACTCTCCTGACTGATGGGGATGATTATGCTCTCCCTGATCAATTACTTTGTCATGGTATTGGAAATAGTGCTTCTCATCATCTGTTTTAGATATTATCATGAATTATTAGGCTATCATAAGTGATAGGGATGATTACTCTCTCCCTAATCAATTACTAGAATGTGGTGTTGGACATTTTAGTCCACATAATTGATATACATGATGGATGATTGTGATCCTCTGGAACAATGCCTAGGATTCTTCCTAGGGGTAGGTGAATTCTCCCTTGATTAGTTATCCTAGAGGTACTTCCTAAGATGGGAATGTTGATCCATTTATATGAATGTATTTTAAGAATTTACTTGAGTTTATAGATAATTCCTTTTATAGATTTCCTATAGGTCATCTCCATAGGGTTCATCCAATCTCTAATGTTGTGACCACATATGAATCGGGACCTAGGGATCTGAAATTAGGCTATATCTACATGTCTTTGTGGAATGAAATATAGTACATATACTATTTATAGGATGTCTATTTTTTTGGAATCCTTTATTATAATGAATGGAGGCATGTATGGGTGAACCCAATGCTGGAATATGTATCCCCATGTGGGGATGTCTCTTGGTCAGAGAAATTTTTGAAACCTTCCAAATAAGGTATTATCAATTTGCATTATGTAATAAAGTATCATCATAATCATATATAGATTGAGTGTTACGACATCCAACTTAATGGCCTTTTCATAGGATATCCAAAATATTGGGATTACATACCCAATGATCGATTATTGTTGTTTATGTTATTTTTCACCATACTCATTCATATAAAAATTTATGTGTACATATTTATGTATAATAATTTATTGGGATATATATAAACATAAAAATATATATATACATTATGGAATGTTTCCTAGTTGATCAGGATCACATACCATAAGATGGAATGCAGTTTGGGTTGACTTATTTTATTTATTAGTTCAGTTGTGTCTCATGTAAGATGACTATATCGAATGATCATGAACTTATGATAGTATATTTATAGGATAATTATTCAAGGGAACACTGATATTATTTCTCACCCATTTACATGTTCCTTGATGTGCATTCAGACCATATATATTTTATTCAGGTTGAGAAGAAAAACATGACAGATGAGGATAAGGTGTAGGGTTTCATGATCATGAAGAGTCAGTAGTGTGGATTACTTTAATTTGGATAGAGTAGATTGAGAGTGTCATAGAGACCAGGTATCTATAATGGATTATACTTAGTGGTGGATCCATGTACCATTATTACAATTTTCCTTTGTACTCCTTCATAAATGGTCGGCCCAGTTGGTGACTACTGTTGTATATATGACATGGCTATTCAGGATTTTATAGAATTTTATTTATTATTTAAACATGTTCTTTTTAAGTTTATTTACTTCATTTAGACTCTTTTTTCACAATGATTTAATTATATGGGATTATTTGCACAATTTATCCTCTTATATTAGGGTATAGTCACCCAAATATAAAAATCTTAGACCCTCACTGCAAGTCAATGACCTCTACTATATAGTGAGGTGTGCTTGAGGCCTTGTGGAGAACTGGATCAGTCACCAATTTAGTGGAACCTGGGTCAAGATGTTACAAATAGGTATCAAAGGTGTTCCTTTACCATGGAATCACTATTTGGGATATGGTATACAAGAGTATTAGGAATTTGATAGAGCCTTTGATGAATATTAGACAAGTGCCTCGAGAACCCTTATTCTAGTAAGAATTCATAATTTCTAGATACATGGTTTGTTACAATAATATATGATTTTTATATGGATTGACACACATGTTTTGTGGTTGTTATGATTTATTATGGATTTATGTCTCTTGGCCCATTGACATGTGTCAAATGATAGATCTTTGGTTCTCGTCCCATTGAAAAGATTCCTATGAATAATCTGAACTCTTTTATGGAAAATGAAAGAGGAATCTCATGAATCATATTTGACATATATGATTCACATGTTATAGGGATTCTAGTGTGTGATTTTAACTCATGATTGAGACTGATTATTTAAAGTTTCAACAAAAACCTAATAAAGTTTTCTTGTATAGATTTTCTGTATCATTCTAATCAATTGTAATGACTTATATATATATATTTATGGAATTCTATGTGGATCTATGATGAGAAATTTGATGGTGAGAATGATGACTCATTCCATATGCACAAAATGTGAAATGAACCTAATAGAATGATAGAGAACACGATACCCTTGTGATAAACCCCTTCATAAGTTTTTGTTACTTATGTTAAATTATTTAATGTTTTAGTTAAAATATATACATTGTTCTCTATCATATCATTGAATTTAATTCAACATAATCAAACAATATAATTATGGTACCAATCTATTTAGTTCAATATCATCATTTTTTTTCTTTTCTAGTAGACCATTTATGGGTGTATCCTTTCATTTTAGGTGATATAGTTAGGTCACTTTTAATGATGGTAATAGACACGTAATGTTTATCCTAAACTATACCTCAATGGAGTTTTACCATATTCCAATTCTCGGTGAGTGTTAGTTCAATATCTCTTCACAATTGGTATCATGGTACTCCAAGGGCTGTCCTATATGAGGATTCTTGGTGAGGATCAGGGCCCTAGTAGGATGTGTTTAAATATTTTACCCTTGTAGGTTTTTTTATCTTTACCTCCCTTATATATGTTTAATATTTATTCTAGGAAGTTAGACCTACTGCCTTTATTATTAGACTTGATTGGTAGGGCTATATGGGAGGCATGTATTCTCTTAGTTTGATTAAGACCCTTATAGGTAAACTTTATGTTTGTTCAAGGGAAACTTGTAAGAGAGTGGATATCCTAGGTTATGGATTCCTTATTAGTTACGGATCTAGTTTATACATTCGTTTGAGATAGATGCAAGTTTAGTACTCAGGTTTTTTTATATAGGTAGGTTGATGCCTTTAGATTTTGATGAAGTGCCTAGGGTGATTGGGTACCAAGACTCATTTTGATGGAAAGGACTATTTGGATGCTTGACCATATTGACCAATGATTCCACTATTGCTAATGTATTCTGAACATGGGCAGGTTCTTGTGATATAAGCGATATAATGTGATAGATAAATGTGGAATAAATTGTGGCATAGGTGAGGAGACTAATATTGAAGTGGAGTTCTAATGGAGCTTCTATAATGTTTTTTACTTGAATTCCATGTAGCATAGTCAGCTTGGTTTTAGAAGTAGATGAATCATTGCAGTATGAGTCAGATAATAAAGGTACATTTTTGGTTTCATGTGGTACCATTTATTTATTATTTTGGTGAGTGGTCGTAAGCGAGCCATGGACTAATGTTTTCAAAAAGAATTATTGGAATTTTTCTTGGGAGTTTTGGTAAAATTGACAAATATACCCTCATCATATAGGGGACATAAAAAAAGAATTGGATTCTGCTAGATGGTTGTCCCATAATTGGACCAGGAAACAAATTATCTGGAGATGTTGTGTTATGATAAAGAAAGAGTATCCTATTTGATGTGAGTATGGCTCAGAGAGTGATATACATACCTATCAATTGAATATTAGTGTGGTTATAGTTAGAGTTATCATTCCCAATACCTTAACATTTTATGGAGTCAATATAGAGATCATTGGATCTATGTAGAAATTTTTTTTAAATATATTTTCTAGCATGATGAAGGAACCTACTGAGGTTGCAATCGAGGAGTGGTACAAGTTAATATATATGGGGGGAAGTGAAACAATGTCTATTTTAGGGTGGTGAACCTTTTTTTAATTTAATTTCATTATTTTCATGGGATTTAATTGCATTTAGAGAAGATGATAAGGGTATTACTATAGTGGTTAGTAAAAGATCGGTCATAGTTTAGTGTCTCCAATGTACAAGATAGTTGTGGATTAATTGAGACTAGTCATTGGATAGTCAAGATAGAATGTTTTTTCAAATTTTTGGGTTGATATCATTTGTGTTTTCACCACCAAGCCCACTCATGGATTAGAAGGTTAATGGTGGGGAGCTTGTAATGACCCATGATTTTTCATATTGTTAATTTGAGTGGTAATTTGATTTTTTGTCTCTTAGATGATTATAAGGGTTAAAATGGTCATTTTATCTTATAGGATAAGCTCTGTTAATTTTTTTTGAACACTCCATTTGTGTTACAATAGTGTTTTTAGAATTGAAAAAATATCTGAGGGAATTTAAAAATCATTTCAGTTTATGTGGAATAATTAATATTTAATATATATTTAATTAAATATTACTTTTTTTACACACGTACATTTTATAATATCATTTAAATGGAGAATATTTTTGAGATATTTCCTTTACCATTTTTCCAAGAATGGGGAGTTTTTTTGAGTTTGGGCATAAACTCAAGTTGGGAAAAGGGGTCGGGCTTAGGCCCCTTTTTTCTTTTTCTTTTCATTTATTGAATTTACTTTTCCATTTTCTTTTCTTTCCTCTACATTGGATTCTAATGTATTCACCATGTGTTATTACTCTATATCATGACTGAGAGATAAATGGAGATGGGGGATAAATAGAGATATAAAGAAGAAGGGTGGTACTGTTGCAATGCTAGGGAGGAGTGGGATCATTGTAAGGCAGCCATGGACCGCAGAAATGGGAGAAACATCAGACTATTCAACCCTAAGGTAGGTTGTTTTTATTTATTACCATAAATCCCTATAGATTTACCATTTTAATGTTTTAAACCCATTTTATCACTACATAGGACCCCCATAATGGTGGATCTATACATTTTGAAGAGAAAATGGGGTTTAGGGTGATTTGACGAGTTTCCTATTCAGAATTCCTAGTCATAAGATGTGTAGTTAAGGAGTACACACCATGTGTTTGTTTTATTTAGGTATCAAAAACTTCTTATAAGTACACATTTTGTATTGGGACTTAGACTTGTAGTTGAGTACCCATCTAGATATCCTTTGTAGTGGAACATGGTTTTGCACAGTACAAGACCAAACCCCTTGTGGGTTTCAGATATGTTTTGGTACAGAGATAGTCAAATACAAGGAAAAGAACCTTTGTTCGGTACATTAATAGAACCCATGTGGGTTTATCTCCTTGTATAACTACATGTACATTCTATATTCATAGCTAGGATAGGTGAGGTATATGGCTAGGTACCTCGTGTAGGGTACACACTATGTACATGACTCACACACTCTGTACAGGGGGTTTAAATTCC
Organism: Viscum album; assembly: GCA_963277665.1. Taxonomy (NCBI): domain Eukaryota; kingdom Viridiplantae; phylum Streptophyta; class Magnoliopsida; order Santalales; family Viscaceae; genus Viscum; species Viscum album. The sequence goes on along the minus strand of OY728153.1, from coordinate 603,155,067 downwards.
ATTTACAGCTGAAGTACAATCCCAGACTGAACTATGAGGGTGTATATTGTGCATCAGGGTGCACATGTCTTGTACTCCTCCCTCATTACCTGTTTATGGTTCTTTAACATATTTATTCCCTAGATTTGCAATTGGACAAGTGAGTAGTTTATTTTTAGTATTTTTTTCATGTATATAATGATGATACTTCTCTTAAGGTGATTTTAGGACTCATAGAAGGCATTTTAGGCTTTTATTAAATTGAGAGGTTCTATCTCCAGTAATTAAATTCAACAATATTCTAAGCATGAGACCCTTTGATCTAAGGTGGTGAAAGGGTCATCTCTCAAAACTGGTATTTAGGGAATTCCACTTTTAGTAATGGAGGTCATCTTATCAATTGACCTATATGATTCCATATAGGATGCCTCAATCTTATCATTTCTACCAAGGTTCACCAATGGGATTCGTTTATGTACTTTATAAACTTGGGAATCCCTTATAAGATATATCTACATGTTCACACTTTTATAGGGTCCCATTTATGATTCCTCTACCTGAGATCAGAGTTTTTGATTATCCCATGTAGGATGCATCTTGATATGTACTATTTTTAGGATCATATGGAAGATTATTATGTTTACATACCATCTAAGATACCATGTAGTATTCCTCCTTTTACCTTAACTATTGAGAGTACTGAGTAGGATGTCATTTCATTTTTCTAGACCATGAAAATAATATATAAGATGTATCTTTATTGTTTCGACCTGAATTACCAAATGGGTAACCGATGTTTGAACGACCTAAAGCTAGTGTGTTTGGGGTATTTGTAGAGATGGTATCAAGAGTCACCTTAGAACCTATAATAAACATGTAAGTCATTAGGATATATATGTAGTGGTTAATTTAGTAATTCTACCTCCCATACTATTAATTTATACATTCACTTGATTACAATAGATGTAGAAATGATTATCAAAATTTATACCTTGTTTGTGGCAGATGAGATTATTGTGATGTGACATTTTTTGGGATACAAATATGTACTTATTGGGATGTATCTTATACATTTATTGGGATTCCAAAAAATGTTTTTTAGGATCCAACATTTGATCCTTGTTATTGTTGTTATTTTATGGTGATGACAAGACATTCTTCCTGGGATCCCATTTATAAATTTAATGAGATCCCAAGACATATTTTATAGGTTCCATATTCTAAGACATTTTATTTTTGTCATTTTATTGGTACGATCATATGTTCTTCCTGGGATCGAGATTTTGATCCTTATTGATTTTGATATTCATCCATGGAATCCTCATGATTTGGATGTTTGGGAATGGTTTACCTATTGAATATGATACTCAATGATGATTACGATCTACTAGGTGATGGGGTTGATGGTTCTATACTTGATTTATTACTTGATTGTGGTATTAGACATAGAAATCCTCAACACTGATGTTATAAATACTCATCAATGATTACACTCTATTGAGTGGTGGGTATGATTACACTTTACCTATTTGATTACTTTTACACGGTGTTCGATTTGGTGATATACATCTTTGATATACTCAATGGATGATAACACTCTATACGATCAATGCCTAAGATGCTCCCTAGGGCCGGACACACCATTACTATGTAGCACAATGTTTCTTTCAGGGGATGCGAATATTGATCCATTTATATAAATGAATGTTGAGAATGTACTTGGATCTAGAGAGAATTACTTTCACAAATTGCCTATAGTTCAGCCAATAAGGGTTCATCTGAGAAAAAATGTCATGACCTCCAATAGACTAGAATGTTGGGCTCAAATATCTTACTGGATTTTCCAAGCATTAGTGTCATGAAATCGGTCTTGGAAACTATTTACCAGATGTCTAATTATTATATTGAATCCTTCGTTGTAGTTATTGTAGGTGAGTATGGGTGAAACCATTGTTATGACATGTATCCCTCGATGATGATGTAGCTTTCTCAAAGTCAGTTTCAGGTTAGAAGATGTTGGTATTTTAGATCAAGATTATGGAACCAGGGTTTGATTTAAAAATACACAGATAAAGTGGAAACGGATCTAGCTCAATTCCATTTTAAAGGATGTCGAGATGATCTATATTATGGACCCATGGATGAACTCCTATTTTTGTATGTTATTTTCACCTTACTCATGAATATTCATATTTATGGGTGTTTCTGTGTTTATATATGGACATATATATATATGATGGAACATTGCCCAGTTGACCAGGATCAAAGACCCATGTAAAAACTGTGTTTTTAATTGATTTATTTTATTTATTATTTCGGTTATGTCTCTATTAAGATTACCATATTTCATAAGAAATATTATATATAAATAGATATATAATTTCACATTGGGGTGAACTAAATAGATTATTCCGCACCTCTATACATTCACCTTGGTGTTCATGAAGAACGTATTTCTACTTTTCAGGTTGATTATATTTATATGGTGGATAAGGATGAAGACCAGAGCTACATGATCAAGAATAGAATCTCATATATACATCTACTATATACATGATCAATAATAGAATCTCATATTAGTTCCATATTGGGGTGACCTAAATAGATTATTCATCACATATATACATTCACATTAGTGTGCATGCAAAATTCATTCCTTCTTTTTAGGTCGATCATATATACATAGTGGATAAGGATGAGGCCAAGAGATATATAATCAAGCATAGCATCTCATGTGTATTACTCTCATTAGGATGGAGGATCTTGGAAGGGTAATGGATATTATGTATGTGGTCTAGATTAGAGTTTCTAGTGGAGAATTATACTTTTATTTTTTTTATGTACTCCTTCATGTATTTTCATACTACTTGGTGACCTTTATATAATATATTACATTTTTGTTTGTGATATTATAAAATTTAATTAATTGTTTTTGTATATTTTATTTTATTTTATTTACAACTTCTTCACTATATTTACTTATTTCATTGACGATATCTGGTAATTTTCAATGTTTTTACTCTAATATAAGGTTATAGACTCCCCAATGTATAAACTTTCGACCCTCACTACTAGTCGGTAGCCACTAGTGTATGGGGAGACACTATTCAAGGCTTGTGGAAAACTATCTCATGACACCAGTTTAGCGGCCCCTAGTCATGATGTCACATGAAGAATTTGTAAGATTCTCAAAGTCAAAAGGACCTAAAAAGATTATTTATGATGGGGAACACAAAAGATCCAATATTTATATATTTGAAAATGATATATCTAGGAATCATAATGGAAGGCAGGAAATATTATTTTCTCAAATAAGTTTCCAACCATCTATCCCTATGAATAATGAAGAGGCATAGAAGAAAGATGTAGACCTATAAACGATTGTGATAAATCCTCATAGGTTCAACCTTGATTTTAATTTAATTATATGGTGTAGGAAACAATTATTTGTCCCATAAAAACTAGAAATGAAGATGGAATTACCGGGGGAAGCTTATACCTCACCATTCCCTATTCATTCCTTAAGTAAAAATGATTGATATATATTTTAAAGAGTATTTCTAGTGGTATAAAAAGAAATGATATTTTTGTTTGTATATATCTTAGTGCTTGGTTTGTTAAAAATTTATAATTGTGAGATAGAATTATATGGGAATGTTTCAAGAATTAAACATACTAGAATGGAAAAAGGAAAATATCACCCAATTTTTTTCATCATACCCCAAAACATATAATATCCATTAAATATTTTTACAGTCAATCACCTTGTAAAATCGTCACACTTCATTACAATCAGATATTATTTATCTCTTTATTGTCTTTCCATGATATATATTAAGATGTACCAGAGTTTATTGACTATCACATTCTATTGTATTTGAACATTATATAAGGTTTAACTCGAATTTATGGAGAATTATTCAGTAATATACGGTTATAGAGTTATGTTTTAGTATTTTAAATCACCCTCTAACTGATTTTCAGTATAAGAGGACCATTCAAACCATGAGGAATATATTGAAATATTGTTATCCTGATTTCAAATGTTATTGGCATTAAAAATTCCTCTTTTTAAATTCTCTTAAAATAGTAATTTTCATTTCAATATCGATATATACCCTTATGAATCCATCTATAGAAAGTAGTGTAAAACCCAAAAATGTAGGTAAGAAGTTGGAGAAAGAAGTTAATTAGGACCCGAGATAACTACTGAAATGGTAGAGATGTCTAGATTCATTAAATAGCACCTCAAGGAATCCTAGAGTTTACAAATGAGTAATGCTGAAAATCATTAGAGAAATCTTGTATTTGATGATGGTGAGAATGTATTCCAATAAATTTCCCCATGGAATACTGGTTTTAGATTTGGAAATAAAGGATTGTTGAGATTAAGGAATATTGGAACCTTTGATATTTTTGATTGAGTTGGGGTACTAGACTATCACTTGGAACATCTTCCTTAGCTCTATCAAATTCATGATGAGTTCTGTGTATCTCTCCTTCAGGAATAACATACATTATTCTTCACATGTACTGAAGTTAGAGGTTGTACCACTACAGCATCATCGTTTATCTAAAGAAAAACTGATTGAATTTTTTGATAATGGAGAAAGTGATCTATGGAGAAATATTAATAATCTAGTTAATGTTATCTAGAGAAATTATAAATTTAAATAAGCTATATATGATCTTAAAGAAGTGATGAAACATAGATATCCTCATTTATTTTTATTTGGGTGATATAATTTCATGGGAATAAAGCATTTTATGGAATATAGAATGTGACACTCTAATATTTGAGGATATATTTATCTCAAAATAAATTTAATTTCGTTGATATCTTTTGATACATGAAATTTAAAACCCTATTTAAAAAAAGAAAAGAAAACTCGATTCAATGGCCTATAAGACACGTAACACCAAGCCTAAATGAAATATGAAGTATTATAATTTAAATATGGACAGTATAACCTAGACTATAAATTGGAGCATACAATTATGATTAAATAATTCATAAAAAAATCTATAAATATCCTACTTAATATAAATTTACTAACAGATTCTTGGGAAATAAGAACTCTGTTTTTAATACAGACATTGTACTATTAAAAAATATTTTATTCAAAAATAATTTTTATTATATTTTTGTGTAGAAAATAGAATTACTTTATACCACTATTTTTTTATAAAAATGATAATTTTTTTGAGAACCTAATACCAAAATTATCTTTGGGTGAAATTTTTGTATATTTTCTAAAAATAGTTTTTTTCTGTTAATTTTTAAAATAGCAATTATTATAAAAAATATCTTTTCATTTAATTAAATAAATTCATTTAAAGTTTGATTATATTTTGGGTATCAACTTAAATTGACATATGATCTGTTTTATATAGAATGATTTAATTAATTTCATTTTTATCAATAATTTTCATGATTTTTTATAAATCTAATTTTATGCTTAAAACACATTTTTTCAAAAAACTATTTTTATGTGCATAATGATTTTCCATTTCTATTAACTAAAATAATCAAAAATAATATATTATATAAATATATATATATATAATATTTGAATATATATATTAATTTGAATTCATAAAAAATAATTCTAAGTATATATTTAATGTAAAATGAGATTTTCCTTCAAAATGTATTTTTCATGAACATTTTCATCATATTTGTATTGATTATTTTAATATTGACTCTTCACACTTCTATAAAATTTATTTCAAAAAAATAAATTCGTGTTTTTAATGAAAATTTTAAAGTTATCTTATTGTGAGTTTTTTATATTTTTCTGAAAAGAATAATTTACTGATGAACAGTGAAAATTTCTAATATTTATTTAAAGATTCATTTTCATTTAAACCATCTAAAAAGTTTTATTTTATTTTATTTATTTTAAAAATATTATTATTTAGGTTATATTTTTTAATCCAATTTATTTCATATTATTTAATTTTATGTTGAATTTTTATATTCAAACTTTTTATAATTATGAAAACTTTTTCTTTAGAACACCACTTCATTATAACATCTAATAGTTTAATTTTAAATTAAATATTTATGATTAAATTAATTAAATTTTTTTAAAATAGACTCAATATTTTTAATTATCATAATTAATATTTAGTAATAAGGTTAACTTAATTTTTGGCCATAAGGAATAATAAAAACATTAAAAATTAATTAACACAATTGTGGTTAAAACGAGTTTACTGGGGTTCAACATAAATATAATGGTAATTTTACCAATTAAACATGTACAAATATAAAAAAATTTCCACATTTAGATCTTATCTTGTTCTTAATTTTATTATATTTCCATTTGGAATATTTAATCTTTATAATACCTTTATCATTTTGTTCTCTTTTAGAAAATTTAAATGTGGCCCCCTCGACTAATAAATGGACACCCCATCTCCTCTCCTCTCCACAATTAAAGATAATTTTGGTTCAAATAATAATTACCAAAATAACCTCCATAAATCCTTTACCAAGTCATAATGGGATAGGTTTGATCAAAAAACCTTTATAGGAATGATTTTGGTGAAAACCTAAAGTGGTTGTTTTAAAAAAAAGGTACTGTTGAAAACTAAATTTTTTAATTTATTTATTTTTCCAAATAATTAAAATAAAATTAAAATATACTGATATAATATCATAATTATATATCATAAAATTATATGATCTTATATTAATTTCATGAAATACATCTATATCCTCTTCCATCAAATGGGAAATGAAACCACCAATCATGTGTATGACAGGCAACCACCCTCCAAGCTGATGTAATTCGATTTCCATATTAACGTATAATAGTTGTTTATCTTCTTGTATTTAATATATATATATATATATATTATTAATTAAATATTTTACATTTTTTATTATTAATTTAATATATATTTTATTACCTTTCTATTGACCAAAAATCCATACTGTCGTTCGTGCGTACGTATAGACTACCACTACAGCAAAGCGATATGATTATTTTTCCAACACTGCATCACAAGAGTGTAATATATAGATGTATATAATGAAATAATATGTTATTTATGATTTAATTATTTGTATTTAATTATATAATAGCACTTTCCTTATATACATCATGATCTTTGAAAAATGGAAACGTTACTCATACGTACGTACAACTTTCCAGCTTCATGATTGTAACATAGATCATTGTTCATAACCATATTTCAATTTTGTTTTTTAATATATAATTAATGTATAAAAATTATAATTATTCCATGATTAATATTATAGAAATTACAGGAATTTGTTTTTTCCATATTCAACCAACCAAAGTCATTTTGGACATATAAACTAAATATCATTAACATGTTTGATGTCAACTTAATTAATTAATTAAAATGAGATAAAATGGTAATATATAAAATAAAATGAATAATAAAAAAGAAAATATTTCATATTAATGTAAATATTTTCTTTATTTTACTATTTAGTAATATGAAGTATGCCTGTGATGAGTCAAACTCAAGGTAAGGGGTTTCATAACACAATTGTTTTTATTGGTTTATATTACTTCTTTATTATAATTGACATAGTAATATTATGTATGTAATGATTTTTTATTATTTAATTTTTTATTTACAATATGTTTAGGTGTAATAATATTTGATTTAAATAATTAATTCGTTGATTGATTATCAGTTCAACAGTAAGATCTTTGTACGATATTTCATTTCAATTTACCTTTTTGAGGCATATTTTAATGTTATACACCTAATTTATTTTATATGATGTAGATTATACCCCCTTAAATATATTAAATCATGAATTATTCATAATTCATGGTATTTTATATTAAAATTAATTTTACTTTTTCCAAGGGAATTTGATATGAATGTTATCAAAGAGGAAAAGGTTTTCTCTATAACCCCCTTTATTTAAGAGATTGTTTATGATCAAGGTTTCTTTAGGGAAAATCATATTATTTTGTTTAATAAAGAAAATATATTTTATTCTCCTATATTAATAAATTTTTTACTTGTTTGGTTTCCATTTCAAACATTATCTAATAAATAAACATCAAGAATGTTGTTTTTGATAAATACTGATAATGTATCTTCTTTTAGATCAAGATTCATTGTCTTCCTTTTATATATTTATCTTAAAAATAATTTAATGACCATTTTTACTATTCCAAAATTATTTATGATGAGAAATTTAACCTTTTTTGACTTTTATTACAAATTTTATGAGTGGAATATTTTTTTAATTTTCCAAATAATGTGCTTTTATAATTTTTAAAATAAAAGTGTGCAGGAAATGATTTATTTTAACTTATAAGACAGGAAAATAATTTACATCTAATATGAATAATCAATTATTTTTAGGTTAATTTAAATTTATAAATAGATATTTTAAAATAAATTTTTTTCTATAGTGTTTTGTAATTATTTATATTTTAAAGAATATATTTCAAATTGAAAGGGTTATTTTCCATAATAAATTATCATTTAAATAATTTTTCATCAATAGAGATAAAAATTGATGATATATATTTCTTTTAAATTTTGTGTATATTTTTATTACTCATTTACATACCTCATTCTACCTTTATTGGGGTAATAAATTCATTATATTCTTTTATCAAATGACTTATTTAATAAATCTTCTTTGATTATGACACGAGGAATGATTAAAGAACCCATTTCATTCCATGGGATATTATTAAATTTATATGTTATGATTTATTCCCCTTTTATGGTACACATAATAATTTACATGTTATGATGGGTTTTTTTTGAAAAGAAATCTAACAAAATGGGTAAATCTTTGGTCTCATAAGACATTATATAAGGGATTAGTGAGTAAACCTAATAAATTGTGAGATTGTTTCCACCATGATATATTTTCTAAATATTTATACTTGAATATTTTTCAGGTCATGTTATTTATTCCTTATAAATTTCATTTGTTTCTAATATATCATTATACCTTGTTCTTTAGGTTAGGCTTCCATATGATTACTCATGGGAATTCACCTTTTATGATATCTTTTTATACCTCTTCCTTATAAGTTATGATTATTTATAATGATTATTACCTTAAAGGTATTTTCTTCTCACCCTATTATTTTATGTATTCCCCTGGATAACCTATTCTATTTTAAGAGCTCATATAGTTTGAGGTTCTCACTTTAGAGATAAAAATAAAGATGTTAGGTTTTATTTCCTTTTAGTGTTTTATGTACCTAGTAATCCAAAGACATAAGACCCTATGATATTTTGGATGTAATTAATGTATATTAATATTAAAAATCTTGTAAAAATATGTGCAATGTGTTTTGGTCAATATATTTAGTATCATACAGTTGTCTTTTTATTTTGGGGGATTAGGATTTGGTAACTATTATGAAAACTAGGGATTGTGTATATGTTTAGGATAACATCCTAAATATTTGGTAAGAAAAATTATGTTGTTTTCCTAGAAATACATATCTTTCAAGATAGTATAAGTGAACTCAATTTTAAAACCAATTCATCTAGGGATACTAACACCAAAAATATTTTATTCAATAAATACCTATCCTCTTTTTATCCATATTGAGTTCCCTTACAACCCACATAGTTTGATGCTCTCGGGGGAAACACCTGAGTTAATTTAAATTTTCATTATGAAATATTATGTTGAATTATAGAATAACACCTATGGAAACCTATGATATTTTATAGTGATAGTAGATAAGTCTAATGTATCTTGGGATAATATGTATAAGGAGAATAATACATTCAAAGGCATAGATACCCCTTTGTAAATTTTATGTCATTGAAGTATTAAATGTTTATGTTTTTTGGGGATAATTAATTATGATATAATAATTAGTTTACTGATGGATATTAGTAAATAATTTTTTTACAAATAATGCCTTTACATTTTTTTGAGATGCGATTAAATGATTTACTAACCTTTAGGGTTTATCTTATCTTTGATGACATTTGGAGACAAACATTAAATTTATTTTTGAATAATATGTTATTAAATCTTTCTAATATTTGGGTTCAAATATTATTATGGGTTATTTTGAAGGAATTATAAGGATTTTTATTTATCAAATGATCTATGTTAAACATTTGGTGACATTTTTTTGTATTTAGAAACCACTCGTATGAAGGTTCATTCATTTTTGGAATTATCGTACCACAAACTAAAAATGTTGTTTTTGGTTAATGTAAAAAGATTGAATGAATAAATTATTATATTTTTATAGAATTATCTGATATGTTATAATTTAATTTTAGTTCTTTGGTAAAAATAATTTCATATTGAATACTATTAGTTTGAAGCAATATACAAGAATGTAGTGGAAGTTGATTATTAGATGAAAATCTAATTATCAAGTATGTATATTTCTGAATATTCTTAGTCTATATGGTAAGTAATTATTGTTATATAAGAAAAGGATATTGAAGTTTATATTTTATCAAATTACTTTATTTGTGATGAATCTATTCTATTTTTCATACCTCTTTAGTTTGTGGTTTTATGATCATTAACTTTCTCGCAACCATTAACTTTCTACTGATAAATGATTTATTTCAATATTTACCATTATTTGGGAATTATTAATTTCTTTCATGTCTATATTTTCACTTACCACAAATTTTTTCTATTTTTTTAATCCTTTTTATGCAGTATTTTTCATGATATTCATACTTTCATTTTTCTCTTATCAACATGTTGTTTTATTAACCCTTTTTATGATGTTGGTTTTCCACAAAAGCATTTTAAAATGTAAAACCCGTGATTCATGTGACCAATATCAAATTTTGTTGAAAAAAAATATTTTAATGTGGGTAGAATATAACACAAAAGTAGTTTTTAGAAAATAAAACTATGTTTGATAGCACCTAAGGGAAAAAAACACAAGCCTAAATGAACCATGAAATATTATTATTTTAATATTACTATTATAAAATATTAATTAATTGGAATATATTAATAGAATAAAATATTTTATGATATATATATATATACGATCCTACTGAATATAAAAAAATGGATAGATTCTTATATCTGTGTATTCAATTTGTAATTAGGATATTTTACTCTTCTAAAAATTATTATTATTAAATGATTTTTATTAATTTAATTCAGGGATAATTTAATTATTTTATACCACTATTATGAATTTTATTTTTAATAAATATACCATATTTTAAAACCTGTTAAAAAATGCATCTTATGATTTTTTTTTTACTTTCTTCTAAAAAATTGGTTAATCAGTAAATAGTAAAAAAATATCAATTTTTTTAACTCTCATTTATATTAATTAAAAAATGTAATTTTTAGTCTAAATATATTTTTAATATTTCTATAGGGTGACAAATGATCCCTTTTATTTGTTTAATTTTAATTAATTTCATTTTAATCAACAATTTTCATGATTTTGGTGTAAATCTAGTTTTATTCTTAAAAATATATTTTTCTAACAAATGTTCTTAATGAGAAATGTTTTACCAGTTTAATTAATTTAGATAAACCCTAATAAGAAATTATTTAAATTAAAATTTCATATTATCTAAAAATATTTATTAATTTTAATTCATACAATGAGTAGTAATCGTTATATAGTTGATGTAAAATATTGGTTCATTAAAAATTGATTTTTATAAAAATAGTTTTTCATCACATTTTCCAAAATTATTTTAATATTATTTCTTTCACACTTCTTAAAAATAAATTTTCAATATTAAAATTAATTTTTTGAATTAAAATTTAAAATACATCTTAGATTGAATTTTTGAATATTTTGTCAGAAGATAAGTTTTTCGATGAATAGTGAAAATGCTGATTTTTATTGAAAACTATCATTTTAATGCATTTTAAAGGTTAAATATTTTTTTAAATGGTTTAAAAGTAAAATTATATTATTAGTAATCAATTTTATGAGATATGAATCAATTTCATATTGTGTTTGGTTACAAAATCAATTTATATTTATAAAGAATTTTTCTAGGGAAAAACACTTTTTCATTGTGTATGAGGGTTTAATATTAAATTAAATTCTGAAACATAATTGAATGGAATTTTATAAAATGGATTCTAATGTATTTAATAAAAATAATTAATATTTTGTAATAAGGTTATCTAAATTTTTGGTAATCATGAATAAAAAAACATTAAAAGTTAATTACCATAGTTAATGTTAAAACATGTTCACTAGGGGTTAAGACGGAAGATATGGAAATGTTTTCCAATTAAACTTGAATAAATAAAATTTTCCTAAAATATTTAAATAATACCTTTTCTTATAACCTAATATATGTCCATTTAAATTATTTTTTCTTGAGAATGGATTAATCATTTTGCATTGTTTTAAGACATTTCTATATGGGTTCCCTCCCCAAAATTATAAAAGGGAACCACATATATTATCTTCTCAAAACATATGAATCATTTTTTTTCAGATAATATATGTCAAAATACCTTCCTTACATTCTTCACCATGTCATATAGGCCTTTGATTGATCATAAAACCATCCTAGAGAAGCATGTGGTTTAAGCTAAAAGAGGTTTTCCGAAGAAGAGGTATAGTTCTTAACAGAGCATTTTTTGTTTTATTTATTCTTCCAACACCTTCAAATATTTTTCCTCCATGATAATTTCATTGAATAATAATTTAATATATACTAATATGTAATTATATCAATCCTATAACTTACTTCTGTCTCATCTCCCATCAAATTTTAAATAATACAAATGTTTTTGTGAATGGTGAACTACCGCCTAACTAACCAATGTAATTTGTTATCCATATTCACCTATCATGAAAATTTAGGATCATTTATTTAATTTATATATATATATATTATATTCATGAAATATTTATTATTCTACTAATTTAATATATTATATATTTTCTTAATTTTCCATTCACTGAAAAATAAAAATGTCATTTATGTGTGCGTGTGGACTTCCAAAACCACGAAGCGATGTGATTTTTTAACACCACAGCACATGTATGGTATTTATAATTGTATTTAAAAAAAATATAATAATTACTATTTAATTATTATTTTAAATAATAAAATAATTCTTTCCTTTTTTCCATCTTGATCGTTAAGAAATGGAAATGGTACTCCTACATATGTAAGACCTACCATCTCCATGATTGTAACATTGTTTATTTTTCATAACCATAAGTCATGTTAAGGTCTAAAAGTATACATTATTTAAGAAAATTATAATTATTTATTTTTTATTATTCTATATATTATGTAACAATTGTATATTTTACCATATTCAATATATCAAATTCATTTTGGACATATGAACCAAATATCATCAAAACATATGATGTAAACATAATTGATTAAGTAAATAAATATAATATGGTAATAAATAAAATTAAAGGAATAATAAAATTTAATTTTCTATTAATCAAGTAAATTTTTATTATAGTTTAACTATTCAGTTTGACAAAGTATATATGTGACAAGATGAACATTAGGTAAGGGGTTTCATATCACAATTTCCTTTCATTTGGTTATATTATTTTCCATTTTCTTTGATATTATAAGATTATGTATGTAATGACTTTTAATTATCTTATTTTTTATTTCCAATAATTTAATATTTATTTATATTTTATACACATAATCATTTCATTGATTAATTATCACTTCAATGGTATTATCATTACAAGTAATTTCATCTCAATTTTCATTAATTGAGGCATATTTTAATGTAATGATCCTAATTTCTTTCATATGTTGTATATAATACCCCATTTACATATTATATAATTAATCATTCAAAAATAAAGGTATTTTAATTAAAACTTATTTTTAATTCAACCATGGTGATTTGATTTGAAAGTTACCAAAGTGGTAAAGGCTTTACATTACAATCTCTATTTTATAAATATTGTTTATATTTGTGGTTCATTTGGGGGATGTCATATACAATTATTTTACTAAACCAAAACTATTTTTTATCCTCTTTTATTGAATTTGGTTTACATTTTTTGTTTCTATTTACCTTCTAATTTAATAAAGAAACATCAATACTATTTTTTATAAGTAATATTAATCTGGTATATTCTTTTAGATTTGGAATCATTATCTTCAAGGTCTATATTTTCATAATAAATATTTAAAGATTGTTTTCACTATTCTCAATTGGTCTGTTAAATAAATTTGTACGCATGTTTTACTTTTCTTACAAAATGGTTTTAAAGGAATCATTCTAACCTTTTACAAACAAGGTATTTTTTTAATTTTCTCTAAAATTATTAAAGGAATGTTTTATTTTATTTTATATGGAAATAAAATATTTCCATCCATCATGAATAATCAATTTTCTTAATCATTCATAACAATTATCCATCGTTCTCTTTAAATAAAATTTTTTCTATATTATTTTCTAAATTATTATATTTTAGTAAATAAATTTCAATGTGAAAATGGTATTTTCTATAAGAAATAATCCGATGTGGTCATTAAAAGACATTTTCATAAATTATTTCAATATTTATTATTTTATAATACAATTAAATTCTATATATATGTCTCTTTCATATATAAATATATCATTCTCCCTAAATTTTATGGGGAAATACATGCCTTAAGGTCGTTTATCAAATGACTTCTAAATGAAATATCCTTTTATTATTACATGATTCAAGATTATGCAACTGATTTCTTTAAATGTATAATTATAGTTTTTTTACCTTATAATTTATTTTCACGTTGTGTAACACATTAGCATATACAAGTTATGAAGTGTTTTCCGACATAATTATCCATTGTATTTGGTAAAGATTTTGACACATGAGAGGTAATGTATGAGATTAGGGAGTAAACCAAAACTATTATAGGACATTATCAAATATGTGATATTATCTAGGTAGTTATCCTTGACTCATTTTTATCTCATATCATATGTCACTATGAAATTTCCTATGTTTCCATGATCTTATGGTACCATGTTTATTATGTTATTATTCCATGTGATAATTCATTAGCCTTATATTTTAATATATCATTATATAACCTTTCATCACACATTATGTTTCCTTCTAATTTTTTCCCAACTAGGATTTATAGCTCACCCACTTATTTTATGTATTCCTAGATTTATCCCATTCTGTTTTAAGAGATCAAAGAGATTTAAGAGATCAATAACGATAAAAAAAATTAAACAAGATACATTTTGGTTTATTTTAATGTTTTATATACCTATTATCCTAGGGAAACTAGGATTCCTGATATTGTGTTTGTAATTAGTGTTTTATATGTAAAAAACTATATAATAATAAGTGTAAAGTTCTTTGGTCTTTATATGAAAACCTGAGTCTAAATGAACTATATTATAGTCTACTATTATAAATTATCCATTAATTTAAACGAATGAATATTAATAACCTCATTTCTTGAAAATATTTATAAATGTGTTATATAATGAAAATATATTCATAAATAATAACTCTCCACTTTAACTAAAATCATTTTATGCTACCAAAATACATTATTTCATTAAAAAGTGTAATTATTACTTTTTATGAGAAAATATTATAATAATTTCAATAAAAGGTTAAAAATTTAATTTTAAAAAATATTATATATTTTTCAAATAATCATGTCAATTTTATCTTAGATATGATTTTTTTATTTTCTCAAAGGATTTATTTGTTGATAAATAGTTAAAATACTAAAATATAAAAACTATCTTTTCATATTAGTCATATAGAAAGTTAAATTTTGTTATAAAATAGGTTCAATGTAAAATTAGTTCATTTATATTATTAATAATATAATTAATTTCATTGGAATTAATTTTATGTTGGTTTTTTGTATAAAATATTTTTATACTTACGAAAACATTTTTTCTATAAAACTATATTTCATTATTTTTTGTGGGTTTAATTTCAAATTTGATTATTGAAATTATATGAATTGAATTTTATAAAATGAATTATATTATTTTAATAATAATAATTAATTTTGATTTTAAATTTAAACTTATTTTTTCATAATTAATAGTAAATACAGTAAAAACATGTTACTACTGTTAAGGTGAAAATAGGTTTATCTATGGTTAAACTAAAGTGATGAGGGTTAAAATGGCTTAAAAACTTATATAATTCATATTTTATTTACATATTTAGACACTATATCATATCATATTCATTAATCGTATATTATGGATCCATTTTCCTATAGTAATTCATTGATGTATTTTAATCATTTCGAAAATATCAACTGTCCCTTCTCCCCTACTTATAAAATGACACCCTCCTTTGTCTTATCAAAACCAATTGAAGCCACCTAGATCAACCAAAACCTACCCAATTGAATTTTAATAATATATATCCACTAACTATATGTTATTATCTTATTATATGACTATTCTAGGGGTCTAAAATAAGGAATCTAATTGATGTATACCAAAGAAGATATAATCACCAAACCTAGCCTCTTTCAATTTATTACTTCTTCTAACCTATTATAAATCTGAGATATTAATCATAAAATAATAAATTATGTGTCTTAATTATTTTTAAATGTTATTATAATTATAAAACCACTATTTCCAGTCCTCATTTCTATCAAATGGGAAATGAAAGTTTCCGTCATGCGTACGTGTGGACTACCACCTCCATATAGAAATATAATTCGTTCTCCATAACCAGCATTCATGGATGATTATTTTAAGGGATTTAATTTTTATATTTAATATTTTTTATTAAATCATGGTTTTTTAATGATAAAATATTATTTATCTTTATTTCTTTATGTTCTCTTGAAAATAAAAATATTTTTCTTGAGTATGCCCGACCTACTATCTCCATGAATAGTGTAAATAAGGTTAATATAATTACCTTTTATGGATTATTATAAATATTTACATAATTATTATATATTTTATTTATATGATTATTAACATTTTTCATTGTATTTAACCAATATTCATGTTTATGTTCCATATTTATACAAATAGGACTTCCTAAATAAATGAAATAATTAACACTAAGAAATGATTGTTTTAGTACAATATTTTTATTAAATGGGTATCGAAATATTATAATTGGATCATATATGATACTATAAGTATGTACATTAATTATTTATAAAATTATATTAAAATAAAAAAAAATTATACAGGAGGTTAGAGTGCTTTCGATGTTAATTGAAATTGAGGTAATTGATTAATGTTTCAATCTAATTTTAATCATGATTTTATATTATTGAATTTTTATGGGAAATGATATAATAATTATATTATAAACCCCATTAATTTTATCATTAAATGGTTATTTTTTAAAAATACATGTTTTTCTTTCATTATCCTCACTTTATGTACTCATGAGACAAAAAGAATGTTTTTACGGAGAACCATCTATGTTTTACAATTTTTCTGGGAATTGTATTCTTCCATTTCCAGGATTTTCTCAAAATTATTTCAATAATTTATTTATTATTCTCATATTATGGTTCAAATTGTTCTGTACACATATTTTAATTACTATAAAAATTATTCAAAGAAATATTTTTCTATGTTTATGAACTATGAACATCTGACTTTTTACCGAAAATGTGAATGGAATATTTGGTTAAAACTATAATAAATGAAAAAAATTGCACCTCCATGACTAATTAATTATTTAAATCCTTATTTATATGTTTATATTTTTCTTTTAAAATGAAACTTTTTCATTATTATTTTTTCAAAATTTTAGATTTTAAATAAGCAGTTTAATTTGTATATTGTTCTTTAATCAATAAATGTTTTTGTGATATTTTTGTAACATTTTTTATTTATAATAACATCAATTAATGTTGGTTATGATTTATTGGGAATATAATTCAATTATAACATCATTTTTATTTCCCTAGGTATTTTTATTATTATTGTGATGATATGTTTACAAAACAAGTTTACTTTACAGGGGTTATGATATGATAATGTAAATAAGGTATTATGATCCTCTGTAATTTGCATGAATGTATTATGATTCTGTGAATGGTGGTCCAGAAATTATATATCACTATAATGAATTGGGTGAATATTAAATTTTTTTGAGATAAAATAGTACTTGGGATGTGATCCCAAGCCCGAAGTAGGTAAACAAATAGTTTTCCCAATACTAACATGTGATTAATTTCTTAGTGTATAGCCTTGACAGATAATTTATATGATTATGATTATTCCACATTCTATAAAACTATTTTATGATTTGATATTATGACAAATCCATGCTTTCATGGATAATTTTCTTTGATTCCTTTATGATTTATGTCTTATAACCTTCCATATATTATTTACCAACTCAATTTTAAAATATTAGAATCACTAGTTATAGTTTTAAAATGTTATGGTAATGTAATAAAACCGATATATTAATTTTAGATTTTAATGATCATTGATATCTCTCTTGTATACCCTTATTGAACTTCTAATATCACCCTTCATTTTGTTTCTTTTGTCCTCAGGATATGAAGAAAAATTTTAAGTATTATTTTTCTAAGAAGGGTGATAGTTTTTATGAACTAAGTGGGTTGTGATATAAATCATTTATATACCAATTTATTATTTATCCATGTTTGAAAAACACTAAAAATTTATGTCTACGTTATTGATATTATTATTATGTAATGTATATTAATCTATTAAGATGTAATATTTATGTTTGAAATTTTTTGGTATCTATAGTTTTTGTAATAGTAAGTATTAGTTATTTTTTGAAATTAGGATTTATAATATTTTGTACAAACCCTTATGATTATCCTTTGTATAATAGAACGTCTAAGTTATAGTAAAGGAATGGGAGATGTTTTCCTAAAAAATAAATCTTTGTCTGGATACTAGAATGCGGATGTAGTTGTGTCACAGATGTACCAAGGCAGAACAACTATGAATGAGATAGATTTATTATTGACTCGATCATCACTTGTTTAGGATAAGTGAGCCTAAAAATGCACACCCAGATAAAAAATCCAAGAGGATTTTTTTGAGTTAATTAAAATTTTCATTATAAATCATTATAATGGAATTTAATTGATGATCGCCATAGAAAACCTCGGTTAAACATAGGGAGGTATTGATTAAAACTAATGTTTCATGATTTGAAAATACTATTATTTGTTTTTCCTGATTATATGGTTTTTCACTGAGATTACTACTTATAAAACTATGATTTTTTGTTTAAGTCAATAGCTAAAAACTAAAGGAACCATGTTAACACTATACGTGATGGAAAATTCAATGATTTTCCTCATTATAAGCCAATTTTTATAGTATATGGAATGAAAAAGATCATTTCTATGCTTACTCAACATTATAAAACATTGAATCGGGATGATTTTCCAAATGAGTAAAAAATGGGACCAAAGTCTATTTAATCCTTGATGAGGAGACAACCACAATATTTTAATAGGGTCAATTGATCCAACTGTTGTTGATCAATGGATTTGTACAATATAAAATTTTTTTTCTCTAGCATTTTGAGAATGACAATTTTTATTTATTTATTATAGTTTATAAGGAAAATTAAATCAATGATATACTCTCATCAATAGAATGTGGAAAAATGCTGAAATTTATTATATTGATAAGGATGAGTTCTGAAGGTTGTTTTTTCAATAAGTAATTTCCTTGTATAATTTTTAAGAAAATAGAAAATGGAATCATTAATCTAAATTAGAAGGATAAATAATTCCTAAGTACTTGTGAGTAAAATTTCATTATACTTGTTATATATTATTTTTGTATTATCATTGAACTAGAAATTATGCTTTATTAATTCTTTAGTGTCTTAATAAGAATTCCCTAAATATAATTATCCATAATAGAATTCATTGGCTATGAATAAATCATTTGATATGATTCTAAGGTAGAATTAAAGATTTATGTTACCCATTAATTTCATGTTATTGATAATAAAATATTTATTTGATTAAATAGAAATTCTAATGAAAAAATTATGGAGAGATAAATATGATCCTTCTTTTATGCTTGAAGTGTGAAATGAGACATGAGGAAAATTTTCATAAGGGGACTTATAAAATCTTTAGGTATGGAATGAAAGTTCATAAAGAAATTTAATTTCAAAGTGATATGAATAAGTTATTTAGTGATAATAATAGTGAGAATGTTCCACAAAATGCAATACCCACACTCCATTGCTTCAAATGCACAGAGTATTGTAATTATATTAACTCATGCTCCAATATGATGGTTAATGATGATGATCGATTTTGATAACCTCTTAACCCTAGATTTTAATCAAAATCTCATGAAATCACCATTTTCAATGTGGGATACAATAATGAAGCGGTAAAGGGTAATATTACCATCGAATCTATAACTACATTTTCTTATTTGATTCTAGATCAACGCTCTAATTTATATCTAAATAATTTTATATGGGTTTCACAATAACACCTCAATGATTATATGTTGAATTAGAAGTGTAAATTCTATGGAATGAGGTTCACATCTCAAGTCTATGATTCATATTTGATGGATGTTTAAGAGATTTTGTATTTTGAAATTCCATTTATTCTCACTCTAGGGGAATTTCATGTTTTATTAGTGATGGATTATCTTTATTTATTTAAATCCTATGTTAATTATAGAGGGAGGGAAGTCACATTTTATATTTTGAAAAAACAAATATCATAATATATTAGTGAAAAATAATATTTGAACTTATATTGAAAATTCCACTCATTTTATGGGTTTTAATTAATATTTAAAATTAGTGTTTATATTGCATGGTTGGGGATAAAATCAACATAAAAGATATTCATATTGTATTGGAGTTTTATTTTTTCCATTACAGATGAATTCCGTAATCTTCCTTTAAATTTCAAAGATTATTTTTCAACATTACTCATACTATGTGCTTTACTTATTTCAAATACTCTATATAGAAAGGAATCAGTTGAGATATTGGAATTGAATAAGTAACTCCAATAGAATATTGATAAGGGATTAATTTGTAAAAATACATCACCTTGGGGTTCATATATTCTTTTTGATAAGAATAAATATGGATAAACAAAACTCTACATTGGAAATAAGGAAAAAAATAAGATAATAATCATTAATAAGTATCCTTTACATCATATTGATTATTTTTTCAATCAATTACAAGGATATAAATAATTCTCTAAGATTGATCATTAATCCAGATACTATAATTTGGGGTTCAAAAGTAATTTCATAACCCAAACAACCATATATATGAGTGATGGACACTATGAATTTATACTGATGTCATTTTATCTAACTAATACCCTTATTATCTTCATATATTTAAGGAATTGAGTATTTATACCTTACATTGATCAGTTTGGGGTTGACTTTATTGATGACATTTATATATATTCAAAATTTCATGAAGCTCATGGAGATCACTTGAGAATTGTACTAAAGAATTAGAGGAAGGAAATTTTTTTTTAATAAATTACCATTTATGGATTATTTTAACATAACTTTTCTTTATTGGGTCATATTCTCATATAAGGGTATATCAATGGATCCATCAAAAACTGAAGTTATTGAAGATTGGCCCGAACCCACCACCATGACATAGATCAAAGTTTCATCAGTATGGGTTGACATTATCAGAACATTGAGAATAATTTCTTTGTCTATTTAATCCACTGACCAAGTTAACATGTAATAAATTCATGTTCCTTTAGATATATGAATTTGAAGAAAATTTCAATGATCTAAATTAAAGGTTGTTCATCACACCTGTTGTAGCATTACCCAATAGTGGACAAGGTTATTTGATATATATTGATACATTAAAGAATGTATTAGGATGTTTCCTCAAGTAAATTGAAATATTGACAGCTTATTTCTCAAAAAATTGAAGGTTCATGAGAAAAATTACCTGACATGTGATTTAGAGATTGATACATTAATATTTTTCTTTAATGATATATAAGAATTTTCTCTATTGAGAAATGTGTGACATATATAATGATCATAAATGTTTAATGTATATGTTCAATCTAATAGATTTTAATATCTATAAGAGATGATTATATTAGTTAATTAAATATTATTACTGATCAATACATTACCATCATGGGAATTTTATCAAGATGAAATATGATCTAATTCAAAATGGTCATCCAAGATTGTCTATTATGATGATAAACAAGATCTAATATTTAGGGACGTTAAAATTATGGATCTCGAAATCTTGAAGGGGAAAAATATTATCTTTCTAAAATTATTTTTCAAAAATATATCCAATTGAAGATAAAAACTATATAGAAGAGATATTTATAGTGAAAAAATAAGGTGATAAATTTTCATCATTTGAACCTTGATTGTGATGGAATGATAAATTTTTGGAACTGAGTATGTATTATATCGATGAAAAACATTAAGAAGGAATTATCAGATGAAGCTCATACTTCATCATACACTAGTTATCTTAGAAATAAAAAGATATATGGTGAGGTTAAATTGTTTTTATAATGATATAACATGAAAATAAATATTGAATAGTATGTATCTCATTGATATCTATGTCTGAATGCTGAGGATGAGTTCCAAAAGATTAAAGGAAAATTATAAGAATTACTTATACGAGAATGGAAGTGGTAAACCATCACCCTTAATTTCATAATTTGACTCCCAAAACATCTAAATTCAATAATGTTATTTGTGTTATAGTAAACCTCATTATGAATTCAACACACTTCATTGTTATCTTATAATATTTCTCTCCTGATCATCTGGTTTGAATATATATTAAGGAGGTGCAAATGTTTCATGTAGTACCACATCATATTTTATCTCTCTAGGATATATATTTTACCTCAAAGTTCTAGATAAGTATTCAGTATGATCTTGATATAGAGTTATATTTCAATATTAATTATCATCCTCGTAAAAATGGTCAGTTAGAGGTGACCAATCAAACCCTTGAGGATATATTGAGTTTTTTAAAATTAGATTCAAAAAGGTGGTTTGGATCAAAAACTTCAATGTTTCGAATTCAATGAAAGGAATATATTTTCACTTGAGAATCCAGATGTCTCCATTTTGATCCCTCTATGAAAATAAGTTTATAAAAACAAAATTTGGGATAAAGATATAGAGTGAAATCTATTGGCACCTGACCTAGTTATGTAAATGGAATAGAAGGTTGGAATCCTTCAGTAGCCTGTCAATCCATCACCGAGTCGATATAGTAGTTATTTTGACAATCATTTGTGAAATAAGTAATTAGTTTATGATTAAAATGAATTACTGAAAATTTGTCTATAGAATATGGTTATGTGATTCAAAAATAAGGGAAAGCAATTCCTTAGGAATATTGGACCCTTATAGATTCTTGATTTAGTATGGATGGTTTCTTATCACTTATCACATCCACCAAACCTCCCTTAACATAATAACGTGTTCCATGTATCTCTCCCAAGGAACTATATACCATATATTTAAAATATACAAAACTCATATATTGTAATAGTTTATCATGATTATTATTATGTAGAATAACTAGTTGAAATCTTGAATTGTATGTCAAATTTAATATAAAACCAGTCTACTCATCCGGTTGATGTTGTCTAAAGGAATTATAAATTTGAGGAAGATGCATGTGAAAATGAGGATGTAATGGAATATATATGTCCTCTTTTTTATATCTATCAGATATATGTTTGAGATAAAAATTTATTTTAAGGGGTGTAGAGTGTAGCACCTAGTGATTTTATGATATATTTTATTTGATGGATTGTGACACCCAGATCCCCTAGTATAAATGACATATAATAGAGTATATCAATATAAAATTTCTATTATGTTGGAAAAATTAATAGGAATAAATAATATTTGAATAATACATATAAAAATTTTATGTTAATAAAATTTATTAATAAATAAATAATCAATTTATAATAAAATCATTATATGCTTCAAAAATACATTTTCCCACCAGAAATTGTTTTTATTGATGTTTCTAGACAAATAATATAACTAATTTCATCTCATTTTAGAAAATTTATTTTAAAAAAACGAAATTAATTTTTGAAAACATCATTTTAATATTAGAATATCTTGAATTTTTGATGATTTTTTGAAAATATCATTGTTTTTTAGAATAATGATCAAAACATATTTTTATTTGAAACTAGCTTTCTTTTTAAAGAATATAAATTGTAAAATTTTATTTTAAAGTAAATTCAATGTAAAAATAGTTTATTTATAATAATAATAACCTAAATAATTTTATTAGAAGCAAATTTTTCTTTGATTTTTGTATAAAATTATTTTATACTTATGATTTTTTTTTCAGGAAAATTTCTTTTCATCGGGTTTTGTAGCATTAATTTTAAATCTTATATCAAATTGATTCCATATTTTGAGTGACTATAATTAATATTATTTAGTAATTTCAAATTAATTTCTAATGACAATGAATAATAAAAATAGAAAAAATGTATTACCATAGATAAGGGGAAAACATGTTTACTGAGGGTTACAATAAAGTGATAAGGGTTGAAATGACCTAAAAACATGTCAAAATAATTTTGAATAGAAATATTTAATCCATATACCATCTCATATTTGGAAATGACCATTTTTTATGAATTATTCTTGAGAAATACATTAATATATTTTAATATTTTTTAAAAAATACAATTTGTGTCCTCTCCCTCAGTTGTAAAAGGAAACCTCTCCTCTCTCTCATTTTAATAATTTTGAGCCACGTAGAACAACCAAAACCATACACATTATCTTTCAAACTTACCTAGATAGAAATTAGTTATTTTTATTCTTAAAATAACTTTCCAAGGGTCCTTAAAATGGGATCAAAATGAGGATTATCAAATAATAGATAATCATTCGACCTAGCCTCTTTCAATTTATTTCTACTTATACCTCCTATAAATATATGGTATTCATCATAAAATATTATATTTTCATGTTAATATATTTAAATTTTATTATTATTATAAAACCACCATTATCCACCCTCTAATCTACAGATGGTAAATGAAAGCATCGATCGATAGAATTTGCGGACTACTACCTCCTCATAGCAATATAATTCATTTTCTATCACAATCATTAATGGTTGAATATTGTGATGTAATTAATGTTTATATATGATATTTATTAAATAATTATTTTTTTATAATTAAAAAATATTATTTATATTTCTTACATTATTTTCATTAGAAAATGAAAACTACATTTATACGTGTATACGGCCTACTATCTCGATGAATGGTGTAAATAATTTTGTTCTGTTTACCTTTTATTGATGATTAAAAATATTTATGCAATAAATATATATTATATTTATATAATGAATAAAACTCTACATATTATGTAACATGGTGAATTTACATTGACCAAAACTGTTTAATAGAAACTTCTTTAAAAATATAGTAAATATTATGAAACATTGATTTTAATAAAAAAATAATAATAAATGGGTGTGGAAATATTATAATAGGATCATATATGATATAATAAATTTATAAATAATTTTAATATAGAATTATATTATATTTTAATTTATTTTACATGTGGTTATAGTTCCTTCTTTGAAAGTCAAACATGAGGTAAGTAATTCAAATTTCCATGTCACTTTAATCAGAATTTTCAATGATTCAATTTCTGTTAAATGGAATTATATAATTCTTTTTTGATAAACTAATTTCAATTTATTTAATCTATTTATTTCTTCTTAATAAAAATTTCCCTTTCATTTTCCTCACATTATGTTTATATGATACTAAAATAATATTTTTATTAAAAACTGGATATGTTTTTTTATTTATTTGACAATCAATTTATTATATGTTAATGTTTTCATAAATTTTTTTTAAAAAATGTTAATTATATTATCATTAAATTTTTTAAATTATTTTTTAAACATGTTTTACAATATATAAAAAATCTAAAGGTATATTAGTGTCTTTTACGGAATGAGGCACTTCTAACTTTTTACTGAAACTAAGAAAGGAATGTTTTTTAACATACATGACATGAATGAAATTTTCTGTAATCATGAAAACTCATTAAATTAAATATTCATTTAAAACATACTATTTTTATTTTCAAAGAATATTTTTTCATATATATATATATATATATATTCTTTTTGAAATATTTTATTTATTGATGAATATGGTATTTTACAAAAAACTGTTCAACTGATTATTTTATGAATTTTTTCTATTATGAAAACATCCTTTGATATTAAGTATGATATAATTTGTATATGATCCAATAATACCATCCATATTCATTATCTATATGGTTTATGATTATCATTATGTGATGTTTAAGAAACTGGTTTATTTTCCTCTAGTTATACTTTGATGATATGATGAATATTTTACCACATTATGGAGTACATATGAATGTATTATGATTATTCAATGGGTAAGACCAGAATTATATAGACATATATTTCATTCAGTAATGATTATTACTTTATATACTCAAATTATATAGTATGGTTTATCTAAATACTTATATAGGATACACAAGATTTTATCCTAAGCTTGATAGATGATATATGAGAGGTTATCACAAGCTTGAAAGAGGGTGACATGGAGGTTACCTAAATCCTAAATCAGGTACATGGGTAGTAAAAACATTCCTAACATGTGATAAATGTATTATTAAATATCTTGTACACAATATTTCAATTATTATTTTTATCCCACACATTATGATACTCTTTTATAATATAAGGTTATTCTTCATTTATTCTCTCATGGATCATGTTCTTAGATTCCTTTATGATTTATGTTATATGAGGTATAATTATTTATATCATGACACATTTTTTTATCTATCAATTATAGGGCATGGTATCCAATGTCTAAGACCATTTTATCAAACCCTTATTCTCATTTTATGTTTAAATGACTATTGACATCTCCCTTGTTTACCCTTACTGAGAAAAGGATCACACCATTTATGATGTTTCCTTTTCCACAAGATATAAATAAGGGTTTAAAGAATTATATATCTATGTCTGGTGACAGTTGTAATGATGTAAGTGGGATATGATGTATATCTTCCATGTAATAGTTTTCTATGTATCCCAATCTCGAAAGACACTAAACCTTTATGGTTCTGGTGTGGATCATAATGTTATGTAATTAATATTCTAATAAAAAGATGTAATTTTTAGTAAAAAAATGTTTCAGTCAGTATATACACTCATATATCTAGAACATTACCTTCTAAACAATCCTTACACTACTATACATATGATGTTTAAAGACACCCAAAATCCTTACACCCTATATTTGGAATATGGAACTTCTATACATAGATTATCTAAACATGAAAGGTGATTTTAAATATATTGACATCAACAAATATCCAATAAAATAGAATAATGTAAAAACCAAAAAAGATAAATATATATTAGATAACATTATCACACAAAACATACATGTGTCAATGGAAAAAACCTCCATGTTTTAAGATCTCCTTCGAAGAGACCACCAATAGTAACCATCTCCTCCATGGAACACTAAATGTCCTAATGCATTTACTCTACCAACTACACTAGATACACTATATCCCTATTCTATAAGACACTATCTATAACAACACTACTTTTATTTCACATGTAAAAATAATTTATTACATTAAATTTCACTTAATACAACATAGAAGATCGATAGGTCTACTGTCATTGGGGATTATGATCATTATATAACAACCTAAAACATGAAATATAACATCTATATTGAAAACATCTTTTACATGACCTCAACATTCCCTCATACTTAACATTTCATGGGATAACCTAAGGACATACATAAGAAAGGGGTGATATAGAAAGCCGAGTAAGGGAATAAACATGGAATAATATAAGGAATAAAATACATGTTAGATAATAGTCATATCAATGGATCATAAGAGAAACATGAACATTAAGACATGATAAATCATGATAATCATAACATGGATATGTGGAAACAACATTTAACATGATATTAGCTTGATCCAAGGCTCATTTCACAAGAAGCATGAGTAAACCCTCATTGCATATGAAACATGAGTAAACCCTCATTTCACTTGAATTATAATGAGTAAACACTCATTTCAAATGAATTATCATGATACTATACTTTAACCAATTCATTGGAGCGCTATCAAGGCACACCCTTCTTAAACATTTCATTTCATGCCTAAGTGTGCCACATGGATCATGCATCATGTAATCATTCATCCTAATTTTTTCCATGATAAAGGGATGTTAAATACATAAATTAAGATTTATAATAAATATGTAAATGTTCATAAAGTTCAATAACATTGATAAAGAAATAGGCATGGTATTCACTACACAATGACACTGTCTTGGAAAATCGGTGCAATTTTGGCAGTGTAACGGTCTAACATAAGAATTCATAAAAATGATTTATGAGAGAGAAAGGGGTGACTCATAATATGTACATGAAATGGACAGTAAGGGGGGTCATATAGATACATGTCCCAATATATGTAATGGAATTTGTGATTATAATACAAAATATTTTCTTGAATGTAAACGAGGAGAGAGAAATTCCTTACTAAATTTCGGTATAGTAACTGGTGTACATGGATGGAATTAATGGAAGATAAATCGTTCTATAATCATTAAAACATAAATAGGGATTTATGTGGGTGGTTTGAAATCATATCCCCAAAATTTATAATTGAATATAAAATGGCATAACAAGATTAAGAAACTTGGACAAAATGAGAAAGGAAGGTATCGCTTACTTGGATGTGTGATCCAAAAGGCTTCAGAGAGGATTGAGAGAGGATTATTGGGAGCTTGGGGTGCCTTGGGAGGATTATAGAGAGATGATGTAAGATTTTGGATGAAATACAAAGGCTTTGACTGAAGAGGAAGTGATATCTTAGGTGGTATTATATTGGAAAGGAGAGATATTCTTTATTATTTTGGTTTGCGACACCACACATTCAACTAATCAAAACCACAAACCAACCCATGGTTTTTTCCCATGTCTATTTTCAATGGAGAGTGTAAAACAATATTTTATAATTCCAATGGCCGGACAACTAAAAATAATAGGGTTGCTTATGTGGAGGTGAGTCACACCCTCAAGGAAATCAATTTAAAAAGCTAAAATGTTCTAAAGTCATGGAGGGTCCACTAAATCTTTATAAAATAAATCAAAGAAACCAAATTTTTTTTATTTTAATGGTAAAACATATATTTACTGAACATAATGTTTATAGTATTTTGTTAAAACTCTATTTGTTCATTATTATGTCATAAAACACATTATATATTTAAACGATATTTAATTTTTACCCAAAAATTCAGTTGTCTCAAAAAATTTTAAAAAAAATTACCGTTGGATAATTTCAACATCCTAAGTCCAAAAATAATATTCATTTTATCTAAAAAATTTCTTAAATATGTGAATTTTCACTTTTAAAAAAACTGACATTTATTGAAAAATCATGGGTTTTGACAAAAACAGCTTTCAAACCATAATAAAAATATCAATTGTATTCATAAAAATTATACGATAATTTATACTTAATAAAAAGTAATTTAATAATAATAATATTTTATTTAAAAAATTTATGATTAAAAAATCCATTAATTTCTCAAAATAGATTTCTTTTTTTAATATTAACTAAAAATATTATTTGTGCTATAAAAAACTATTTAAAAAAGTTATAATAATAAAATGAATGTATATTCTTTATTATACACAAAAATAATGCACATAATCATATTTCTATGGTCTTGTTACATAACCCCTTATAACACTCGAATAAGACCGAAGGGTAAGGTGTGTGATGGTGACAGACTCTTGGGGTGGCTCGGATAACATCACTCGGGTGGTAATCTCGATCAACTTCCACTTCTCATGTAGGCAGTTCCATTCGAGGTTAATGTGTTGAAGATCATCTTGGGAATGGTCAAGAGTGAAGCCCAATGATTCCACCTCCATTCTGAGCTCTCACAAATGGGCTTCGTATGGGGAAATTCTATTAGATGAGTCCATCACTTCCTTTTTCTGTGTAAATTGGATTTGTTAAAGCCCTATATTTATTCTAATCATGTGATCACTATTCAATGACTATATTAGAAATGGTAAACATTCTTAACGGTGGTTTAAAAATCAAAAAACATAAAACCAAATAAGTGAATATTTTATATAACCATTTTACATAATAATACATTTCATTAGATCAAGAGGGAATTCCATTAATAAAAAGTTGGGTCGTTACAGTCTTCCCCCTTGAAATTTCTCCCTTGAAATTTACTTTTCCCACACTAAAACAGATGTGGGTATCTCATATTCATCACTTCCTCCAATTCCCACACTGCCTATTCAAACTTGGGGTTTCACCATAATACCTTAATGAGGGGAATTGTCTTATTTCATAGAATGTTTTCTCTACAATCTAAGATCTTCACTTGTTTCTCTATATAAGAAAGATCATACTCTAACTGTACTACCCTTGAAGAGAGTACATATGAAGGATCTGGTACGTACTTCCTTAAGAGGGATACATTAAACACATCATTTAATTTGTCCTTGGTAGGTATAAGTGCTAATCGATAGGCCACAACCCCAACACTGTCAAAAATCTTGAAGGGTCTGATGTACCTACGACATAACTTCCCTTTCTTTCCAAACCTCAGGAACTTTTTCCACAGAGATATGTATAGAAATACCATGTCTCCACCTTTAAATTCAAGGTCTCATCAATAGTTGTCTACATAAATCTTCTATTGACTTTGGGATCCCTTGATATGTTGCTGAATGGTTTTCACCTTCTCCACCATTTCATTGACCATTTCAGGTCCTAGAAGCTTATGATCACTGACTTCATCCAAACACACCGATGTTTTGCACCTTTTCCTATAAATGGATTTATATTGTTCCATTCATATGCTTGAGTGGAAACTATTTTTGTAGGAGAATTCAACCCGTGGAAGATATTGGTACCATCCTCCTTTGATGTCCATAGAACATTATCTTTACATATATTTGAGTGTATGAATAGTTCACTTATATTGGCCATCATATTGAGGATGATAGGCTATAATGAAGTTCAGTTCAGTGCATAGAGCATATTGGAGACTTTTCTAGAACTTCGAGGTGAATCTAGGATCACAATCATATATAATATATAGTGTTACTCAATACATCCTTACCACTTCTTTTATGTAAATCCATTAAATTTGATCAAATGAAAAGTCTTATCAAATCACGATAAAGTGATCTATCTTCGTAAGATGATCTACACTGACTCATATAGCATTGTTTCTTCTGGATGTCCTTGAAAGTCCAGTGACAAATTCCATGGTAATGTTGTCCCACTTACATGTTGGTATGGGTAGTGGTTTTATCACCCCCTTATACTTTTTCCTCTTAGCCTTCACTTACTAACATAACAGGCACTTTGATATATATTCAGTAATATCCATTTTCATATTGTCCCACCAAAAGTTTTCACAAATATCTCGATACATCATTATTCTCCACAGGTGAATAGATAAGGTTGAGCTATGTGCATCATCAAGAAGATCTTTATTTATATCTGGATTAGATGGTACACATAATCGTGACCCAAATCTCACAATTCCATCCTTTTCAACCATGAACTCTGAGGATTTCCCATTTCTGATAGCTTCCGCCCTTTTTAGAATTTCAGTATCCCTCATTTGAGCATCCTTTATTTTCTCCATGAGAGATGGTTGAGCAATCATTTGAGAAAGGATTGATGATGTTTCTCCCTTAATTATTCCCTTTCCCATCCTCTACAAATCTAAGAAGATTGGATCCTTTTCAATTCTCATCATTGATAAAGATACATGATTCTTTCTACTTAGTCCATCTTCCACCTTGGTTGCCTTACCAGGATGGTAGTGGATTGAGCAGTAATAATCCTTGATGGGTTCTATCCATCTTCATTGGTGCATATTAAGCTCTTTTTGTGTGAATATATATTTTAAGCTCTTGTGATCCATATATATCTCATACTTCTCCCCATAAAGATAAAACCACTATATTTTCAATGCAAAGATCATAACCACCAACTCCAGATCATGTGTGGGATAGTTTTTATCATGTATTTTCAACTTGCTTAAGGTGTAGGCTATCACTTTATCATTTTCATCAACACAGAACCCAAAACCTTCTTCGAATCATCACTAAATACCGCAAAACATTTCTCCACTTGTGGGTAGTGTGAGAACAAGCACAATGATAAGCCTCCTTTTCAACTCCTTGAAGCTCTCTTTACATTCATCACTCTAAGAAAACTTTACTCCTTTATGAGTTATCTTGGTAAGAGGGTTGGAAAATCATGAGAAAATTCTCACAAATCAGAGATAATATCTAGTTAATCCCAAGAAGCTATGGATATCTTTTACCGATATTGGACTTGGCCATCCCTCAATTGCAGTGTTCTTTGAGGGGTCCACATATATCTCATTGTTAGTGATGATATGACCCAATAATGATACCTCCTTCAACCAGAACTCACACTTTCTATAATTTTCATAGATCTTCTCTTTTCATAAGGTCTCTAGTTGAGTTCTTAGATGCTCCTCATGATCCACCATTGTTTTGAAGTATATATAAATATCATCTATAAAGACTACCACAAACTTGTCAAGGAAATATATAAAGACTCTATTCATCAAGTCCATGAGGATTGATGGAGAATTATTGTGTTTGAAAGGAGTTACTATGAATTCATAGTTCTTTTATCTTGTATGAAAAGCAGTCTTGAAGATATAATCCCTCTTCACCCTTACTTGACAATATTCTGACCACAAATCCACCTTGGAGAATTATTGTGAAACAAGCAGCTGATCAAACAAGTCATTAATTCGTGGCAGTGGATACTAGTTCTTTATAGTGATTTTCTGAGCTCACGATAATCAATTCAAAGGCACGTTGACCCATCCTTCTTCCTGATGAAGGGGACTAGTGCACCCCATGGTGAAGAACTTGGACGTATAAACCCTTTATCCAGATTCCCTTGTAGTTGTTTCTTCAGCTCCTCAAGCTCCATAATAACCATTCTATATAAATTCTATGATATTGGCATTTCCTCAAGTATAGGTTCAATTGATAATTAAACATCTCTTCTAGGAGGAAGACCAGGCAATTCCTCGGGAAACACTTCAAGGAATTGCCTCAAAATATGTATGTCTTCAAGGATGGTGTCCTCCTTGAACTCAATCATCTGAGCCAAATATGTGTGATCATAGGGTAGTAATATCCATGCTTGAGATGATGGTTCTAAATAAGATTCATCTTCTTCCTTTCACATGTATAGAATTGGGAGTCGATTCTCTATATGAAGAGTGATTTCCCTCTCACGGCTATTTATGTTGGCTCTATATAGTGAAATCCAGTCCATGCCAAGAATTGCATCAAATTCCACCAGAGGGAGTATCACAAGGTTCTCTATGAAGTTCAATAAACAAATTATTATAGGGGAGGAGTTATATTCATGGGATGAAATGTTTTCCCTATTTGTCGTACTCACTGACATCTTCACATCCATGATTTTTGGTGGTGTTGGGATTGTTCTACTAAAAAATTGAGATATAAAATAATGTGTAGAACGATAATCAAAAATTTTGTTCACTATTCTTGAAGGAATAACTTTAGTACCTATCACCACTTCATTTTCAGGGTTCACACTGGCGGTAGTGATGTAAAAAGCTCACCCTTTCTACCATGTAGGTTATTGCTTGCCTCCGAAAACTCTTGGCTTAGGGAACAAATTTTCAAGGTGCCCTGGTTCTTTGTAGTTGAAGAATTTAACAAAACATTGAGAGTGGAACATAGTGTTTCTATCCTTCATAACAGTTGTAGGTTTTTCTTGTCAGCAGTTAATGGCTAGGTTCCATTCTCTTCCACACCTAATGTATTTCCTCATCCTCTTCGTGAAATTTCTGATGTCCTTATTTCCACACCTTTGGTAAGTGGGGTGATGGATTTTCCTAGCACTGTTGGATTTATCCATCAGACATCCACAATTATAGTCCACCTTATGCTTTTTATCCCTATGATACCCATGAGATTCTTCGATATCTATTTCAACCTTGAGGTCACATCAAAGAATTTTCTCATAGCTGTCAAAGTCACTAATCGCTAGGGAATTCCACAGGCTAGGTTTCAACCCACCAAAGAAGTGGTCAATGTTGCATTCAAGGGTAACGACAAAGATAAAGGCATATCATGAAAGCCATGTGATGTTTCCCTTGTATACTCAAATGGATTTAGTTCCTTTTTTCTTGATGGAAAGGAAGTACCTTTTAATATTATGTTAGAGAGTTCGAGGAAAATATTCATCAAAAAACCATTTTCCATAAATCCTTAAATTCCAACTCCTCAATCTCTTCCATGGGCTGCATATTTTTTATCAATATCCACCATTGATCGGCTTAACCCTACATATAATAAGCATCTATAAGAACCTTATATTGTTTGTAACATTGAAGGATGGAGACTATATTTTCAATGGAGTTGACCTATTGTTTGGAAATTGAGGGATTAAATGATCCATTAAAAGAAGGAGGTCGTTGTCTCATGAAGCTCTAGATTGCGACTTATTATTTCTTGAGGAGGGGGGTTGAATGTTCATCTGCACCCATATTTCTTTTCAAATCATGAGTTAACTGATAGAGTACTATGACAAAGTTCGTGATTCCTTCTCCCATTGGATTGGGAATCTCATTTGAACAGTTATCACACTGGTCTTCGCTTCAGTTGATAGCACGAGTCCTCCTATTACCTACCACTAGCTGAAATAAAAAGATAGTTAGGGGTAACACATAATGGGTAATCCAAGGAAAAATTAATGACTTATAAATAACATTTATTTTCTTAACTTATGAATCTATAGGCATCAATCTATGTTATATATGATATATTCTCTAATATATATTCTTAGGGAATTTTTTTTAATTCCCTTAAAAATGGTCCATACTATGATTGGGAATTTATTAAATCATATCCCTTGGGAGTATCATAACCAAGAGGGAAGAAAGGCTCAGTGTCATGTACCCGGATACCCGAGGTCAAGCCTAAAACTCCTTGTTGGAGTTTTCAAGCCTGGGTACATCTGTGCCCAAGCCACCTCTACCTGCTTTTATCCAGACACAGATATATTTTCTTGATAAATCGATTACTCAATACTCAATAGAATTTAGATATTTTATTATTATAATTAGTCTTATTCATAATTCTTCACTAGGATTTTCTAATACTAATCCCAAAAATAACTAAACCTTTCCTCTGATACCAACTATAACAACCCTACTTTTATTTCAAACTTAAACATAATGTATTACATGAAATTTTACTTAATACAATGTAGAAGATCGAGACGTCTAGTATATTTGGGGATTAGGATCATTACATAACAACTTAAAACATGAAATACAACATCTTTTTTAAAAACTTCCTTTACAAAACCACAACATTCCGTCATACTTAACATTGCATGGGATAACCTGAGAACATACATAAGAAATGGGTGAGATATAAAGACTACTAAGGGAATAAACATGGAATAACAAGAGTAATAAAATACAGGTTTGAAAATAGTCATATCAATGGATCATAAGATAAATAGGAATATAATGGAATGATAAATCATGAAAATCATAACATGTATATGTGGCAACAACATTTAACATGATATTAGCATGATCCAAGGCTCATTGCACATGGAGCATGAGTAAAAACTCAATATAAATAAATCACAAGTAAACCCTAATTTCACTTGAATTATCTTGATTCAACACTCATTTCACATGAAGTATCATGATACACTACATTACCCAATGCATTGGAGTGATATCAGGGCATGCCTTTCTTAAACATTTCATTTCATGCATAAGTGTGCCACCTGGATCATGCAACATAGACTTATTCATCATAATTTATTCCAAGATAACGGGATGTGGAATACATACATTAATCTTTATAATAAATAATTAAATGTTAATAAAGGTTAATATAATTGATAGAGAAATTGGCATGGTATTCACTACCCAGTGACATTGGCTTGGAAAATCTGTGCAATTTCGGCAGCATAACGGCGTGATATTGTAATTCATAAAAATGGTTTATGAGATATAAAGATTTTTCTCGTAATATTTACATGAAATAGATAGTAATTGGGTAATATAGATACATTTCCCAACATACTTAATTAAATTTGGATTTATAATACAAAAATATTTTCTTGAAGCTAAATGAGGAGAGATAAATTCCTAACAAAATTTATGCATGGTAACAAGTGTACATGTGAGGAATTAATGAGAGAAAAATGGTTCTGTCTTCATTAAAAAACAAATAGATCTATATGGGGGAGGTGAAAAATCATACCCCAACATTTATAATTTACAATAGATGGTAATAACCATATTAAAAAACATGGATAAAATGATAAATGAAGGAATCCCTTACTTGGAAGTTTGATCCCAAAGGCTTGAGAGAGGCTTGAGAAAGGATTATTGGGAGATTGGGGCACCTTGGTAGGATTATAGAGACATTAGGGAAGAGGTTGAACGAAATACAAAGGCTTTGAGTGAAGAGGAAGTCGGAGATTGGGTGGGTTTATATAGTTTAGGGGAGGGAATTCTTTATTATTTAGGTTTGAGACACCACACAATAAACTAATCAAAAACACAAACCAACTCATGATTTTTTCCCATGGGTTTTGAAAAAGGGGAGTAGAAATAAATATTTCATAATTAAAATGGACGAAATTATTAAAATAATTGGATATCTTTTTTGGAGGTGAGTCACACCCTCAAGGAAATCAATTTAAAAAGCTAAAATGTTTTATAAGTCATGGAGGGTCCACTAAATCATTGTAAAATAAATCAAACAAACCTAAAATCACATTATCTTAATGGTAAAACATATATTGTCATAAAATAATGTTTATAATATATTATTACATCACTATTTAGACATTTTAATGTCATAAAAGACATTATATATTTAAATGGTATTTAATTTTTAGCCAAAAATTCTACTGTCTCAGAAAATTATGAAAAATTCACCATTTGATAATTTAAAAATCCTGATTCCAAAACTAATATTCATTTTATCTAAATAATTTTATAAATATGTGAATTTTAACATTTAAAATGAAAACCGACATTTTTCAAAAAAAACATGGGTTTTGGAAAAAAACAGCTTTCACACCATAATAAAAATTACAATTATATTCATAAAAATTATATGATCATTTATACTTAATAAAAATTAATTTAATAATAATAATATTTTATTAAAATATGTTTTAATTAAAAAATCCATTAATTTATCAAAACATATTTCTTAGTTGAATATTAACTAAAAATATTATTTTTTCTTTAAAAACTATTTACAAAGTAACAATAATAAAATAAATTTATATTCTTTATTATACACAAAAAATAATGCACATAATCATTATTCTATGTAATTTTCACATAATCCTTTATAACACCCGTATAATACCTAAGGGTAAGGAGTGTGATGGTGACAGACTCTTGGGTGGGTCGGATAATATCCCTTGGGTAGAAATCTCTATCAACTTCCACTTCGCCCGTATGCGGTTCCGTTCGAGCTTAACATGTTGAAGTTTTGCTTGGGCTTGGTCAAGATCGAAGCCCAATTATGCCACCTCCTTTCCATGCTATGACAAATGGGACTTGTACGGGGCAAGTCTACTGGATGAGGTCATCGCTTCCTTTTTCTAAGTTAATTGGATTTTTAAAGCCCTATATTTATATTAATCATATGATCACTATTCAAAAACTATATTAGCAACTGTCAAAATTCTTAACGGTGTTTTAATAATTCAATAACATAAAACCATTTATGTGAATATGTTATATAACCATTTAAAATAATAATATTTCTAAGTATATAAATAAGAATTTCCATTAATAAAAGGTTGGGTCATTACACTATCTAATCATAAGAAATCCTAATAGACATAACACATATGAGAAAAAGTCATGAGTTAGGATGAGTGTAAACATACCCTATATAATTACTCAATACATAACTAAATCCATAAAATAATTTATTAACTCCATAACCTAGGGATGTAGGGAACTTATAAGGTTAATCACCAAAGAACTGGATATGATCTTGGATCATAGATATATTGGATGGTAAGTGAATCTAATATTCTTCATATTATCTTTAAAAGTATCATATCTCCAAAGGAAGTATAGATACCCTAAAACCCAAAATTCACATAGATTCTAATCCAAAAGCTGGATCAAATGTCATATATAAAAGGATATTGAGTTTTCCAATCATTCCATAAAAACCATGATACCTATATCTCAAAAATTTAGATCAAAAAAACCCCATAACT
The DNA here is from genome assembly GCA_963277665.1 of Viscum album. NCBI lineage: Eukaryota > Viridiplantae > Streptophyta > Magnoliopsida > Santalales > Viscaceae > Viscum > Viscum album. The sequence goes on along the minus strand of OY728153.1, from coordinate 603,116,711 downwards.
TCCATGATACCTCTATAAAACTCTAATGGGGGGCCTAGTCCTTTATAGGTTTTGTATGTGACCTACATCTCTTCACAAGTAATGTTCAACCAAAAATCGAGTTACATACTCCATAAGATAATAATGAACCTTGTACCTATATTGATGGAATGAATTTTTTCTCTATTGGTGGAGTATATAAACCCCAAAAAGGGGGATATTAAATTCCATTATTGTATAATGGGAACACACCTCATCTTGATTGAGAGGGTCCTAACACCATGCCTAAATAGATTATCCATTAACCTTGAATTTTAAAATATTCCCAAGTATTTATGAAGGGTTACTCAACACTACAATACATACAAGGGATCCATTCCCAGTCCTCAGTTATTTATCAGGGGTTATTGATCCAATTTTTGCATAGAACATCTATCCCAAACTCCAATGACATCTCCATAAATCTAATGAACATCATCTAAACCCAAAAAACTCAGAAAAAATCCCTAATTTTGATGAAATATGAAGCATCATGATTAACATGGGTAAAGTGATGGAATATAATATTTTCACGTCCAATAGAAATACAAGGGTGAGAATATATGAGATAATCCATAAAATACCTAGTATACAAAATGTAATTTATGGGAACATGGTCTGTAAGGCATGTCTATCTGACAGATGTGTTCTTCCATTGTCCATAACTAATGGATTTTACATGCCTGGATTATCTAAAAGGATACACAGTATGTGGGACTTGTTTCTCTATTTAAACATGTATCTCTAGTACACATCGATTTGTATGAAATGTTAGATGGAATATACTTATACACATAAAACTTGTGGAAAGATCACCTAATCAATTCATGTGGGTTATAGATAAAAAACTTTTTTATTGGGGTACAATACATGTGTGACCTTCCAAAAACTCATGAATTTATCTAATATACAAAGATTCATTTTTTTATATTCAAGATATATACTAAATAACCCACACTATATGGGGATAGATATTTAGCTGATGTATAAAGTTGAATCAAAATCATGTTTTGGTTCCCAAAATCTGTGAAGTGTTTCTTGGATTCACACCCCTTCTGATATTTATAAACCTAAAAACACTTTCCGTCATGGATTATGGAATGCACAATATTTGACCCAAAGGAATACATATTGGGTAGTTGTAAATAATCCAGATTCATCTTCTTTTATTGAACTTATTCTCACATATGGTTTTACAAAATAATTCATTCCCCATTTTATATTTATTGTATCCCAGAACCACCACAACACCTTCAGTGGTTTTCCTCAGCATTCTAGTCATCATTGTATTCATTTATGAAAACTTGGTTCTTGTCTAAGCTTCAAAAAACATTATCATTTTAGATTATATGTTCATTATCGTTATTATTTAAATATAATCTATCTACATTTATATCATATAGGTATAATTTCAAACCATCATACTTTTTAAAGGACAATGATGATTGACTTACGTAGAAGGTGATTGAAGAGAATGAAAATCAAAAGTAAAAGAAACTCAGCATTGGTAGTACTCTATTACCCATTTCACACCATAAATGATATTATGAAATATTTAATTAAAGATAATTATTTACAAAATAATATTCTATGATTACACCAAAATAAAAATAAATGTTGTCGGAAAATAATAATAATAATGAACCTTTAATGACTAATTACTATAATATTTAATCTCAAAATGATAGTATCATGCCAATAAAAATTATCTTGTAAAAATACAATATAATAATAAGTATTTATTTCTTAAGAATGAAACACATGTTAATTATGATCCTAAATAAATAGAACTCGTTAACATAAATTATTAAAAATATTTCCCCAATAAAATTTCAATTATCATGAAATTTTCAAATTGATATCTCATTCAAATATAACTGATTTTTTTTGCTAAAACATAGATTAGAAGTCTAGAACCTGTATATTTTTGAGTAATATCTATAATATAATTCATTCAATGATTCATCTTAATGGTTCCACTATATTGAAAATAAAATATTGATTATGGAATAAGAATTATAGAACATAAATAAAATGCTGATGAAGAACATAGATATTTCAAACCCCAATGGAATAAACATTGAAAGTTCATAAACCAACCATGATTTTCTATCTTTCATAAAAAACACCATTAGATGGATCCTATAAATACATATCTATTTTTAATTGTATCTTATATAATGTTTTTTCACACATCATAGTGGTTAATCCTATCGAGATAAGGTCAAAATTCCTAAAATGAAGTTTAGTCCATCCATATATCAATTAAAAGACCCTAAAAAGATTAGTGTGGCACAAAAATACCAAACACATAATTTACACATGACCTAGGTAAAACAACCAATTATGAACATAATTATTATGTCATAATTAAAAAATGATATTATATTTAAAATATTTTAATATTTCTATTTTTGGTATAAATTTTAGATATATAATAAATAGTAAATTTCCCATACAATCTTATTAGTACAGAATTCCAAAAAAATCAACCCACGTGTGAATACTATATTTTAGGATCATCAGAAATATAAATATATATATTTGGGTGGTGGATAACTATTTAAAATTTACTATTTTATCCATTGTGAGGACCCAGGTCCTTGAAAATAAAAAATGATCTGGGTACCAACATGTAAAAAAGCATAGTTCACTATAGTGTAAAAAAATTTAGACAACCAACTTAAAAATTTAAATGTATTACATTTTATATTTTATAGATTTTTTTCATAAAGATATATCCATACTAAAATTTATTCACTAGAAAAAAACTGATACATTAATGAAATATACTTATATATTTTTTTCATGAAAAATAGCCAGTAACTAGATCAATATTTATTTTAAAATAGAGCTAGACCTCCAAAATTAAATTTTATCTACTAGAAATGGTACTTTCTGCCACAAAAAAATTGTAAGAACATAACTATATATTTATACAAAGGTACCCTAAAAACCCAAATATAGTGGTTTAAGGTGAATAAACCACACCCATAATCAGATTACTATTCTATTTCATAGCACATATTTCTAAATAAAAAAATTACACTACATGGTAGGAATCCCATTGATTAAATTAGAGAGTTTTCTTTTCCATATTTTCTAATTCATTATACATTTGTTTTTTTTTTTGTTTTTTTTGGAAATAATAACTCATATCATGATCCAATAAATCCAAATTTTCATTAGAAACACAAGGATTTTATAGATAAATAATACCCATCAAACACAACTGGTGGAGGATTCACAATAAGAAATTTTTCCTATCCCTTAAATATTATTTCTCTTTTTATATAAATTAATTTATAAGATTTTTTTTACTAATTTTCATCTTAGTTAGAACATAGATCTCAAGTTTCTAGATAATTATGAAGGGAAAGATAAGTTATATTATTCAATCATGGTTGATTGTTACATGAAAACTATGAAATATATAGTTATCTACTCTAATGCTTACGGTGGGACTCAGGTCAAATTCCAATCAATGGTACAATTAATTTAGAAACAACTGATGTTTTTTGTCAATAATATTTTTCTGGGTGGGGTGGGGTGAGGGTTGTAGATATTTATAAATAAATGTAAAATTTACTTTGAATTAAACTATTTATAAATATTCACAGTGAGTACAGTGGTTATATTATTCATGGAATAATATTATAGAGAAAAAAAGATATTCAGAAACTGACCAAATCATATAATATGGGTAGGATCAAATTTTTACAAGGTATTTTCTATAATTTACGCCACAAAATTATCCAACATATAGTTAAACATATAATTAATTAATACTTAATTAATCTTGGAATAATTATATATTCCTTCATGTCAATAATTCATGAGAAACATGATGGATAATACACAATTTTAGTTTAACATATATAAAAAACAATTTATCTCCGTAAAATTGTCATCCTTAACCAATGTATCACCCCAAATGGATGTTTAATCATCCATATATATGGTGAATTTTGTGTTTAGTGATGTATATGATTTATAAAAAATGAAAAGAAAAGATAAAGGTCTAATATATTATTTAAAGAAACTAAACTCACACACATGACCATAATAAAAATAACACACACTTATGATAGAATTGAAAGGGGATAAGGGGAAGCAATTGAAAAAAATATTAAATATATTTTATAACTGAGTAATTTTTACAAGTAAGGTGATTGGAGTAAATAAAATAAGAGGAAAAGTTCATTAATATTATAATTTAGATTACAATAACATATAATATGTTGGAAAAAATAAAATAGAAAGATAACTAACAAAAAAGAGAAGAGGAAGAGTCTGTATTGTTATTACTATAATGAGGATGATCTAAAATTCCAAGATCAGGGATGGGATATGAAAATTTTCCTTTCATCACTTATGAAAATTATAATCTCGTTTAATGGGAATGGAAGATACATATTTATAAGCCATGGGGTGGGTAGGATTTCCTCCAATTCTATCCCCCCAGTTTTTTCCATTGTAAAGATAAATATCAGAAAATTAAAATATATTTTTTTTATTACCCATATTAATTGTATACAAAATAATTTCTAGTTAATTGGACACATGTATCCAATGTTATGGTAGAAATACTAAAGTTGAGTTTACTGTCTGGAAAAAAATCTTCATATTAAAATATTTTAGAATTACTTGCATTTATAAGAATGAAAATGATGTAATATATATTTATATAATTCAATTAATTTTTTACACATACCTTTATATATCATAATTCAAAATTTAATCCCATTTGGACAAATGGTTTAGGAGATATGGTCCAATCATTATGAGAGGCTCAAAATGTTGATAGATTTAAAGAGATTAATTTAATTCTACATTTTGACCACTTAATTGAAGAATTGAGAATTGATATTTTAACACAATTTTTTCCAAAATCATTCCATATATTTATTTTTAATTATTTTTTGATTTTTTATTTTTCTTAGTAATAATACCATCATAGTAGGTGTAGGAAGATGGGAAAAATGTTTAGTCTTCTTCCATGATAAACAAGTCCCCCAAATGAATAGTACAACTACTAATCCAGATTGATTATATATATAAAAATAATCCATGAATCATATAAATAAATATTCACATGAAATGGATCATTCTAAAAAATTATGATCAAAATGAAAAAACTGTTATCAAAATTAATCAATTCATACAATACTATAATGTTGAATTCAATGTTTATGCATGATCATTTAGGTGAAAATCTGAATATTTAATAAAAAAATAGGTGTTTAATGTTATGAAAAAATAATGAATGAAATTTAATTATCAAACCTCTCTCAATTACTCTAGTTTAGTTCATTAGGCACAAAAAACACAAACAATATAAAAGATCATGATCACTCATTGACTAATCATAACACATTGTTCCCAACAATGAGAGAGGTACAAATAATTGAACTCAACCACCTCAAATCTCAAAAACATTTCATTCATCAATTTTGTGTCAAAATGAATTTTTATTTTCCTTTAATAATTTTGGATTTGAAAAATATATTCACATATAATTCACTCCTCCCATGATGATGTAACTTTTCAAATTGAGTTTACCTATTCATTAACCAAGAGTGACGTTCTGTGAGTTTGTTATAGATCATAAAATTAATTCTCGTATTAATGAAAACATTTATAAAGGTATTTATATATAGTTTTTATATGGTATTTATATGGTTTCTTAATTGACAAAAAGTTTTAAATTTGGGTAAAAACATTTGCTGAGACAAAATTCTACCTAAAAAATGAATGGATACATCAATAAAATACAAAAAATATTATTTCAATGTTAACTCATACAAGATAAAGAAAAAAATTTCAAAAGACATGCGATATAATAAACTCAATATATGATAAGTATATTTATGATGAGACAATTGGAAGATTTCATCTCTTCTTTCTTTTTTCTCGATAATTTTTATTTTTCCATTTTTTAATTTTTTTGTTTTTATTTTTTTTGAAGTTTTTTGGAATGTTATGTCTCAAAATATATGACAAAAAATGACAATGAATACAATTTATAAACATATTCCTCAATATATGAAACATAAATGATAATGGAACTATTTCAAAGCATCTACATAAGACAACCACTCTCCCACAAGGAATACAACATTTGGCCCCAAGTAAAATAAGACTATATAAAAATAAATTAGTGTAAATACACAATTAAAAACATTAAAAATTATTAAAATATTATCAAATCATGTATAAATTATCAAATTGAAGTTTTTGTGGGTTAGGGTCTGGGGATTTTAATTTTTATATTAAAAAGGGGTCTTTATTTTCTAAAATTGGCATTAAAAAGGAGGATTAATGTCTGGTTAAATAATTGCATTCATTTAAAATGAATATCATGGGAATAAAATAATTTACTTTTTATCCTTTTAATACATGAAAAAGTTTATAAATTATTCTCAATGTTAAAAAAAATACCAATTCAAAATCAATGGGAAAAACACATAATTAGATAATATAGTCATAAATAACCTTAATATGAAATATTAATTTTTACCTCATGGTAAGGGTAAAAATTAATTTTCGATTCTAAATTAGAAAAATATATATATATAGTTTTATTGATAAAAAATATAGTAGTAAATTTTTTTTCTAAAAATGAAAAATGTTAATGCAGAAAATAATGATTTGACTCCCCCAAAATGGTTTGAAAAAATATCAACATTTTTTATAAGTATCCTTTAATATTTTTTTGTTTTTTGAAAAATATATAAGTATAAAAATTAGAAAATGGAAGATGATAGTGAAGAGAGAATTTTATTATAATAGATAGGGGTAGTGATTAATATTAAAATGGGTGATTACTTATCTTGATTGGGTAGGTATCATTATCATTCAAGTAGATAAAATAGAAGAATTTACCAATTCTATTTGATTAGAGATACCTAAATAGAAAAATATCATTTTCCATTTTAAAAAATATAATATGAAATGAAAAACTTATAAAATTAAATGAAAACTAAGGTTACCTCTAATGAAGTATATTATTTATTCTTTCTACAACAAAAAAAATTAAAGAGGATTACTCATAGACCATCTATGTATTATGCTTCCATAGTTTAAGACACCACATTTTATAATCTATATTATGATTCAAAAAATATATTTATTAGGTCCCATTATTCATGTAATAATTATTCCCACTCCTTATAGATATACATTTGATATACTGGGAGTGGGAGAAGAATGAAATATCATCTCTTCAGTCTTCATCTTAAGGATAATTTCATTCCAATGAGTATTCATTTTCTATGGAAAGAAGTGGATTTTCTTATATTTCATAATTTGTAATGGATTATTCATAAATATTATACTTAATATTAACATCCTCATGTTTATTAATAGGATGGGAAATTTTCCCCTCAATCATATCTTCATAACACATGACACCAATTTTGGTATCTTCATTATCCACATAATACAATTTATATAATAATTATTTTGAGTCTAAAATACTAAAACAAATTGATTATGTTTTTAATTAAATATAAAAATAGTCAAATGAATTTGAATCCAAAGTACATTTACCACTCTTAATGGTTTTATTTTGTAACTGAGATTCTTTATGGAGATTTTCTATAAATATATATATAATATTTAGGATTTAATTAAATTTTCATGTTTATTATTAAGTATCATATAAAACATATTTGGGAAATCATGGGAATCATAGTGTTTTGTTTTCCCCCCCTTTTCATGAAAATATTGAAATTATTTAAATAAATCACTTATCTCCTTGTAAAATTTGATACATTGATCCTATTTGAGATCATCATTTAAATACTTCATCAGTTTCCTAAATACATTATCCCCATAGTTGTATTTAATCATGAAATTTACTTTTTTGGAATAAATTAATATTTTTATACTAAAATTAAAGGGGGTAACTAATATGGAATTCCTTTTTTATGATTTCATTTTAAATTTCTTATTTTATTGTTATATAAAAACAAAAATTAAATGACTACTTTTAGAACTATACCTTGAAACAAACCCAATTTTTAGAATGAACTATTTTCTCACAGTTACCACCTAATATTGGATGTTCTTATAATATATATATTAGATCTTGGTTCGAATCCTTAGTTATTGTGATATTATTTTGGAACCAATTAAATTTTTTTAGAAATTAAATGGGGTAGGGGGTTGTTTTTATATATATTTAATTAGAATAATGAACATTAATTTGAATTAAAATATTTATAATATATCATGGTGAGTAAAAATTCTATATGATTAAAGGATTAATTTTACCCAATATAAAAAAAAGAAAAATAAAAAACCAATACCCATAATATAATATCGGTGAGATCAAAGATCAAAAAGGTATTGGCTAGAATTCATTCCATAACTAGAAATTACTTTCAATCCCACATATCATTAATTAATTGTTCATTAATCAATGAACTGTTATATACCCAAGAATGACAATAACCCATGAAACAACTGATAGAGGGGACATGATGTTGGTTTAGAAATCACAAAATAAAATTTATTTTGATTAATACTCCATCCATATCTAGGTTCTAGAAATGATGGGATTCTTATATAGATATGTATATGGTGAATTATATGCTTGTTATTTATATTATTGATGAAAATTTAAAATAAAGGAAAAATAGATATGATAATAATTAAAATAACCCAACCTACACATACTAATAGAATGAAAACAACACACACTTGTGATTAAATTGAACGGGGATTCGTGGAAGGGATTCAAAAATAAATTAAATACATTAATAATATAATAATAGTTCTAAATATGGTTATTAGAGTAAATATAAGAATAATAATAATTTATAAAAATTAAACATGAAATTATAATACTTACTATTTAAAATGAAGGGAATATGAACACATTAATTAATAAAGAGATGAGGTGATATATATATATATATATATATATTTGTAAATATATTGTGGAAGATACTCAAGACCAATTTCAATATTTGTATGTTCCAAATATCCTTCATTAAATTATAAAAATACTAAGAGATTTTAATGGGAATGGAGAAACATATATATAAGAATATGGGTTGGTTGTTTTTGTACCTAATTTCCATTAAATATTGATTCTTATTTGAACCATAGTGAAGAATAATATATATACTTGACCATAAAAAATGGGTTTTTAATCAATAATAATGATCCACCCAAAATCATCATTCCAAAAATTTTAACCAATTTTATGTATGAAATAATGAATTGAAATTTGTTAGCCTAATAAACATTCTACATTCTAGTATTCTAGATTTTTGTGTATGTATGACCTAAAAAAATAATATAAACAATTTTAATTTTATAAAATTTTAACCATACTTTTCTTTTTCATAACAAAAAATGGGATCTCATTTTTACAGATGATTTGGGATATATGGGCCGATCATTATGAGTGGTCCAAACTATTGATAGATTATTGGTACATAATTTAATTATTTAGTCTATACATTGAATGGAAGAATTCAAAAATGATATATTTACAAAATTTGGGTCTATTTTTTGGCTTTATAAATGGACTTAAAATAAATTTGGACAACTGGATTATTCCCAAAAATAAAAATATTCCATATGGTCTAGCATACATGAAACAATTATCCAATCTAATTGCATAATATAAATATCCATATAAATGAAAAAAAATCCATAATCCAATTGTTTTATATGTAGAAAAATATTCCATGAATCCTATTTATAATGAATTACATAAATTGGACCATCATTGAACATGGTATGATTAAAATAAATAACTATTATCTAAATTAATCAATTGAAAAAATGCTATGATGTAGCATTCAAAATCAAATCATAAACATTTATATTATGATGTGAATATTTTATAAACAAATAATATAGGTATTTATTAATAAATGATTAATTAAATTGAATTATAAATCATTATTATGTTTTTTTCAATAAATTCTTACATTATAGACATGTTTTTCATCAGATTCAACCAATACCTTGACTTAAACACCCCATTTGGGTGAACTTATTTAAAAATATCATGAGTAGGCTTTTTTAAGAACATAATTTATTTTAATAATAATCATTAAATTTTGTTATTTTATGATAATTTAAAAAACTATCTCATAATACTATTTTAAATTTTAAATCAATAAGGAAATTATATAAATTAATTGAGGAATATGGTGTGATGATTTGATATTTTAAATTATAACATGGGGGTTGTGAAAGTGTGTTCTTTAGACACAACTTAATAATATTTTTAGATTAAAAAAATTACATATATAGATATTTATATATGATTTATTATTTACACAACAATTTTATTTCTTATACCTAAAAAATTTACAAGGTTATTTCCCTGTATTATAATTTGTATCGAAATGTTATATTAGTTTTCAAATATAATGTAAAACATGATATTTTATTAAATAAATGTTAAAAAAATTCTATAGTCTAGATACATAATACGTAATGTTCATAGATTATGCCAAACTATTGGGTTTTTTGGTACCTGATGCATTGATACTTCTTCTTATCAGATTCACAATGGTTGTAGAGATTTAGAGGAGATCATGAGGACTGGCTCCCTAATAAGAACAAAATATATTTTGGATATAATTGAATTTTTCTATCAATAATCTCGTGTATTTTTTCTTGAATTGATATCATTATCAATGAGAATAAATTGATTAGATACATTTTTTCTTGAAAAAAACATTTCATTTTATGCTTGTGGTAAGGTAGCATGTGTCTATTGCATCGTAAGGAGTATAAAATTAATTGAATAAAGAAGATGAGATTTATCCCTTCTCATTATAGGATGAATATATAATTTTAAACATTAATTGGATGTTCTTACCTTCAATATATACATGGTCATGGTATAAAAATATAATTCTATCCATCATATAAAAAAATATAAATATATCATTAAAGGGTGATAACACAAAGTATGCATCTTTATTTACAATATATCCCTATACAATTTGATTATATTAAAAACTAAGTGTTCATTATTGTTTTTCATAGCAATTAATTATCATTACATCTTTAGATACTATGATATAATATTATAAACTAATCTTTGTCAATGAGTAGAACTCATTCCTACAGAAATGAGGGGTGAGAGGGCCTCACAAAAGTGTATCCATAAGTTTTACCAATTCAGATGAATTAGAGTTTAGGTCAAAATTTGGACAGTTTCTATGGGTTGATGTTTATTTGAAATTAATCAATAAAAATAAATAATATTACTAAATTCAATTACATATTATCCATGTTTAGAATAATGGTAATTGAGTTTATTTCTCATGTCATTGACATGTTTTGTGGGTATTAAAATTAAATTTGGGAATTTTTTTAACAAATATTATTTATTAAAATATCACTCAAATAATTCAACACTAACATGCTAAGTTAATGGATTGTAATTAATCACATGAAATTTAATAAATGTACATTTTAGTGATGAAATTGTTTTTATGTTTATGATAAGTCTTAATTAATAATAATGACATTTCAGGTCATTTTTAAAGTTAAATCTCACTAGAGGGATAATGATTAATTAATTAGAGTATAACCAAAATATAAAAATTATATTTACCCTAAAAATGAATATAGAGGGCAAATTTCATGAATTTATGTTCTAACATACTTTACTTTATGTTTTATTGAGAAAGGTGGGAGTAATGAGATCAGACTGATCCCGCCTCCCAGATTCAATTTTTTTCTTCCCATGATAGTTTCTTTTCATAAAGCATATGATTATTTCATGATAGCACAAAAATATTATAGAATAGTTAAATATCAGATTTGGTATAGATAAGGGTGATCTAAATTGTTAATTTCTTGGTACGTTTAGTATATGAATATTTGTAGGTAGATGGAGTTTATCTAGGACATTCCATTCATCCAAGGTACCATTTTCATATAGTGTTCATACCTAAAATTAATTTCAGGTTATAATTTATATTAATTAGTTGTTTAAATGTTAAATTAAACTTATTAATATATAGTTAGTGTAAATATTTTAAAATTATTTACTACCATTATTATGTATTATACCTTGTTACTTCATGTGGCATAAGAGTAGGCATGCAAAAATAATTAGTTGAATTTTAAATTAAATTTTCTAGAATTTTAATTTTGAGCATAGATGTGGTATTAACGCCACTAATGGGGAATCAATGAATGGAAAAATATATAATATATGTCCATCCAAACATCTATTATTATATATAATTAATGAAAAATAATACATACATACATATATATATATATAAGTGTGGTTTTAGGGTTGGGGGCATTGAAGCATGCACGCTAGATGAAAAAATCACTGGGTGGAGGGTTGGTCCATCTTAATATATAAATATTAACAAAAATTGGAAATACAGGGTCATGTCACCCCAAGTGGAAAAAATCAACCCTATTAGCTGGGAGTAATATCGAAAAAGGAACCCAAATTTTATGACTTCAACCTTTATAATATTTTTTTTAAATGGAAGAACCCACATGATCCACTACCCCTAGATTGTATCCATGAAAGTCATGCATTGAACATCCCTATTGTCTATATCATCTAAGACCCAAGCCCCATTGAGGGATATTTAGTGGCCCGAACATGAATAAAAATTCATATATAATACCATTTCATGGGTTTTTTGGAATGTAGATTTTGAATTAAAATTATTTTAATTATAATTAACTACATTGAGTAGAATATTTGGAAAATTTAATTTTCATTATATGAGTTTAATTCATGTCGACTAATCATTAGGCTATAATTTTCTATTTATATTTGGTATTTATCATTATATTATTTAACTATTTCAATGTGGAATGTCTATACTCATTAATTAATCAATGATTACATGCACGTTATCCCTCAAACTCATTAAATATAAAAGGGTTTGTATGTCTACATGAGAGAGTATTCATATTTATCGGGAATCACTGAGACCCATTCCCATGTATGTGGGTTCAATTGTATAATGAGGAGGGTGAAGGAGACATAGTTCATATTAAGGCTTGGTGAAGGACCAAACTGGATCTGGCTGCATTGGGCTCGGTGATCACAATAAATAAAGTCAGATATGGCTCAAGGAGCTCACTCACGGTCTCTATTGATCCATCACTCACTTGATGGATCAACCTAAAATATACATCTCATGGTTATGTCATTTTGATTATTTATATTATTTATTTCATCAATAATTATATTATATTGTGAATATGTGAAAGGAAAATGATTACATATAATTGTTAATGAGTATGAAAATATAAAAACAAATAAATTCTTGATGAATTTTTTTCTATTTATGCATTGATAAAGTTGTGATCATTATCACATAGTAAAAAATGAGACAAATATAATCACCTTTATTTCACCAAGTAAAATAAATAATATTTAAATAACCATAAATGTATATATTAATTCATAAACACTTTCCATCATTTATGTTATAATGAATCTATTGTTATAGTCATTAGCCATATTTGAGGGTGAATCCTCATTCTAATTGGTGTGGTGGGTTTACTTTAGTAAAATTGAAATAAAATATGTAGTCATAGCTAGATTGGTGAAATTTTAGAGTCAAGTATTAGTTAAATCATAATTAAGAATTCATAGAAAATTGGACTCTACTCAACAAGCCATAGAGTCATGAGTTAATATGGTGGTCCATAAAAATCCTACCATTGACTCTAGAAGTTGGGGTCCAGTTATATCTTGTGTTTAGAAGATATTTTTAAGGATACTTTCTCACTAAGTGACAAGATAATATGAATCTAATGGTAGAAGGATATTTTTTTAAAATAAAATTATGGGAGACATCTACGAGTAATGAATCAAGAATTTATAAATAACAGATAATCAAGTTAAAATTAATAATCTATTAAAATTTAATTTTAGAAAAAATAAATTTAATAACATATATTCACAATGATATACACAATGCAAATAAAATGTTCCCATTAGTATAAATTTCAATGATTGGTCAATGAAATTTTTAATAATACTAAAATATTAATGGAAATTGTATGTATTGGGGTCTCGAATTGCTAATGAGTCACCTCAAGAATTAAGAATGGGTGAAAATGAATATTATAGGAGAGAAATGAATAATACATTAGATACATACATAATATAGTTATCATAAATGTCCAATGAGTTATGAAAAAAATATGTGAAGTCAGATAGTTGAAAAATGTTTTCTCACATACAAGATGTTTAGGAGGATAAAGTAAAGCAAGAATAAAATGATATTATCATTACATTGAACATATATATAAATTAAATTATTGAATCTAAGATATTTCTCATATTATAAATATGATATAGTACATTAATCGATTTGAAGATTTGGGATTCAATTTAAATAAGGATCATTAAATGGGTATTATCCTCTCATCCTTATCACCATGTTACTATACTATAATTGTGAATAATAAAATTAAGAATAGGGAGATATCAATTAAATATATTTTTAATAATGTTATCCATGAATATAAGAACATATAAAAATATAACGATTTATTTTTTATACCGAATAATAAGAAATACAAAAAAAAGGTCTATAGAAAATGTAAATCCAAATGTACAATCCATTTATTTCAATGTCCTCCAGAAAAGATAGTCTTGATCATGATAAAACCATTGAATATTCCATTCAAATTATATGAAGTCCCCTAGGAAAGTCAACTGCATCATACAATTTCCTTTGGAAATGTTATGAAAACACTCTCTGACATGTCAAGAAAGTGATCAAGGTATTTTGAGTGGATAAAAAAGGCATGTTAAGATGTCCAGAAGGACGTTTCAAGCAGGGAATCCTTGGAGTTGATGATATTTTCCTTCCCCAGGGTGTATGCCTTTATTATTAAGGAATCATCAGTGTGTAATCCCTAATCAAGTGAGGTGAAGTGACTCTGATTCATGCAGTATATGGAATATGTAAAACATCTCTTCAAGCCCCGAGCCCTATATTAATCACCCAGAGGGTAGTCCCAACACCTAAGTTTCAAATCCTAGAGTTTAAAATGATTATTTTCCATCCATTGTTTCTCATAACAAGTGTAGATCACATGGTCATAGGGATTTGAAATAATCATATCATATGCACCATAAATCCCTACAATGTCTAGGGAATCATTACTATGTAATATCTGACCAAGGGAAATACAAGGAATATAATTCTTGATATAACAAGAATATGTAGGATTCAAATATAATGTCTATGCTACATGTTAACCATCCAAAGTGGCTTGCTAGTACATAATTTCTGCATATAAAAGTAGTGAGACTATTCAATGCAATACTCTATTTCTCACAATGATCATAGTTCATGTGGGATTATAGAGTTTCAATAATGATATCATTTGAATAATAAGCCTATAACAAGGAAATGGAAACATTAGTGTGTAAACCTAGATCTAATTTAACTATGATAGAATTGATTCCTTACATAACAAAGATATGTAGGATTCCTTCCTTAGGCCTGAGCCCAAAATCAAAAGGCATCCACCTTAGTATAATCATCATTATGTTATTGAAATTTCAACCATTAGAACATAATCATTCCCATGGGATTATCATTCACCTTATCCATCATAAGACTAAGAAACTAATTGAACTATGATGATAGTAATTCCTTCAACAAATAAGATATGCAGGATGCCTCTCCAAGTCAGAACCTCTATATTAACATCCAATGGATATCTTAGTACACATGTCCAACATACATATGGAATGAGGTTGGGCACTTATTATTCCTTATTTCGCATACCAAGCATTGTTCACATGGGCTTAGGGAGTAACAATGAACACATTATTTTCATCATGAATCCCCACCAATCATGGAAGTCTTAGTATGTAAGCTCCGATGAGTGGCATGATATAAAACTCCCTCATATGAGGATATCTATCTTGGGGCCAATCCCAGGGAAATGGTCAAACTGTAATAACTCTAATTCCTACTATAATCAGGATACATTGGATGCCTTATCAATGACCGAGCTCAAATATCTAATACACAAATATCCACACAAATTTTCTATCCACATGACTTCAAATTGCACAAGTTTAATGAACTACATGGTTATGGATTCTTGTGATAACCATGATATGTAAGACACCTCAAAATGGCTAAATCCACTCATCTAAATAGTAACTACCTCCCAGTGTGGCAAACAATTATAAAGTGCATGGTTATAAAACTATTGATTATAAGAAGAAATTCATTACTGGGAAATGGATGAAGAGCCATAGATACATACAAATGGATTAACGGAGAAGATAACCCCTTTATTTTGAAAATAAAGGATAAATAACCAATAATTATTTTTTTGTTAGGGTAACTTCTCTACATCATGATTATGAATATATTCATAAACAAATCAAAAATTTATAAGAGAGTCCCAAATTAAGAGATCACCCCCCCCCCCCAAGGTGTGATTAGATTGACCTCCCATCCCCTCGACCAATGAAACTCCCTAAGTGTAAATGGTTCTAAAACCCAAATTGACCTCCTTCCTTTGGATCGAAATCCCATACCCAGTTATGGTGAAGGAACCATAGGGTGTTTCTATCAAGAATAAAAATTGTGACCTGACATTAATGATGGTGTAATAAATAAACCCATCACAATAAATACTTTTTTTGGACCATGTGTGCCTAGCCTTCATCTCTTCCCCATTGAAAAAATAGTGAACCCGGTATGAATCTATAAAATAAAAAAATGATCCAGTTAATGGATATCAACCCATTTTTTCCACTATAAGAAGTCATATTGGTGAACCTAATGTGAATCTCTCAAATAAAAAATATAATTGGGTTATTTTTGGTTGGTTCATTTTTTACTACTATACACAGTCAAAAATGGGGAACCTATCATGAATCTCTACAACAACAAAATAACCAACTAATCAAGCATTAGGACACTTTATTCATATCATAAAAAATCTAGTAAGAAAAAAATAATATTAAATCTGATCTTCCATAACTAGTTTTCTCATTATATAATTTTATCCCCATTTTGATAAGTCCAAACGAGTATAATGGGTGGATCAAGAAAAAAATGACATGTTCCATAAAAATGCATATCTGACTGAGCACGTCAAGATTATGATATTTCACTAATCGGTAACCTTGTCCTTTACTATCATCATGAATATAGATACTTATTTCAACCAGAGTGTCCCTATCCGATAAATGTATTCTTCATCCAGAAATTTCATCCGTAAATCACCTATGGCTACAAATCCCATGGTTTGAAAAATGATCTCACATGACAGACATCTATAATGAAAAGTGGTGAACATGATGATTTGGGAATACCATTGATGTGGTATAATATCAAACCAAAAATCTTCCCATGAGGTTCTCTAAACATGAAAAATTATGAGTTTACATCAACCCAGGAATGCTACTGCTATTCTAGTGGCCCTCGTCACAACAACAAATAGCTTTAGAAGCATATCACTAGAGTAAAACAACTTCCTCCTTCTGTCTCTAATAAACGTGTTCCATTAGATCAAATATTACTCCCTTTTAGTTTAGGGGTCACCCATGAGGGTTTCTCTCAACCACTGTTACTTGTATTATCCTACCAGTACCCACCAGTCAGCTATTGAGGGTACCACCTGGAACAATGTCGCCTCTAACACCCTTGCATGGGTAATAATGAAGACTCATCATGTGAGGAAATAACTAGATATATATGGGTGGGATCATATCCCCACTCCCACTAATGATGCCTTCCATGATATTCTTATATTACCCAATAAGAAAACATATATCTCTTCTCACTTGTAACATGTCTGCAGGAATACTCTCGCAGTAGGCATGGGGAAGGAGCATAACCCTACACCCGTGCGTAATGTCCATTGATATGTTATTTTGTGAAAATAAAGAAAAAATTCTGATCATATCCCCACTTAAATCAATGATATCTACTAGTATATTGTGGAGACATAAATAGTACAAGCTTATATCCTAGTACACACTTTTCTAAAATGCCCAAATATTAATAGAATAGATGAATAACTACACTAACATATTTCAACATGGTTAATGATAATGGAATTGGTGAATATTATTATCACTATAGACAGAAAAGCTCACCACTTTGACCATTGCAAATAAGTGGCTACATCAGAGTAAGGGAACATTATTTCTCCCATATTGGAGGATTATTGAAATATTCTCTAATGGAAGAGTCATCAAACCAAATCTACACTTCTATTCCAATAGGGTATCCCCAGGTTAGAGTTGATCATGCCTTGGGATAAAGGAAATGGTTTTTCAAATAAGGATAATGAAATATTCAAAATCCCTTTATTGGTACCATATACCCATTCTGTCTAGGGATCACTATGTCAGAGTGGTTCATGCCTCGGAAGAATATCATATTTCTATCAACAAAGTAACATAATCCAAAGTCCTTTGATTGGGATTATATCCCTGTTATATATAAGGATAACCAACTGAAAATGAAATAATACTTGGGACATGATCATATTATATTCCATTAATATTCTTATAATATTCTTATATATCATGGAATATAGCTCTGTATTTCTAATTATTATGAAAAATTACTACACCAACATCATTCTAAGGAAATACAGGAGGAGTCTCATATCACATATCACATTTTGGAGGATCATTGGAATATTCCAATGGGGAATTATATTTAGACCAAGAACATATTCCTACTCCAGTTGGGGCTCACCAAGTGAGAGTGGCACATGACATGGGGTAGGCTCATATCCCCGCCAAGATAGGTCAGCGACATATTACAAAGGCTCAAGATCAGGCTCATACACCCGTCTTAACTAAGAATCGCCATGTAAGAATGGAAAATGCCTTGGGATAAGCTCATATTCATGTAAATAATGATACATACCATCGTATAATGTTAGAATCTTCTCAGTATTAGTCTCATACTCCCACATAAACATATATTTATAAGAATGTTTTGTAAACCGTCACACAATAGGATCATATCCCTACACAATTTTAAAAGTCATGTTAGAATATTATAACCACAATGTAAGACATGACCTATTTTCATAATCTTATCAATGTCAGTGTTATTTAGGTTATTCGAGACACATTATCCACAACACAAGGTTATTTTAAATAATCCACCAACATAGAAGATTATCATTACCATGACAATCTATATCGTATTAGTGTGTAGAAAGATCACATAGACTCTACTCCTACCACCCACCTTGTAAAACCTACCCATGTTGATATCTCCTAAGTAAAATAAAATCACCCCCTTTACCAAACACATTCATGTAGTGTGGTGTTCAAAGATCATACATATTCATATAAAGAGGTGTTTAAATATTCATTACCTTCGTACATGGAAATTCTTGAAACCTCAGGTTCAACTGTATATTGTTCCCCCTCAAATACCATTATTACTCCACTCTAGTCAGTATGTGGCCCTCAAAAGAAACTTCTATGGTCTGAATAGATGGAGGCATGTAAGTCTGATGAATAGGAGGAGGATATTACCAGATAGAGAGATTAAGGAAGATAAAACTTAAACATCATGTTCTGTCCCATCACTACTCATTATTATGAGAACCTAGATGATCTAAAAAAACAAGTGGATGCATTATCTATGCCAAAATATATGGGCTACTCAGAAGAAAAAAATGATAGAACCTCTCTTCTCTATGATATTATAGTCAAATTCAGACCATTTGGATAGTCTGTTGTTAGATGGATCATGCTACTATCTCTAGGGCCCACGATTCAAAACCATAAAAGAACATAACAACACAACCACATGCTTTACACCATTGAATCATGACCCTTCGATAGTTGATATATGAATACATGTAATGAATACATATTATAGGATGGAGATAGTATGTATCATTTCAATTTTACGCTCCCCTGGAATAGAATAACCCCATAGATATGACCTCTTGGAAAGTAATAAGTCATTTACAAATCATTGGACCATGTAATTCTTGGGCCATTTGGTCACTACAATAAAATTCCCCTATTTCCATGGTTCTCCAACATCGTGAATAGAGGGAGAGGACAGTAAATAAGAATTTAAACTATGCCCCACATAGTAATGAGAATGAATTTCAGACTCATAGACCATTTTTGAGATCACTGAGAGAAATTCCCATAAATATTGATTCTCACCATGGGCTCTAATCTCGCCCATCTCCAACATGATCACAACTACATCACATTAAATGGGTTGTAGTAGCAGTGTACATATCATTTATCTTGGAACAAAACCAATGAGTCAGGTTTGGGGAATATCTCCCACTTCATCCACCTATCAGATTGTCAGTTCCAAAGAAGATTCAGGACACACTTCTAGTAGTTACAAACATACCCCAACCCACTGGGCTCAGATAATTTATCTCTCAATCACCATCATCTGGTTTTTAACCCATAGAGTGTCCTAGGGACATTAATGGTTATTCTACAACAACAAAAACTAATTATACAGGGGTATTTATATCTTTATGTATATCTTGTGAGTCATCTAATACCTGAAATGAATCATTCAATCCTCAAAAATAGGAAAATTCAATTTCAATTGAGACCCCAAATAACACCCACCCTATAGGGATGGCAGAATTTTCATTATCAACATCACTACAGAGAGAATCGTTTATCCCTTGGTTGACAGGAATAAATCAATTCTCTGCATCCCACTTGTTACTCCCACTTTAAGAAAAACATCTATTAGTTGGTTCTCTCTTGGTAATCATCACCAATGAATCATTCTAGGTCACTGTTCATTTACAAAAAAAAGGATCACACCAAGAACGTGATCAGACCCCTCTGGGGTCACAATCTGGAATGTCCCAATATGGCGAAGGTTTTGAATAATTACACTGATCAAGTTAGTGTGGAATCATCATGTTGCATTGAAAGTAATGGTACAACCACTATTTCATGATATTCCTCCATGAATGTCATCACTATCGACAAGAAAGACATTGTTGTTGAAGATACTAATACCGATAGGCTGCAACATGGAAAATTTACCCTGATAAGATATTTATTTAGATTCCCCAACCATGGTTGTGTGCACCTGGAAAAATAGAAGGCTCCAAAATCAAGAACCTCCAAAAAATGTGTTTCACCTCCCTAACAGAACAATGCCAAAGAAAAAGGGAATATACGGTCTAAATCTAAATCACCAACCAAAAGAGTTGAGGTACCCATCCATAGAGGAATAGTTTCACAATTTGAAAATGAGATAAAAACTCTCAGATGACTTAATGAAGAGACACTTAGGGGAAATATCCCCATTGGGTATCAGCTTCAAATAGAGGTGAATAATCTACCTCCCATAGCCAATCTGATAGTGAGAGTGGTATATAAGGATCAGACTATCTCCTGATCTATGTAGCTTATCTACATAAATTAGGAAGTCAAAAATGAATGTTAATTCCTTCTATTATAGTATAATCCCCTCTTTTCCAATGAAATATTTCAGTTTTAGGAAGAATTTAAAATTGGTAGGAGGAAAAATTGGGGCCACCACATCAACCCATTCCCACACCCTATTGATGAGAGGTGGCCCAAAATATAGTACCCTTGGAGTTTCATAACATCATTGAGTCCCTTTATACTCAAATGGAATCTATGTAAGGGTGACGTGCACCTATGTGGCCTGGGAGGAAGACATGTCATGAGTTGGTGGAAAATACATTACCTCAACCCATTTTTGGTAATCCTACCTTCTCTAATTTTGATGGTGAATGTGACCCTAAACAACATATCACTCACTTTGAATCCTGATGTTGGCTGATGATGGGACCTTGAGATGAAAATGAGGTAACAAAGATTATGTGTTATATAAAGACTCTGATAAGTCCAAATTTTTTATATTTTGGTAGCCTACCAGCATGATTCGTTGCAGTATTAGAAGGAATTTTTCATCAATTCATTTATCAATTCATCTCCATTATACGAAAAATGATGATCATCAACCTGAAAAATTGAATTAAATGTTAGAATGATAGGTTTTCTAACTTTATAGCTTTATGGAATGGTTTAACCAATTCACTCATCATCTCTCTCTGACAAGAACAATTATAGAAACACTATGCTAAAAATCTTCGAGATGACTTGTAGACAACTCCAATCCCAATAAACTATCTATGTCATTTTCATGAGTACAAATAAATGGAAAAGCGTCATTATAAATCCATTCAGAGAAACTCATCCAAAACACAATTTATTCCTAAATACATTGGAAAAGGCTAGGAAAATAAGAAGCTACAGTAGTAACTCTCAAGCTGACAGTGGTGCCCATCCAAGCACCTAGGTATGTCCCAAACCACTGAACGCTTCCCGTTGATTTTTTTAGCCACAAAATTAACATTTTCCATAAGTATAGAGAAATCAGGTTCACACAAAATTTTATGAATGTATGAATAAAAAATTCACATTCTAAAATGAACAAGGCCCTGGTTATTTCTTTCCAGTCATGGACTATAACTTTCTCATGCTACCATATCTGAGGAATCATGATGAGAACAACCTCAAAAACCATTCCAACTACTCCCTTTACCACATAATCCTGATTCATAATAGGTGGGACTTATTAATCATCAATTGTTTTCTTCAATAAATGGTCAATTCCAGATATGTGGTGTTAGATAACTTCTACGAGTAGTGTCTTGCATAACTATTTCCCTTATAGAAGAATAGGGATGTTAGTAGAAAGTTAAGGCTAGGTGTGTATGAAAGATAGAAAAGTGGATAAATTGAAAAAAAAATTGACCATAATCATTCCTCCATGAGAGAACAACTCTAAACACCTGTAATAACTCCACCACCCAAAGGAAGAACATCAAATATTCCTCATAATGGTTGGAATGACCACTAGAAGCAGGATGAAACACATAGAGATGAGTCATATTCTGCTCTAATAAAGTCCCTAACCCTTGTAGATTTTTTCCCTATAATATCTGATGTACAGGAACTTCCCCACCAAATGGAATCCTCCTTAGATTAAGATCCCATATTTAGTCCTTTTAACTGTATACACTTGGCGAACACCTTATCTGATGACAAATATGACTTAGAATATGAGTTCCCCACATATAACCAGGAAATATGGGTATACATGTACTATAGATAAGGATACATGGGACAACATGGAAATGGTCAAACCCAATATTATGGCCATGAACAATTAAAGAACATATATATAGCCAAAAATTCAATTAAATGTTCGTCAGAAAGCTAAAAAGATGTAGGGAGGTGTCCTATAAACATCATGTAGTCACCCATACCCAATTATATTTCATGAATGATGACAATTGTCCCAATGAAGATATCAGTTCTTAATTCAATACATCATTCAAATGAACTCTGGGGGGAACTTATAGAAGACCTCTAGACCCCATAATAATTCTATATAGAAGTCATTGTAGCTGAGGTTTTCTGAGTGGAAACAATTTCATCTTAAATCCATGTTTCTATATCATTCACTGACCCTGATCTGGAAGAGGTCCTTCAATGGAACATCATACCCCTATAATTATTGGAAAGATTCAATAATTTTGACATCCAAAGGGATCTAATTGATAATGGATCTGGGATCTACCTCATACTAGTTTGATCCCTTTGATTTTTGGGATATATAAAATGGTACTTATCTCCCACAGAGGTGACCATTCAAGGGTATGAAAATGTGAGAAAATGTCTCTTAAAAATTTCAAACTCGAAGCTCAATTTTGGGATCTCACATATGAATCTGAGTTTATGGTTATCCATCAAGACACTAAAAATAATTTCCTTAATGGAAATTCCTTTCTCCATAGACACTTCGTGATGCCTTTAAATTTACATCAATATCTGAAATACCCAATTAATGGAATAGTTGGAATACTTCATGGTGGTAGAACCCCCTTTGAAACATGCAGAGACACGTATATTGAAGCATATTTCTACGAAAAAGAAGGAAAAAAATCAATGTTAGACGTTGATACATAGGTCGCAACACCAAATGTCTTGGGAACCACCGATTCAAATCCACAGATTATGCTCGATAGTGACTATGTGATCCCTATAAATCTAGTATACATAATAGATTTGTTCTCAAAGATCCAATATCCTCATATCCCTAGTGATGATGTAAAAAATCATCTCCAACATCTCTCTTAAATGACTCAAGTATTAGGGGTTATAATGTCTCATATCAGGACTACCTCACCCTAATAGTGATGGGGAAGCCCCTAGATTTCCATTGTCTTCAGAAAAAGTCACCACAGACTCAGAGGTGGAAGAAGATGAGGATGACCTCATGAACACCCCTTCCTCATTCAAGGAATACTTCTATATCATCATCGATGATATCACATAGGTAAATCTAGGAACATAAGAAGACCCACTCCCTACCCTATTTATTTCCACCATACCCCTCAAAGAGAAAGTGATTTATATTTAATTTTGGAGGAACCAAGGATATGTGTTTCCTTGAAACCATAAATAAGTGCCTAGAATGAATGAAGATGTGTCTATGCACCATATCAGCTTACCCAATGAGCATCAGGGCATCAAGAAGAAAACCAAGATGATTTAACCCTCTCCTGCCACAAATTTATAGGAGGATGCCAACAAGATGATCAAATCCAAATTTACCCATCAATTACAAAAACTAATATAGATTTCCAAAATTATCCATGCCATGAAAAATAATGGGAATATAAGGGTCTATATCATTTTGAAAGACCTCAATCAACATTCCCAAATTACATTTTCCCATTTCTGATAAAAAACTATTGATTGATGAAATAGTTTCCTTCTAGGCCCATTCCTTCATGCATTGGTATTCCAGGTATAATCAAATAAATATGGAACCTGAAGATAAAGAATATATTCCATTTAATGGCCTTAGGGGGACTTTTTATCTCAATTAATTCAAATTTTCATGAAGAATGCTGACACCAAATATCAACACACCATGAATCTTATCTTCAATCCATTATTTGGATGGATCGACAAATGTTATGTCGATGTACTGGTTGAAAATCCCAATAGCAATGTGATCAGTTCACATATCTCAAAATATTCTTTAACAAGATGTGATAGAATATTCTGAGGATAAATCCCCCAAATTTTGATTTTAGGGAATCATCATGGATGTTACATGGCTTTGTGGTATGCCACCACGACATTGAGGTCTACCTAGAGAAGACATAGTCTATTCTAGCAATATCACCCCCCATAAATCTCAAATAACTGAGGAGGATCTAATAGAACCTATTCTAAATTCATCTTTTCATAGGAAACATGGCTGGAAAATCTCCCTAACAACTAGGCTATTGAAGAAGCGAATCACCTAACAATCGGACAATGACTACCAGGACACTTTCAAATGTCTAAAGCAGTATCTCTTGTACCCACTAGTTCTGATTCCTCTACTGTAATGGAGGACACTCATATTATTTTTGGTATCCATTTAATGATCATTTGGTTCCATCATCATAAGGAAAAACGACGTGGGGAATAGAAACAATATCAACTACCTCATACAAAATATTCTAGGTACTAATACCCAATAATACAATGTCTATAAGAGCTGAATTCCACTCGTCATCTCTATGAAATAGATGACGAACTACTTGCAGCACCATGATTTCCACTAGTTATCTCATTTATATCCACTCAATTATATCCTTGGTCATCTTGTTTAAACAAGATCTTGGTCTGATGGGTGGTCATTCTCTAAAAATATGACAGTTAGTTCATATCATAGAAATTAGTGAAAGGTAAGTCCCATTATTATTTCCTATCAGCACATCCTTCCCTATAGAATACACTGGTGGACACTAAGATTCTAGATAATAAATTTTTATATGCCCATTACACTCCCTAGAAATGGGAGATGTATTTTTATGGGACCACTAGGAGTCCTCTCAGAAGAAGGATGGAAAAACTACGATTCAATTAGGCTGGTATAGAGATTATATTTTTTTCTCCTTATAAATAATTTTTTATATACTCTTTGTCACTATATTATGAGTTCACATATAACAAGGCAAAATACCAAGACCACGTTGTTATATTAGAACTATACCTATAACCGAAAATAACATGCCTTCATATCAATGGGGACTCAAAGTTATTTATAAAGTAGATCAATAGAAAATATTCCATCATGAAGGAATAAATATCCACTTTCACTTGATATTTCATGGGTATAATGGAATAATTCCCTTTAGAGATCACATTGCGTCATATTCTCTAATCACAGAATTCTTGTGATGATACATTGTCTAATGAAACCACTATCCTGGATAACCCTAATTATAGGGAAACAATATTCCATATCACACATCAAAAAATGGTCATGTTGATCATTTTTTATGATATGAATGAAATAAACCATTTCAACACCACCCCAGAGTAGGATGAACCTATGACCACCCCTAGATTGATGGATTAAAGAATCAGTTACCATTAAAATGGGATGCTCAAAATAGATAGATTCATAAGAGAATATATTCAGTTTCATGTAATTAACATTACCCACATAATGGTTGGCATGATAAATAATTTGTTATAAGAATGGATTTGATGGAATCCTCACCCGATGCATAGAAGGAGAGATTCTCTTTATCATGGAAGTGGTATATGCGGGTTCATATGACACTCATCAGTCCAGGTCAAGGATCTCCCACCAAATCAGGAAACATGGATATTACTAGTATACCATGATATTTGACTTTGTGGAATTCATCAAGAAATATCATGCATTCCATATCCATGAAAAATTCATCCATCAACCCCCATAATTTATACATATATATAAATATTCATGGCCGTGTTCAGTTTGGGGTATGGATGTTGTGTGGCCATTTTTTCCCAACCATTGATAATTAGTTCATGTATCTCTGTACTACCACAGACTTATTTTCCAAATCAGAGGAGGTAATGAACCTCAAGGAATTTCTAAATAGAAACATCATCAACTTTGTAATGTCTCATATCATCACTAGTTTTGGTGTCCCTCAAACAATATTGATGGAAAATAGCACCAACTTCTTTTCTATAGATTTGAATAAATTGTATCATGAATACAATATTTTGTCCAATCACTTATCCCACTATCATTTAGTAAAAAATGTATAGATAGAGGCCCATAAAAAGACTCGGTAATATATACTACAAAATATAGTGATCAAGGATACAAATTACTAGCTAGACAAGCTCCTCATTACTTTATGGGCCTACCATACCACCACGAGTGCTTCTACACATGAAATGTAATACTCATTTGTGTATTGGGCCAAGGCATTGTTACCCATTGAAGTCCTAATACCTTTTCTTTGAATATCCATTTCAGAAAACTCTCATATGATGTGAAATTAAATAAGTGGCTATATGAGTTGGATCATCTCAATGAGAACAATTTTCACACATTTCACAACCTTGATGTCCATCACAATCGGATTGCATGAGAGTTTGATAAAATGAATCACATCCATTCATTCCTACAAGGGGAGATGGTGTTGTATCTCATGACCCCGATGATACAAGTAAATAAACCTCCATTACTAGAACCAAAATGGGAAGGGTATTAAACCATAAATAAGGTTAACTAAAAGGTATTTTACCTATTTGACACAATGGATGGGGAGCATGCTACAAACCCACCAATGAAAGGTCTCTGATGAAATACTTTTCATAGCTATCATCTGAAGGGTATCCACATTAGTGTAAGTCTCACCACACATCCAAGATACTTTATGTTGAACAATATAAATTTCATTTTGGTGACATGATGTTTGACTATACAAATTTCATACTGGTTACATGATGTTAAACTATACAAATTTTATAATGGTTACATGACTTTAAACTATAAAAATTTCTTCATGGTGACATAATATTGAAAAGTAAAAATTATGTTCTAGTTACATGATGCTAAACTATAAAAATTTGTTCCTGGTGACATGATGTTAAATTATAAAAATTTCATTCTTGTGACATGAAATTAAAATTTACAACATTTTCCTTATCTCATGATGTTAAACTAAATAATATATATTCTTTAAGCATGATATTAAGCTACACATGTTTTCTAGAACTATGTAATTCTTCATTTTCATTTTCTATGTGATAAATATAAACAACTAAATGATATATCTTAGTCCTACCACCACATGATGACATATTCCCATGTCATATTCATAGTTGCCTCTATATAATAAGATAAAACCATTCCATTCCTTGTTTATTGCAATGATCATAACTCACATGAGCTTATGAATTTCTATAAAGTCTTCCCCACACAAAAAAGGTATTTAAGCTTGAAACATGCACATCATGGTTTGGAATGAAAGAATATAAAAGGAATATCATGAGTCCTTACTACATGATGTTAAACTGAATGGTTAATGTCCCATGCATGATATAAACCTATACATTCCTATAGACCTCTCCCTAGAGGACCACCATTGAGGGTGTTGGTCTCCAACCAGACCTATATTCAAGAACTATGTATGACTTAATTCATATCCTCACAGGATATGTACCGACACCCGAATCTCAAACACCAGGTTCAGTCACCACAAAAAAACATAAAAATGACCCCCATATCTAGGTGTAGGATATACTTGTATAGGAATGTCCTCACTCAAGAACTACATGTGGTGGGATTCCTATAATCACAGTATACATATTGACACATAGATCTCCAACCTAGGGTTGAAACATAACAATCAATGGGAAAAAACTACCACCTCTACATATAGGTTAGATCTATATTGAGAGTTTCTCGTTCAAGAACTATGTGTGGATTGATTCCTGACATCACATGATATGTAGTGATGCTTGATTCTTCAATCTTGGTCCCAACTACAACAACAAATAAAATAATGCACCCAAAACTATAGAGTTGACCAAGTAATATAAGCTCAATCTACCATGTATGAGTAAAATCTATGAATGATTTACTTGTGCATATAATATGCATGGAACATTTTTGGAATTTCAGTTCACATCTTCCTATCACGTGATTTTAAACTACACTGAAGTAAATACCTACTACATGATGTTAAAATTCATGGAAGTACTTCCATACTGTAGGACATTAAATTTCATGGAATTATATCATTACCACATGACATTAAATTTCATGTAAAGTGTCATGGTTGAGTGACATTAATAAATTATGATTAGAATGTACTCAATGAATGATGATAAAATGCATGGAAAAGGTCCTTACAACATAACATTAAACTGCACAAAAAAATCATCACTACATGATGAAAATTTATGCAGGAAATCACCCAAGTTTTATCCCATATCAAATGACAACAAAAGACTTACCCTGGTCAACCAAATTATGTAGTTCATCCATAAACATTTATGGACCTCGATCCATAAATCGAACTTCATGTCTTGAGAACCTTAAGTCGATATGAATCTTCTACACTTCTTAGAACGGATAAACACAATCAAGAGACTATTTTTTTAAATATTCATTTATTACAATGGATTATCCATTTGAACCTATGGTCTTCGACCATACACATCACTCTTTAAAAAGGACTTTATGATCACTGTGAGCCAAAATATCACCGTAGAAGAACTCAACACATCAGTGTGATCTGAATTACTCCTAGTATGACTATCCCATATCATTAATCAAGACATAAGAACTACAATTCATGATTTACAAAATCTCCATCCCCTACTAGGAAAGATTATGATGTGCTCTTGACCCTAGGGTATCCTAATTGATCTCTGGTGAGACATCCCCCATGTTTGGTCCATGTGTGTCATGACCTTAAACTTCCTATAGTTTTTTCAAATATGTACATCCTTGAACTCTATCCAATAATGGTCTAAATAGGAGAACCTTAAACTTCTAGAAAAAGAGAAATAAAAATTTTCAGGTTGAAAACCCCCAAAGTGAGGTATGAGAAAAATTAATGTCTTTGCTTTCCAAAGTGTTCATATTAAGATTTTAGGACACTATTAGGGTGTGAATAAATGAGGAATAATGATCATAGGTCATACTATATATCCCCATTAAAAGAAAATTTATTCTATCTAGACACCATAGTTCAGGAAAAATATAGAGTAATGATTTTTCACATCTCCTCGCCATGAGAATATGTTTGCTAGGTGTGACACAACTTGTAGAGTCTTAGAACCCTTCTTGGACGTTACACTTTCCACAAATATCACATAATGATTAGGGTGTCCCGAATCAATGTAAATCTTCCATGTACCTTGGAAAATATATAAAACTTCATGGGAAGCTTTTCTTGACTATGTATTCATGCCTATGGATCCTGTATTTGTGCATATGGTCATCAACCAAATGCTTCACTCTACAAAAAGTAAATTTTGATCCTTATGAGTCCTAACACCAAAATGAGAGCACTGAACACCTTAGTGTGTTTAAAATACTCCTATTATGACTACCTCATATCATACCCCTTATCTGAGAACATTTGACCTTAACATACAGTCTCTGTAACAAACTATCCAAGAAGGTTTGACATCCTCGATGTTATGTCACTACGTTTTGTACCCTTTCTCAATGATGTAATATGACACTCCATTATTGAATCTTTGATGTCCCACACCTTGTGACATGAAACCACGGGTTGTACGGTTTGAGATTCATGATCTATATATTAACCTCCCTATGAGGCCGGAACCTTCTTAGATACCTTTCCTTCCATACCAAAACTCATCATCAAGATGTTTGAGTCTTCACAAATATTTCATATCCCTCAGAAAAGAGTGGATATCATCTTTTTCTTGACCACGATACTAATGTATAAGGCCCTTGACCCAACAAATAAAGGCATATCCTCATTTCAAGAAATGATAATCAATCCTTATGAGCCTTGGGAACACTATGGATGAACATGGAATCTCAGAATGTCATAGGACATACCCCGAATGCTTTCCCCATCTCATATTCTAAACTCAAATGTTTGGGTTATTACATACATAACCAATGTTTCAGCTATCTAGGTAGACCTAGAATCCCTATTATCTCACACTCAACCTTTATTACATCCAAAAATCATCCATGGCCGATATAATTGATTATGGGATTGAATAGATCATTTAATTAACTATGCATGTATGCCTATGGCTCTAGCATATGTGCCTATGGCTGTCAACCAAATGTGTCAGTATAAAAAAGGAATTTATGATTATTTTATGCCCTCCCAAAACTGTGGTAGAAACCTACCCCCCCCCCCAGAATGTTTTGGGTCATTCCTTGCATGTTTTCACCATATTCCATGATTTTTAATAGAAGGTATGAGCTAAAAGAAAATAAACTAAAGAAATAAAACGTATGAGCTAAATGACCTTAAACTAAATCAATAGATGTTATGAACTAAAAGACATTAAACTAAATCAAAATAAATTATGTGCTCGAAGACCATAAACTAAATAAATAGAATCTCTAGGATAAATGATCTTAAAATAAAGTGATAGAAGGTCTGAGCTAAAAGACCTTAAAATAAAGATATAGATTGTCTAAGATTCAAGACTTTAAACTAAATCCATATAACATCCAAGACAAAAGACCTTAAACTAAATCAATAGATTGTTTGAGATAAAAGATCCAAAAATATAGGACAATAGTGATTTAACCTACAAGAATGGGGCAAGGCCCATCATATGGCCTTTGACAGAAATCAAAAATGTCAAATCGAATCAGCTCATCTCTCACCACAAAAGGTCATAGTGACATAGTCCCAACCCTATATATTTTCAACAGTGTAGGATGTGATGACTCATCAATGATCTTGGTATCATTATAATAGTAATTCAAATGGAAATAATCCCCTATCTAGAGAAATAAAAACTAGAAGTTATCACTGATCTATTAGGGGGTGATACCTTGTTGAATATTTCTTAGGATCCTATAAAGCCAATCAAGGACCAACACTTACAGATTATGGAAATTTCCATCCTCTAGTCACACTTCCATCACAAGTATGCTAACATAGATTCATGAACATGAATCCTTAGTTTGG
Organism: Viscum album; assembly: GCA_963277665.1. Taxonomy (NCBI): domain Eukaryota; kingdom Viridiplantae; phylum Streptophyta; class Magnoliopsida; order Santalales; family Viscaceae; genus Viscum; species Viscum album. The sequence continues at coordinate 603,084,674 of OY728153.1, read as the reverse complement.
AAAATCCACCCGTTCAAGAACATGGCTATAAAGACTTCTAGTCCATGACTTGAAGATATCTCCCAGTTCATTTTATATCACCATGATGTATAATCCACATATTCCAGAATGTCCCAATATAATCCATCACTATCATGACCTTTCTCATAAGGGAAACAATGAAGGCATATGGAATCTTTTCTAACTCCACTACTACAAAGGAAAATATCAATACAACCTTTGATAGATATAAGAAAGTGCATATTCTCCACAATTCTCATATTCCCCTTAATGATTTTGATAATATCATTAAAAAATACTAGAATTTTTAGGTGATCATCCCAAAAATTTGTGGCAGGGAGGAACTCATTGTACATTTCTCTATGGGGGGTGGTCACGCCTAGCTGATAGTTGTCCCTTAGGATATGGCCCACTTCACATGGGAAGGAATGAAATGTGTTAGTTCCTAGGCCCCAATGGATGATCAGTTCTCGAAGGAGGTTAGGATGGAGATAGAGAATAAATTGGGAGATACAAAATAAGTCATAAATATTGAACTGATATAAATAATTAGTGAATTCTAATTTAATTTTCCTAAACTATAATGGACATTACCATACTTCATAAAATTACCTCCATGATAGAGACTTTATTTCATGCATCATCCATTGCTATGATTTTTTATAGAAGATGAAAATATACTCGAGTAGCTCTGAGAAATTGGTAGATGAGTGAAATACCTGCCCTCTAAACCCAAGGGAGACACTTCTAATATATAATAGAATCATTGGGATCTCATTTCAACTAGTCGAAAATACTTGAAAATTTTCATCTGAACATATTAATGATAAGATGACACCTAGTGATACAAAGGTTATATTTCAGAAGGGGAAATGGTAGCATCATCCAGTGAGCCAAAACCATATATAGGAATTCCATATGATAGAGAATAATCTTAGAGTTCATATAAGAGAGGCATATTCAAAGCTTCATTATTAGAATCCATGCGATATCGGGGGTGACCATTACGGTTTCTGGAAATGATTTCCCTTTTATTGGCCACAAAATAATACTATTGAGAATCATAATCCATCTAAATAAAAGTATGTGGAATATGTTAGATAGATTATATGCAGTATTATCAAATAAACGGTATAAGTACCAGTAACATCATGCACATCACACGAATCAATAATGGAATTATCAAATTTCATAAAGGAATTATGAATCTCCAAACCCCCATAGGTATCACTGGTCATATAAAACTATAGGTAATCTCACAAATTCATGGCCCCTCAAAGACTCATGAGCACAAGACCTTGGAATGGTCACATTAGCCTCATGATTGTCAAAGGTTCAAGTAATCAAGAACCAAAAATCCTATAAAACCCTCAAGACAATCAGGTATCCTCAAGGAAAAATTTCATAAAATTAATGTAGTATAATAAAAGTTAGATGAAGCGGGTTCCAAATCACAAATGGTTTTTTGGAACAATTCTACTAAAACAAGATCTCAATAGTGTATCATGATCGGATCTTACTGAATGGTCTGATGATAGGGACATGTGATAGAAGAATGGAATGAGAGATCTGATTATCCTATGAATTGAGGCCACCCTCCTCTCCCCTATATATAAGAAATTATGTAGAATACCATTGGTCACTTGGTAGAACAAACATAACCCAAGAAACTTAATTGAAATAATTCCAAAGGATTTTTTGGGATTTAAATTCCTCATAACTGAGCTCATGTCCCCACATACATCACTTTTAAGGTGGTAATTTGATAACACCAGCCAAATGAGAATTGATAATTTCATAGAGGAATAAATACAATAATATGGGGAATATGTTCCCCAAAAAATAAAAGGATAAAAGAAGTGGCTGAGATCCATGCATCACATGAGCCTCCATGGGATACGAGATCACATGACCATCATGAGGTCACAGGAAGGCACCATGTGTAGTAATTAGTCTGTATACATTTCCATAGATCCCCTTTAAAAATTTCCTTTATCTATGAAGAAGGCACTCTAGAAAGTTAGTGGTCACACGATAGCTACCAGGAGAGAACTTCCTTGACATGTGTATTGTCAACTGGTGGGTGATTGATTAACCATTAGAAAGTCCTTTGAAAATAGAATAAAGATATCAAAAATGATGGAGCCTCTTATGGTCATAAAATTCATGTGATTCATCAGTGATGAGGAAGAGTATTATCCTTGACAATATCCAATAATTCTCATGTGATCCTCAATCCTTTTTTAAAATAATCAAAGTAAATAGAAAGTAGTGATGTGATAGCCTTTTAAGTTCATAAAAGACATACAACACACCTCTATAAATCCACCAGATTCCCCAAAACCTCAACAATATGTCCAAAGAACCTTAAAAAAGACTTTTCACATGTCACCCACATCATGTTAATAGACTCAGGTATGTCTAGAAGGCTTCATGATCCCCCTTTTTAAGCTTTCTAAGAACAATAAGGTGATATTTTATATGAAATTCTAGCACATCTACACATGACCTTTTGTGGTTGTGCAGAGCATCACCATGAGGTAAGATGATTTTCTCTACAACACCCATAAGAAACTCGCAAACTCCTAAAGAATTTTAAAATAAATAATGAATATAAAATGGGGAGGATTTGGAAGCCTTTCATGGTCATAAAACTCTTGTGAAACTCTAAGGTTGCCAATGACTCAGTCTCACAAGACCCCATGACATGTCATCATGATCTCTAAAATCCCCTTTGAAATTCTATCCATGTCTAAAAAATTACATTATAATTCACCCAATTTCATGCGAATTCCTTTTGATAGAATCCATATGATGTCTGTTGGACATGTAAACATGAAAATATAAAAGTCCTTAAAAATGAATGAATGATTCAACAATTTCCATAAATTGGAAATAATCTAATGATAGAGGCATTGATGGGGTGATCTTACAGTAAACCAAAATAATGATACCCACATGGACTAGTCCACATAATAAGCTTGTGATGGAATGTGACACTAAATCCTTTCACTAACTCCACCCCTGATTCACATGATATGAAAAATTAAATGTAGTGAACAATCGGGGTGTGAGGCCTATAAAGCTCCCACCCTGGCATGAAAAATATATGATGACTCTATAGATGATTATTTTCCCTTATTTTATCCAAACACAATTGTTATACATAATATTTCTCATAGAGGATGATATTATTACCAAAAAAACATTTCTTTAGGTAATATATAGGGAACAAATGGAGATATCATGCACCATTTATAATGAAATTCACATGATCACTCATAGACCACACAAAGAACTTCTGGAATGACATGAAAAGACTACCCCAAACACATCCTAGATCATGTGAGGATTAATATAAGATAACACAGAACAAATATAAAGGATATTCAATATAAATTCTAGAACAAAGACTAATGGTCAAAAATTTATGTTAAGAACATACATGTTGACCCTCATGTTCTTCACATGAACCACCATGGACACACGACTGAACATGGACATGTCACCCGGATCTTGTAGTGCCCAATTGGTATACTATTTGGGTTGTGAAATGTCTTATGGAAATGGAAAATAATTTCACATAGTGACCCTTGGAAATTTGACCCATATCTTTCAAAATCCTTTGGGTTCACCATTCAAGCATCATGATGGACTTTAAACCTGTTTCATGACTCATAAAAGGGAACATTCTCATGTAATTTGAGTCTCTTAGTAGCACCAAAGCATGTAAAATGGATCTCATGAAGCCTTGAAGGAAAGACACCCTGGTCTCCGTATACCCTCCAGATAGGTCCTATAGGACATCTGAAACCTTATGAGACAATATTCATTGACTCTCATGATTCATTTCAAGTGTGTTAGCTAGCCCTCATGATGAATCCAGGTCATGTAATATGGATCATCTAACACCCTCTAGAAAATCAATTTTAGATCATGTGATGGATTCTAGGACTGACCGTCCAAGTCTTGTGATTTTATAGGGACAAATCAACCTTTATCATGAGAAACAAATTGGATATTTTATCCAGATTATGTGAATTCCCCTGGGAAAGTCAACTGGAACATGCAATTGTCATTGGACATGCTTGAAAGACACTCTATGAGATTTCAAGAAGGAGATAAAGGAATTTTGAGTTGAAAATCAATGCATATCAGGCATGAAGGAATGCCATGTCAATTAGGATATCCTAGGATTTGGTGAACTTTTCCATCCCCAATGTGTAATATCAAATTATCAGGGAAACATCTATCATGACCTATCTCCCAGGGCCCATTCTGTGACATGCCCCAAGCCCACCTCCATAATGATAGGGTTTGGCGAGTAGCGCCAAAGGAAACAACCTACAAATGGGAGGCATTTGAATGAGTACTTATATGCACGCATACACAACCATGCCCCAAAGATGGAAAAGTAAACATGCAGGCCACTAAAAACCACTGCGTAAAGTAAAAATTGTAGGTCAAATGGGAAATAATAAAATCCCAAGAAAAGAATGACTGAAAACAAGAAAATACTAGAAAACTCTAATAGTCATCCTCTGGAAACCCCACCATATGGTTAAGTATAGAAAATCTGTTGGAAGATTTAGAAGCACATCCCACTCACCTGACCTCACAATGCACCGCCTGGTTCGGGGCCACAAAGTCCTCTACCAATTCATCGTTCATCTTCACTAGACACAATAGGTGCGGGTGAATCCCATTTAGGGGTGAGTGACTAAATACTCTGTAGGGACCCTAAACCAACAAGGAAATACCATAATGTAATCCAAAATAAAATCACAATGTATGATCATGAATAATGATCATGAAGAAAGACATATCACACTTGGTATAACATAAAGCATTGTTAGAAAATCCAACAATTGAAAACACTGAACATGAATCACTACAAAGGATCTCTTCCTCGATAAGTCTTTTAGGATATCTAGGTTTCCCAGACCTATTCAATAGATGAGTCATGAAGCATCTCTTGGTAGTTGAGTCATAAAACCTCACTGTCACCTGAGTCATGAAGCCTCGCTTGGTAGCTGAGTCATAAATCCTCACTAGGTAGGTGAGTCAAGATGCCTTGTTGGGTAGATGATTCATGAAGCCTCACTGATAGCTTATTCATGAAGCCTCAATAGATATATGAGACACTAAGCCTCGTTGGGTACCTGATTCATAAAGCCTCACCGGGTAGATGAGTCACAAAGCCTCACCTAGTAGCTGAGTCATGAAGCCTCATTATTTAGCTAAGTCACAAATCCTCACTGATGGTTGAGTCACAGAGCCTCATTGGTTAGTTGAGTCATAAAGCCTCACTAGGTAAACATACATGAAATATTACTTCTTGTATTTAATAAGGATCACCCCATCATGTGGGTCCCAAATCTGTAAACAACACGTCAATTGGACACACGATCTGAGAGATACGTCCCATTTTGTAAACAGGGGCTAGTTACGTCTAGGCCCCATCTGACTGGTTCAGACTGAGCTGACCAACTAGGCCTAGGGTCCTACATGACCTGATCCTATCTGTCAAGCCCATTGTCCTGGCCCATTGGACCTCACTGGACCCAACCAAGGATGGTCGTGGGTCCAGTCTGCCCAGTCACCTAGTGACCCAAATTCGTCTAGCCTGACCCGCACTGGTTGGCTGGTCCTCTTTTCCAACACAGGCTGCTATGTGGCCCAACATTATCTCATCGAATCAAGCTTCTAAAGTGGACCAGCTCAAAACAAAATTCATGTCGCTTGGGTAACTCAGTCTGGATGGGGCATGTGCGGCCAGTCAGGAGGTCGCCCCCCTTGGTAAACACACATGCCGCATGGAGTGCCCCGCATGGTGAGGCCTGCTCCTCTTGCACGGCTCCATGCTAGCACCATGTCCATCCACCATTTGAGGCCCTCCTTCACTGTGTTGCGCACCGAGTGTGCCACCTCTTTCGGCGCAACCAGCGAGGGCCAACCACACTATCCCGCATGCGGAACCCAGGTGGTGCCACATTTTGCCTACAGTCGTTGCCCCAGTAGCACCTTCGGTGGGCCATAGAGTCTACTCTTGTGGTCTGATCTAAGATATGTTTGTACCTTCATGCCTCATGGGTGTTTTCCATCACTACCATTTCCTTGGGTCCACTAGTTTTTCAATCCCATTGTTCGGTCATGAAGAACAAAAATGCCCATTGTAGAGGGATCCATGCCTTGTTTGTGTCATCCTGATCCATCCGCGTTAGAATTTAAAAATAGATATCAATGGGATTTCAGAATTATGACATGGATTTCAAATCCAATAACTCCACACAATATTATTTCCCAACTCGTAAGAATGACTGAACCATGGTTGAACTTGTTCATGGGTGGATCCGCATTCTCCATTTGAAAAGTAGAAAGAAAAGAATCAATCATATAGAATGCACATAATCCTTACCTGGGTTGTATCATTCATTTTCGATGAATGGTGTCACTACATTATTTTTTTGTGATCCTATGTTTAGGGTCATTGGTCGATCATCATTGGTGATGATCCATTCAAATGGGGGGTTGGAATTTTTCTTCATCACCCACCAGAGCATTAGACAAGAACCATGATTGTTTCAATAATTCTGGATTGTCTTCTTGGACCATAAAGGATGAAAAGAGAATCAGGGTTTCTATTACGTTTCTATTATGAAGTCATTACATTATTTTATTTAGTGATATAGCCTATTCAGTTTTTCTTGGGTGGAAAACCACTATTATGCAGTGATTTTAAAATTAAGAAAAAATACAATAAAATAAAATAATTTTGTTTTATTTTTAAATTTTTCTTTAAAAAGTCCAAAAACTACATTTTAACTCAACCCACACCAGTCAATTTCAGGTCCATTACAGGTGAATCCAGCCATTCTGATTAATCAAATTCATGAAAAAACTAGGATGTGTAGGATATCTCTCTAATTCCCAAGACCTATATTAAGAACCTAGAGGTATTTACTCGAACATAAACCCCACATCCTCAAAAAAATGAAATTTATTATTATCCATACCTTGTTTATCACAATGATCATAGATCACATGGGACTAGGTAGTTGAAATTATCAAATCATATTTATCATAAACCAATACAAAGACTAGAGAAACTTCAGTATTTAATCCCAATCAAGGGAACTATGAGGACTCTAATTCTTACTATAACCATGATATGCAGGACACCTCTTCGAGGCTCAATCTCCATGTTAACCATCCAAATGGTTTTCTTAGTACATAATTCCCCCATCCATATGTAGTGAGACTGAACATTTGACATCCTTTGTTTCTCCCAATGAGCATAGATCACCCGTGCATGGGGAGTTACAATGATCATTTAATTTGAATCGTAAGACACTACCAAGGCAAGAACAATGTTAGTGTGTAAAATAATATCTAAATATTTTAGGTTGAATCTAATTCCTTCCATAACTAGGATATGTAAGAATCTATCCTAAATTTTTGAGACCATACTCAAATGGGAATCCACGTTAGTATAAGACCCATCACTTTTATACATTTCAACCATCGAGACCTCATCATTTCTATGAGATGATCATCCACCTAATCCATCAACAGTCTAAGAAACTAATTGATCTACAATGACTCTAATTCATTCCATAACCAAGATACGTAGGATTCCACTCCAAAGAATAATCTCTATATTAATATCCATGGGATGTCTTAGTACATAGGTCTTTCATCCATATGCAATGAGGCTTGTCACTTGTTATCCCAAGTGTATCACACCAAGAATATATCACGTGTGATTAAGGAGTTTTAATTAACACATAATTTGAATCATGAATCTCCCAAATCCAAGGCAATCTCAATATGTATTCCTCGATGAGTGGAATGATATACGCATCCCCCATGTGGGGACATCAACCATGGGGCCAATCCCAAGGGCATGATTGGACTATGATAACTTTAATTCCTGTTATACCAAGGATACATAGGAAACCTCCTCAAGGATCAGGCTCAAATATCAAAAACCAAACTACCCACACAAATATTCTCTTCACATGAAATTAAACAAAATGGTTTTTATGTACTATGTGGGGTTTGATTCCAAAAATATGCATGATATGTAGGACACATTATAATGGATCAATCCACTCCTCAATATATTAACTGCCTTCTGTAATGGAAGCGAAATCTGATGTGGATGGTTATACGGATTCTGCATATAAGTAGTTATTCATTACTTAGAAACAAATAAAGAACCATAGATACATAAAGAATAATTCCCTAAAATAAAACCCCTTTATTTTGTAGAAAAACATACTTAACCAATATTTATGTTGATAGGGTAATCAGTCCTGTATAGGGATTATGAAGAGATTCTAGAATATATCATAAATCTATAAGAGTGTCTTGGACTTGGAGAAAGATCCCCCAAAAAGGGTTTGATGAGACCGACCTACCATCCTCTCAACCAATTTGTGTCCCTAAGTGTCACTGGGTTTGAAACCCTAGTTGACCACCTGCCTTTGGGTAATAGTCTCAAACCCTATTATGGATGAAAGAACTAATAAGAGTTTCCATCAAGAAGGTCAATTGAGAACTAATGTTAATGATTGGGGAATATATGAACCCCTAACAATAAAAAATTAGGTCAGTCCAAGAATTCCCATTAGTTGTCTGTTCCCCATAAAAACACACATTTTACAGTGAGAGAGTTATCAGCATCGAATTTTTGATGGCCTAAAACCCTAGTTCACATACTGAAAGGTCCTCTATAGAAAAACTAATGGATTAGACCAAATTACATGTCCTGAAAGACCTACCACAAATTTTATTGGTTCTGAAATTCTAGTTCACATCCTAAAAGTTATGCCTTAAAAATTTTCACTTCCTGAAACCCCATTATGTGGCTCAAAAAATCTCCCACATAAAGTTCCACAGCCTTAACCACCCTTGATAGAATACCCAGGTCCCCCTAATGCTCACCAGAAAACCATATCAATATTCAAATATCTTTACATGTCCAAAAACATCTCCTAGAGATTATCTAATTATTAGATTCCTGGTCTAAATAAAAATTCTTTGAACAACACTAACTCTAGGTCTAAAATTCAATCTTTCTCCAAAATGTAACAACCTAAAAATCATTAGCAGATTACAAACTCCCCACTATAATGATTCTCATCCCTGAAAATCCATGGTAATCTGAAATCCATGTCTCTTAAACTAAAATAATCATAAATTCTACAAGAACTAAAAACATTCCGTTTTTGAGTTCCAAACACAGTTCTATAATGGAACTCCAATCACCGAGAACACTATTTAACAAGTTCGAAACAACATGATCATTACCAAAGTTAATACCATGATGGTTGTCAACACACTTTTCTATCTTAATATTCTATGGTCTATTCATCTTATTCATCAAAAGGAATATGGTGCTCCCCATAATAAGAATCCACTCATCATGTTTGATTTCAAACCTTAGTGATCCCCACAATAGGAATCACTTATATAACTCTCTTCCAGTGGTCCACTGACCCTATAACCACATTCTAAAAAATTATCCAGATTCATTTTCCACCTCACTAGATAAAACTTGATTAAAATAACCATTCAAACCTTCTCTAGATGTATTATAAAAAAATTATTGATTTCATCTTCAAAAACATTACCACTTTACCTTATTATGATTCAATTACTTCTAAACAAATCATGTTGTCATATAAACACCATCACCCAAGTGTTAAATGTACTTATGGGATAATTCCATGGTTGGATCACAAACCATCTACTCCATCCAACATGATCTAACATTAATCACAAACTAACCTCTAATCTAACTCACATTTAGATAACACTGAATCCTCTTTGAGCCTAATGGTAATGCACCAAATCCTTCCAGTAACACATCAAAATTATAAATTTTTAATTTATCGAGGAACAATATCATATCTATTGTTTCACACTGATATCCTATTGTCACCTTAACCATTAGATAATGAGTATTAATTCACCAAATATTCATTTGGCATATCTGTCATTCACTGATGGCTATCACTGTACTCCCAACTATATGTGTGTCATAACAATGTCTCATAGAACCAAACACCCAGTCTTCAAAAAAAATGTTATATCCATTACCATATTTAATTACTAGACATGATTGTCCAACTCAAACCACACACCAATTTGAAATAATTTCACTTCTCATTCCTAGTTTTCTATAAAAATTCTTAATAATTCCTCCTACTATGCCACTTTAGAACCCTAATAAAAATAAACTATTTCTACCATGATTTTGTGTAATAAATTTTTAATCCCTAATATGTGGAAATAAAATTAAATATAAACCAATAGAAACTAATAACTAAATAAAATTTATATAGATACTCACATGAAACATTATGAAAGTACGCAGAGAATGGCTCAATATGGTGTAAAACAATAGAGGGTATGGGTGTAATGCTTCTCTTTCCATTGAGATAGAGTTAGGGAGAGAAAGGATAAAGGAATAAAAGGGTCATAGGGGAAAATATAAAAACAAAAAAATATAAAATAGGGTGAAAACACATTTCATGGACTAAAAAACATTTCACATCCTGAAAGATAACCCCTTGAATGTTTGACATTCCGAATCCCAGGTTCATTGCTTGAAATGTCTCCCCAAGAAACTTTCATTTCCCAAACTACATTTCATGTCTTGAAATTTCTTCCAAAAAAATTTTATGGAATAAAACACTAATGTATTGCCTGAAATATCTATCCTAGTAATTTTCATCCCAAAAGAACATTTCACAACCTAAACTACCCCATTTTGAATAACCAAACCCCTATTTGACACATACCTAGAAACCCATTCCACAGACTTGGTCTTATTCCTCATACAAACCCGTCTCTTATAGATACTATTTTGATCATATTCTCAATATAATGCCCAAATAAAATAATGAAACTTTATACTTGTTAATAATTTAAATATTCTTTAAAATGTAATGACCCAAAAATTTTGGGAGTTATGAAAAAACAACTAATTTAATAATATCATGAAATCATTATGCATTCAAGGATCAAACATAGTTTTTTACCATTATTAATTTTAAAAACATCATTTTTTCATTGTCAACATAGTTAATTTAATACATTATGACTAGGTTTTAGCAATAAATGAAATTTATTATTATATAAATTAATAGTAGACATAATTATTAAATAAATCAATGAAATATAGTTCTATATAATATCATTCAATTTAAAAAGAATCGACTTGAAAATAAGAAAACATATCCTTGAAAACAAAAAAAAACTAGGGAAAGAGAAAAAACCACAAAATGGTAGAAAATAAATAAACAACGGTTTCAAATAATACACTAATATATAACTTCCACACACATTTTAAGACAACCATAACCAAATTTTTAATAAATTTATATCACATTTCCTTTCCATAATCAAACTCATCTTCCATATAATATCATATCAAGTCCTACCAAAGGTATCAAAAACATTATAATTATCTATTTAATATAGTTTTATCATGAGATAATGAATCAATAGCCAGTTAATAAATCTTTAGGATTAAAGAGAAAATATCTTAAAAATAAAATAACAATAGTTATTTAGTCAATATAAAATATTAACACATGATATTAAAATATTATTATATAAAACATATAATGAAAGGTGATCAAGGAATATTTATATGAAAATATTATATAATTATCACATGATTATAATAATCATATCATAATACTTTCATTATATTGACATATTCATTAATGTCTTATCATACTTTTAATTCATCAATAAATCTTTACATTTTTCTCTTTCATGATTTATAATTAGTCATAACATTTCATTATAATTTATCTAGAAAATTTATGTCAAGTTGTAAGAACATGAACTCTCCATGCTCAATATAGAATAAAAAATATTTAACACGTAATATATTTTATCATTCTTGTATAATAATATTTTTATAAATTTTAACAATATTATACATGTTATAAGTAGTAATTTGGGCATGTATATCACATTACTTATAAATTTAAATCATGCTTAACTAACCCATTATATATTTAATATCTATTAAGCATTTATAACAAAATTTTATTATGTCATACATGTTAAGTAACTATTATTAATAATCCTGAATTCTATTTAATTACAGAAACTTATACTTACATCATGAATTTACTTCCGAAAAAACTTTTTAAATTACTTTTTATTTTTAACACATGAAACAAAATTTTGTAGTATGATTTATTGGAATATTCAACATTATTCTAAAAACATTTCATTACAATATTTTAAATTAATCATTAATCAATCATCAAGTTATTCATTAATAAACAAGGATTCTAGAGAATTTTATTAATAGTAGTAAAAATTATTTTGACATGATTCACCTTCATTGTGATCGTGTTATCATACTACTAATATTATTTTAAAACAAATATTTTATTTCCTAACATATTTATATAGTTTTTTCAATCAACATTCATCAATCATCATATTTTAAAATTAAAGTGACAAATTATAATAAAATATCATATCAGGACATTATTTTTTAATAAAACATGTTTATATAAATTTATTTATTATAAATGAACGAAAAATAATTATAATATCAAAAAATATCAATATATCTTGGAATAAATAAACACAGAGAACATATTTATAAATAAAAATTTTATCTAAAATGAAATATTTGAAAAAATTTCATTTTATAACATTCTAAAACCCACTTTTAATTAATAATATTCCACTTTTTACTATATTTTCTTTGGATATTTTTTTAGTTTAAGTTGGGTGAATTTTGGAAATTTGTTGAGGCTTTTTGGCCTATACACAGTTGGCACAAAGTTAGGGAATTCCATGTAGTTCTTCCCATGAAACGTTTCACTTTTATATGGATTCCAAGTGGAAGGTGCATAGTTTTTACAAACCATGTGTACTTCCCTTCATATTTTGAGACTCAAGGTAGATGGTATTTTTATGATGGGAACATGGTTTGTAAAACTATGCAATCAAATAGTGTGGCTTTTCCAAAAGTTCATAAATTGGTCAATGGTTTTTGAAGGGTTTAGAAAACCATGTGACACATTTTCAATTAATCATTATTTTATTTTTATAACATAAGTACCTTTGATTTTTCTCATTGTTTTCTTATTTGAATAGGCTCTCAATGAATGTGACTTCACTTGGATATTTTTAGGATTCCTTTCCTTATACTAATTAATCTCGATGTATCATTGAGTATTGAATGTATATTTTTGACGGTATGTTATTTTTTCATTTCATTAATTATTGTTATTCATGATCCATCATTCTCTTCTAGAAAAAACATAAGACAGGGTAATTTTAGGCTATATTCAGTGTTGGTGACTTGATCCATTTCTATTTCATATAGATCTATCATAGAATGGTTATTTTTACCCTAATAATAATTGATTTTTTTTATTTATTTCAAACTTATCTAGGTTAATATATTATCTCTCTCTAATAATTATAGAGATAATTAATTGTTTATTATTATTTGGTAATTGTGAATATAGGATCACCAACATTTTGGATTCATTATTGGTTTTTAATAATCCAAAATTGAGATAGGTGGTTTCGTAAGGTATTCATATCAATTGAAAAGATTACTTCTTTCTTAATTTGAAAGGATCTATAATTTATTTCCAAATCATGTATTAACATTTTTTATAAGTCTCCTTATAAAAACATGGTGTAGCTTGATCCTCTTTGAATGTGGATTTTAAAGTAAAATATTCTTTTCTAGAAGATGGGTTTCAAATGAATGTAAAATTTGATGAAACAATTTTATGATGATTCTTGAGAAATGATGGTTTGAAATGTTTTATGATTATAAAATGAAGTGATTTTTTTAAAGGCATGAGTTTTAATGAAAACATATTTTGTTGGTTCTAGTAATTAAATTCCATGATTGAAAACATTATTTAGGGATTATTTTATGGTGATTAATGAATATATTTTGAGATGAATGATTTTCCCTTGATTGATTTATTTGATACATATGGTATTCAGGGAAGTTAGATGGTTGTACATGGACATTCACACTATGAATGTATTATCTCTACTTCCCAACAAATTGATGATGAAAATTATGGCTAAACATATTGAGTTCAAAGTGTTCATTTTATGGGGATGAATTTTTATTCCCCATAGGATTATTATATATGGATGCATACACACTGGGATCCATATTTAACTGAGATTGTATCGATCCCTTAGCCATGAAATAAATGACCTTGAGATTCATAACCATGGGTATATGATGGAAAAATATTTGAAAATACCAATGTTTATTAAATTATTTATTAATACATATTTGATATAAATTTTTATTCATGTGTTCATTATACATTCCATTAGAAAGATAAAAAATGATGATTTTTTATGAGTAATGTAAATGTTATCATTCCACGAAAGAAAGAACCAAGGTTAGGAAGATAGACACCCTACATTTTCCTTTATATTTTTTTAATGATTTTTATGCAAGGTATAAGAAATGGAAAAGTATTACATGGATTAAACATATGTTCTCAAAAACATAAAATTGGGAGTTGTTAGAAGTATTTGGGGTGTGTGTTCCACTTAATTCAAGAAGGTATTTTGATGAAGTTGTAAATGGTTATATAGTGTTTTTTTGACTTGTATACATTTTTTAGTTTTGAATCATGGTGAATATTTTAGCATGAAAATTTTAGTGGTTTGTTTCATATCTTTTTATTATTTTGGATAAATAATTCCCCTTGTTTTATTTTCATTCCTAGGAACTAACTTCTAGTTTGTGGTGATTGGGAATGACCTTCAAACCATGTTAAGATTCATTCAAGTAATATTTAGGTAGGTCCTTAAAGTTAGTTCATGAAATATTGGTGTTATTGTAAGTTTTTTATCTTCATTAGTGTCATCATGATGTTTGGGATGTCATTTTAGATAAGATATTGGAATATCATGTCATAAGGGGTAGCTTACCAAAAATTTATTAACTAGATATCATAGTAGCGAGACTTACTTTTCTGTGGTCTTTTAGGAAACTGTGTATTTAAGGAATTATTTGATCTAATTCATGATTTTTCCCATGTTTTGATCTATGATTTTTTCCCCTATTGGATTCTGATTGATAAAGTCGGCTCTTTTATTCTACTTGACTGATGTATCTTTATTTTCTTATGATATTTTATAGTATCATGCCTCTAATAATACTTTTGATCATGATCCTCGAGGGATCTATAGATGAACTATATAAATAAAACTACCTAGTTGATTATAACTTTATAGATGTTGTGGTGCACATGGTCTAAGATCTAGGATAATGAGTCACAACTATTCTCATTCAATCTCCATAGGTGGAACCATTGGGGGATGAAAACAGAGAACATACCTAATAGTTTCTTTGTAAACAAACCACCATCTTTTAAGGGAATTAGAAATCCAAATGAGGTGGGGGTTGTTTAGGGAAGATTAAGTGACTCTTTAGGATCATGGGTATGTCATATTCAATTATTGTGAAATGAATCCTATTAAAACATGAGGTTACTTTTAGGATATGGCGGGATGATATAGTTTTGGAGAAGAACAATAAGATTAGGGAATAGAAATTCATAAAGAATATCTTCATAGATTTGTCATATATAGTGTTGATGGTGTTGGTTAAGTATATAGAATTTCATGAACTTCAATAGGCAATTGGTTAGTAACTCAATATTCCAATCATTTTATTGAACCTTATCATTTTTCACTTGAGGTTGTGTCAAATGTGAAGTTGAAGGCCCATAGGTTATATATGGGTATTCTATTAGTTATCTAGTATCAATTTTTTATGATGAGTCTCATATCTTCTTTAAATATTCTTGATAAAAAATTGATTGAATAAATCGATTTGGTTGGTATGTTAGTATGGATGGGAGTTACTGTTGTATCCAGTGATTGTTTGAGTTTCCCTTTGTGGGATAGGGTAATAGGGGTGTATCTCATAGTGGAAACCACAGTGTATGATCTCAGTAGAAGGAATTATAAAAATATTTAGTAGTGTCTGAAACAGGATAACTAACTTTCATCCAATGTGACTTTCTTTGGAACTCAAAGAGTTCATGCATGGAGTCACCAATGATCTATTGTGAATGTGTTTGATCATGTAATTTGGATAGATTTTTTCATGATTATACTAATCCTCATAGTTTTTCAAGATTTTCAGTAACGAGAGGGTATAATGTGTTCTCAGATACTTCAAGAACAATGGGGTTATATACATAGGCATCATAAACAAAGGTTCTTCATGTAGTGGATGAGTCTCCAGTGGGAACTGATCTTATTCAAGAAACAATAAGAGTTATCCTTACTATTACTATATCTATAGTGTCTACATTTTTTATACAAGTGCCTCCCATTATTTAGTACTGACACATGATATGGTTATGTTGAATCTTAAAACATATATATGTTCTTATGTGATGGAAATTGAAATCTTTATTGGGATAAATAGATATTAGTATCTTTGATGTCCCTCTAATGATTTCACTTTATCGAACGTCAAGATCATCTAGGTTTTTTTTCTTGAAATGAAACCCCATAATTTCATTCTCATGATGGAATGATAGGTCCCTCAAAGAACATAGCATGACTATTTTCTTTAGCGGATCTCTTTTACTGGACTAAATGGGTAGTTTCAGGTTTTTGATAGAGAATAGGAATTTGAGAGAAAGTAGACTTGGGCCTCCTATTCCAGACCATGGAAGGTTTTTATCTTTGTGTGCTATTGAATGGGAACATGAAGTCCCTTTTAGTGAAAATCTTCTAGTAGTGGAAACATTTCTAAAAGTGTTTCATTTTAACGTTTCTCTTTTTCCATAGGTGAGAGAGTTAGAGTTTTCTATCGAATTGGTGCTTGGTATACATCCTGTAAAAATTACCTCTTACCACATAAAACATGATGAAATAAATAAACTGAATGAATTTTTAGATGACTTAATTTACAATGAATTTATTCAATATAGTATGTCTACATGGGCATCACCTCTATTTTTCTCTAAAAAATTTGATGGAAACCTTCATCAGTGTGTTGATTATCAAAATATAAATTAGGTTACAGTATATAATAAAGATTTATTCAACCATATTAATGATATTTTGATCATATAAATAGGGAAAAGTTGTTTTCTATGATTGATCTTAGATCTAGATACCACCTTCTTAGGACTAAGGAATTTTATATCCAAAAGATCACTTTCATGAGTAGGTATGATCATG